>JARHVA010002856.1:867500-1585000 GCA_037957365.1 Torreya grandis
ATTTATAAAATTCATCAATATTATAATTTCATGCAATGTCAAATAAATGACAAGTCCACATAACATAATGACCTATGTCAATGAATTTGACCTCCAAACTAGAATTTAGCTTCATAGGTCAATCAAATAACTTTTGAGTTTAGAAAATATTCATAAAACACAATGATGTCTTAGTAATTATTTAATAACGAGACTATATACATGGACGTTACATAGGATTATATAAATTACATAAGCATTAAGGATTTATAATAATCTTTAGACAATAACATTAATCTCATTATGCCATGCCAATTAAAGTCATTCGTAATGCTTAAAAAATAATTATAACTCATTAATGTCTTAATAAAGGTTTATGCAACTATTATAAATGATAATAGTAACCTTATAATCATAACTAATCTCTTAACAAATAGATCAAGCTAACAAATAAAATATGTTAGTTACTATAACAATGACTCCAAAACAAAACACTATTTATAAAACATGTAGTTATAACCAAGATAGCAATAAGTCATGTTAAAACATGAATAGATTCACTCAATCAACCAAGAAATATAATCAAAAACCAGTAATGTGATAACACAACCAAATTAGTTCCATTATATATAACCAAATTAACAAGATCATCAAACAGTAAATAATATCACAACAAACATATATAAAAAAATCAAAACATATTATAACTATCTAACTCAAACAATGAACATAAAGCATGTTATTCTACTATGGTGTGTGTGTGTGAGATTTTATATTTTTTATCTTTATCATCCCCCAATGCCTCCATCTACACCACCCTCTTCGATGATGACCTCCCTCTATCACACTCTAATGGATGGATCTATCCTACATCCACCTCACAAAAATGAAGGTCATTAGCCTGTAACATAAATATATCCATAAAATAATACTATATAAACTAATAAATATGATCATTAATTACATAATATGAAAGTACAACTATCTCATAACAAATCAATCATGTAAATAAAGAAACATATAACTATCCCATAATCAATATATGACATAAAGCTTAATCAAACAATAATAAATCAAATAATAACCATGAAAATCCATGGATCAAATTATTATTCAACTTAGAGAGAAATCGGGATGTGACATCTTTCCCCCCCAAAGATGGTCATTGTCCCGATGATACTTGTTCAAACATAAGTTTTTAATTTAAAATATTATTTCACAAAAAATAAAAGAATATGCAAAAACATATCAAACAAACAAACATGGAAACATCCTATAAAACCCATCATAGTCCTCCCAAGTGGAACTATCTTTAGAATATTGTTTCCACTGGACCTTCAACTATGACACTTATATATTATGCAAACTAAGTTTACAAGTGGCAATTATTTGCTTTGGTTATACCATGACCTTTGCATGATCCAAAACCTACAAAACATTCCAGTCTAACATGTGTGAAGGATCAAAAACATACTTTTTTAAATAAGACACATGGAAGACATTATGAAAAAGATCTAAAGTTGGTGGTAATGCAAGCATATATGCTATAATATTGGACACTTCCAAAGCCTCAAAGGGTCCCACATATCTAGGTGAAAGTTTCACTGACTTCCTTGAGATTTTAAGAGGCTTAACCCATAGAAACACTTTATCACCTACAAAAAAATACCTTGCTATTCTATTCATATCAACATAACTTTTATGTCTATCATTGGCCTTGGCCAAATTATGCTTGATTGTCTTAGCTTGCTATTCCATTTATAAAATCTTCTCAGGTCTAAAGACTACGCTATCTTATAACCTAACCTAACTAATTGGTGTCTTACACCTCCTTCTATATGGTGCCTTAAATAGAGCCATCTTCAATGCTGATTGGTATGAGTTATTGTATACAAACTAAACCAAAGGAAGGTAGTCCTCCCACTTTTATTGCTAATCTATGCAATACATAAGAAAGAGATCTTATAAAACCTTGTTAACTTGCTCTGTCTGTCCATCATTTTCTAGGTGATACGTAGTGATAAAATTCAATTGCATACCTAGAGATAAATTTAGAGTCAACCAAAATATATAAGTCATCCTCAGATCTAGATATAAAATGATCTTCTTTGGAAATCCATGCAATCGATACACCTCTTTCACAAATATCTTCACAAGCATAGGTGCATCACCTGTTAGGTTGCCTGATATGAAGTGGGATACCTAGGTTAATTTATCAACTACAACCAAGATCATATCATCTTACTTCTATGATAATGAAAAACCTTGGATAAAGTCCATGCTAATAACCTATCACTTCCACTCTGGTATATCATGTGGATATAACAATCCTACTAGATGCACATGTTCAAATTTCACATACTAACATTCCAAATAATGAGACACAAAATATGCTGCATATTTCTTGATCCCTTTCCAAAAATAGAGTGGTCTTAGCTCATTTATGAGATTGGTTTGTATTGAATATTGGGCATTGTGTAGTTATTTTATCACCATGTTCCTCAAATTATCTATTAGGTATATACATCTTACCATTGTACCTCAAAATACCATCACTATTTTTCTTGAATCCTTTATACCTAATATTTTGATTATTTTTAGATAATGCATTCTTGACCTGATCATAGAATTCATCTCTTGGAGAGAATTCAATTACCTAATCTCATAAATTACTCTTGCTAGTATCCATGACTGATATGTACCTTCTATGGCTTATAGCATCAACAAATATCTTCTCCTTGCCTTTGATATAACTAATATCCAAATTTTAATCAGATAAAAACTCCAACCATCATCTCTAACAAGCATTCAATTTTGGTTAGGTGAAGAGGTAATTGAATCCCAAGTTATCAGTCTTGAGATAAAATGATTTCCCCAATAGTTAATGCCTCAAAAATTAGAAGGAATGCATAATTACCACAAGTTCTAGGTCATGAGAGGAATAATTCACCTCATATGGCTTTAGTTTTCTAGACTCATATGCTACAAAGTATCCATCCTACATAATAACTCCTCCAAGTCCATCCTTAGATGAATATGTAATCATTGAGAATTGACCATTAGGATCTAGAACTCTTACCACTGGTGCTGAAGTAAGCCTCATTTTTAGCTCTTGAAGGCTATCCCACACTTGTCTAACCATATAAAACTCTGATTCTTCCATTGAAGAGAGGTAATTGGAATATCTATCTTAGAGAATTTTGAAATGAATTTCCTATAATACCTCACTAATCCCATGAAACTCCTTACCTCATGTACATTCTTAGGTGATGGCCACTCCATTATGGCTCATATGTTTACTATATCTACTAAAATTCCATCTATGGGGATAATATGTCCCATGCATTACACTTTATTTTGGAAAATTCACACTTGGACAACTTACTTTATAATTTTTTCTTTTGCAAACCCTACAAAACTAGTTCTAGATGTTGTATATACTCTTCCTAATCCTTAGAATAAATGAGGATATCATATATAAAGTGAAAAATAAAATGATCCAAATAATATTTAAACACATTATTCATGAGATTCATAAATTCTACTAGAGCATTTGTCAACCCAAATGGTAATATTGTGAACTCTTAATGCCCATATCAAGTTCTAAACATTGTTTTTGAAATATCCTCATCTTGAATTCTCAATTGATGATAACCTAATCTAAGATTAATTTTTAGAAAACACTATTACACCTCACATTTGATCAAAGAGATCATCAATGCATATAAATGGATATATGTTATTGATTATCATTTTTTTCAACATCATGTAATCAATATACAGACAAAGTTTACCATCCTTATTCTTGATGAAGACAACTAGTGTACCCCATATTAACACACTTGGTTGAATCAATACTTTCAATAATAACTCCTTAAGTTGAGCCTTTAACTCAACCAATTCAGTGGTTATCATCCTATATAGTGCCTTAGACTATGGTTCTGATCATAGTATGATATCAATCAATAAATCAAACTCACTCTTGGGTAACAAACTAGGTAATTTCTGTGAAAAGACATCTTAAAAGTTTCTTAAAAAAGGATAATCCTTGATGGATGGTTCCTTAGATTCATCCATCTCATTTATCTTAATGATAAATACCTAGCATCCCTTCTTCTAAGCTTTCTTGAGTTTAATTTCATAAATCTACCTAAGCTTCAACTCTTTTTTCTAACCCTGAAGTTGTGTTTGACCTCCAAAATCATCTCGACACTCAACCTTCTTAAGATATTAGTCAACCTTATATTTATGCTTTACAAGCCAATTGAATCCTAGGATCACATCATATGACCCTAATGGTGTATAAAAAAATATCCACTACTATATTGAATTCAGACAACCTAATCTCATCTTTAACTAAACACTTGTCAACTTTGACCTTAGACTCATTACCATACTATACTGACCATGCATTTTTTGTAACTCTAGATTTTATATATAATGTAATAAGAATTCTAAGAGCAATGAAACATTATTTATGTCTTATTTCAATCAAAATCAAAGCTATATGATCAAACAAAATACTTGATAGTTCTATGGGTGAAGCTTGATACTCAACTTGACGATTGTCAATAGCTACTTGAATCCACTACAAAAATATACCATGATGATAAGTATAATCCTTTTTCTTCAAATTTTCATGAGTACATTCATGAGCATAATGGTCACCTTCACAAATGAAGTAACCTCCATATGATCCTTTCTTATCAGACTGTTGGTTTCCATTGAAAGTGAAACCATTACTAGGTTTCCTTTTCCTTAAACCACTACTAAACTTGGCATTTTGGTTCTTGAACTAACTATTGGAGTCTCCACTCCACTTCCATTTATTATTTTTTAGAGTTGGTTTAGAACTTCTAAATTTCTTCTTAAACTTATCTCTAAATTGGGCAAGAGATTTCAATTTCTATTCCTAAGTCATTGCATTCTCAAAAACCTGATCTATAGTAGATGGCCCATGCACATCTACTTCACAAATAATTTGGGGTTATAATCCCATGATGAATTTCTTGATCCTAAACCTTTCATCCACTTGATATTGAGGTACATAATCAAGGATCTTAGTAAATTGATACCAATATTCATTCGCTAATATGTTTTCTTGTTTAAGATTTTAAAATTAGGTAAGCTTCCAATCAAAGTACAACTATGGAAGCCATCGTGACCTAAAATGTGTCACAAATTGTTCCCAAGTGGTGGTTGTAGACACTAGAAAACTGTATACTATGATTTTAAGTGTCACATTAGTCTCTTTGGACCCCTTAGTCCCTTTGGGTTAGGATTATTTATTAAAATCCTTAAAACACCCATTCTTACCCCTTTTGTATAATTTAATTAGTTAATTAAATTAAATAGGGCTATTTCCACCTAGACATTTATTGACCTAACCTCATAAGACTTCTTTTACATGCATCCCAATGATGCCTTTATTAATCTCACACCACTTCCCAATATCTTAACCACCAAACATAAGTGTAAATGGCTAATTTTAGCCATTTTGACTACTTATCCCTTGACCATCACCAATCACCCCTTGACTGACATTGGTTGACCAGGACTAGAAATGGTTACTTATTACTATCCCATTACCTTTTCCCAGGAGGTTGAATCATGAAGGATAGAAGAGGAATCATTTATAACAATAATTAACAACTCTTGGTGAACTAGAGCCAAACCAAAACTAGTCTAGAGACTTAGAAAGCACTTTAGCATCTCAAAGCTAAGGACTCAAGTATCATCACTCTGCCCACATAGCTCTAATCTCCTAAGCATATTACCACTCAAATCTAAGACTTATTCAAACCAACAACTACTAATCTATGTATCTTGTATTTTTCATAAGTTAAGTTATTTAAGTTTTAGTGGTTTAGATCTTGCACCCAATTCTAATCTCTACCCAAAATCTCTTTATGTTGGAGTTCTACAACTCTAAATACTTATTTTTTCCATCAAACACCCACTAAAATCCATTATACATTTGAGTGTCAAGTCCTTATATTTGACACCTTTAAGGTTTCCTCCTATCTCCATGACCATTAACCAACCCCAAATAACCTATAAAACCCTTCTTCATCAACCCATAGTATATTTTGCCCATAACCAACACCCTATCAAACCCACTCTAACCGAAAATGGTCACCATTGACCGACTGTGATCATCCATCAATTGGCATAAATTATCCCTTAACTAACCTTGGTTACTAGTGACTAGCACTGGTCACTGTGTAAACTTATTTTCCCCAAAACAACAAGCTTAAACCACCTACCAACCTCAACCAAAAACCCTATTTCTTATCCCTTGTAACTACACCAAGTCAAAAGCAACCACCTGAACCACCTTCTAATAATTTAACATTCTTAATCAATTTTATTTTGTTAAATTACTTATTTCTTGAAAATTATCTATTTCATTTTGATTAGGTACCTTCCATTACTTCATGAAAACTATACTTTATCAACATTTTCACAACTTAACTTGTTGAAAGAGTAGATTGACAACCTCCAAGGAAGTCTAGTGCTTCTTGGATCTAGCTTTCACTTGGTAATCCACTTATCTATATCAATAACAAACCATTTTCTAGTTTTTATCTTATTATAGGTCATCCTCCTAAGCCAAAGAGGAGTTATCCATAATTGAATGAATCATGTCCTCAAAAAAAACTAGGTTCTTCTTACCTCACCCTTCTTTTAAGTTTTACTCATTATAAAAGAAAAAAAAATAGTAAACATTTTGGCATGCCCAGTGGGACCCTAGAGTCTTCTTAGGTTCATAGTTACATTTAGGTGATTTTTATTCTCATTTTATACTCATGTAAATAAATCAATATTTATTTTTGGGTATAAAATTAACCTTCATACATTTTTTTCTTGCTTAATTATCTCACATAGATTAAATAATCAAGTAAATCAATCATATCCTCACTTCTTTGCACACATAGACCAAACCACATAGATAAAACACACCTCAAAACATTAGCATAAGGCCTGAATAGCATTTCATCTCTATTATTACTTGGATTTTCACCCTTTGAGGAGATACCCAAGATCTCCTCATCCAAGTGGCACAATGGAAACACCTCTAGGCTTGTGGGTAGCCTAAGGATGAGGTGAATCTTGAGATAAAGATAACTCCCTTGATGTACTAGTTTGGATTGAAACTACACGTAAACTTTGAGGTGGAAAAGGGAGAGAGATAAATAAAAGAAAACTATTCTAATGGAGGTGATACACAAAATAAGATGATGACTTCCAACCAACAACATGTTACACATGAGAACAAAGGACTAACTAAACATACACTCCTTCAATCTCCATCTTCTCACATTAATGTTACATTATGAGGTTATGGATGAATGTATAAGGATAGGAATAATAGACAAGAGGCCTTGAATGAAACTAGTGAATATAATAACTCACTCAATCCTTGACATTTCCTAAAACACTTCACATGCCCTGCAAGAAGAAGCTTTCTAGCTGTAAATAGGGTGAAAGAATGAGACAACATGATAAGGAATCTATAGTATTCACTAATAAATATTCAAAATCCAAGTTAAAAACACTTATGAAAAATCATTAAGAGGTAAAAATTAGTAGTATTACTGATCAAATGGTATGCAAATGATTACGGCTTTGTCATACCTAGGTGGAGCATAACTTACAATGGCCAAACTGGCTAGTTCTTATACAACTTGAGAGAGAGAGGAGAAAAGAGAAGTCAAAGGGTCATAAGTACATTTTTCAAGATGATAGAATTAGTTACTTGTGTATTAGAATAGGATATGTGATGAATCATCTAAGGTCAAAAGGAATAAGTGGTTATCCAAGTCATCAAACTCCTACAAAGTGGCATAAGATTCCTCATTCTAGCTTAGAAAAATACCTTCATAATTTGGACCTATTTGAACATACAAAAACTGATTAGGGATAGTTCTGAATATTGGTATGATATGGAAGGATTTTAGACATGCCTTTCTATGCATTGGTTATAGGCTTGGTCATCTAGAATCATCTAAAAATGAGCCATCATCATCTGCACTTCAAAAAAATCTTCCTTCATTCACCTTGCACACTTGGAATTAAAATTTGATTAAATTTTCTATGAAAATAAATTTAATTTAGTGAATTAAACCTATCAATACCCTTCATGGCCTTATAAGCATCAATGACATCTTAAAATCAACTCACTTGAATTTTTCCATCCTTCTTACTAGCTTGGCCACTATGCCAGTTTTGACTGGCTAAGATGAAGTTATTTTTTTAAATATATAAGAGTCTTTAAAAGCATTAAATTTCCATATGGATTTATTAAAACTCCTAATAGTCCCGCCAAACTTCAGTGTATCATCAAACTCCTTATAAAACCTATAAAATAGATAAAATGGTAAAACATACTCTTTTTTGTACCTTATCCATATAATTACATACAACTAAAAAGGGTGAGGAGGATCCTAAGAGATTCATATATTATTTAAAATCACAATTATGTATAAATTATGTCATTTTATTATCTATCCAACTCAATTTCTCTAAACTAGTCTTGACTATAGGTTTGCAAGGGTTTTAGGCTTATTTTGACTCTTAAGCTTTGTTCATAAATCTATAACATACAACATGAAAAAAAAATTAAACAAAAATGATTTTTAAATACCCTTATAACACCTATAAAATCCTTTGTCATCCATGCATATCCTCCAAGAAGATATGAGTATCAAAACTTGACCTATCAAGCTCTTCCTTCCCTTTCCTATAAGCTTGAGTGGGTTTTCAGCTCAAAATGGACTATCTTGTGACTCTTATAAAATTTTAAAGATTTAACACACTTTTAAAAACCATATAATCATTATAAAATAGGCTAGGAAGGATATTTCATGTTATAAGTGTAAATGGTTCTCCATTTGTGCACTAGACCTAAGTATGCTCAATAGGCCTACCTACAACTAAAAGCTCAAAATGACTTTATTTATGGATTCCATATATTAAAATATATCATAAACATATATAATTAATATGTATACATTTTACAATACATTATAAAGTTAATTTAGGTCTATAATTAAAAGTGACCTCTTGTTTGGGCTCTAGGCATAACCATGCCTCGTGAGCGCATCTACACTTTTAAGGTTCAAGAGTACCCAATATGGTTTCATCCCATTATGCATGGTTTATAATATTTATATAGGTATATTTAAACTTACCATATCCTCATAAAATTTCCTTATACCATTTTGTCTCATCTTTTATCATTACCTCTCAAATCTTCCAATTATGCATAAAGGGAAGTACCCTCTATCTGAGACAAACTAGAGGGTACATTGCCTATTTAATAATGTAAAATAATTATTTTATGAGTCATTAAAAGTGAAAATTATTATATATAACAAAATATATCCCTTTTTCATATCATTTGGCCCCTCAAACTTTTAAAAAACCATGACAGACTAAGAAGAAAGCAGATTGTGTAGGGTTTTTACATGTGGACTATATTTTTTTAATTGGAGTCCTTACCTTTACTTATTTTTTACTTAAAAGAGAATATATAATTTTTAATTATCATGATTGATGTGATCCATTATCCATTTTTCTCTCCAACCTCTCACACACTCCTCCACCTTGACTGGTATGGACTGAGTATGACCTCTGCTTGACTATATTTCATGTTTTACTCCCTTAAGAATGACCTTTATAAGTGTGCATTTATTGAATTATAATTAAAGGAAAATGTACAAGATTAATTGGATATTTCCAATATTAACTTAATATATTATATTATCCACCTAACACCTTACGCTCTCAAAACAAAGTGTATCTCTTGACTGTGTCTCTCATGGCTGGGCATTATTCTTATAGGTGATGTTTGATGGGTTTAGGCTTGAGTAAATATATAAAACTATTATTGAAGATTCCATGGTGATCTATAGATTATTATTTTCCTTTTTCACCTTTATTTCATGAAACATTTACCCTTATATTCCATGCTTCATGACATTGCCTATCTCAGTCACCTCTAGATGACTGGTATGAGAGTCTCAAGCCCTGTAGGTGTATATTATATGACCTAAGCCTTTAATACATGCTTATAATCCTTCTTGAAACTTTACACACCATTCCATATCTATATTTGTTCTATTTATGGTTATAATAAGGATTATCCTTAATGTATCTATTTCAAGCTCCATGACAACCTACAATCAACCTGTAGGGTTACATTTATGAGGAAAAGGAAGCCTACAGGTGTATTTACATGTTTAAAACCTAGGTGTAACATTGAATATCTCCTCAATGGTGTTCATGATCACACCAAGACATATCTAACCTAACACTAATGTTCATGCCATTCAATCAACTTAATCAAGTTCACTATCACATCAATCAACTATAGGTGAACATTTATGTGATAAGACACACCTGTAGGTGTATTTGGAACTAACCACCTTGCTCTTCAATCCTTTCTATCACCTCTTTGAGACAAAATATCTTCCTCAACCATGTGAAACCATTTAAATAAGTTGTCATAGTCTAATCTTAAAATTTTAGTGGATAAAGGTCCTTTTTGGACTCAGGTCTATAGATGATATTGAAGGAAATTAGTGTTTTAATAGCAACTTTAAGACTCCAAATGACCATCTTCCACTTGTCATATTCCTCCCAAACTTGGTATAGTATTTCTCCCATGTATGGGATACAAATTTTGATAATAATTCCATGTAAAATTCCCTTTAACCCTTATAATAATATATCAATAAAATGATATGGTGATCTATTTTCCTGTTTTAGGTATAATAGTCCCTAAAACTACAATCATCTCCCTTGGAAGTGATTGTCAACTTCATTTGCCAATATTAGGCCTTCAAAATGGGTAGTCATGATATCACCTCATGATATGACCTCCAATATGGTTTTATCATCAATTAAAACACATTAAAATGGTTACCTTGCTCTATGTGGTACTACTTGTAGGTGGTTATGGTCATGTATAGGTAGTGTGTGAGGATAATAGGCTAGGAATGTTGTATTTGACTCATGAACAGACTTAGGATTTTCTCCAATTATTTTAATTGGTGATTAACATCATGAATAATTTTAAAATAATTACAAAACCTTTATTCCAACTTGATTCTCTCTTACAAACACCTATAGGTGAACACTATCATGTGTACAAGAAAAAATTATGAGTTCTGGGTAGTGTTCATTATTTAGACCTCATGAAAAGACTTGAACTATTCTCCAATTATTATAATGTGTGATTTTAATTATGATGGTATTTGAAAAAAATTCAAAACATCCATTTCAACATGATTTTTATCCTTTATGACACGTGCACATGTTCATTAATGACTACCTGAATGGTAAGTTGCATGTGACTACACCTTCATGGAGAGTTTGCCTTAGAAAATGAAATTGAAAGAGGAGTGGACCAATAAAAAATTAAATACATGGTGGTGAAATTATCTACACCCTATAGAACCATTTACAAAGCATGAGAAACTCTGTAGATATTGGAAACTTGCCTATCATCTAAATGAGACTAATCTGCCAACATGAGATGATGTACTCATCAAATCAACTTGAAACATAAAAAAATAATGGGTAACATTAGATAAGGATTTAAAAATAATTTTTAATCAGCATGACCAACTATATTTTATAGAAATTCCCAAACTAAAGAAAACCCTATAGGGTGCATAGATTAGTAGGTAAAAAACTACAGTCAACTTCATGAGGAAGGTTCATGAAGAAAAATCCACCATTATTCAAACTCTTTATATTTAAATTAAGGTCTCTAAGTTTAATTTCACATCCCTAAGTTTTTTTATTTGAAATCTCCTCTGTTGTCCATACCAAGTACATACTTGAAGACAATTTTTGCTTTCCAAATAGGGTGAAAAAGGAGCATAATGGTTTTAGGCCTAAAATGGCACTTCAAAAGAACTTAAAATGTTTATATGATCCTATGGAATATTAATAGACATACCATTATCTTGTTCCATGTGGAACACTTCCCCATGGGCCATACAACTGCCAAACTCACCTTTTTCCCAAGAAAACTACCCTTCCCTTTGAATAACATGCCACTTTTCACTTTTTATAGTTTATTAAGACCTATTAGGACACATTTCATGTTACATCACCTTTTTTAACCTTCAAATTTCCCAATAAATCTATATAAGTCATTAAATGCCCCCTTTTTAACCTTAAAATGACCCAAAATGACTAAGAACCAAGGATAGTATAAAATTAAATGACATCAATTAGACTATAAAACACCTTGTGACATCTATATTAGATCCATAAAACACCTAAAAGTCAAGTTTATACCTAGAGGTACCCCAATTTGACCTAAAAGTCAAATTTGGTCAACAAATTGGTGAGTCATAGGTGTAGTATGCCTACTATACTCACTAGACTAGTATCCTTATCAATCCATTAAGATTAGGGAGTCATATTAATTCTGATACAAATAAAATTACCTTGAAAACAATATTTGATCAAGACAAAACCACTTGATTACCTCAACCACACAAAGCAAGGACACACACAAAACAAGACAATAAACTAACAAGACACACACACACACACACATATGCTCAAGGACTTAGGGGAATAAAAAAGAAAAATGTTATGAAAAAATAGAAACTACACATAAATCCTTTCTAGGATAAAATGGAAAACTTATTTAATCATCTTCATGGTGAGATGAAACATAGTGCCAAGTATATTTCTCTTTGGATTGAATGCTTTGTGGATTAGACCTACTCCTTGACACTTCACTTGATTTGTTCTCAATTATATAATCCTTAAATAGGTATCCAATTTGGATATATTCCTCTTTTAATTTTTCACATACATCATACTTATTCCCACTCTTCATCTCATGGTCAACTTGCATCTTCTTTGTAGGCATGGCTTCAAGAGGATTGGTTTCTTGTTCCTTAGAAGATTGAGGTCAATAGGAACTTGTTACATCCTTAAAGAGATGATGTGTTTCTACCAAATAATTAATAGGATGATATCCCATATTTATTACTTCAAACATGTCATCATGAAATGTATATGCTTCTTGAAAATATAGATTTGAAAGTTTGATTTTCCTTTGCATACTTACTTGAGTGCCAAAGTTGCCTTTCCATCTTTGACTAGATCATAGCCTTCTTGAAGAGGAGTATATCATGCTCCAATGATTTAAAATAAGTAATATAAATTCTAATAAATAAATTTTCCTTTCCCATTCATGACATCTTGGAAAGTGATGGAAGAACCAATGAAGGCTTCATCTTCTTTGTCAAAAGGAAAAAATTCTTCCTCATCAACCCAATAAAAAATTCCACACAAGAATTCACCTCTTATTCATCATTCAGGATACTTTGAGGGATCTAAATTTTCATCTAAACTACCATACCATGAATTTTATTCTCAAGGGATTCATGATCCTCTATTTCTTTCTCCTTCTTGGTGATGCCAAGACTAGGCATCTTGAAGTCATGTGACTTAGTCCAATGAGGCTGCCAAGGAGTTAGGATTTCTTCAAGAAAGAGTTATAATTTTTTTTCAACCAAATTATCTTATTTATGTTCCCATCTCATAGGTACATCAATTCAAAGGGTGATGGGTTGAGTACAAGATGAACTAGTTTGTGGAGGTGGCATATAGAACTCAAAATTAGATTGAGAGTGAAATGTAGGGGCTTCTTTTGGAATCTCTTGAGGAAGGGGATGCAGACCTTGGGTTAAATCAACTTGATTTTATTATTCCAATTTAAAATCACTTCATTAAAATCTGACTTATCTTGAGTACTCTCTTGAGTAAGGGCATATGGGGTGTGCTTAGGCATATGATATTATTTTGGGTCTAAACCTTCCATCACACCTTGACTTAGCAATTTCATCCTTACCTTTAACTCTTAAATCTACTTGGCTAGATTATCTTGTAAAATTGTCTCTTTAAGTTCATAGGAATCATCATGAGGAGGAGTAAAAGAGGGCTGACATGGAGAAAAAGAGGTCTCTTGAGGAAGGGTGGAAGGGACTTGCATAGGATCAATTTTTTCTTCAACTTCACACTCTTTATCTAGGCTTTCCTCTTCCTTATTTCCCCATGATTCCACTATCTTACTCTAGATTAGGATGTTTAGGCTAGGATTATTTTCTTATGGTGGTGATGTAAATTAAGGAGTAGATGAATTATTCAATAAACTTGGAATCTCCTTAGGCTTAAAATCTCCACCTTGTCTCTAACTTGGAATGACATATCTAGAGGTCTTTTCTTGAGGTGGGGATGTAATGGGTGAGGGTATTAATGGCTTGAATTATAATTTATTTACTAATAACATGGATTTTTTCATCTACAAATTTTCCAACTCAATTTTCCTTTCAAGGTTTGCTTCAAACACAAAGTTAATCTTTTCAACTCTCTCTTCCACTTGATTTTGAAAAGGATGACTTTGGAAATTTTTATTGGGGTCATGAGTAGGGATCAAATATGGTTGATATAAAACTTAGGTAAGTGGATATGAGGACTGATAGACTTAGTGAGGTTACTACTCATGAACTCTTAGTTTATCTTCCAAGGATGCAATCAATCCACTCACATCTAGCATCTCCCTCATGATCCTTTGCTAATTGGCTCTCTCAATAGGTATCCACTCTCTTTTAACTAGCTCTAATGAATCTCTTTCATTGTGAATGAAATTTATAAGAACATCTTGAGCATGTCCCTTTAGTGTATAAATCTCCAACATGTACTTCTCATAGCCAAAGAGTGTCTTTTTGAAGGTGGAAATGGATTGAGTTAAGAAGTGTTTAGGTTGACTAAGGGAAGCAAGACATTAAGGAGGATGGCTATAAGACTGGTAAGAATCATGAGAAGGTTGATAATTTACATGTGGGAGTTGATAGGGATCATAAAAATATCGGTAAGGATCACACCAAGGCTAATAGGGAGTGCCATAAAATGGATATGTCTCACTAGCTTGTGTAAAACAATATTCAACACTAAAATTAGCCATGAAACTTTATTGAAAGAAAGAAAACAAAGGAAAATGTTAGAAAAAATCTTCAAAGGTTAACCTGGGTTGCTTGACTAGTTGATTAACTTTGGAGTCACCATTTATGCTTAGATAGATGCCTCCAAAGTCTAATTATTGAAAGACAACACCAAAAATATTTCAACCTCTTGGACCAAGAGTCCCATCAAGCATGCCAAAAAATATTTTCACTTGGATTTTCACCCTTTAATGAAATTACTAAGCTCTCCTCATCCAAGTGGCACAATGTAAACACCTCTAGGCTTGTGGGTAGCCTAAGGATGAGGTGAATCTTAAGATAAGGATAACTCCCTTGATGTACCAGTTTGGATTGAAACTACACATAAACTTTGAGGGGGAAAAGGGAGAGAGATATCTAAAAGAAAACTCTTCTAATGGAGGTGATACACCAAATAAGATGATGGCTTCCAATAGCAACATGTTACACATGAGAACAAATGACTAACCAAATATACACTCCTCCAATCCCCATCTTCTCACATCAATGTTACATTATGAGGTTATGAATTAATGTGAAAGTCTAGGAGGACTAGACAAGAGGAATTTAATGGCACTAGTAATATAATAACTCACTCAATCCTTAACATTTCATAGAACACTTCACATGCCCTATAAGAAGAAGATTTATAACTACAAATAGGGTGAAAGAATGAGACAACATGTTAAGGAATCCATAGTCTTCACTAAGAAAGATTCATCATCTAAGTAAAAAACCCTTATGAAAATTCATGAAGATGTAAAAATCATTAGTATTATATATAAAATGGTATGAAAACAATCAAGGCTTTGCCATACCCAGGTGGAACATAAGTTACAATGGCTAAAATGGCTAATTCTTATAAAACTTGAGAGAGAGAGAGAGAGAGGAGAAGAGAGAAGTCCAAGGGTCACAAGGACACTTTTCAAGATAATAAAATGAGTTACTTGTGCATTATAATAGGATATGGGATGAAAAATTTAAGGTTATAATGAACAAGTGGCTATCCAAGTCATCAAACTCTTGTAAAATGGCATTAGATTCCTCATTCTAGCTCAAAAAACTACCTTCATAATTTAGACCTATTTTAGTGTCCAAAATCTGATTATGGATATTTATGATGATTGGGTTGATAGGGAAGGACTTTATAAATGACTCTCCATGCATTTTTTACATGTTTGGTCATCTAGATCATCTAGAAATGACCCATCATCATCTGCACTCCAAAAACTCTTCCACCATGAACCTTGCATAATTAGCCTTAAATTTTCTTCAATTTTCAATTAAAATCCATGGAAAGGAATTAATTACACTTTTAAATACCCTAAATTTCCTTATAAGCATTAGGGACACCTTAAAATCAACTCACTTGAAGTTTTTCATCTTTGTCACTAGTTTGGACACTATGCCAATTTTGACTGGCTAAGATGAGATTATTTATTTACATACTTAAGAGTATTTTAAAATAATTAAATGGCCATAAGAAGTTATTAAAATTCCTAATATTACCACAAAACTTGATTGTATTCTCAGACTCTTTCTAAAACTTAAAAAACACATAATATGGTAAAAAATACTTTATTTTGTATATTGTTCATACAAGTTCATATAGATAAAAAGGATTGGGATGATCCTTAGAGAGTCTTATACAAGTTATAATAACTATTATATATAAAATATCCCATTTTATTATCTATCCAACTCCATTTTTCCAAACTAGTCTTGACTAAGGGTTTGTAAGGGTTTTAGGCCTATTTTGACTCTTAAGCTTTGTTCATAAAGCTTTGACATCAAAATTGAAAAAAACTACACAAGGATGATGTTTATTTACCCTTATAACACCTATAAAATCCAATGGAATCAATGCACAACATCTAAG
The DNA here is from genome assembly GCA_037957365.1 of Torreya grandis. Taxonomy (NCBI): domain Eukaryota; kingdom Viridiplantae; phylum Streptophyta; class Pinopsida; order Cupressales; family Taxaceae; genus Torreya; species Torreya grandis. The sequence continues at coordinate 884,376 of JARHVA010002856.1, forward strand.
AACATATGATTATCAAAACATGACCTATCGAGCCCTTCCTTCCCTTTTCTACGAGCTTGAGTGGGTCTTGAGCTCAAAATGGACTATCTTGTGACTCCTATGCAATTTGAAATATTTAAAAAAACTGTAAAAACCCTATAATCATGCTCTAGTAGGATATGAATCATATTTCATGTTAGAAGTGTAAATGGTTCTTCATTTGGGCACTATGCCTAAGGATGCTCAATAGACGTACCTATAACTTAAAGCTCAAAATGACATTATTGATGGCTTCACTACATTAAAATAGATCATAAACATCTATAATGACTCCATATACATGTTTTAGTACACTATATGGTTCACTTAGATCTATAATTGAAAGTAACCTCTTGTTTGGGCTCTAGGCATAACTATGCCTCATGAGCCTATCTACATTTTTAAGGTTTCAGAGCACCCTGCATGGTTTCATCCACATGTTTATGGTTTATCATATTGATATAGGTATATTTAAACTTCCCATATCCTCCTAAAATTTCCTTATACCATTTGGTCTCATCTTTTGTCATTGCCTCTCATATCTGCTAGTTATGTATAAAGGGAAGTACCCTCTATTTGAGATAAAATAGAGGGTACTTCCCCTATTTAATCATGAAAAGTGAGTGATGGAGGAGTAAATATAAGAAAAAAGGATGATCCATACCAAAATATATCCCTTTTTCATATCATTTGTCCCTTCAAACTTGTAAAAAACCAAGATAGACTAGGAAGAAAATAGACTATGCAGGGTTTTAGCATGTGGAATGTGTTTTTATAATTAGAGACCTTCCCTTTGGTTATTTTAATTCCTATACCCTATATATATTTTCATTATAATTATTGATGTGATTCATTATCCATTTGTCTCTCCAACCTCTCACACAATCCTCCACCTTGACTGGTATGGACTAGCTATAACCTCTACTTGATTATATTTCCTATTTTGCTCCCTCAAGAATGACCCTTATAGGTGTGCATTTGTTGAATTAGGATCAAAGGATAATGTATAATATTATTTTTATATTTCCAAGATAAAATTAATATATTATCTTATCCACCTCACACCTTAGGATCTCAAAACAAAGTGTATCTCTTGACTGTGTCTCTCATGGCTGGGCACTGTTCTTGTAAGTGATGTTTGATGGGCTTAGGCTTGAGTCAATATATATAGCTATTATTGAATATTCCATGGTTATTTATATATAATTAGGTTCCTTACTCACCTTTATTTCATGTAAAACACCCTTATATGTCATGCTTCATGACACTTCCTGTCTCAGTCACCTCTAGATAATTGGTATAAGAGTCTCAAGACCTGTAGGTGTAGATTATATGACCTAGGCCTTTAATGCATGATTATAATCCTTATTGAAGCTTTACACACCATGCCATAACTATATTTTTTATTTATATGCTTAAAATAATGCATGTCCTCAAGGTATCTAGTTCAAGCTCCATGACAACCTACAACTAGCCTATAGGGTTACATTTGTGAGGAAAAAGAAGCCTGCAAGTGTATTTACATGTTTGGAACCTAGGTGTAATGTTTAATATATCCTCAATGTTTTTCATGAGCATAAAAATCCATATCTAACCTATCACTCATGTTCATGCCATTCAATTACCTTAATCAAGTTCACTATCACATCAATCGACTGTAGGTGAACATTTGTGTGATAGGATACACCTGTAGGTGTATTTGGAACCTACCACCTTGCTCTTCAATCCTTTATATCACCTATTTGAGACAAAATATATTCTTAAACCATGTGAAACTATTTACATAAGTTTTCATAGTCTAATATTTCAATTTATATAGAGAAAGGTCCTATTTGGACTCAAGTTTGTAGATGATATTGAAGGAAAGTAGTGTTTTAATAGCAACTTTAAGACCCCAAATGACCATCTTCCACTTTTCATATTCCTCCCAAACTTGTTATAGTCCTTCTCCCATGTAGGGGTTTCAAGGTTTGATCATCATTATTCATAAAATTCCTTTAAACCCTTATAATAATATATAAACAAAATGATATGGTGATCTATTTTCATAATTTAGGTATAACAGTCCCAAAAACTATATTCATCTCCCTTAAAAGTGATTTTAAACTTCATTTTCTAATCTTAGCCCTTAAAAATGGGAATTCATGATCTCACCTCATACTATGACCTAAAATATGGTTTGATCATCAATTCCAACACTTCAAAATGGCTACCTTGATCTCTGTGGTATCCCCTGTAGGTGGTTATGGTCATGTACATGCAGTGTGTGAGGATAACAGGTAGTGAATGTTGTATTTGACTCATGAATAGACTTGGGATTTTCTCTAATTTTTTGGGTGAATATTTTGTCATCAACTAACTGATGACAAAATGGGTATATCAACCACAACACAAGGAGATTTACGCCACAAAAAGTGTGGGTTTACCACATCTTAATGAGATAAATCTCTCCTCTCATCAAGGGGATGTTCCCTATGAATATTTATATGCTATATTTATATATAAGTAAGCAAAAAATAATACTGAGGGTAGTATGACAACGTCCATCTCTCTTCCTTTAGAGATGATGTCTAAGGAACAAGAAAGAGAAATCCTAGTCGATGTCTAAGAACATTCCTCTTCTTTCAGGAATGGTATCCAACATAGAGCAAAAAATATCCTAAAGTAGGTAACAAAGTCCACAAGGAAACCCACATAAGCACAAAGTCTTCCATTGTATCCTTCGCTGATTTAGAATACGGGTAACCGTAGAGTGAAACAAAGCACAAAGTCTTTGCCTAAAACTACAAAGGATAAAAGGATCACCAAGATAAAAGTAGCTCAAAGTCTCTCTTTTATCTTTTAGAAACATTTTTAGATAATGTCAACACACACACTTTGCTTATTAAATCGAACAAATAAGAGGTTATCAGGAAAGAGGATATAAGAACTATTTCTTAAATAACACAAATTACTTCAACACAAAGTCTGAAATAAACCTGTTTCTCATTCATTCGATAAAATATGATTTACAAGTTGAGCACAAAGTCTCAAGAAGTGTCTCAATTTCATCAGAGTTTTTGCTCTCAATTATCCAGAGATATTTTACAAAAGAGGTTCCCTCTCTATATAGGGAGAAACCTTCAAAATTAGAAAAAGATTAAAATATTGAAAACCTAGTCAAAGATGAGTCAGCATTGACTTTGGAATATTTTCCAAATTTTTCAAATGTAATTACATATTACAAAAGTACATGTGCAAATGTCCCAATTTAGTTACAAAGTGCATTTTGAATAAAGTATGGAATAATAACTTCAATCTTTATTTCTAGTCTTCTTCATTTCATGGCTAGGATTGCTTGATTTGGTTCTTTTTATGAACTTGGCCATATCCACGTGCTCAATCTCTATATCCTTAATGTCATCAACATTAGAAGCAACTAAGGTGATTAGAAAAACACCTTGATATTGGTACTTCATGGCCTTTGACTTCTTTGGAGAAGCTTCATTCATTGGAACTAGTCTTGATTGAGTGGGTACTGACGAACAAGAAATTTAGGGGGTACTGTAATGATAATCATGATCGTGTAATTAGGGAAAACTGGGCAAATTGGAGAATTTGCACGTTGGGTGATCATGACCAAGGAAGGGCACTTGACAGGGCTGGGCTAGATAATAGGTTAGAAAAAGGGGAGGAGGCAAAAAAATGAAAAGGATGAAAATTTCTCCAGAGTTAGAGAAATTGGAGGAAAAAAAGTAAGGGTGGCAAAATTCACCACCCTAGCATGTAGAATGATTTACATGCACGGGCGGTAAATTTTTCCACCCTTGCATGCAAGGATAAGAAAAAGGGGCATGGGTAGTGAATTTCACCACCTGTGCATGCTTCGTAGGAAAGTGCAAGGGCAGCAAAATTTGCCACCCTTGCACTTTTGACCTGCGTTGGTGGTGAATTTTGTCACTGATGTAGCTAAGTTGTTTAGACCTGTATCAGCGATATATTTTGCCACCAATGTAGGTGGTGGGTAGGGGTAAGGTTAGCATGGAAAGTCTACCACCCTTTACAAGTGGAAACCTCAGACTTTGTGGGAGAGAAGGGAGGGCGGCAAAAAATGATGCCCTAGCATGAAGGGAAGAAAAGCTGACATGGAGGGAGGAGGGAAAGAGCTCAGTGGGAAGAGGAAGGGAAGGGCGCTGATCGGTCTTAGGGGGAAGAAAGGAAAACAAAAAACAAAACTAAAAAATAAAACTTAAAGAGAGGAAAGGAAAAGAAATAAATGCCAAATACAAGATCTACCTGGAAAACCACACGCGCCATGAGCTCAAATCTACCAAAACACACTTTTACCCATTCACTGGAGCATCCAAAGGTAGAAGGTAGGAGGAGGAGAGGAAGGAATGAATCAAAATGAGGTGAAAATAGATTAAATGGGACAAAAGTCAACCCCAACCACTTGTCGTGCACAACAATAAATGCCACACGTGAAAATTGAGGCAGTACAGGGGTGACAAAATTTGCCGCCCTTGTACTAGAAAAATGAAGGGACATGTAGGGGCAAATTTTTTTCTGATCCTACATGTAAAAGAGGAAAAGTGTAGGGGCATCAATTTTTCCACTCTTGCATGTCCAGATGTAGGGGCGGAAATTTTTTTTGCTCTTGCATGTTGGAAGGAAAAATGCACTGACGGCAAAAATTGCCGCTCGTGCACAAAAATAGAAGAAAAACACTAACTTTGAAAAATCCAAAGTTTGGTCCCCTAGTCGCATTGAGACTGTAACAACTTTCACATTTTGGGGAAAACATAAAAAAATGATGTTATGAATTTTGAACGGTGTCAGTTGAGCCAATATGAGAATGAGAAAAACCCATCTCAAAAATGGACTTAGAGAGACAAAGGACAAAATGGACAAGTTTCACAGGGGGTTGTTCCAAAAATGAGCCAAACTAATTTTAAAAACAATAGCTAGCTCCTGTTGGGGAACTTTCGTTAATCGAATCGATCAATGGGAGTAGAAACCAGTCTCTAAGTGCCTTTATCCAAGCCATTGGGCTACAGAGTCAAGCCAAAAATGAAAGAAAAAAAAAATGTAAAAACTATACAAATATACAAGTGGGTCCATCTAAATTTCAAGTATTAAAAAGCTTTAGATGTTTCCCACTATGGGTAGTGTGAATGGTGTTCCATTCTGATACTCCAGCAAGAAGCTATTCTCACTATAGAACTATCGAATGGAAAATGAACCTCTCCATAAAGAGTCAAATTTGTCATGCATTCCTTTCGATTCTCGCCTCTTGTCCCACAACAAGACTTGATCTCTGACTTGAAAATCACAAACCTTAGCCTTTTTATCAAAAAAATTCTTCACCTGATTTTGATGCATCATAATCTGGTCCACCACCATGGTTCATTGCTCATTCAGTTTGGTTAGACACATGATTCTTTTGTCAATCAAACTTTCAAAGGTTGAATCTTCGATTACTTTGGCTAACCTAAGCGCTGATAGTTCCAGAGTAATGGCTATCTCCGCATTCAAGCCATACAAAAGATAGAAAGGCAACATACCTATGGCCCTCTTGGGTGTAATCCTATCCACCCATAAAGCATCAAACAGTGCTTTGTGCCAAGTTCTCTAATTGTCATCTACCAATTTCCTGATAATAGTGACCAGGCTCTTATTACTCAATTCTGCTAGGCCATTTCCTTATGGGAAATAATCTAAAGTGTGGGATAGGGTAATCCCATAATAAAAGTAGAAATAAGTAATTTCATGTGAAGAGAAATAGGTTGCATTATCCATTACAATTTTGAGTGGGACCTCAAATTGGGAAATGATATTTTCCTTTAAAAAACTGCACACCACTTTAGACGTAGCGTGCTTGGTTGGGATAGCCTCTACCCACTTGGTAAAGTAATCATTTGCCATGAGGACATAATCATGTCTGGCACTTGAAGATGGGTTAACTTTGCCAATGAAGTCAATACCCCATTGCTGATTAGGCTCTTCGATTATTACTGGCTTGAGAGGAAATGTGGCCAGTTTAGGCTTTCCGATGAACTATTGACACAATTCACATCTACGCACCCATTTGTAAGTGTCTTGAAATAATGTAGGCCAATAGTGTATTGCTCACAAAATCTTGTGTGTTATCACTAGTGCATAAAAATGTCCTCCATAGGCCAAATTGTGGAAAGACTCTAAGAGTTTATCTTGTTGTACCTTATCTACACAATGAAAAAATGCCCCATCTAGGTTCCTTTTATACAGACCATTATCCCACAAAACATAGCTAGCAGCCTTTAGTTTAACATTTTGCCTTTCCTTATAGGAGAGATGAGTGGGACACTCACCATAGGTCAAAAAATGGGCAATGTCAAAATACCACTCATCAGTAGTGGTAACAAAGAGGACTATGGTATGCCTTTGATCTCTATTTCTTTATTTTCTGTTTCATCGAGAATGTTGTTAGCAATCAACTGACAAAGACCATTTCCCCACACAAGTTTGGTAGGTTTGATGTCAAGATCAAACTCTTGAATTTTGGTGATCTAATTACCCCTCTTTGTACCAAACTCCTGTTGAGTCAAAATGGACATCAATGTTGTATCAGGCACCAAAACTTCAGTGTGCGAGTTCAAGATATAAAATCTAAAATGCTTGACTACTTTGACCACCGCATAAGCATGCTTCTCCATGTTGGAATATTTCAGCTCATGAGCCTTAAGTGGACAACTCATGAAAGAGATAGGAGATTCCACACCTTCTTGGTTCTGTTGAATTAAAATAGCTGAGAGCCAATGTTCAGAAGCATAACTGTATATTTTGAAGTTTTTGGTGTAGTCTGGACAAACCAAAACTGGTGAGCGAGCTATTGCTTCTTTGATGTCTTTGAATGTTGATTTACCCTCTGCAATCCACCTGAAGGTAGCATTACCTTTCATCATATTGATGATGTGGTGAGTTTTCTTAGTGAACTCAGGGATGAACCTTTGAAGAAAATTCACCTTTTCAAAGAAAGAGTGAACTGCAATTTTAATGGTAGGCAGAGTAAGTTCCTAGATGGGCTTGACTCTTTTCAAATCAATTTTAATACCTTCTTGGGACACGTGTCTAAAAAGTTTCTCTTTAGTCACCCCAAAGACAATTTTTTTGGGATTTAGAGAAATACCATTCTGATGACATCGTTCCAATATTTTTTGTAAATGGTGGACATGGTCAGAACGATGCTTTGAAAATACCATCAAATCATCCAGGTATACTATAATGAATTTAACCATTTCATTCTTGAAAGCGAGGTCCATCACTCTTTGAAATGTGGCACCTACATTTATTAGATTGAAAGGCATTCTTTGATAGATGAAGGTGCCACAAGGTGTGGTGAAAGCAGTCTTATGTTGATCTACTTTTCCAACTTCAACCTGATTATACCCTGAGAAACCGTCCAACATTGATAACATCTCTGAACCTATTACCATCTACATTACCTGATCCATGATAGGGAGAGGGTAGTTATCTTTTAAAAATATCTAATTCAAGTTCCTGAAATCCATGCAAATTTGAATTTCACCATTCTTCTTTCTGACAGGCACTATGTTGGCAATCTAAGTGGAGTGATGGATTGGGAAAATTATCTGGGCATCAAGCATTTTTTGTATCTCAGCTAAAATGGTACTTGAGATTTTTGGATTATATTGCCTAGACTTTTACTTGTAAGGTATGGAGTTTGCCTTAAGAGGAATGTCATGGCGAATGTCATCAGGCCTGAGTGATTTCAGGTCATCATAAGAATAAGCTAAGACATCTATATATTGGCAGAGTAGATTAGCAAGCTTGAATCTTTCCTCAAGAGTACAACATTTCTCAATGTCCACCATATTAGGATCTCCCTTGGTTCCCAGGTTTACTTGATCAAAATCTTGGGAGGAGTTTGAATCTATTTGTTGTTGTTTGATGAACCTGTCATGGTTATCAAACAATTTCTCTAGGAAAACAAGGCCTTTGGGAATATTATTCCCTTTAAGCTGCAAGAAATCCTCACCTATGTCCACATTTGATTCAGAAGTTATCCCACATTCTCAAAGTTTACTTCCTTTAAAATGTAGTTGTTTGAAGCTATCCTTTTGCTCTAAGAAGGCAATGATTTGATCATCATTGTTGAATACTTACTAATGACTAGCATTATCGAGTACACTTAGCCAAAATACTAGTTCAATAGTGTACTTATCTCCTTTAAAATCTGCGTGGGGAACCAAGAGAGTAGCAAAAATAGCCAATGCATCTGCCTGGTCATTAAATCTCTTGGAACGGTAGAGATGCTGAAAGCATCAAAATTTTCAATTTGGTCCCAGACAAGATTGCAATAGTGGCGCAATCTTTCATTCTTGTTTTTGATAGAGGTTTCTTATCTAGCAAACCACTAATTTGGCATCCCCTTTAGCATGGGGTAGATTAATGCCTTTTTCTCTAGCAGCCTGTAATCCAAATAACAGGGATTCATACTCAGCTATGTTGTTGGTGTTGTTGAACTGCAACTTGTAGGATAAAGGAACAATATCTCCTTGAGGAGATACCAACACAACTCCAGCTCTTGAACTGATAGAAGAGCAGCTGCCATCAAATTCTAAGATCCATACCTCATTAGACACTACTTTTCCTTTGAAAAATTTTTCATTTGGGGGAAGAGGTTCTTCCATGCATTCATTTTGCTTTGTCAATTCTCTCACTGTGTTATCTAAACACATTTCCAAGTTGTCACCTATAGGAGTTTCATCAGATGCCTCATGGACTTCATTTGTAGATAAAAAGTAGTTGCCCATGCCAGAAGACTCAAATAAAATTTGAGCTTTTGGTGCTAATGATCAAGTGACTACATATCTTGCCTCTTTTTCAGGAAGCAATTTCTTCATAACACCTTGAATTGGGATCCTCACCTCTGACAAGTCCATGCTTAGCTCACCTCCAACATCTTTGCACAATTTTTTCCCAAGCAGGATGTTGTAAGAGGTTGGAACATTAGCCACTAGAACCATCATTTTTATCTTCTTTTCTAGAAAAGTTGTGAAAGCAAATTGGGCATCTTTTATCTGACCAAGGAGTGGGACTTGCTTGTTTTCCATAGAAAAACACCTCCCAAAAGTTTTGGTCAAAGTTAGACCAAGGGAATCTGCCACCTTGATAGGCATGACATTATCAAAAGCTCCAGAGTCTATTATGCAATTACTCAATTTGTAACCATTTATTAACAGGGAAACATAAAAAGGTTCTATTTTTCTAGGAGTAACAAGAGTTACGACAAGATTATTCTGGGTGGATTTATCCTTGGGGGGATCATGAGCAGCCTTTGAAGCATTTTGTCCTATGGAAATGGCTTTATTTTTCACATATTCTACCAACCCTTCAAATTGTTCAGAGTAAGCTCTCAAATACTCAATCTCTGTCATTTGAATCTTAGTCTTTTTGGCATGATCAATTATATCAAATAATTGAAAAGAATTCGAGACAGAGGAAGAGGGTCCATCATCTGGGTCTTTAATGGGTGTGGCACTGGTCTGAGCAATAGAAGTGTGAAGGTATGGGGCAATTAGAGGTACTTACTTTTTTGTGAGTTACCTGATCTTTTGATTGAGGAGGCAATAGAGTCCCTCATTTAGCGATGGAAACCACTGGCTGAGGTTCTTCTTCTACTTTTCCTTTGTTAGCCTGTGGAGCTGACTGGTTTTGAGATCTAGTAAAAATAGCATAAGATCCATCCAACCCTTCTCCTTTACTCCCAACTTCATCTTGGTAATCTAGGAAACCAATATTGGAGTCACCAGCTAATTCTTCTTCTTGCTCTTCAAAGATATTAGCATCATCTTATTGGTCCAACTTAGGTTAGAGTGAAAAGTTGTGTTCAGCCTCTAGATAACCAACCACTAAATTGGTAGGTGCTACTTCAATGGCTAGTTTCCCTAGAGGGGGAGGCAGGCAATTTGGTTGCCCTTGATTCTGGGTAGCATTGCCTTGATATTATTGATTTTGGAATGTTCTTCTTCGCATATCTTGATAGGTGGGAATAGATGTACCTTGGGCTATTTGTCTCTTCAAAGCTATCAGTTTATTTGTCAATTTTTGAACCATAGGATCTATAGTGCCTATAGAAGAGATTTTAGTAGATGAAGAGAATCTATTTTTACTGGAGTCTATTTTTATCTTACTTGCTAGGATAAGATCATCTTTAATCTCAATAGCCAAATTTTGAGCCAATGCGAGATCCATAGGGCCAGCTCACCTCAACAGGAAACTTACCTCAGAAAGTTGTGAGTTGATAAAAAGCACTTAAGATTTTCTAGCATGGGCTGAGCGACAGTTGGAATCTAGTTCCTTAACTTATTGAATTTGGCTATGAAATCCCTCATGGGTTCTTGGGATTCCTTTTTCATCTATGTCTACTACACTAAAAAGGTGTGCGCATCTTCAACAAGTTTAAATCTAGCTTCAAATTTGGACTTTAGCATATTCCAGTCAGTTATAGTTTGAGCTTAAAGTTGGTAAAACCAATCCATAATAGCGCCTTGTAGAGTTTCTACAAAAAGTCTCACTGCTATATCTTTGAATTCCACATTGATTATGCCGCATGCTATAGAGAAGGTGCCAATATGCTCATCGGGATGAACCTTCCCATCCCCAAAAAACTTGGAAATTTTTTCCTAGAACTACGAGGTAGTTCATGTAAGAGTGGGGTCAAATTAAGAGGACCAAAAGAATTTCCCCATGGACCTTGAGCCATTATGATAGGACGATTAAATGGTGGGATCACAAATCTTGGTGGGGTTAATAAAGACAAAGCCTTACCAGTATTGAGGCTAGAAGCTTCACTAGGTATGGGAGATCTGGGACTGGTAGGAGGGAAGCTCCTAGTTCACTGAAGATGAGATGATGAAGGAGAAATCTCAAAATTATTTTGCTACACCAGCTCAAATATAGGATCAACAATACCTTGAGCTCTTTGGCCTCATGTGTATGGTGGATTTGCCAGAGTGTCAAATGAAAAAGGGACCAAAACTACTTCAAGTTGAAGCTTGAGGCTTCAAAATGCACATTTGTATCCCTAGTAGAGTTGCTAAAAAGTTGTTGGGTGAATATTTTGTCGTCAACTAACTGATGACAAAATGGGTATATCAACCATAAAACAAGGAGATTTACGCCACAAAAAGTGTGGGTTTACCACATCTTAATGAGATAAATCTCTCCTCTCATCAAGGGGAGGTTCCCTATGAATATTTATATGCTATATGTATATATAAGTAAGCAAAAAATAATACTCATGGTAGTATGACAACATCCATCTCTCTTCCTTCAGAGATGATGTCCAAGGAACAAAAAAGAGAAATCTTGGTTGATGGCTAAGAACATTCCTCTTCTTTCAGGAATGGTATCCAGCACAGAGCAAAAAATCTCTTAAAGGAGGTAACAAAGTCCACAAGAAAACCCACGTAAGCACAAAGTCTTCCGTTGCATTCTTCACTGATTTGAAATACACGTAACCGTAGAGTGAAACAAAGTACAAAGTCTTTGCCTAAAACTACAAAGGATAAAAGGATCAACAAGATAAAATTAGCTCAAAGTCTCTCTTTTATCTTTTATAAATGTCTTCAGATAATGTCAACACATACACTTTGCTTATTAAATTGAACAAATAAGAGGTTATCAGGAAAGAGGACATAAGAACTATTTCCTAAATAACACAAATTACTTCAATACAAAGTCTGAAATAAACCTGTTTCTCATTCATTCGATAAAATATGATTTAAAAGTTGAGCACAAAGTCTAAAGAAGTGTCTCAATTTCAGCAGAGTTTTTGCTCTCAATTATCCAGAGATATTTTACAAAAGAGGTTCCCTCTATATATAGGGAGAAACCTTCAAAATTGGAAAAAGATTAAAATATTGAAAACCTAGTCAAAGATGAGTTAGCATTGACTTTGGGATATTTTCTAAAATTTTCACATGTAATTAAATATTAAAAAAGTACATGTGCAAATGTCCCAATTTAGTTACAAAGTGCATTTTGAATAAATCATGGAAGAACAGCTTCAATCTTTATTTCCAATCTTCTTCATTTCATGGCTGGGATTGCTTGATTTGGTTCTTTCTATGAACTCAGCCATATCCACATGCCCAATCTCTATATCCTTGATGTCATCAACATTAGAAGAAACTAAGGTGATTAGAAAAACACCTTGACACTGGTACTTCATGGCCTTTGACTTCTTTGGAGAAGCTTTAGTCATTGGAACTGGTCTTGATTGAGTGGGTGCTAACAAATGAGAAACTTTAGGGGGTATAGTAATGATAATCATGATTGTGTAATTAGGAAAAACTGGACAAATTGAGGAATTTGCACGTAGGGTGATCATGACCAAGAAAGGGAACTTGACAAAGACAGGTTGGAAAATGGGTCAAAAAAAGGGGAGGAGGTAAAAAAATGAAAATGATGAAAATTTCTCCAGAGTTAGAGAAATTGGAGGAAAAAAATTAAGGGTGGCAAAATTTGCCGCCCTAGCATGTAGAATGATTTACATGCACGGGCGGTGAATTTTGCCATCCTTGCATGCAAGGAGACAAAAAATGGGCATAGCTGGTGAATTTTTCCACTCGTGCATGCTTTGTAGGAAATTGCAGGGGTGGAAAAATTTGTTGCCCTTGCACTTTTGACCTGCATCGACGGTAAATTTTGCTGCTGATGCAGCTAAGTTATTCAGACCTGTATCAGTGGTGGATTTTTCCACTAATGTAGGTGGTGGGTAGGAGCAAGGTTAGGGTGGTAAGTCTACCACCCTTTACAAGTGGAAACCTTAGAGTTTGTGGAAGAGAAGGGAGGGTGGCTAAAAATGATGCCCTAGCATGAAGGGAAGAAAAGCTGACGCAGAGGGAGGAGGGAAAGAGCTCAGCGGGAAGAGGAAGGGAAGGGGGCCGATCAATCTTAGGGGGAAGAAAGGAAAACTAAAAACAAAACTTAAATAGAGGAAAGGAAAATAAATAAATTTCAAATACAAGACCTACCTGGAAAACCACGCGCACTGCGAGCTTAAATCTGCCAAAACACACTTTTACCCATTTGCTAGATCATCCAGAGGCAGAAGGCAGGAGGAAGAGAGGAAGGAATGAATCAAAATGAGGTGAAAAATGGATTAATTGGGGTGAAAATTAACCCCAAACACTTGGCACATGTAGCAATACATGTCGTGCATAAAAATTTAGGCAATGCAAGGGTGGCAAAATTTACCGCCCTTGCACTAGAAAAATGAAGGGACATGCAGGGGCATCAAAATTTGCCGCTCCTACATGTAAAAGAGGAAAAGTGTAGGGGTAGAAAATTTTTCTGCTCCATGATGTCCAGATGCAGGGGTGTCAAAATTTGCCACTCCTAGATGTTGGAAGGAAAAATGCACTGATGGCAAAAATTGCCGCTCGTGCACGAAAATAGAAGAAAAACATTAACTCTGAAAAAGCCAAATTTTGGTCCCTTGGTCGCATCGAGACCATAACAAATTTCACATTTTGGGGAAAATTTAACAAAATAATGTTATGAATTTCGATCGGTGTCAGTTGAGCCAATACGAGAACAAGAAAAACCCGTCTCAAAAATGGACTTAGAGAGACAAAGGATGAAACAAACAAGTTTCACAGGGGGTTGTTCCAAAAATGAGTTGAGCTGATTTTGGAAACAACATAACTACATGGGTGATTACCATCATGAATAATTTGTAAATAATTACAAAACCTTTATTCCAACTTGATTCTCTCCTATAAACACATGTAGGTGAACACTGTCATGGGTACAAGTAGCAAATGTGAGTTTGGGGCAGTGTGCATTATTTTATACCTCATTAAAAGACTTGAAATATTCTCTAATTATTCAAATGGGTGATTTTAATTATTATTGTCTTGGAAACAAATTAAAATCATCCATTTTAATGTTATTTTTCTCCTTCATGACACCTACACATGTTCATTAATGGTTGCTTGAATGGTAAGTTGCATGTGATTGCACCTTCATGGAGAGTTTGCATTAGAGAATGAAATTTAAATATGAGGGAAATAATAAGATATTAAATACATGACGGTGAACTTATATACACCCTATATAACCATTTACAAAGCATGATAAACTCTACAGATAATGTAAACCTACCTATTATCCAAATGAGACCAATCTACCAACATGAGATGATTTACTCATAAAATCAATTTGAAACATGAAAAAATTCATGGGTAACATTATATAATTAATTCAACATCATCTTTAATCAGTGTGACCAATTGGGTTGTATGAAAATGCCCAAACTAAAGCAAAACCTATAGGGTGCATAGATTAGCAGGCAAAAAAATATAGTCAACTTCATGAGGATGGTTCATGAATCATAGGAAACCATTATTCAAAAAAATTATATTTAAATGAATTTATTTGAGTTTAATTTTACCTCCCCAAGGTAATTTATCTGAAACCTCATCTACTAGTCATACTAAGTAAAAAATTGAAGATTGTTTTTGCTTGCTAAGAAGGGTGAAAAAGGAGCAAAATGGTTTTGGGCCCAAAATTGAACTTAAAGAGAATCTCAAACATGGATATTATCTTTGGGAACCTAAAGAGACATAACATGATCTTATATCATGTGACACACTTCCCCATGGGTTATACAAGTGTTAAACTCACCTTTTTTCCCAAGAAAATTGCTCTTTCCTTTGAAGAACCTACCGCTTTTCAGTTTTTATAGTTGATTAAGAGCTCTTAAGACACATGTCATGTTAAATCACATTTTTTAACCTTCACACTTCCCAATAAATTTGTAAAAGTCATAAAATGCCCCCTTTTGACCTCAAAATGACCCAAAATGACTAAAAAGACAAACTAAAGAACAAGGCTAGTATAACATTAAATGATGTCAATTATCCTTTAAAACACCTTTTTACATCTATATTAGACCCATAAAATATCTAAAATTCAAATTTTTACCTAGGGGTACCCTAATTTGACTTAAAGTGAAATTCGGGCAACAATCTCCTAGCGATAAACCTTCACCCATTGGCTATCCCACTTGGAATTCAATACCACGGGGAAAAACCAAAAATCATTTTTCTAATTGAGTATAATATCTAGCAATTGGTATATCTTGTCTAAGCACTTGATACCCTTATCATTGTACTGTGTGAAGTGAGGGGGTAGGCCCCAATATCAAGCCATGTATCATTTCCAATATAAATAATTTTGAGAGCCTAAACACAACTTGAAATAATCCTTAGATTTATTATCTAGTACTTATTTCAAAACTAAGTTGAATCACACAATTCTAACTTAAGGCATAAGCTATAAGAGAGACAAAAATAAACTTAGGATTTAACGTGATTTAGTGTGTCTTTTTATCTTCTTTGACTTTTTGTTTCCTTGTCTATGTTTGATTTGTGAGGAATCAAAACCCCTTGGAAGTTTTCCACAATCTTACCTTCATACACCTCATCTTCATTTCCTTGTTCAATGGGGAACCCTCCTATATTTTCTCAAGGAGATCCTAACTTTGTTAGACTCCTAAAAAATAACCCTCTTGCCTTGGAGCTTTACCTTGCATCTTGAGTCACTTGTGCTCCCAACCTCTCTTATAATAAACCCAACATTAGTTATAACCAATCCAATCTCAACTACAACCAACCAAAAACCTTTCAACACCTACCTCAACCTTAACTATCTCAACCTCACCAATCTTTGGGTTACCTATCCTAGCCATCATATCAACTACCTCAACCTCATCAAACTTTAGATTACCTACCCAAAACATCATATCAAACTTTGAGGGATCCATTTTAATCTCAAAACCAAGACTTGGTCTATCCCATTAATCAAACTAATAACTATCAACCAAACTTTTTAAACCAACCTATCTTACCAAACTTTTCAAACCAACCTACCTTAACAACCTCACCAACCTTATCAAATCAAACCAACAACTATCAATAAAACTTTTTAAATCTACCAATCTTATCAAACCTACCCAAATTATTAAACCAATCAAACTTGTCAAGTCAACCAACCAACTTCATCAAACCAACCAATTAGCTTGCTACCTCAAGAGCCATTAACTCACCCTCTTCCTAGGTAGTACACATTGCTAAGGGAATCATATGCCTTAATCCTTGAAAAAATATTGAGGGCTTATATCATTATACTTCTTCAAATCAAACCCATCAATAATTCTCTTCCAAAACTAATTTAGTTTATAGAGAATGAGTTTTGTGTTTATCATCACACAAACCTACATGTGATAGATAGAGGCAAGTCTTTTATGATGTTCAACCAAAACCTTATCAATCTAAATGGGGTCCTAAATGATAATTCCATGTTCCCCCCAACCTAGCCTTGAATGTCTTCAAGCAATCAATCATTAAACCTCTTCCTACACCCATTATTGTGTAAACCAATAAATAAAATCATAAAAATGATGACATCCATGCATCAAATTTTCTCCTTAGTGAACCTATAACTAATTAAACTATAATCAAAACCTCACCCAATCCACTTTTTGACCAAGTGCAACCTTTCCAACTTCCTTTTAAAACCATCACTAAGGAAGAGTCAACCTTAACCATTCCACTTGTTGACCAAGTGGAACCTTTTCAACTTTCTTTCAAAACCACAATTAAATAAATAACCTTGCCTCTTCCACTCCCTCTTATAATATATCAAACTCAAACCCCTTCACCTATTCCACCAACCTTTTTAGTGGAACCAATCAAAACTACCTCACCTATTTCACTTACTATTTTAGTGGAGAAAACCCGAACTCAAACCAACCTACCTCATCCACTTCCTATTTTAGTGGAGTAAAACCCAACTCAAACCAAACTACCTCCTCATCAACTTCCTATTTAGTGGAGCAAAATAAAACTAAAAATGCCTCAACTAAACCCCACCTAACCTCAACTAAAACCAAGTCAATCCAATTACTCTATAATCTACTCAAATTCATCTACCTAATGTCATTCTTTGGTTTAATTCCATTTATAACAAGGTCAATTTTTTGTCATCTTACCTCAACCTCTAAACAAAACAAACAAGAAAACCAAACCAACAAACCAAATAAACCATCAAGACTATCTCTCTCAACCAATCAAACCAACCTTATAACCAAATCAAGAAACTAAAATGAACCTAACTTTCAATCCAACAACAACCAAATCACTTATCAATCCAAACCAAAATGAACCCTTCAATCAAGATTTATTAAACAAAAATCTTGGCCACCCTTTTATCCATGCTATCCATACCACATCAACAAGCTTAATTAGGACTCCTAAGCTTCTTAATCCCTTCCTTGGCACCACACCCAAGCTCCCTCATTTTGAAAATTATACATTCTTGTCCAACCTATCATAATTCTTAGATGATGTTACCAACATCATTGTTGGATCCCAAACTTATCAAAGTCCAATCCAATAGCATTTCTATCACCTTAGTATTATAGAGGAAATCTTTCTTGAAACACTTCCTACAACTTGAACTCCATGCCAAATAATAACTAATAAACTAAAAGTCTTTAGGAGGTCAATGAATTCATAATCATCCCTCCTAAACCTTATTGACTAACCAACATCTATACCTAGAGCCTTTTTGCACCTTAAGCATAAATGGAAAAAGTGACTAGGGGAACTCTCCCTCTAAAGGCCTACACCATTGCCTACCTAAAACCTCTACCTACAAACATTAACTAATGACCAAACCAACCTTTGGCACTTATGCATCAACCTACACCTAGCCTAACCTAACACCAAACCAACCTTAAAAAAACCTTGTGCTTGAGCAACCTTTAATCAAAATCCAAGCAACCTCCAACTTAAACCATGCCTTTTGACATCTTTTTTTCCCTTAACCCTTGATTTATACTGATCTCTTTTATATCAATGATGGTTGACTCTTGAACAACATCAATCACTATCATAACCAAAACCTAGCCCAAAACCAAAGCCTTATCACCCAAATAACCTAAACTAACCTCGATTGATATTGGTCTTCAATAGAACAACATCAGTTGACTACTAACCAACATCAATTAACTCCTAACCAACATCAGTCATTATTTTCACCAAAACCTTACCTTTTTCACCCCATAACCCAAACCATCGATTATAAAATCCAACCAAGGCCTAAAAACCATCACCTAATCAATCTTGTAGATACAAATGAAATAATTTTCATTCTTCCTCCTTAAACACTATCAATCTAGAATTCCTTTCCACATCTACTCAAGTGTCAAAAAAGTGACTAGGGGACATGTTCACTCCTGATTAGCTCAAACCATTTACATGCAAGTGTGGATCTGGGGCATATCAGAACCTGAACCCTTCAATACTTTCCATTCATGTTTGCTATTTTATTAAAGCAAGTTCTTAATAATCTTGTGTATAACTTGAGCTTATCCCTTATTTTTAACCACCTTCATCTCCTTATTTTAAGGATAACTAATTATACTTGATCATTTGATTATCAGTCATAGCCTTAGCCTAATATTAAACATAGGTACCCTAGCTCTACCCATAACATGATTCTCATGGATACTTTTTGTCCCTTATAATATGGATCCCCATGGTCATTATTACTTAAACCTCCTTTACCCATCATCAACCTTCTTGTGGTATGGTTTTTCCACCATAAAGGAAATCCTTTGGCCTCTATAGAGTAGCCTATGACCAAAACGATTCATAAAAATCAATTTGGGATACCAAAATATCACTTGGGTCAAAAATTTAAAACTTGTAGACTGCTCCCTTGAAGGATAACTATCAACATAAACAAATCCACAACTTAGACCACTCCCTTGAAGGATGGCTAAGTCAAACATTTGTCAAATCAAACAATCACTTGGAAGCTTCCTGCATCGATAAGCTTCCCAAACCCATCAAAATACCCCAACTCAAATATCAAAACATAACCAATCCTAATCAATTTGTCTATAATGGTTCCTAGGCCACCTATAGAAGGGGCAAGCCATCCCCATAAAAAGGTTTTTTTTTATCATCCATTCACCTACTTTATACCATCCATCTCTCTTTTTACACTCTAAAATTAAGGGATTTTGAGCTTACTTGACACTATGTGATCAAGTCACTTATTTTAACAAATGAACTAACAATAATGAAAAGCATACAAGGAGATTATGTTCATACACTAACCCATATTTCTATTATGGTCTTTGTCAATAGGAATGTCTATTCCTCTTATTCTACTTTCATGACCACTTGCCAAAAAGGCATGTGTCTTCCCTTTTTCAGTCATTAAAACCCCAACCACCAAATTTACACCCTTTCACTAGAAAATGGGTTCCCTTTTACCAAACTAAGTGATCCACCAAATTAGACAACCACATTAATCACCACCAACCAAAACTTTTTTAAAATAACCACATTACCACAACCAATCATACATTTAAGAACACTTTATTATCCACCAATAAACCAACCAAATAACCTCAACTTGTTCATTTTTTCCTACCATTCACACTTTTTTTGACCACACCTTGCCATGGTAATTTTGACCACATTCTTACCTCATCATACTTGATGAACTTATGCTACTTTTGCATACAAACATTAAGGTGCATTAGAACATGACCCTTTATAGTCCCATCACCTATGACCATTTTATATTTTTAGGATCACATACTAATTTTGGATCCCTACACATACATCAACCTTGTCTAAGAGACTTGAGTTTATAAGTGCTAACCCAACACACACACACACACACACACACACACTGTTACTACAACCGGTTATCCTATCACTTGTTCTTCTGACACCAACCTTATTTTCAACCTACTTCAACTATGGAAACCTAGTCTATGCATGATCTATGATATCACCCTTATTCACATTCATCCCACCTATTCATAAATTTTGTATATAAACCTTTTATATATGCCTCAAAATATGCCCACTTGTAATTCTGACACCTATACCCTATTTTATTTTATTAGTATCACCCTAATTTTGGCCCCCTATAAGCATGGACACCTTAGCATGGAGACTTATTTTTATAAGTACATTCATATTTACTATGCCTAATATGGTGGCCTAGTTCACTTGTCACTTTTCCTCTTTAATGTAGACTTATTTTCCACTTCGTACCATCTTACCCAATTTGCCACTCATATCCTCTTGTCAAACCCACAATCAAATCCATTTTCACCTCATCGATTCTAGATTTGAGGGAGAATACCTCCTCCCATACTTAGGTAATCCAACCTTCCACCAACCATCCATTTTTCTTTTTAGCTTACTGACTCAAACTATGAAACAAAAAAGGGTAAAATGTAGACACTAGAAAACTATACACTATAACGTTAAGTACCTCATTAGTCTCCTTGGTCCCTTTGGCCCCTTTGGGTTAGGATTATTTATTAAAATCCTTAAAACACCCATTCTTACCATTTTGGCTAATTTAATTGGTTAATTAAATTAAATGGGCCAATTTCCATCTCCCAACCTGAACCCATGGATAAATGATTAACACCTAGCCTTAGGACTATTTCCCACCTAGACATTTATTTCCCTAACTTCTTAAGACTATTTCCACATGCATCCAAATGATGTATTTATTAACCTAAAACCACTTACTAATGTATTAACCACTAAACATAAGTGTAAATGGCTAATTTTAGCCATTTTGACTACTTATTCCTTGACCATCGCTAGTCACCCCTCAATCGATGTTTGTTGACCAAGATCGGTGATGGTTACTTATGACTAGCCCACGACCCTTTCCTAAGAGGTTGAATCATGGAGGATAGAATAAGAATCATTTATAGAAACAACTAATAACTCTTGGTGGATTAGAGCTAAACCAGAACCAATCCAAAGACTTAGAAATCATTCCAACATCTCAAAGCTAAGGACTCAAGTACTGTCACTCTACTTATATAGCTCCAAGCTCCCAAGTAGCTTACCACTCAACTCCAAGACTTATTCAAGCTAAAAACTACTAATCTAAGTATATTTTATTTTGCACAAGTTCATTTGTTTAAGTTTTAGTGATTTAAATCTTGTACCCATTTCTAACCTTTTCCTAAACTCTCTTTATGTTAGATTTCTACAACTCCAAACACTTCCTTTTCCCATCAAACACCCACTAACATCCCCTAGAAATTTAAGTGTCAAGTACCTATATTTGACACCCCTAAGGCTCCCTCATATCTCCATGACCATTAACCAACCAAAAAAAACCTATAGAACCCTTCTTCATCAACCCACAATCCATTTTACCTAAAGCCAACACCCTATCAAAACCCACAGTGATCAACAATGGTCACCATTGATCAATAACGGTCATCCTTTGACTGGTGTTGATGATCCCTTAAATGAACATGGTTACCAGTTATTAGTAATAGTCACTATGTAAACCTATTTTTCCCAAAATTTCAAGATTAAACCACCTACCAACCTCAACTAAAAACCCTATTTATTATCCCCTGTCACTACACCAAGTTAAGAGCAACCACCTGAACCACATTCTAATAGTTTAGCATTATTTTTCAATGTTATTTTGTTAAATTACTTATTCTTTGAAAAACACCTATTTCATTTTGATCAGGTACCTTCCATTAATTCATGCAAACTATCTTTTATCAACATTTTCACAACTTAACTTATTTAAAGAGTGAATTGATAGCCTCTAAGGAAGTCTAGTGCTTCTTGGATCTAGATTTCACTAGGAAATCCACAGATCTCTCTCACTAACAAACCTTATTTTAGTTTCTCTCTTATTGAAATCCATCCTCCCAAGCCAAAGAGGAGTTCTCCATAATCAACTAAATCATGCATGTACAATGAAAACTAGGTTCTTCTTACCTCACCCTTATTTCAAGTTTTACTCCTTATATAATAAAAATAAACACAAAAAAATAGTGAAATAGTGCGTTCATCTCAAGATTCTTATTTTCCTACCACATTGTTGCTTCACTAGCAAGATGATATGCTCCCTAGACTACTTTGATGACTTCAGAGTAATTTTAGATCTCAAAATATTTCTCCATCTTTGTTAGCCACACTTCAGCTCTATCTCTCAAAATAGTTCCATTGAACTTGGGTGGATTTACCTTTTTCATGTCTCATGCTAACTTTACAAGTACCCAAGCTCTCACATCTTATGACACTTCCTTATGCCTCTACTCTTAAGGATGTTCTTACTAAACAAGATTTTATTTAGGGTCCTCCTCAGCATTATCCTCTACATGCCCTTACACTTCCTATTAGAGGACCATAATTCAGTGCCTAGTCTCTTGTATGGTTATGAGGATTTGATCCAACTTTACAACTTACTTAGCTAAAAATTGATTTGGATCAATAGGGGGATTGGTATTCAAAATACCCTCACCTCTTGGTCTAGTGTGCACCATCATCATTATTTATTAACAAGAGAATAAGTTTTTGTTATCAAGCACATTAATTCTTAGAGTTTGAGCCTCAACTTTGATACCACAATATAATAACCATAATAGGTTTTACTAGAATAGAGTAATTATTTTTAATAATTACACACATTCAGCAAAAATATTTCACCATTAGAAATATAAATAAGAGATCTTTAACTAAATGTATTATTTAGTTAACCCCATAATATTTATAGCTAATACATTTATCTAATGTTCACCATGATAATGATATAATAAATCATGTATAATGTTGAACAAACAATGAAGATTACATTTATTTCATTAAAGTAATTTTACAATTTCAGCCATGGATGATATAACATTACATCCACTATGTAGATGTACAAATAAGTAAATAGTACAATTTTAGTATTAAATAATTTCTCAATAAATAATGATACAATGATACAAAGCTCCATGAAACATGAGTTCTCTAGAAACTCAAGTATATATCTGTAATCTCAAGTGTAGTCTTTAGTATAGTACCACTTTTCCATATGAATGATAGACCATTGATCCCCCACACTATCTCCCAACAGGGGAATGGCCCTCCCTTCATAGATGGATAGATAATGATGGTGCAGAAATCAAGAGTGACAAACTAGAACCTGTGTGTTGTAAGATAACTGATACATGATATTTACCATAAATAAATCTATTCTAACATGATATCACACAAACATGTAAACTATATCAAACATATGAAATGATAATGTTTAACAAGAAACATTACTTTGGCTAAAGTTTTTACATAGTTAATGATCTATAGGATAAATTAATTTAATACACACCACTCAATTAGATTACATCTCATCTTGCATTGATGTCACTAATTAAGCTAGTGGAATTCATCAATTACTTATTTAGTCTCATAAATATGAAATTTGGTTAATTATATAATAGTATAAAA
The DNA here is from genome assembly GCA_037957365.1 of Torreya grandis. NCBI lineage: Eukaryota > Viridiplantae > Streptophyta > Pinopsida > Cupressales > Taxaceae > Torreya > Torreya grandis. The sequence continues at coordinate 907,742 of JARHVA010002856.1, forward strand.
ACCAATAGATTCAATTAGAATATTTCCTATTAATAGATAATAAATATGCTAAGTATGAAAATATAAAATACATAAATTTAGTCTATCAAATGTAATGCATTGAATCTAATAATCATCTTATTTATTATTGAATAATAAACAAAATCATAAATAGTCTTTAATATAAACATACCATCCAACTAAGAATTATATCTAGACTAAAATTGACCTGATTTCAATATGTAACTTAAAATGTTATTTCATCCACAAAACATAACATTAATCACAACTTATTTATTTGTTCAAATTCCACAAAAATAACAATAAGCCAATCAGATAACAAACTTAATATGATATATATTTAAAAAAATTACATACCTTATTTTAATGCTTCAACTAAACATTAAATACATAGCAAAGCACCTATATTACCCTATTATATAATAATGTTCACAAGCATATAGAAATTTGTGTACATATATATATGGTATATCAATTTTTAGATTTATAACATGGTCAATAAATCATATGTGTACACCATGTATATATGTAAATTTTTTTAAACTCTTAGGTATACATATAAATTTATATATAGTCACTAATCTGTGAATGTATATGTTATACTCTAAGTAGACAATCCATTGTCCATGATCTTAGATTATCTCATATACTATTGGTATACATTCGAACTACAATAATTGTCACAAACTTTTAATAGACCAAACAATTTCTAATTTATTTATTTTGACTAAAAATGCATAGAATATACATGATTATCAATTTGAACTTAGCTAATCAATGATTTAACAATTCTATTATTTCAAAAGACATAAATGAATCAAATCACAAACCTATGCTAATTTCTTACATATATAATGATCAAAGATTATTTACTCAGCTGACTATGTCAAAAATATTGAAAATTCTATGAGAATATAACTTAGTCCTTGACCACATATATATGCCTCATATAACATAATATTTAATCAAATACACAAGCCTACTATAATTTTATGAGGGCCTCAATCATAATTTAAAATCAAATTAGAGTGTATATAATATACAAAAAAAAAAGATAATCATTCCACTAAAAAAACTCAGCCCTATCATTTATACAGTTTACACTGAATTGAAAATAGACTCCTTTACAATATATATTTCATAAATCTAAGTATATAGAGTTTCAAATTCATCCTAAAACTTATAATCCCCATTTTAAAAATCTATTCATTTAATGTGAATACACAACCAATTGTATATTCTTCTACCCAACTATAATTTCCTCTAATATTTATCAAAAGTAATATTTACCAAGATGAGGACAAAAGAGGGAAGGATGCTTTTAATCATGAAGGGTCACCACATGAATTTTCAAAGGCTTGAATATGAAGGGTCATACAAGTTTGGCACCATTATCCATGAGGATTGAAAGGTCACAAAGGGGGAAGGCCAAAGGTCATTTGGAAAGCTATGAATAAAGGCTTGAGAAGCCATTTGTAAATATGAAAAATAGAGGTTGATTTGATATTGTAATATCTATCTTAGAAGAGTAATTGTGAGAGATGAATATGATTTGTATTTGTTATATCTAGCTTAGAAGAAAAAGGTGAGAGAGAGGAAAGAGATGTTGTATTGAACTATCATTTGTTGAGATAGCAACATTGAGAGATAGGTGTGTGGTATACACAAAGGGGTTGGTATTCCTGTGGGTTGGTGCTCATGAATAGTAGCTGGGTTGGTGCTCGACAAAGGGGTTTGGTGCTCCTGTGGGTTGGTTCTCGATAAAGGGGTTTGGTGCTCCTCTAAGTTTTTGTTTGTGAATATTGTTTGGGTTGGTGTTCATTCATATACTTGAGATTGTTCTATGTGGTTTTTCCCACATTAGGTTTCCACGTTATATCTGGTGTCTCTCTCTATCTTGTGTGGTGTTTATTATTGATTTTTATTACATATCTTGAATGTTTGATTAAGTGTATTTTGGTTAAAGGAAAGTTTTATTAGATATATGATATACTGATTCACCACCCCCTCTTAGTATATCCCATGCTTAACAATTGGTATTAGAGCAGGTTCCTTTTTGAAAAAGTTTTATAGCTTGAAGGTAGATCAGGAAAGCACAAGATGGCAATACATAAAGGTGCCTTTTCTAGCAAAAGAATAGTTAATCAAGAAGAAGAAGAGGATGAAGCCGAAGTGAATATGGAAGGAGAACTCATGTGTGCCTTAGAAGAGTTGAAAGTTGTTGAAAATAAAAATTGAAGATTGAAGCATCAAATCGAGAAAAATGAAAAGGAGTCAAAGGAGATAATTGAAGATCTACAAGTGCACTTTGAAGAAACCAAGAAAAATGAAGAATATCTAACGACACAATTGGAAATATCAAGAAAAGAATGTGAAAGGTATGTTACTGAAATTGCCTCTTTAAAAAAAGAGATTGAGAAAGCAGTCAATAATAAAATAGTCAATGATTCAAATTTTGAGAATAGATCTAATATGTTGAATAAGATATTAGAAATCCAAAAGGAAATATCAGATAAGATAGGTATAAATTTTGAAAATAAGAAGAGCTTTGTTGAAGCTCTTACAAATAAAGAAACAAGAAGGGAAGAAGTGAAGAATATAGAGGACAAAGAAGGCTGGAAGGAACAAAGCTATAAAAGGCAATTAGGTCAGAGATTCACAAATAGGTCCTATTTTCATAGTTACTATTTTTATTGTAATGGATATGGTCATAAGAAATTAGAATGTAGAAAAAGAGCTAACAATCTCAAAAATAAGGAAAAGGAAGGTCATATAGAGTCAAGCAGAAGCTATAACTCTTTTACTCCTCTATCAAGCTTTGATGAAGAGACCATACTTTGTTATAAGTGTAACAACTTTGGACACATAGCTTGGTATTGTAGAAGTGTGTTCGAGTCAGTCAAGAAGGACCAGAGTTTCAGGGCTCCATTTATCAAGAAAAAGGTTTAGGCATGGTAGAACAAACAATCTAAAGGTTCTATGTTGGTCCAGATAGCTTTGCATGCAAGAAATAAAGAAAAGCCATGGATTATTAATAGCAGATGTTCAAGGCACATGACAAGAGACAAGAGCAAGTTCATAACCTTGAAGAAGATCAATGGTGGCACAGTGAAATTTGGGGACAATACTACTACCAAAATTGCCAAAAAAGGTACACTAAGTTTAGATAATGGTAGAACTAAAACTAAAAATGTTTTATATGTAGAAGGTCTTAAGCATAATATTTTGAGTGTAATTCAAATGTGTGATCAGGGGCACACACTAAAGTTTTATGTAGAAGGTTGTGAAATTAGAAGAAAAGATTTAGATGTATTAATTGCAGATGCTCAGAGAACAAGTAATAACTTATATATGCTATCAAACATCAAAGGTCAAAAATGTTGTTTGAGTCAGATTGAAGAAAGTTGGCTATGGCACAGGAGAATGGGGCACATAAATTTTGACAATCTTGTCAAAATTTGTAAAAAGCAAGCAGTCAGGAATTTTCCAAAGATCACAAAGCCATCTAACACGCTTTGTGGACCTTATCAACATGGGAAGCAGGCTAGAAGGCAGTTCAAAACAAAAAAGTACTCAACCACTCAGATGCTAGAGCTTGTTCACAGTGATCTATGTGGACCTATGAAGAATCAAAGTACTCAAGGTGATAAATATTTCATGTTGCTTATTGATGATTTTTCACATATGACTTGGATAATGTTTTTAAAGAAAAAATCAAAAGCTTTTAGACAATTCAAAGCATTTAAAGCATTAGTTGAGAATGAAACTAATTTAAATATTAAGTGTCTAAGACTAGATCGAGGAGGAGAATTCATGTTAGATCAATTTATTGAGTTTTGTGAAGATCATGGAATAAAGAGATAGTATTTAGCAACCAGAACTCCACAACAAAATAGAGTAGTTAAATGAAAAAATAGAATAGTTCAGGGGATGGCGAGGACAATGCTAAATGAATCCAAGATAGAAAATAAATATTGGAGAGAGGCAGTTGGTACAACAGTGAATATTTAGAATAGAGATTTATTAAGAGTCAATAGTGACAAGACTCCTTATGAGCTATGAAAAGACAAACCAATAATAGTTGATTATTTCAGAGTTTTTGGTAGCAAATGCTTCATAAAGAGAACTGATGAAAAACTTGGTAAGTTTGAATCTAGAGCGGATGAAGGTATATTTCTTGGTTATTAATGCATAAGTAAAGCTTATAAATGTTATAAAAAAAGAACCAAGATAATTTTTGAAAGTGCAAGTGTCATGATAGAATAAGATGGAACACAAAAGATCAGTGATCCAGTAGACATTCTTGAAATCATTGAAGAGGAAGGCTTTGAAGAATTAGATGAAGATGAGGAAAAGGAGAAGGAGAAAAAGGGCACCGAGACTCCATCCAAATATGTTTATAAAAATCATAATGAAAGTGACATCATTGGGGACATAAAAGAAGGAATTCTCACTAGAAGAATGATGGTAAGTGAATCTAAACAACTTAATTTCTCTTTGTTATCTAAAATTCAGCCTAGAAATTTTTCAAAAGCTAGACATGATGAGCATTGGGTTAAGGCTATGGATGAAGAATTAGTTCAGATAGAAAATAATGATACTTGGGAATTAGTGCCTAGACCAAAAGATCACAATGTGATATGAACAAAATGGGTTTATAGAAATAAGTTGAATTTAAATGGAGAAGTAACCAGAAATAAAGCAAGATTAGTATGTAAAGGATATGCTCAGATTGAGGGAATAGATTTTGAAGAAACTTTTGCACTAGTAGCAAGGTTAGAGGCTATTAGAATTTTTCTTGCATATGCAGTATTTAAACATTTCAATGTTTTTCAAATGGATGTCAAATTTGCCTTCCTAAATGGGAATCTTGAAGAAGAGGTCTACATTGAGCAGCCTAAGGGGTTTATTCTCTCAAATATTAGTAATCATGTATGCAGATTGAAGAAAGCATTATATGGATTAAAACAAGCTCCCAGAGCTTGGTATGCAAGACTTGATAAGTAACTGCAAGATCAAGGATTCAAGAGAGGATTTGCTGATAGTAATCTTTACATCAAAACAGAAGATGAGCATCAATTGATTGTTGTGGTATATGTTGATGATATCATTTTTGGAGTAAATATTAAAAAGATGACAAAAGAATTTTTTGATAGAATGCAAAAAGAATTTGAGATGTCTATTCTTGGAGAATTATCATTTTTTTAGGATTACAAGTATTTCAATCAAATAAAGGAATTTTTATATCTAAAATTAAATATGCCAAGGAAATGTTGAAGAAATTTGGTTTTGAGGATTGTGTACCAGTTGGCACACCTATATGTATAGGAAATAAGGTCAGAAAGGATGTAGTTTCACCTATTATAGATCAATCTTTATATAGATCTATGATTGGTAGTTTTTATATTTGACAGCATCGAGACCAGACATCATGCATGCAGTAGGTATGGTTGCAAGATATCAGTCATCTCCAAGAGATAGTCATGTTTAGTTAGAGAAAAGAATATTCAGATATATCAAGGGAACACTGGATTGTGTATTATGGTATCCCATAGGTAAAGATTTCACTTTAGTTGTTTATACAGATTTAGATTGGGCAGGGTGCTTAGATGATAGAAAGAGTACAAGTGGAGGAGCTTTCTTCCTTGGTGATAGCTTAGTATCATGGCTAAGCAAGAATCATAATTTAGTATCACTTTCTACAGCTGAAGCAGAATATATTGTAGCAGTATTGTGTTGTACTCAAGTGCTTTGGATGAAGCAAACTTTGGAAGATATCAAGGTAAAGTATGATGAACTTATTTCCATTTTTTGTGATAACACAAGTGCTATAAATATTTCAAAAAATCTATTAATGCATTCAAGAACAAAACATATTCCCATTAGATATCACTTCTTGAGAGAGCAGGCTGAAAATCAATAGGTTAAGATGGAATATATTAGTACTACAGAGCAGATTGAAAATATTTTCACAAAGGCACTACCAAAAGACACATTTGAGTATCTACAAGAGAAGTTGGGAGAAATTTCCTTTACTTCCTACCATTGAGGTTCAGCATCAGTTGAGGGGGAGCTAAGCGTTATCTCCATGTAGGCCCTTTTCCATTGATGTCAAAGGGGGAGAATAATAGGTATACGTACAAGTGTAAAAAATAGGTACAGGGAACATGTACATGTTGCTATAGTAAGGGGGAGTTATTATATGTTTTCAAATGACAATATGTGTAGTTAATAGGATGTGGCAGTTTTAGGATTGAGGTTACCATCAATGACAAAGGGGGAGATTGTTGTAAATATTTTCATTAATGTCAAAGGTCTAGCATTATTGGTGATAAAGGCCCCATTGCATTTAATGTTGTTTGTAATAAATATATCTTGGCTAATATGAGTTAATATTTATTTAATATTAACAAATATATTTTTGGTTGCATATGAGACAAAAGAAGGACCCATGGTGAAGTCAAAGAGCCACAGGATAAAGACAAAAGAAGGATGGGATGTATTTTCCCATGAAGAGTCATCTTGGGGAATTCCAAGAGTCACCAAGTGAAGACAAAAGAGGAATGGCACAATTTCTCATGAAGGGACATTTTAAGGAATATGAAAAGTCACCAAGATGAGGACAAAAGAGGGAAGGATGTTTTTTATCATGAAGGGTCACCACATGACTTTTCAAAGGCTTGAATATGAAGGGTCATACAAGTTTGGCACCATTTTCCATGAGGATTGAAAGGTCACAAAAGGGGAAGGCCAAAGGTCATTTGGAAAGCTATAAATAAAGGCTTGAGAAGCCATTTTTAAATATGAAAAATAGAGGTTGATTTGATATTGTAATATCTAGCTTAGAAGAGTAATTGTGAGAGATGAATATGATTTGTATTTGTTATATCTAGCTTAGAAGAAAAAGGTGAGAGAGAGGAAAGAGATGTTGTATTGAACTATAGTTTGTTGAGATAGCAACATTGAGAGATAGGTGTGTGGTATACACAAAGGGGTTGGTGCTCCTGTGGGTTGGTGCTCATGAATAGTAGCTAGGTTGGTGCTCGGCAAAGGGGTTTGCTGCTCTTGTGGGTTGGTGCTCACAAATAGTAGCTGGGTTGGTGCTCGGCAAAGAGGTTTGCTACTCCTACAAGTTTGTGCTTGCAAATATTTTTTTGGGTTGGTGCTCATTCATATACTTGAGATTGTTCTCCGTGGTTTTTCCCACATTGGGTTTCCATGTTATATCTAGTGTCTATCTCTATCTTCTGTGGTGTTTATTGTTTGAGTTTTATTGCATATCTTGAATGTTTAATTAAGTGGATTTTGGTTAAATGAAAGTTTTATTAGATATATGATATATTGATTCACCCCCCCTCTCAGTATATCCCATGCTTAACAACATGCACGCACGCATGTGCGCGCACGCGCGCGCGCACACACACACACACACACACACACACACACACACACACACACACACACACACACACACACACACACACACACACACACACACACACACACACACACACACACACACACACACACACACACACACACACACACACACACACACACCTATGTATATACATATTTTCCTATAAAATCAATAATGGTATAAAAACCTATAGCTTCATCACCCAAATTTCTAAGTTAGGTATATATACAAAGTCAAATCACTCATATTCAATACAAAATTCTATTTATGTATGTGCATTAATCTTTATATCCCCAAATAGGTTCAACACCTAACACTAAGTCCAAAAACCTACCTAATCTAGTTATAAATACCCATCTAATGAAATAAATATACTATGAAGTCATAGGATTTATAAATTTGAAACATGTATTAACATAGATCTTTCATGGTGTTAATATAAACATGTAAAAAATCATACAGTTCTAACTATTCTAGTTAGGGTTTTTCTAGGGTTGTATGTAGGGTTTTGTTGATGGATGATCCATCCATAGGTACTTACATTTAGCCCATTTTTTATAATTTAAAATCAAATAAAATTAGTAAACCCTTTTATCATTTCATTTCCAAACTTTATTAAACTATCAAACAATAATTTAAAGTGCATCACCAACCTACAAAAGATATTTATAATGCCAAGGAAGTCAAATTTGTATTCTCTTCTTAGCTATAAAACATTTTTTTACTTGTAAATTCTATTCACATGTATGCCATGCCCTTATAATCCTCTATCCCATATATTTTATTCTCCTCCATGCCCTTACCACATAAATTTCTCCTAAATCCTTGGTAGAGTAATGACTAAAAAAATGCATGTCATGAACAACTCAATAGAACAAACATTCTGCCACAAATTTCTCATGTAAACCCCTTCCAAATTTCATAATGGTTTTGTTAAAATTATTTTTAACTTGAGTCAAAAACATATTAGAAAACCTAATAATCTTGAATGTTCCCAATCAAATAAAATAATTATTATAATAATCCTTCCCAATAAGTATACTCATTGACTATGACAAATATCCATGAATTTGACTTTATAAAAGTCATTAACATTATAATTCCTTGAAATGTTGAATAAATGACAATTCCACATAATATAATGACCTATATCAATGCATTCGACCTCCAAACTAGAAGTTAGCTTCATAGGTCAAACAAATAAATTTTGACTTTAACAAAGATTCATGAAACACAATGATGTCTCAGTAATTATTTAATAATGAGACTATATACATGAAATTTACATAGGATTATATAAATTTCCTAAGCATTAAGGATTTATAAAAATATTTAGACAATAACATTAATCTCATTATACCATGCAAACGAAAGTCATTCGTTATTTCTTAACAAAGAACCATGACTCATTAATGTCTTAATACAGGGTTATAAAACTATTATAAATGATAATAGTAACCTTAAAAGCATATTTAATCACTTAAAAAATGGATAAATCTAAGTAATAGAATCTATCTATTACCATAACAATGAATTCAAAGCAAAACATTATTTATAAAACACTCAATTATAACCAAGACATTAGTAAATCATGTTAAAACATGAAAAATTTCACTCAATTAACCAAGCAATATAATAAAAACCATTAATGTAATAACACAACCATATTAGTGCCATTATATATAACCAAATCAACAATATCATCGAACAATAAATAAGATCATAGCAAACATATATAATATAAATCATAACATATTATAGCTATTTAACTCAAACAATGAACATAAAACATGTTATTCTACTATGGTGTGTGCATGGTTTTCTAGTTTTCTCTCTATCATCTCCCAACACCTCCGTCCACATCACCCTCTCTGATGATTCCCTCCCTATATCACACTTTGAGAGATGGTTCTATCCCGCATCCACCTCAAAGTAATGAAGGTAGTTATCTTGTAACATAAATATATCCATAAAATATTGTTGTATAAACTAACAAATATGATCATTAAGTATAGAATATGAAATTAAAACTATCTCATAGTAAATCAATCATGTAAATTAAGCAACATATAACTATCCCATAATTATCACATGACATAAAGATTATGTTAAGAATCACTTTTACATTTGTGTAAAATTGAGTATTTATGGGATGGTAAATAGTATTAAGTTAATTTATCAAGAGGTAAATATTAGTTACTAATTTGTTGTTAACTGCATGGTTAATATGGTAAGTTTATATATCAGAATATTATTATATTGATAATATTATGATAATAGATTTTATATTGGCTTGTTTTTTATATTGTTGATAACAATAATATAAACTATTATAGGAGTTTCTGAGATTTTATACGTGACATAATATCAGAGTTGTAATAGGATGTTATTCCTTTATATATGTTTGTAATATGTACCAAATTATTAATGAGAGAATAATAGAATATTATTTGTGTGTAATAATATTTTTTAGACCATCTATGGTTGGCTTTACATGAATTAAATCTGTATTGGTTCCTTTGATTCCTAACAGTGGTATCAAAGCATGAAATCTTCATGAAAATGGATTGTTAGTCTATGTAGGGGTAAATTTGTTCTATTTCCCTAAGCATGAAAGTATATAGTCTTAGTTTTATCCATAGTAAAATAAATACTTATTAAAAAAAGGGCATTTAAGTTTAGCATATAATCATAGTCTAGTCACAACCATGGGGTGTTTTAGCTAGAAAAGAGGATAGATATTTGGATTAAACTTGATGTCTCTTCTTGTTGTCAATAAAACTCACACCCTTGTGAAGGTAGTTTCAGGCCTTCATAATCTATTGAAACATGGAAATAATCATAGTCTATGGGTGGCCTAATCAATGGATTGAATCTCTAGATTCTAAGGGCTATCTCCCTTTGGTGTATCAATTAAGATCTCTACTCTATGCTATAAATTATCAAGAAAAGGAAAAAAGGGAAATTGGAAGGAAAAATCCTATCTAATGATGGAGATACACCTATATTTTAGTTTATCCACTCAATTTGAGCTCTTAAAAATATTTATTAGACAAGAAAAGATTAAACTTTTAATTCCAATTGACTCATATGCATCAGTATTTCATGAAAAGGTTCTATTTGGTGATCAAAGCTTCGGGGAAATGAGGAAATAAGCTCTATTCAAGGCACTAACCAGCCACTTACATCTACTATAAATTTAGTTAAAAGACATCAAACATAGAACATGACCTACATTATCTAATCAACTATTAAATAGGTAAGAATCAGGACTTGACAAGGAAAAAAATTCTATCACATATGCAAATCACTAACATAAATACACTATACTAGCATCTTATAATCTTAAAATAGTCCTATTTATCTGAAAAAGGTTACAAAACTTATATTTTGGTAGAGTCTACTATTTTCAAAAGAGGGATTCTCAAAATGGCTAAAAAATCCAACTTATATAGAAAAAGCATAAAAAATCCAAGAGATTGGTGCTGAAAATAGAAGAGGAGATTAACTCCCACATCACCCCAAGTCCAAATCTAGCTATGCCAAGATAACCAAGCCTTCAAATAATATCTTCTTGTGTTATGCCTTGCATGAAAAGCTCTTTGGCATTGAAAATGATGATGAGCCCATTTCATAATCCTTATTTAGAATAAAGATTAAATTATTCAAACATGCATGGATATTTGGTAATTCTATTCTCTTTATGCATGATGTTATGACAATATTCAAAGAGAAAACTCCACTTGAAGCTAAGTTGGAAGTGTTTGAAAAGACTTTGATTAATAAGATAAATAAGAGGGCATGAATGAAATTCTATATTAATCTCTCCTTGAATAGCCATCCAATGTTAAATTCTTTGAGCACTTCATGCATTCGAGTCTCCCTTTTGGAACTAAGAGAGTCATGCTTGAAGGCAGATGTATATCTTTTCCAAGTCTAAATAATTTGATTACTATATTAAAAACTTGATGTGCTCCTTACTATAGTCTAATCTTTCTTGGACCACTTTGCAAAATCTGAATGTGAGATATGAACCACATCATACGAGTTTAAAGGAGAATTCCTCATTGTCTTCCACTGATTAGCTATCTAAATCCCATTAAAATCCTTTTGAAAACTTGGCCTTTTCTCATCCGTTGATCTCTTTGCTAGATCTTGACAAGTGTCAAGCTCATAATAATCTTGATGAACCCTTTGAAATCTTGATCAACGGCTACTTATAGGATCTCAAACTTGATGTTTGTGGGCCCATCATTAATTCCTTCATACTTATGTTTTTAGCCACTTTTCTGTGAAAAAGGTCTTCAAAAAAATTTGCCTCTATTTATTTCTTTCAGAATTTTCTTCCTTTCCTTTCCTTCAGATAATTTGTCTGAAGGAATTCATATCTTCTATATATTTCTTTTAGGATTTTTGGCCTTAGGACTTTTCTTTTAGAGTTTTTGTCTCTTTCACCTTGAACAATTCCTTTGGAAAAAAAGTCTAAAGGAAATTAGGTCTTTAGGTTTTTGTAATGGACAATTCTTTTGGACAAATTATTTGAAGGAATTCATGACATGGACTTTTATAAATTTCCCTTCAGATTTCTTGATATGGTCCTTGGAAATTTTGAAATGGTCTCTCGATTGAAGAAAAAATTTGGAATGGTCCTTAGACTTTTTGTAAATGACCTTTTTAGAGAATTTGAAAAGACCCCATTTCTTTAGAAAAATTGAACAGCCCCTCGGTAATTTTTAAAGTGTCCCTTCAGTAATTTTGAAATGGTATTTATTTTGAGAAAATACCCTTCAAATTCTTGACAAGTGACCCTTTACGAAATTTTCAAAGGTCATCTTGCCCTTTGGAAGAATTGAAATGGACCATTTGTCGAAAGAAATGACCCTTTATAATTTTGAAGTATACCCTTCGAAAAAATTTTAATGCCCTTCAAAAAAGTGAAATGAACCTTTGGGATTTTTGAAATTGATTTTTCTAAAGGAAAAAAAACCCTTTGGTAATCTTGAAATGAACTTTTTAAAAGAAAAATGAACCCTTTAGAAAAAATGTAAATGTCCCTTCAAATTTGTTGTAAGGGACCTTTCATATTTTGACAAGGACCTTTTCTTGTGAAAATCATCTTTCATAAAAATTATAGTGGTCCAATTTGTCTTTGAAAATAACTTTTTTTGAAGGGCAGATACCCTTCAACTTTTCTAAAATGCACTGTTCAAAAATTTGAAAATGCACTTTTAGATTTTTGTAATAGACCTTTTGGAAAAATTGAAATGGTCCTCTTAAAAATTTGTAATGGACCTTCAAAACTTTTGCTTCAGACAAAATATCTAAAGTAATCCCTTTGGAAAAGATGTCAAGTCCATTGGCTATTCAAAATAACCCTTTAGATGATTTGAACAAGCCCAATTCCTTTAAACTTATGAATAAGCCAAATTTGTTGAGAAGTGCCCTTCGAGAAAACTGTTGAAATGGACCTTTTTAAAAGGAAGGAACCCTTTGAAAAAAATTGCAAAGACCAATTTCTGACACTTGGATAGAAAGGCATATGTTTATGAAAAGTTTTGAATGATAAGGGTTACAATTTGACCTATGGGGTCAAAATTGTCATCATTTTGGTGACTCAACTAGGAAGCATGCCTACTATGCTTAAGAAATAGACCATTTGCATGACTCTTGGACTCACAAAGTAATGAAAAATTTGATCCATGACTACAAATTCTCTTTTGACTTGGCATGAGATAACCTTCATTTTCCAAAATAAGAAGGAAAACACATAAATTAGGGAAAACTAACTAAAAAAGAAAATGTGCAAAAAAAGCACTTATTTGGGACAAAACAAAAAAAACTAATGTGCTTGAATAACACTTGGAGGAAAATAAAAAAACTAACTATGTTCAAGGAGCCTATCTCCTCAGTAGAAATGCTTTAAATGTATCCCATTGATTGGGATTGGAAGCTCCTCACCATTCATTTTCGCAAGTTGGAAGGAATTGTGGGATTTACAGATGAAAATTGTGTATGGGCCACTCCAAAGGGAATCAAAATTTTTTTGCATTCCTGGTTTATCTCTATCCTCATCCCACGTGAGGACCAAATCTCCTTCTTTGAAACTTCATGAAGAAACTCCTTTGTCAAAAGCTCTCTTCACTTGTGCTTGATGAATTTCCATAGCTAGCATGGACTAATTTTTTGTTTCTTCCAACTCCATAAGCTCAGCATACCTAATCTCCATAGGCTCATTATCCAAAAATTCAAGCTGATGCATTAGTTCTAAAGTAGGAAACTCAAGAAAAATGGGTAATCTCACATCCTTACCATATAATAGCTTGTAAGGAGAGTTTTCTATTGGCCTTTTGTAGGTGATCCTATCAGCCCATAGAGCTAATTTCAACTAGATATTCCATGACCTTTGATTGTCTTCAATAGTCCTTCTTATGATCTTTAATAGGTTCTTATTCATAGATTTGGTAAGGCCATTACCTTGTGGATAATAGTTTGATGAAGTGCTAAGATAAATTCCATGTTGAACAACCCATTGGTTGATCCTAGTTCCCACAAAATCCATTAAATTATAAAAAATAATGGTTGAAAGAACTCTAAATCTAGTAATCAAATCTTCATAGAAATCTATAACATTAGTTTCATTTGCTTATTTCAATGCCACTGCTTCTGTCCAATGTGTGAAGTAATCTACAACAATTAGAATCCACTTATGTCCTAAACTTGAAGGAGGATTTATAAGACCAATGAATTCCAATCCCCATTAGATAAAGGGTTGATCCACCACAATTGGTTGAAGAGGTAAGGCTTCAAGTTTCACTTTTCCTACAAATATATCACACTATTTTTACTTCTTAACCCATGTATTTCAACCATCAAAAATACTAGGCTAATAGTACCCACCTCTTATAATCTTAAGGGTTGTAGTTCTTATGGAAAAATGTCCTCCACCATGTCCATCATATAATTCATAAAGCAATCTCTAAGTCTGGCTAGGATCTATACACCTTATCAACATGCCATTGATATCTTTCTTGAACAAAAGACCATCAATAAGCAAAAATGGAATTGATTGAAATCTAAAATATATTATTTTTGAATAAATTAGATGAGAGGGATAAATACCATCTTGGAGATAGCTTACAAAGTCATGAAACTAGTTGGAAGGTGAGGTGTGACTAGCTACAACCTCATTAGTCTCTTGAAAGTCTTGAACTAGATGCTCAAAGAGTAATTTTCTTCTAATAAACTTTTTGACCTTAATTTCCACATCATACTCCATTACCTTGGTTATCCAACAACCTCTCTTCTCATTTATATCTTTGTTTAAAAGGAACTCCTTGATGCTCGGATGAGAAACCATTAGGTGTATCTTATTGTTAGACAACAAGTATATAAACTTTTTAAGAGATGTTGTAATTAAAATAACATGTTTTAAAACAAAATAATACCTTGTTTCATACTCTTCCAAGCCTTGAATAAAAAAATAGATTGGCTATTCCAAAGCCTCATGGTTTTGTTTCATAAGAATTCTTGAAATGGTGTCCATGTTGGCATATGTATACAAAATGAAATATTTTGTGAAATCTAGATTTATAAGTGTAGGAGCACTAGATATATCCTTATTAGTATCTTCAAAAAATTTAACTCCTTCTTTGGACCAAATAAAGATCTGATTCTTCTTTAGCATGGTTGTAAGTGGCTTAGCTAAAATGGTAAAATCTGAAATATATCTCCTTATGAAGTTGATTTTACCAAAAAAACATTGCATATCCTTTTTGTTATTAGGAAAGGAGAGTGCAAGAATGGAGTATACCCTTTCTAAATTTATGCTTAAACCATACATTAAAACCACATGTCTAAGGAGCTTACCTTCATGAATTAAGAAGACACACTTTTTGGGATTTAGAGATACCCCAAATTGCCTACACCTTTCAAACACTTTCTTGAGATGAACCATGTGATCCTCTACACTCTTTGAAAACACTATTATATCATTCAAATAAAAAAGTACAAACTTGTTAAGAAGGCCTTAGAATTCCATATTCATGGCTCTTTGAAAGTTTGCTCCAACATTAAATAAACTGAATGACATCTTTCTATATGAACAAATCCCCACTTGGTTGTGAAGGCCATCTTAAATTGGTCTTCCTCCTTGATTAAGATTTTATTGTAGCCACTATATCCATCCAACAAATAAAAAATCTTTGAACCTACAACCATCTATAAAATTGGTTTCATTGATGGCAATAGATAGTGATCTTTAAGTGAAGCCCAAATCATGAAAGTCAACACATAATCTAATCTCATTGTTATTCTATACTAGAACAAGATTTACCACCCAATTTGAGTTCTTAATTGGAAATATAATAGCTAACTCTATGATATTGTGAAGCTCAACTCTCATTAAAGGCTCAAGCTTAGGATTAATGGGCCTTTATCAATGTCTCACTAGTTTAGTTTCATCCTCTAACTTAATGGTGTGTTGAGATAAACTTGGGTCAAATCCCTTGATATCACTATATTACCATGTAAATACATCAAAAAAACTTGTGCATAACTCAATGAATGTTTCTTTTTGTGAAGGAGTGCATACCTTACCCAACTTTGAAAACTTACCAACTGTAATCTCTGCATTGGCATAATGATCTTCTTTTGTTGACAGGGATGACTTATCCTTCCTTAACTCATCATCAATAATAAAAATGTTCTTAATTGTGACCAATACCTTGGGAAAATTATTTATTTTTAGTTTTACAACCCGATCACCATACTAATATAAATATTTTGATTGGTTTCTTGAAGAAACTTCAGCCTTTTCTTGCAAGAATCTCACAATTTGATTGTCATCTTTGAACACCTACCAATTCTCATGATTACCTAGAATAGAAGACCTTGTGACCACCTTTATATGTGACTAAATTTTCTCTCTCTTTATATCATCTAGAATGCTAAATTATGACCTAATGGCAGCCAAACTATCTGTGTGTTTATTCTTGCCTCTTGGTATTCCCTGAATGTTAAAAGCTTGAAAATATTCAAGTAAGTCCCATATTCTATCTTTGTAATATTTAATTAACAAGTTTTTACATAAATTTAAACCTCTTACTTGGTGAAATATACGTTCACTATCACCAAAAACTTGCAAGAAATTGACTTTCATCTTTCTAGCCCACTACAAACCATGAACTAGTGCTTCATACACAACAACATTGTTTGAACAACCAAACTAAAAATTTAATAAACTTAACCAATCATTGAATATTAAATAACTTTGGGACTTCCCATCCTTCCTTCAAGACTATAGCATAACCTTGGCATAAGTGATGATGTCGCAATGTTCAATTTTGAGCGATACTGATGGAATCAAATCTACAAGTTATGAACAAGAATTGGATAAGTATTCTATATCTTTGATGAGAAGGGATATGCAAGGATGCATGTGTTATAGCTTTTGATTGATAGTTTTGGCATTATTATGAGTGATTATTTTATGGGTAGCAATGATGGGGTCAATATTAGGCATATCACTATAAGACCAAGCAAAGGTTATGCTACAGTCTTGAAGGAAGGATGGGAAGTCCAAAAGTTATTTAATATTCAATGATTGGTTAAGTTTATTAAATTTTTAGTTTGGTTGTTCAAACAATGTTGTTGTGTATGAAGCACTAGTTCATGGTTTGTAGTGGGCTAGAAAGATGAAAGTCAATTCCTTGCAAGTTTTTGGTGATAGTGAACTTATAGTTCACCAAGTAAGAGGTTTAAATTTATGTAAAAACTTGTTAATTAAATATTACAAGCATAGAATATGGGACTTACTTGAAGATTTTCAAGCTTTTAACATTCAGGGAATACCAAGAAGTAGGGCAAATTTGAATGGGAATAACACCATTTTTAAGGCTATGAGTTGGATTACGAGCATTTACAATGAGCAGGAACAATGGATAAACACATTGTTAATGCTTATGCAATCATTATAGGTGAAGAGAGACTCAACTTGAAGGCACTAGAAAATCTCCTTTGTGTTTAAAAATATAACTTGTAGATTTGATTCCATCAGTATCACTCAAAATTGAACATTGTGACATCATCACTTATGCCAATTTTACGGAAATGAACAAGAATTGGAGAAGTATTCTATATATTTGATGAGAAGGGATATGCAAGGATGCATGTGTTGGAGCTTTTGATTGATAGGTTTGGCATTATTATGAGCGATTATTTTATGGGTAGTGATGATGGGGACAATATTAGGCATATCACTATAAGACCAAGCAAAGGTTATACTATAGTCTTGAAGGAAGGATGGGAAGTCCCAAAGTTATTTAATATTCAATGATTGGTTAAGTTTGACCCAATTGGGGATACTTTTCTTGTAATCCACTTAATTTAGATGGCCCACCTTTAGAATAAAAGCACATGAATAGTTCTTAAAAATTCATCTCTATTATGCCAAAAGCCATGAGCCATTATACTCCCAAAACATTGTTATCCCCAGCCATGGGAATAACACACATACAATAATTAAATAGGTAGTACCTCATGGCGATATTAATATTATGGAATTTCAAAAAAAATGACTCTATCACCATCTACAATCATGACTTTAAATTATTTGGATAAATAAATAGTTCAAACAAGTAGCCAACTCATTATTGATGAAATTATGCATACTTCCTTTGTGAACTAAGATTTTCACCTTCTACCTATTTAGGAATCCCACCACCTTAAGAGTTTGAGGAGTGATGATACCTAACAGGTTATGGTCTGAGAGAGTAGGGTGAGAATATTTAGATTCCTCATATACATCTTCAATGTAGTACAACTTAATTTAAATATATTTATGTCCTTTTCTCCACTTTTTATCATAACTAAATAGGTTGGTGTTTGGTTGTTCAAACAACCAAACAAATGATAGGTGAGGGAACATATTACAATTGATGGCCTGCACTAATCCATGATTCTTATCCAACAATGTGAAGAAAAAAGGTATTTTTAAATGCTAACATCTAGTGCTTCAAGGCATTTATAAAAAAATGCCATTAAAGGTTCCATATTGATGCCACATAAGGTCCACGCATGTAGAAAATAACAAAATAGGAGATCTTGTATGCAAGGCATTTATAAAAAATGCCATTAAAGGTTCCATATTGATACCACATAAGGTCCACACATGTAGAAAATAACAAAATAGGAGATCTTGTATGCCTAAGAATGAAAACATATAAAGGAAAAGGTCCAAATCAAATTTTAATCATGTATTTCCCTTTTATTTAAATTTTAGTTTGGTTGTTCAAACAATGTTGTTGTGTATGAAGCACTAGTTCATGGTTTGTAGTGGGCTAGAAAGATGAAAGTATAACTTGTAAAAAGTGTATTATTCAGTAAATCCATAAAATAGTCAATGATTATAGTTCGCAACATTCTCAATGTGTAACTAAAATGCAATAACACTTGAAATGTATCAAAAAGTCAATCACCAATAATTTAATTGAATGATTCAATCCTAAAAATATTTTCATGTTTCAAAGAATCATCAATATTTGTAAACACTTGTGTTTTTTTTGCCGATATGTGTCCACATCAATAATTCCCTCCGGATAACCAAATTCAATCGCATTTGATTTTATTTTCATGATTTTACACCATTTTTTTAAAATCATGAAAAGAAAATCAAATGTGATTGAATTTGATTATCCGAAGGGAATTATTGATGTGGACACATATCGGCAAAAAAAACACAAGTGTTTACAAATATTGATGATGCTTTGAAACATGAAAATATTTTTAGGATTGAATCATTCAATTAAATTATTGGTGATTGAATTTTTTGATACATTTCAAGTGTTATTGCATTTTAGTTACACATTGAGAATGTTGCGAACTAGAATCATTGACTATTTTATGGATTTACTAAATAATACACTTTTTACAAGTTATACTTTCATCTTTCTAGCCCACTACAAACCATGAACTAGTGCTTCATACACAAAAACATTGTTTGAACAACCAAACTAAAATTTTAAAAAAGGTAAATACCTTTGATTTTTTGGAGAAACTAACATAATTATATCTCTAGTACCATGTTTATTCCTTAATCCATCAAATTACAATTTCCATAAACCTTCACTAGATTCATCATCCTTAACCATGGCTGGAATTGATACATCATTCTCATGAAGGTAGTACACACTAAGTTCTTATTCTTCAATTATATTATAAGGATCATTTTCATGCCAAGTGGAATCCCAATCATCAATAAAAAAATCTAGAACTCCATCCAAAGGTGATCCATTTTCTACTCCACTAGTTTCTAGTACATCATCTGAGATGATATAGTTAGTGTTCACAACACGTGGCATGTATGGTTCCATATGGAAATGTGTAATAGGTTAAGCATGAATTTTTACCTCAGTAAAATACATGGTTACAAAAAATAAATAAGTCTAATTATATGACAAATATCTCCCAATCTTTAAGGTGAAGTCCCTTAAAAGACACATAACAAAGTAAGGAGGCAAGTCTACCATAATAATATCCTACTAAATAGTAACATTGGGACAAGCATGTAATGTTAATTTTATATATTTTATGATGCATACCATATTTATTGGTAACCCATTCAATTTCAATACCCACTTATTTTTTATCTCATAAAAAAGGCTGAACTTGTCAATAATATGTTTACGCATGACCGTACTACTAGCTCCACTATCCACCATATAGTTATGAACCAAAGTATCACCTAATATAAAATAAAGGTAGAAAGGAGGATTTTTTCTTATTTTTACCTTATTTATATCAAACTTTGACATATTATTTACTTGTTATAGTTTTTTTTAGTTGGTTGATTCAAATTATTTAAGACAACACCTTCTTTCTCAACTAGTTTTGGAGATAATTTGAGAGCTGAAAGCTCTTAAAAGAGAATATATTTTTGTCCCAAGATGTAAATATAATCCCAAATGATAATTATGATATTATACTTATTTATTTGATCTACTATATTTAACTAATATCCATCAACCTTTGGTTGTACTTTTTAAAGTACCAGTTGTTCATGAACTAGAGGTATTTGATGGACTTTACTAACCTCTATATTCTAATTATTTTGAGTTGTATGAGCAACAAGTTGTTATGTTTTACTATAATAAATAAAATTAAGAGTACCTAAATCATTTTTAACCTCCTATATCTCATCAATGGTTCTTATTTTAACTCTAGTTCTAGTTATAACTTGACCACTTATATTGTTAGTTTCAACACCCTATGTAAAAGCAACATGATCATCCACTTACCAATTTACATTAATGGCATCAGGATAACCTTGAACTTATTGAATTTGTCCTTATGAGGTAAAATTTTTATCTTGGTATTGATCTCCTTGAAAATAAAACTCTTCCTATGTCATTTGTGGCATAGTGATGTTTTGAGATACCAAGGCTTGGTTTTTAGCATCATTGAGATTTGAGGACTGCCAACCTAAATCCTATATCAAGTTGTTTTGAGGTGGGGTGGGAAAAATATATTTTGAATTGGAAGGAGCATTAATATCAATGGAAACATAAGGCTTGGCTGGAGTTATGGCTCCTTGTGTTTGATAAGGTGGTTCATTTCCTCTGAAACCTTGATAAGGAGGCCTTTGATCTTTGAAGGGTTGATAGGTGGTCTGATTTTATTGTTGATATGGACTATTAGCTTGATATTTTTGTCTCTTTATTTTCACTATTTCATTCCCAAAGGATTGTAATAATATTTTCAACTCTCCTATCTCACTAGCTTGATTAGTAGGGGTTGTAATTTGAGCTTGAGGTGATGGAATAAGAGCTAAGGATGGGATATATTAAATTTAAGGGGATAGTATGGAATTTATTTCTATAAATATAGGAATTTGAGGTCTTGGAGAAATCTTACCAGCTTGTATCAAACTATTCTCTACCCTTATTGCAACCTCATAAGCATCTGGCAAGGTAGTACCACCCATTGACTATATCATCACACTAATGCCAGAGTTAATGGCTTTGAAATAGTATAAGAATGCATATTCAAGGGATGGCCTAATCAAGATAGGTATCCTAGTCCATGTATTTTATAATTTGAGGTTAAAATCAGACATAAACTCATGAAGAGCTCTGTTTATGGCGGTTAATTTCTCAACTAAAGATAGGTGATCATATTTGTCCTCAAATTTATTGACTAAGGCTATTCCCAATTCATCCCAAGTAGAAATGGAGTTTAGTGGGAGGTTTATATACCACTAAAATGATTTTATGTTGAAGCAAGCAACAAGTAATCTAATAACAACATTATCTTCAATAACATTATGGACTAAACAAAGATTAGCTACATCTTGGATATTCTCAATAGGGGTTGTTCGATTTTCTCCTCAGAAGAATGGGATAATTTTGAGAATAGACACAATAATGTCATCAAATTGGGCTAGATTCAATGGACAACCTCTATTAAATGGAACAAACACCTGGTTTTTGATGGTCATTTGGATAGTGGGGATTGTAGTGCCTAGAACAATAGGATAATCAAGAGACAAATATTTATTTTGAGGATATGGATTTGTCATCCTAAACCTTGAATTCTTATATAATATAAATTCAAAAGGAATACCTTTACTATATAGCCTTTTGGTAACCTTTGGCATGAAAGAATTTCTTGAATGGTGCTATGAACCTTACAACCTTAAAAATCTCTAACTTATGATGAAGATGAATAATCTCATTTGATACAACTACTTATCCTTAGCTTCAAACTTTAGCTATTCCAAGGAGTAAATATCCCACTGAGCATGCCAAAAAATATTGTCAATCAGACTTGTACCCTTGTGAAGGTAGTTTCAAGCCTTCACAGTCTGCTGAAACATGGAAACAATCCTAGGTTCTGGGAGTCTTAATCAGTGGATTGAATCTCTAGATTCTAAGGGCTATCTCCCTTTGGTGTATCAATTAGGATCTCTACTCTATGCTATAAATTTCCAAGAAAAGGAAAAAATGGAAAATTGAAGGAAAAATCCTATCTAATGATCATGATACACCTTTATTTTGGTTCATCCACTCAATTTGAGCTCATAAAAACATTGATTAGATAAGAAAAAGGCTAAACTTTCAATTATAATTGACTCCTATGCATCTGTATTTCATGAAAAGGTTATATTTAGTGATCAAATCTTGAGTTAAATGAGGTAATAGGCTTGATTCAAGGCACTAACCAACCACTTACATCCACTATAACTTTAGCCAAAAGATATCAAACATAAAACATGACCTGTATAATATAATCAAATAGTAAATAGGTAAGAATCATGACTTGATAAGGAAGAAAATTATATCACATATACAAATCACTGACATAAATACACTATACCAACATCCTAGAATCTAAAAATAGTTCTTCTATTTATCTGAAAAAGGTTACAAAACTCAAATTTTGGCAGAGTCTAGTCTTGCCAAAAGAGGGATTCTCAAAATGGTTGAAAAAACCAACTTATATAGAAAAAGAATAAAAAATCTAAGAGATTGGTGCTAAAAATAGAAGATGAAATCAATTGCCACATCATCCCAAGTCTAACTCCAGTTATGCCAAGATAATTAAGCCTTCAAATAATATCTTCTTGTCTTATGCCTTGCATGAAAAGCTCTTTGGCATTGAAAATGATGGTGAGCCCATTTCATAATCCTTATTTAGAATAAATAATACACTCTTTGAACATGGATGGATCTTTGGTAATTCAATTCTCTTCATTCATGATGCTACACTAAAATTCAAAGAGAAAACTCTAATTGAAGTTGAGTTAGAAGTGTTTGAAAAGGCTTTGATTAAAAAGATAAACAAGAGTGCATACATGAAATTATATGTTAAGATCTCCTTGAATATCCATCCAATGTTAAACTCTTTGAGTCCTTCATGCATTTGAGTCTCCCTTTTGGAACTGAGATAACTATGTTTAAAGGTAGCTGCATGTCTTTTCCAATTCTGAATAATTTAATTATTGCATTAAAAACATGACGTGTTCCTTACTACAGTCTAATATTGCTTGGGAAACTTTGCATGCTCTAAATGTGAGATGTGAACCACATCATAGGAGTTAAAATGAAAATTTCTCATTGTATTCCATTGATTGGATATCAAAATCCCATTAAATCCTTTTTAAAACATGGTCTTTTCTCACTGTTGATCTCGATGCTAGATCTTGACAAGTGTCAAGCTCACGAAAATCTTGATGAACCCTTTGAAATATTGATCAATAGCTACTTTATGTTTGTAGGCCCATCATTAATTCCTTTATAATTATGTTTTTGGCCACTTTTCTATGAAAAAGGTCTTCAAAATTTTTCTACCTTTGTCTATTTCTTTCAGACTTTTCTTCCTTTCCTTTCCTTCAAATAATTTGTTTGAAGGAATTCATATCGTTTGGCTATTTCTTTTAGGCTTTTTGGCCTTAGGAATTTTCTTTCATATTTTTTATCTCTTTCACCTTGAATAATTCCTTCAAACAAATTTTTTGAAGGAGATTAGGTCTTTGGGTTTTTGCAATGGACAATTCCTTCGGATAAATTATTTGAAGGAATTCATGATATGGAATTTTGTAAACTGCCCTTTGGATTTCTTGATATGGCCCTGGGAAATTTTGAAATGGTCTCTTAGCCTAGGAAAGACCCTTCAAACTTTTGGAAAGGTCCCTTTAGAAAATTTGTAATGGTCCTCAGACTTTTTGTAAATGACCTTTTTGGAGAATTTGAAAAGACCCCATTTCTTCAAAAAAATTGAAAAAACTCCTCGGTAATTTTGAAAGTGTCCCTTCAGCAATTTTGAAATGGTCTTTCATATGAGAAAAGACCCTTTGGATTCTCAACAAATGACCCTTTGGGAAAGTTGTAAAGGTCCTCTTGCCCTTTGGAAGAATTAAAATGGACCATTTACCAAAAGAAATGACCCTTCAAATTTTTGAAGTACACCCTTTGGAACAATTGCAATGCCCTTCAAAAAAGTGAAATGAACCTTTGGTCATTTTGAAACTGACTTTTCTAAAGGAAAAAAAAAAAACCCTTTAGCAATCTTGAAATGGACTTTTTTGAAGAAAAATGAACCCTTCAGAAAAATTGTAAATGTCCCTTCAGATTTGTTGTAAGGGACCTTTTGATTTTTAACAAGGACCTTTTCTTATGAAAAGTACATTTCATAAAAATTATAGTGGTCCATTTTATCTTTGAAAATGTCTTTTTCCAAAGGGTAGTTACCCTTCAGGTTTTTTTAAATGCATTGTTCAAAAATTTGAAAATGCCCTTTCAAAGTTTTGTAATATACCCTTGGGCAAAATTGAAATGGTCCTCTCAAAAAATTTCAATAGACCTTCATAACTTTTGATTCAGAAAAAAAATTTGAAGCAATCCCTTCAAAAAATATTTCAAGTCCATTGGCTATTGAAAATAACCCTTTAGACAATTTAAACAAACCCAATTTGTCAATAAGTGCCCTTCAAGAAAACTATTGAAATGGACCTTTTTGAAAGGAAGGAGCCCTTCAAAAAAATTACAACGATTAATTTTTGACAGTTGGACTAAAAGGCATGTTTATGTAAAGTTTTGAATTATAAGGGTTACAATTTGGCCATGGGGTCAAAATTGTCAACACTTCCTTCTCAAGAGTGGTAGGTTTGAAAGAAAGATTCAATCTTAGTCTAGAAAAAGAAGTCAAACAAGGTAGCCAATTTTCATCACTTTCCTTGATCTGAAGGTGATTTCACCTTTTCTCAGCATTTATTACAATCTATTCTCATGAGTGTAGCTACCAGATGGTCTGATTCAAACATTAAATCCATTATAATAATGGTTCTTTCTTCAATGTAGACTTTAAATTTCATCACATATATTCTTTCTCAAAAGTTTTTAGATTTGCATGATGGAGACACCAGATTGATCCACAATGTCAATGTGTTTATAGTCAAGCTTGAGTTTTTACTGATTTCCAACAAAGTGCAGAGTTCATTTGTATCTTAATGCATTCATCTTGACTCCATGAAATTATCTTCTACATACGTTTAATATAGTTCCTAGTCTTTGTATATTCACTTTTTTTGGGGTTAGTTATTAGCTTTTTTGAGTCGTGTCTAAGCTTTTAATTTGTTAAATCATTTTATGTCTATAATTTAAGCTTTTATAAATTGGAGTTCTAATTTTTGTTTAGTGAGACATTTTATATTAGGAGTCAGTTAAGTCCATTAATTTATTTGTTAAATTTAAGTTCTTTATGTCAATTGTTTATTCAAACCAAATAGGTTTTGAGTTATTTATTATAAATCATTTACTAGTTGCTTTAGTATTATTAGGTCAACTTTTTAATTATAGCCTTTTACTATATTTAAAATTGATGTTTAGGGTGGTTATTATTATCTAATCTGTAGAGTCTCCTATTAGATGTATTTGATCCATGTCAATAATTAAAATGACTTTTATTAGTATAATAGTCATTGTGTATCAAAAGAATAATGAGTCATTTTTTATGTTAAGTCATTTTGTCATTGAGACCAAGTTCATGTATGACATAAAAGTTAATATTTGGTTATCAAAATATTTAATAGTGTCAAAAGAAATATTTTTTAAAGTATGTCAAATTTGTCAAAAGAGTCATATCAAAAAAGATTCATTGAGTCAAGAATCATATTTTACATGTCTCTTCATTTGTCAAAAAGTCTAAATTGTAAAAATAAAAAATATTTTCCTTATTATGAATGCATTTTTTCTTGTACACAACATCTAAATTATGGGGGGATTTCCATAAAAAAAACAATGTACCTGAGCTACATTAACATACCAACTAAGTAAGCAGTTTTGGATACTAGAGGATGGAAGATACATAGAGGAAGGAGATATTTCAGTGAACTCTCATTAGTTTCCATCAATGAGGCCATACCAATGATGTGGTGACATAGTGTGGTGTGTTATTTTTAGTGTTGTGTGTTTTTCACTTCCACTATGCAAATAAGAATAGAAAAATAATGCTTAGTCATGATATTTGTGTGTGAAAATTACAAACATTATTCCTTGATGTGAATAAATTGTAAAAAGATATAAATCACTAATTTAAGTCAGTTCATGGATCTTGAAAATGTTTGTGGTAGAGATTCAGAAAACCACCAGGAGATGAACAATGTTTTGGAAATAGTTAGGAGAGCAGCTACTGTAGAGATCCCATGACTGCTTTAATTTTGTGTGGAGATGAACCTCAGTGACACATCTATTGCAGTCACATAGTATAAATTTGGGATGCATTCCTTCTCATATAGTAGTCATGTGAAGCAAGATTGCATTAGTAGTATGCAGACTTGTGAGTATGCAGTGGCATATAGTTTTATTTGTGCTAATTTTTAGAGGTAGATGGTGTTCTTATTCATTTAAAGGTTTGTGGTAAACTTGTAAAACCATGAGAGGAGTGAGGCTCTATGTATCAAGGTTATGAGCTAAATAGGGCATGCTACAAGAGGTGAACATACTGTAGATAAGAGTGTGAATGTTTTTTCACCATGCAAAAACTATGGGGGGGAATGTTAGGAATAACTTTTACATTTGTGTAAAATTGAGTATTTATAGGATGGTAAATAGTAATAGGTTGATTTACTAAGAGATAAATATTAGTTACTGATTTGTTGTTAACCATATGGTTAATATGGTAAGTTTGTATATTGGAGTATTATTATAATAACAATATTATGATAATATATTTTATATTGGCTTGTTTTTTATATTGTTGGTAATAATAATATAAACTATTATAGGAGTTCCAAATATTTTATAGGTGAGAGACAATCATAGTTATTATAGGATGTTACTCCTATATATATGTTTTTAATATGTCCCTAATTACTAATGAGAGAATAATAGAATATTATTTGTGTGTAAAAATATTTTGTAGACTATTTGTGCTCAACTTTGCATGAATTAAATTTATATTGGCTCCTCTGATTCCTAATCGATTAATCAAACAATAGTATATAAAATAATAACCATGAGAAACCATGGATCAAAAGGTTATTTAACTCAGAGATAAATTGGGATGTGACAATGGCTACCATATGCCATAGTATTTCAAAACTTGCTATCTAGATTTTTTTGACTTTATCGATAGCCCTTGAGGGTACTTATCTCATTCATAGTTTGTCTTGACATGGTAAGGAGTGGTGTTGTTTTTAGTAGTGATCAAAATCTTCTAGGGTGGTATGGTTATTATGTGAATTCATAATCCTTAGTTTATTAAATTTATCCTTTTTTAGGTGTTTAGCATAGTTTAAGGTAATGTTGAGATAGTTAAGGTTTTCATTCGTTGCTATGTTGAAGTGACTTCATTAAAGAACATCAGGCATGAAGAGTTACACCATATAAAGGAAGGTCACTTAAGGTCATGTGACACTCATGAAAGGTAAAAAGATAATTTTAAAATTATATATAATTATATCAAGTCAATTAATTCCCATTGAAGGTATTGTCTGGTACCACATTAGGATATTGAACAACAAGAAAGTGTCATGGAAAAAGAAGTCATTTTGATGAGTTTTTTGTAGGTTTTAATGTAAGATCATGGAATATTAAACTAATAAAAAAATGACACCAATTGGATAAGCTTATACACAATACCATATATCCTTCCCAAGGTCAAATTCATGCTTAATAAGGCATTAAAGGTCGAAACAAGCAAGAAACCTTCCTCATTTCTCCATCGAGTTCTTGGCATCCACAAGAAGGACAACTAGTTTGAGGATGGTATATAGAGTAGAGAGAGATTTGGGTAAAATTAAGATGGAGGTCCTTATTCCCTTAAAATTTCATGAATTATTTTAGGGTTGCAAGGGTTATGTTTTGTGAACAATCACTAACAAGATAAGGTGTCCTTAAATCCTCCTAAAACCCCACAAACATAATTTTTATTGTCCAAATTCATTTGAAGGTTAAAGAATGAAAATGTCAAGTTGCTTGAGTTCTTAAAAAAAAATTACAATCATCCCACATCACACTCTACCATCATTTGTCATGCGTGAGCAGTCAAATAGCAAAAATGTTGTGTTTGTTATTTTTTTAGATGGCAGGCAAAGTTCTTGATGGTATGATGTTATTAAATCATGGAGGTGGATATGTTTAGAATAAAAACCTGGTGATAAGATATATCAATCCTAATATATCCTCATTATATCTCCTAAAATCATCAAGAAGGTAAAATGGAAAAGATATCAACAAGTAATGCATATTAAATGACTATGTATAAGGCTACCTATAGGTGGTCATTAAGAGATGCATAAGAAAGGTACTAATTGTGTTGGTTTGGATATTTGAAACCTAAAACTCATATAGGAATTAATTATCACTATGTGATGGTGATGAACCAATAAAATAAGTGATCCAATCCATCTAAATGTTGTTTTGATTAAGGATCTTGTTATATGAGGTTTTAGGCCTATTGAGTCTAAAAGAGTAACATTACCTCTAAGTTTTGTTCCTTAAGAAGCTAATAGGAAAATTGGTTAATTTTTTATATTGTTAATATATTAATTTTTTTAAAACATATATAAATATAAGGAACTCACTCCATGTATATCTCTATTAGATAATTTCTGGTGATAGTCTATTAACAACGTAGGTTTAAATTCTCTCACATGGTTTCAAGTGTAAGTAGGCTGGTAATAGGCCTAGACAAGAAGATAGAGTATAAGTGTTAAGATATAATAATACAAGTATCACTAAATAACCCATAAATTACCCTAAATCATATATAAATTCCCAAAAAATAATAATGATCACCCATAACTCTTCATGCAAGATTGGCTAGTATGATTATGGAAAACTCGATAGAGATCAATTAGGATACCAAGGCTGAATTACCTTGTCTTATGCATGTAGGAGAGAGAAAGAAGTAATTTTTTAGGTTTAAATGGTTTCAAAAGTGGCTTCCTAGGTTTCAATTTGATATCTATGCAAGAAAGGGTATGAGAAGCCTAAATAATCCTAGATGAACACCTACATGCCTACTTGTACAAAACATGAGAAAATGTGAAAAGTTTGGCTTGAGTATGAAGTTTGAGGGTGATGTAATATGTGAGAGTATTTTAATAAAATATTTTAAATGTTTATAATCCTGAGGAATCAAATAAACCACTCAAATGAAGCTATTTTCAAGCTTAGCAAGGTATTAGGCCTAAATGCGGACCTATAGGTCTACCTAAAAACAAACATGAAAATATGGATTTTATGGTTGGGTTAAAGGTATGAGGTTTTTTATAAGTTTATGATATATTATTAGAAGTTTTCATAGAGTATGTAAATTTTGGAGATGGAAGAAAACACCAAAATAGAGACCTCTAGGGTCAAAATGGCAAATTTACCTACAAACCCTCATTATGGGTCAAAAAAAGTTTTAGGTCATTTGAATGGTTTGATTGATTTTAAATGAGTTATAATAAATTATGGAAGGTTTTTAATACCTAATATCATCATATAAAAAAAAACATTCTTATGTGCCCTTTTGTTCAAAACTTCACTTTGACCTTAACAGGCCTAAACAGTAAAAAAAAAGTCAACTTTCATTACATGTGAAGTATGGTGAAGAGATACATGGGTCAAAATGTTATTTTAGGATGTTGAATATTATTTTATAATATAAATTATTATCATTGGTTCCATAATTATGGCCCTCAACTTTGTTAATCATCGTTAAGAAGTTGAAGACCTAAAACTGCCTTATAAAGCCTTCAAGGATCTCAATGAGAGAGAAATTAAATTTGAGTGGATATAATGCACATGAATGATCTTAAAATCACTTGGATGAAATTTTTGGGTCTCATGGGCACATTTTTTATTTTTTGGTTGGCACGTGTGGGATAGAAGAGACAAGAAAGTGGCCTAAAAACTTATTTTTCCAGCTATTTACAGAGGTTTGAATGGGTCTGAGTTTCCAAACCAATTGAGAAGGATATATAAGCCTAGGAAAAAGTTTGAAGGTATTATAAAATTAATTTAATAAACCCCCATGGTGATACAATAGGTTCTAAGTCCTCAAACCAAGCCTAGATCAAGACTTCTTACTTGTTTACATAAGAGAGGGCAGGTTGCAGACCTATTGAAGGTCATAAAGGGTATGAAAGTCTCTATAACACCAATGAAGAACAATAATTAACACTCTCTCATGTCTCCTCAATTCATAAACAAGTGTAATAAAATGAGTATAGGTAGATTTAATTATGACCCCTTAGTATACCAGTCAAAACCTTTGATAGAGATGTGTAGCGAAGAAGAAGAGTTTCAAGACACCTAAGAGAACTTTAGATACCTATGAAAAATTATTTTGAAAGGTTTTGAAGTATGTGAAAGGTTTCATGTGGATAAAATAGTATCCTAAGGAGAGTTATATGGTCAAGAAGGCAACTTGTCACTTCTCAACAATAAAAGGGGTAGTTTCTAAGAAGAATGATGAGTCATCTAAGGAGTTGAAGAGTCTCTCCTATGCCAACCCTCTATATGATCATGATAACACCAATCCAACACATGAAATTTAATATTCATATGGATTTTTCCTTGCTTAATATATAGTATTCTAACTTCCTAATGATTTTATAACACTTGTCATGTATATTCTCAATTTCCTTTCTCTCTATTATGTCTCTGTTATCGTATATATATGGCCTTGTAAGGCGTGTAACGGATTCTTAACCCAAGTATGGAAAATACATACTCAAATAACACTTTTACTTTGCCTTTGAGATTAATATAAGGTGATTTTTATCCTTATTAATATTGCAACTAGTTTATACTCATGGTATTTTAATGAATGTTAGTGATAGTATGTAAATTCCTTCCATTTTTCCTATCTTATTACCTTATTTTTAGGTTGTTAGTCATCCTAGTAGGTCATATGAATATTTATACATGATCTTCCAATAGCTATGTCTGAAGATTACTTCATTAATGTCTCCTATGATACCTCTTGATCATCCCCTCTTGGTTAGTGTCTTGATCTTAACCTTCATATTGAAATTTTGATGCTTGGAGACTCATATTGAGATAATGCAATAGGTTTAAGTCTTAATTCATGATTTTATTGTAGTATAGGCAAGTGGAGGGTGTTAAATTTGGTGCATCTCCCACTTATTTTTTAGTTATCTCTTTTTTTCCTTGGAAGAAATAGGTGTAGTAGTAGTTTTAAGGTGATACATCAAGGGATCTGTCCTTAATATAAAGATTCACCTCAACTATTAAGTCACCAACAACCTAGAGGTGTCTCCATTCTATCACCTAAATGAAGAAGACTTGAAAAAACTCCTCAAGTCTGAAATTTAATGTGATAACAAGACTCATTAGGAAAAATGCACTATGATAGGAATATAATATTGAATAGGTTATTTATCTAATTGATCTACTAATACCTAGCCTTTAATATCATTATGGTGTGTTTAGTTGATGTAAAACCCACTAAGTGACATTATCCATTTAGCCATACAACTAGTTAAATTTAATTTTACTAAGAGATACTCCAAAGGATCCTCTTTTACAATCAACATGGTCTTATTGTTCAACATATAATGTTTAAGCTTTTGAGAATCAAAAACTAATGTGAGATATTTTTTTTCAATTTGAGTGTAATTATGTTCATAATAAACCAATTTTTGGATAAAATAATAAAAAAATATTTCTTTTCCTTAAACATCATGTTGGATAAGGAGTGCCCCCAAGGTGTTCATAACTATAGAAATGTACAATAACAAAGGCTTCCCAGGCATTGGTGGAATAAGTGTTCAAGGATTTTCTAGGTATTGTTAAAGGTGATCAAAATATTATTGACATTCAATATTTCACTAAAATGTGGTGCCATTTTTATAATATGTGTAAATGGATGATAATGATCAATAAGTTGGGAGATAAAGCATTGAATGGCCTAGATCTTGACTTATAGGTTACGAAGTTGTTTTAAATTAATAGGAGGAGGCATCTTAGTAATGGCCTAAACTTTGGTTAGATCAACTTTAATTCCCTTATGAGAAATAATGAAGCCTAACAATTTTATAGACATAACCCCAAAAACACACTTCTTAGTGTTCAGATGCACTTTATATTCAAAGCCTTTCAAATATTCTTTACAATACTTTAGGATGATCTACACGAGTTTTGGTTCTACCCAGAATATCATCTACATAATATTCAAAAATTTCATGCATAATATCATTAAATATAACAATCATTCCACATTGATATGCGGCTCCAACATTTTTCAATCCAAATGTCATGACTTGGTAACAAAATATTCCCCATGGAATTATGAATGTTATTTTAGTTTTATCATGTAGAGAAATCTTGATCTTATTATAGTAAGAAAAGACATCCATAAGAGATAACATCTCATATCCTATTGTAGAATCCATAATCATATCTATATTGGGAAATGGAAAATCATCTTTGGGACAAGCTTTATTAAGATCTTTGAAATCTATGCAAATCTAAATGTCAACTAGATTCTTACTAACTGGAACAATTATATAAATCCAATTTTCATAAGGAATAGGCTTAATAAAACCTACTACAATTAATTTTTCTAGCTCTATTTTGATTAAGATATAAATTCATGGATGTGTCTTCCTTAGCTTATGATTAATAGGTTTAGTATCTAGGTGTAAAGGTAGATGATGCACAACCAAATAAGGATCTAAACCAGGCATATCAGAGTTGTCCCAAGCAAATATATCAATGAATTATTTTATAATATAAAAAATTAATTCACATTCTTATAGAGTGTTATATGTGCAAGGTTTGAACATCTTAGGATTATCATAGGAACCAATATTCACTTTTATAGTATCTTCTGTAAGAAGAATGGAACTATCTTCCTAAATCATCGGCAAAAAAAGGAAATGATCATCTAAATTTGAATGTGGGCTCTCAAACCTACCCATGTATGAAGAATAAGAATCATTCATAGGAGGTAA
Source organism: Torreya grandis (assembly GCA_037957365.1). Lineage (NCBI taxonomy): Eukaryota > Viridiplantae > Streptophyta > Pinopsida > Cupressales > Taxaceae > Torreya > Torreya grandis. The sequence goes on from JARHVA010002856.1 coordinate 941,125, forward strand.
CAACCAATGAGATACTAAATGTGCATTTCCTAAGACCATATACTCAAATTATTAATGATATTTAGGATTGATTAATATTCCAAAGGACAAATGTATACTTGTGGATTATTGGGCTTCTTTTGAAGGAGAACAAACTTTCCCATCTAGTGGTAGCTAAAATAGGTTTTCACTAATGGACTTGTCTTTTTATTTATTATTTATTTGTTCTAAAAGTGACTTAGAGAGGTTTTCACTTAAGGTTCCAAGTGTTTCATTTTTAATTTGACCAAGGAATTTCACTTGATCCCTAAAGTATGCTTCAGGGTTTAAAGTGTATACATATCCTTGCTTGTGGTCACCTATCAGTAAACCATCTCTTAATCCATGAAATCTAAAATGGATTCTTCATTTGAAAACTCATCAAGGATAATATCATAGTATTACTAGTCCTAATTAATGAGGTTGAGATAATGGAAGGTAAGGTGAAAGTTTGGAATAATAAAAATGGTGAGAATAAAATGAGAATCAAATAGATTAGTGTTGGTAAGCTCATCATATATGTTATAAAAGGAATATATGTCATTTCTAGGAACATCATATATTAATGTATACGTTGGATCACTTTAAATATGTGTGGGGACAACCCTAGGTGATTTTTATCCAATACCTTTCTTCTTTACATTATTATAAAAAAGAATAGGATCTAGTGTACCTTGTTATTTTACTCCCAAGCCTTTGAATTGATAAGCATGATGGGCCATAATTCTATTTTGGATAGGTGTAGATTGCATTTTATAATTATATAGCGCCTCAGTCTTGTACACTTGGCAAACTCAAACATTATTTTTTCCTATTAGTTCTTTACCTTTTTCCACTTTCACAAGTCTCATATGTACTCTATATTTGTGCCCCTTAGCTTATATATCTTAGTCTAACTAGTGTTATGTTGATGACGTAGGTCTTCCATATTGCTTAAAATGCTTAAAATGTACTTATCTTCCATATATACAAATTATGAACCTTTACATGCTTTCCTACTCCTTAGTTACTAACATCTGGGATAAATAATATCATCAACTCTATTATTTTATCCTGACATAAGTGCCCAGTACCATAAAGTCATCAAATTTGAGAATGATACCTATCTTAATGGTCAACATAAGTGTTTTAATGTGAGTTATTACTCTAAAGGGATTGATATAAATACAATATCAACCCTCATTCATTACTCACCTATAAAAACCTAGCACTAAAAAAAAAGAGCATTCAATTCAACAAAGCTTCCCTATTTATTCCTATTTTCATATCAGTCATAAGGACTACACATATATAGTTTTAAATCACTAAAGGTGTAGCCCAAGATCCCAATTTTATAAGTTACAAGATAGGTCATTATTATACTTATTTTGCACATATTTCATGATTCAAACACAAGTCAACACGTAGGGGATAACTACATGAGTTTGAGGCCCTCTTCTAGAGTATTTTATATATAGGCAATGCCATATGATAGTGGGGTCTTGGGGTTAGCTTGATACCATGTGCATACTAACCCATTTTTCCCAAGCTTACTATAAAGATAGATAACTAGGGTTTTGCCATTTCACAAGGATTGATGTCCATGATCTAGATCTGAATGCCCTAAAGCAAAGGTGAAGAAAAACCTATAAGCATCTAAGTTATCACATCTTGTTCTAGTAGGTATTTCATACAGGACACTAGATTCTAACCCAAATACTAATGTCAATGCAATCATCTTACGTTGATTTTACTATCTAGAGGGCCAAAAGTATCAGATCTAGAATTTGATGACTATTCTATAATCTCTCTCTAGCTTACTTTTTACATATTCTAGATCCATAATTACATTAACATTAAAACAAGCTAAATACTTCACTTCTTTATCATTTATTTATCTAACATAGTTATAATTTCCATATTTAGACTATTTCAACATAATAAATTTAGTATATGGTTATATCTAAGTTTAACATTTAATTGGTATACTATAGATCTGATTACCACCCTTATGACATTTTATTTATATATACCCATTAAATGAAAAATATAGGGTTAATGATAATATCAGCTTAGACCAAAACATTTTAGGGTTAAACATTTGGTGAAGTCAACATTTGAACATTAAACCCTAGGATAAATTACTCTAGATTCACCACATTCATAGTGGGGAGATATCTATGAATATGTATTGGATGGCATCATACAATGATTCTTCCTCTTCAAAAATGCCAAAAATACCAAAACAAAATAAAGACATCTAAAAATCCCAAAGCACTTCCAGTATTTACATGTTCTATTGGCTCCTTGGCATCCATGTGTTAGTTCCATGCTAATTGATGACATAGTTAGTATTACATACACATATATCTCACACTTATACTTGAATATGATATAATCATACAAAAATACATGATAGATTCCTATTTCAAATATTGGGCCTTATTTCTACTCATGTCATATGAACATTGGGGGCATCTACTTCATCAATATTAATACACATAGGATATATGATTTGATGATCACTCTAAATTATCATGTTTTATCTTACATATATACTTACACATTCCTTTATCCATGATTATATCTTACACAAGGTACATGATATGCTATACACTTGACTTTTTTCCTAACACACTTGATCTGTTGTCTATTATGACATGTTTATGGTGGTTGCTTATACTTTATACAATTCCTTGAGTGTATTTCCTTTCTATTTTGGCCTTATTCCTATATATTATTTATTTACATTTTAATATGTTATTATTTATTGTATAAATATTTGAATATGTCATCTTTTCCTTTTGTGGATATTTTACTAAGTCATGTTCCTTCAATTGTGCAATATTTCAACATGCCCCTTGTTTGCGATTTCCTTGAACCATTATCTTTTAACTTAATTTTGAGTGATATTATGTATGTGATTTATTTTCTTGTTGATCTTATATTATTACTATTTATATGTTTCCATGATATTTATCATGCAACTTAGGCCTACATATGATCACACTTGTTCTATGTGGTTCAATGATTCATTTACTAGACATGTTCCTTTCTATATGCTACATGGTTACATTCATAGATTATACAATTATATTATAATTTTGAGGTAACTACCATTTCTTATCTTTCCCTCACCTCAAAGGGGGGAGCTTATCAATGGGGGTATGTCATAGAGGCATGATATCCACACTTGTCACAATTTTCATATTTAGTGGGGGCATGCATTGGAAGCATGTTCTCCACATTCATTCAACATATCATACTTATCTCAGTTTTAAGATTTAGTGAGGGCATTCCATATGAGTATAGATTTCACACATTCATATTTCTCAAACTCAATGGGGGCATTCTTTGGAAGCATGTTTTCCACACCTATTTAGTAGTCAGCATCTCTAGTTTATAGTGGGGTATGCTTTGGAAACATGTCCTCAACATTGGTAATTACATTGGTTTTCATATTTATTCATATATATTGGGGGCATGCTTTAGAATCATGTTATCCATGCACAATTTTTTTAATTGGATAAAGCACACAATTATATGATTCAAATTCATAATTATGGTAGAATTCCACACATCAGTACTATTGTTATACATAGTTTTAACATGAGACATATCTAAGGTGCATATACAAAATCTAAATCAATTTTAAATTTTAAAACTCTTTTATGAACTATTACCACATCACGAAAAATTTCATATTGATACCCCACAAACTTTTAGTACTTTATCGATCCATTCTACTACAATAGTTGGCTCATTTTTTTTTTATGATTGAGGTGATTAAATCACTCAATCTTGACAATTTTTCAAGTTATAATTGATCATACAACCTTACTAGGTTATAAGTATCATTGGGTTGCATGGTTGAGCTAATATCAACTACTAGGTGACAACTCACTTTTCCTCCAAAGTTAGGGGAATATGCCTTCCAATCTCTCTCTATCTCCTTATGTATATGCACTTTAAAGATTTATATATATTTGTCCTAATCTCAGTTTTAGATATTTATAATTATACATATTTTTAAATTTAACTTGATAATAGGCAAGGTAGTTATATATACACACGTGTGTACTCCTAAACCTCTCTTTTGATTTCAATCTATTTCAAGTATTTTCAACCCAGATTATATGCACTAATTTTATAGTATAACATGCTCTTGGTTTCAGGTTAGTCATCAACAAAACACTCATGTTGGCAACACACAAAGACAAGGTGTACATATACACCCAGGTATACATTACTTTCCTTTAAAATAGTAATTTCATTACTAGATCAAATGGGGGGAAATGTAGATGATATTTTATGATTATATAGCACCTTAGTCTTGTACACTTAGAAAATTTAGACATTGGATGTTCCTCTCAGTTCCTTACCTTTTATCACTTCTACAAGTCTCATATCTACTCTATCTTTATGTCCCTTATCCTATATATCTTTTTCTAACCAATCTTATGTTGATGACCTAGGTCTTCCATCTTTCCCATAATGCTTAAAATGTACTTACCTTCCATATATGCAAGTTTTGAACTTGTACCCGATTTCCTAATCCCTAGAATCTAATATTTGAGATAAAAAGTAGCATAGATGCTACTATCCTATCTGAATAAAAGGGTATATTTCTCTAAAGTCATCCAATTTTAAAATGAAACTTATCCTAATGGTTGGCTTAAGTGTTTTAATGTGATTTATTCCTCTAAATAGGTTGATATAAATATAAGATCAACCCTCATTCATTTCTCACCTAGAAAAAACTAGCACTCACACAAAAGAGCATTCAAAGATCATTCAATTGAACAAATCTTCCCTATTTAATCTCTTTCCATACAAATCATAGGGAATACAACATCTTTGGGTCTAAAGTACTAAAAGAGTAACCCAAGAGCCTGATTTTCTATGTTACAAGCTCAAACACTATTATACTTACTTTAAACATATTGTATGATTCACACACAATCCAAAACATAGGGGAGAACTACATAAATTTAATTCCTTCTTCTATAGTATTGGCTATGTAGGTAACACCCTATGATAGTGAGGTCTTTGGGGTTGATGTTGGAAATTTTTGGCCCACATACTAAGATCTTGCATGGTCTTATAAATTATTGGGTCAAAAGGACATTTGGAGCATGAAATATATTATAGAGCCCCCATGGGATGTCAAAATTTCTTGGAAAAAGTGTGTAAATTCAAATGATCCACCTAGTTCTTCATTATGTTCATCTAGGCATCTTCGGTCTAGTGGCAGAAATGTCAAGTGGGCAGTTTATTGAGGTAAGATCTCACATGTGTGGATAAGTCAAGAAGAATTAGTCATATGGGTTTGTTTAATTTTGTTAAAAGATTATATGCATCAAATCTCAAGTCCTCTACCCAAATTCATCTAATTTATGGAGGTCCAAAGTTTGATTTTCAACCAAATTCTACTATTTTTCCATAATTAGCCATTTTTAAAGAAGTTCAAATAGAGTCAAATGAGCATAGTCATGAAGATATATCTCATACACATGATAGTTATAGAGTAAATGAGTCACATTAGTTTATTCATGTTATTCCCCAATTGCTACGTGTCAAGTCCTAAGTCCTCCACTAAAGTGAAAATAGAGTTATGCATGTGCAAAGTTGGCTCCTCAGTCAAATTTTGCTACGTTTTCTATACTTAGCCAAATGAGCTTAACCATCACCAAGATGTCACAATGGAGAATATATGGACCAACCATCTTGGGCATTGAATATCTCTACTTCAAAAGCTTGTGCTACCATTGGACCAAATGGGTTTGTTCCTTTTGACCTCATGAACATCTCCTATAAATTTGATGACTCCATTACTCTTGCACTTCAATATATAAATCTATAAAGTTAATAAAAAATGGCCTAAAACGTAAGACATTCATGCTAATGTCAAATTAAAGCTCAAGCAAAAACCTATCTATGTTTAAATTTGATGGTATATAATATGTTAATCACATTCTTTAAGACAACAAATGATGATTGATGGGATGTTAACATTAAATACAAAACAAGACAATCCTATTGAGCTTAAATTTTATGGTCACATGACCATCAATGATGGTTACATGAGCATCATTTGATGGGAGTGAGGATGTCAACCTTAAGACCATAAACTATCTATTGGATTTCAAATAGTGGGTCACAATAAGATCAATAGTCCACTTTACATCATACATCTTGATTTAATAGTGCAAGATAAGTCAAATAGTCAGATAACTCAAAGAATAGACATGGGTAATAAGCACGTAAGTTGGTAGATAAATAATAGGATCTTAAGGATTAATACATGTTTAAAACATGGCATAAGTAGGGATAGGGTTGATTATTCAAAGATAGATCTAAGGGATCACATTTTTTCATACCTAGAAACTCCAATGGAGCAAGCTGAGTTAAAGTGTCAATGAGCATAGTAAGATTTTAATAGCCAATTATAATGAAGAAAAACCTAGAGCTTTTGACGGGAGTCAAACCAAAGCCATTTTTGATGGAAATTAGGGTCTTGTAGGGTCATCCTATCATCATGAAAGATTGATCTAATGACATTAAAGGGACACAACCATGTAGTAAGATAGAAGGAACATATGTGGACCACCATTGAGGCTAAATATGGACCTCTAGTTTGATATTTTGTATCATGTAGGGTCTATTCTAAGATTATGTTTACCTTTTTTTTAAAAGGGCTCATGTATATATGAATTCTTAGCCCCTACAGAGATATAATGGGTTTATTTTAACCTATTGTAATATAGAAGGTGCTATATGGTCCATGGATCTATTTTAATATAAGGACTATAGGAAAAGCAATGTCCTTACATTGGTTTTCCATCTATAGGTGGGACCAATGTATCTAAATATCGAAATAGAATGAATATGTGATAAATTCAAGGGTGGCCATCATCAACAAAGTAGGTACTCCACCACCTAGGACATGGCATGATTTTTAGTATCAATATTTGAGGATGTGATCCTCATAAGCACAACAAGTGGACATAGGATCCCAAGATGGTAAGCTAGTATTTGGAGAGAAAGTTAGGGGTATTTTATTCTACTCAGGTAGGATTGATCATCATGTAACAAACCCTTGTCTCTAGTGGAACACCCTCAACTAATGAGAGGAGATCAGGTATTGGTGGGATAAGAAAGGAGGTCCATTTTTTATCAAGACATGCATGGAGAAGGTAATCAAGTGTTGACACCTCACTTCTAGATCTTGAGGACTTTAATCTACTCTCCAAGGCATTTTTTCCATATCTCTATTTTTTCTTCTATATATAGAAGATTTTGAGCCAAAAAATGGATCCTCTATGTATTTTCTCTATTCTCTCTCTTAGGCATGACCAAACACTACCAAGTTGGAACTTGTAACCTCTTGAAGATTAATACAAGATGGTTTTAGTTCTCATAGTTCTAGTTTAGTGTGTACATCTCAGATTTGTGTATGTGGTGGAGGTTGTTCCCTCATCAAATTATGATCTCACCTAGTTAGTAGTCCATCTAGTTATGTAAGTCATGTTTAATGTTTAACTTATCTTGATTGAAGCCCACATGTGGATATTGTGATTTTTTAGTGTCTTAATTTAGACCTCTCCCTTAATTTACATTAGCTTATATCAATTGGTGAACCTCTTCATGAAACACTGATGTATGATAGATATTTGAAATCTTAGATCTAGTCTTTTACTTGTTTCCTTATTGTTCTAAAAGTCAATTAGGGTGGGTCAAACCATAATTTAGGTGTATCACCACTATTAGCTTAGGTTTCCCTTTCATGTTTCCCTCTCTCTATCTCTCTCTCTCCTTTTTCCTTGGTCATTATTAGGTTTAGTAGTGGAACAAGCTAAAAATATGCATCAAAGGAGCTAGCCTATTTTAAAATCCTATAGGTTTGATGCCATTATAGGACACCCATAGTCTGGGGGTCATTCCAATGTTGGACTAGAGTTTAAGGAGGCCTAAACAATCTCTTTACTTAGCTAGGTTATAGTTTTAGTCCCCAAGAGTTATGGCATGCCTAGTGGGACTAGGTCTAAAAGAAGAGAATGATTATTGGTGTGTTTTTCCTTTATCAACTTTTGAAAGCAAGCACATTATCACTAATGGTGACTCCAAATTAAGCTTTTGGTTATAAGTAAACTAGGTATGTCTTAATGAAGTTTCTAATCAGTTTTTTACACCTCATTAGATATATGAGGTCAATATGAATAGATATGGTGCATATTCCTATGATCCATATGAGCCTAATCATCCCTACCAAGATTTTTGCCAAAACTATGAGGAACCTTTGAAAGTTTTTAATGATCCTTATGATCAAGGGAATGGCTCTTACCTTCCTCATGATGCTTACTAGAAATATGAGGACCAATATCAACCATATCTACAAGACTATTTCCCTAATCCTCCATATGAACAACAAGCCCATCATAATATTCTCTTCATCAATCTTATCATGAGCTATATATACAAGTGCTTATGTAGATTTTTATGAGCCTTGATAGGCATGCACTAGAATTATTCTCATAAAAAAATTGTGGCCAAGATATCCCTAGCCACTAGATCCATTATGTAAGGGAATCATTAGAACAAATAAAAGTAGATTAGACACTTGTTCAGAGAGCAAATAGGAGAAATTTCATAGGTGAGATGATAGATGCGGGTGATCACATTTAAAGCATTGATTAAAATATAAAAGGCCTTGATTAATAGTAGGTCCAACCTCACCAACCTTATGTGCCTCAATATAAACCACCTCAGCATTCTTATGTGCCACCCATTCCTTCCCAATAGACCATTCCAAGTAACCCTTTGAATATGATAAGTGCCTCATATGTTCCTCAAACCTTTCCTTCTTGGGAACATATTTAGGACAATGTTCAAAGAAAAGATGAGATTGTTATGGAATAGCCTCTTATTAGGTTCTAAGACTCCATCCTTCCTCAAGAACCCCTTATGAAGTCCTTTAAGGTTCCAAGCTGGAACCAAGTGGTGAATTCATGGGGTAGGCAAAGTGAGGTGTGTAGATTTGAAAACCCAAAATAAAGAAATATTTGAGCTTATGTAAACCTCTATCATACTTCCTCAAGAGCCTTATTGTGTTTCTTATCTTCATGAAGCTACTAATCACCTTCAAAAAAATATATTCTAAGATTTTAGCAAAGCAAATCAAAGAGTTATAATTGAAGATAAAGAAAGAGGGGGAAGATCAAAATCAAAAGGTTAAATAAATACCTCTATCTTTCCCATCCTATAACCAAGTCATGTAGTCAAGAAAATCTAAGGTCATTCAACCCCCACCCCTCCCTCTTCAAGAACCCAAGTCATTTCCATCTTGGAAATCCACCCAGAGTAGTATGCCAGAGAAAGAAGAAGACATGACTATCAAATATAAGTAGTTGAACCAAGGAGGTGTCACACATGTCTCATCCCCCTTGGGTTCATCTCAAGAATATCTTATGCCACTCCTTCAAGAGGTAAGTGGTTAACTCTATGTTGAACTCAAAATTGATAATGATGAATTATCAGTGTCAAAAAAGAAGATTAGTATTGGGACACCACTTGGTGAGAACAAGCCTATCTCAGTCCTTCATAATGTCAAAGAGGATGAGATGCAAGAGAAAATATAAGTTTGATAGGAGACCAAATAGATGGAGGTATCATATGTGTATCAAGAGGTTATTTCTCAAGAATCTCTTGATCATATATTAATGGTCCAAGATCAAGTGTTTTTTCAAGATCTTATGGTAGATGATATAGATTGGGTGAAAGATCATATTTATTTAGAAGGTATCCATGAGGATAACTCATATAGCCCCATTACTAAGGTATAGAGAATTATTGAATACTATGACTATTGGTAGTAGTTGTATATGTTTTCATAGATGAGATTGGTGAGATCAAGATGGCAGACTTGGATGATGAGATAGTGTAATGGTGGGATCTTCTAAGGATTCCCTTAATTATTTGGAACATGAATAACACAAAATTAATGACCTCATGCATCAAGAAGAGAAGGATAAATAAGTGGTGGTTCTATATGACAAGTAGGACAAAGATGATTGGTATTTATAAATGAAGCTCTTTCAAGAGCTCAAACATCTTGGTCAAGTTGAGGATCAAATTCTTGAGAATGTGGATAGAGAATTTCTCATGAAGAAAATTTATCAATTTTGGGTAGAATATGCAAATCTCCTTATTGAGCCTAAAGAGATTGAACCAAAGGATACTCCTAGCCTTACTGATGACACCATGAAAACCAAAGAATCATGTTTTACTAGACCACCTTTGGAGGCTACAGTTTAAGAAACTATCTAAGGATCTTGAGAATATCTAGGTGCAAAAAGGTGACCTATTTAAATATGTTTGGTTCTCCTTAAACATCATTCTAAATAGGCTGATAGTTACATCAAATAAGAATCAAACATCAAGACCAAGAGTTAAGAAGTTGCATGCCTCATTCAATTCCTCATCCTATGAGGAAAGAAGATTATCAAACTTTTCTTTTGATCCAAGAGGAAAGGTACATGTGGTTTTAGGTTTTATGTGTTATATTAGTTTTGTTCAAATTCCTCTAAGTGTTGTTTTTAGCACATTTCTTAGTTGTCCCTATTTTAGGTTAGTTTATTTTCAATAAGTTCCTTGGGCAGTCTATTTTATTTGTTTTTGTTTCAAAAGAGGTCAGAGTAGGATTCACACTAGGTCATATGTTGGGTCCAAGTAAAGACTCCATACCCAATAGGCTGGACTAGGCACATGGTCTGGGTTCCTTTTTCATAGAAAAACATGCAACCCCTATGAGTCACCAAAGATTTTGGCCATTTTTGACCCATATCCAAAGATCTTACATTGTTTAATAAAGTAGTGGGTCAAAAGGAAATTTGGAACATGGACTATATTTTAGAGCTATCATGGATTTCAAAGGATCTTAGAACAATAGTGGAAATGTAAGGGATCCATCTGGTTCTTCATCATTATCATCTAGGCATCTTGGGTCTAGTGGCAAAACTTCCAAGTGGGAAGTTTACTAAGGCTAGATGTTATATGTGTGGATGAGTCAAGAATAATTGGTCATATGGGTTTGGTTCACTTTTGTGCCAAGATCATATGCACCAAATATTGGGTCCTCCATTGAATCACATCCAAGGTTATGGAGTTCCAAATTTGGCTTCTCAGCTAAATTATGTTATTTTTTCCAAAACCATTTTCAAAGAAGTTCAAACAAAACTAAGTGAGCATCTTCATAAAGTTATATCTTTCATGTGTAGTAGTAGCAAAGGAAATTTATCACATGGATTTGCTCATCTTGGTCCTGATTTTTTATGCACCAAGTCCCAGGGCCTCCACTAAAGAGTAAATGGAGTTATGCATGTGAAAATTTAGCTACTCAATCATATTTTTCTAATTTTTTTATACTTATCCAAATGAACTTGACCATCACCAGGACATTAGAATGAAGCAAATATGGACCAACCATCTTAGGCATTGAATATCTCTGCTTTGGGAGCTCATGCCACTAGCAGACCAAATGTGTTTGTTCCTTTTGACCTCATGATCATCTTTTATAAATTTGATGACTCCATTGATCTCATGATTCAAGACATAAATCTACAAAGTTAGTCAAAAAAGGCCACAACATAAGATGTTCATGCTAACATAAATTCAAAGCTAGATAAAAAAAACCCATCTATGATTTAATTTGATGGTCCATGGGACTTCAATCATGTTCTATAAGACAAAAATGATAAATGGTGGGACATAAACTTTAAAGATAGAATAATATAATATTATTGATATTAAATTTGATGGTCACATGACCGTCAATGATAGTCATGTGAATATCATTTGACAAGAGTGAGGATGTCAAATTTAAGACCATGAACTAGCTATTGGATTTAAAATAGTAGGTCCTAATAAGATAAATGCTCTATATTGCATTGTACATATCAATCTAATGATGTAATATAAATAAAATAGTTAGATAGCTCAAGGAATCAACAAGTAGCATAAGTGCATAAGTTGGTAGACTGATAATAGGATCTTGAGGATTAATGCACATTTGACACATGGTGTAAGTGGGGATATGGTTGATGATTCAAAGATAGATCCAAGGGATCACATTAATTCATACTTTGAAAATCCAATAGAGTGATCTAAGTCAAAGTGTTAACAAGCCTAGTCAACTTTTGATAGCCAATTATAGTGAAGAAGAACCTAGAGATTTCAATTGGAGTCAAACCAAATCCATTTATATTGAAATTAGGGTCTTATAGGGTCATCCTATCACCATGAAAGATTAATATAATGCCATTAAAGGGACACAACCATGAAGTAATATATAATTAACATATGTGGACCACCATTGAGGCTAAATATTGATCTCTAGTTTGATATTTCGTATTATGTAGGGTCTATTCTGAAGCTGTGTTCACCTTTTTCTTAAATAAGGGCCTATTCATATATGAATTATTAGTCCCTACAGAGATAGAATGGGTTTATTTAAAACTATTATAATATGGAAGGTGTTATATGATCCATGAGTCTATTTTAATATAAGGACTATATGAAAACCAATGTCCTTAGATTGGTTTTCCATCTATAGGTGGGACCTATAGATCCAAATACGGAAATAAAATGAATATGTGATCAATACAAGGGTGCCCATCATCAATAAAGAATAAAATATATTTCCTAAGACATGGCATGATTTTTAGTATTAGGATTCAAGGATTTAATCCTCATAAGCATAAACAATGGACTTAAGATCCTAAAATGGTAAGCTATTACTTAGAGAGGCAGTTAGGGGTATTTGATACTACTCAAGTAGGAATTGATCTTCATGTAACAAACCCTTGTCTCTAGTGGAACATCCTCATCTAATGAGAGGATCTCAAGTATTGGTGGGATAGGAAATGATTTCTATTTATTGATCAAGACATGCATGCAGAAGGTAATCAAGTCTTATTAACTCACTTTAAAAGCTCAAGGACTTTCCTCCACTCTCCAAGGAATTATTTCCATCTCTCTTTATCTTTTCTACTATATATAGAGGCTTTTGAGTTAAAAAATGGATCCTCTCCATATTTTATCTACTCCCTCTCTTGGGCATGACCAAACTCTACCAAGATAGAGCTTAAAACCTCTTGAAGATGAATACAAGATGGTTTTAGTTCTCATGGTTCTAGTATAGTGTGTACATGTCATATTTTCATATGTGGTAGAGGTTTCTCCCTCATCAAATTGTGATCTCACCTAGTTACTATTCCATCTAGTTATGAAGGTCATTTTTAGTGTTCTAATTCTCTTGATTCAATCCCACATGTGGATATTATGATTGGTCAATGTATTACTTTAGATCCCTCCCTTAATTTCCTTCATCTTAGCTCATTTAGTGAACCTCTTCATGAAACAATAATGTATGGTAGATATTTGGGATCTTAGATCTGGTCTTTTATTTATTTCATTAGTGTTCTAAGAGTTAATTTGGGTTGATCAAACCATAAATTAGGTGCATCACCATTGTTATCCTAGGTTTCACTTTCATGTTTCTCTCTCTCTCTCTCCTCTCTCTCTCTCTCTCTCTCTCTCTCTCTCTCTCTCTCTCTCTCTCTCTCTCTCCTCTTCTCTCTCTCTCTCTCTCTCTCTCTCTCTCTCTCTCTCTCTCTCTCTCTCTCTCTTCCTTTTCCTTGGTTATTAGTAGGTTTAGTAGTGCAAACAAGCTAAAAATATACATCAAAGGAGCTAGCCTCTTTAAAAATCCTTGAGGTCTAACCCTATTATAGGATACCCACAGCTTGGGGTCACTCCAATGTTGGACTAGAGTTTGAGTAAGGAGTCCTGAATAATATCTTTACTCAATTAGGATGAAATTTTAGTCCCTAACAATTAGATCGATACTATTTTCACACTAACCCATTTTTACACAAGGTCACTATAAAGATGTAGATCTAGGGTTTTTCCATTTCACAAAGACTGACTATACATAATCTAGATTTAAATATTAGTAGGTATTCTATATAGGAAACTAATGTTGAACCTAAATAGTAGCATTGATGCAACTATCCCAGGCTCATATTACTATTTCAAGAGGAAAAATTAAATGAGCTAGAATATGACATCTATTATATAATCTCACTCCATCCTAATTTCTTCCTATTCTAGATCTAGATCTACATTACCATTAGAGAAAGCTAAGTAATTCATTTATTTTTCATTTATATATTTATCATAGTTATACTTTCCATATTTATGTTATCTTAGCATAATAAATTTAGTGTATGCATATATCTAAGTTTAACATTTAATTAGCCTATTATAGAACCATTTATCACCTTTGTGCCATTTCATTTTTGTATACTCCTTTAATTCAAACTATGGGGTTAATGATAAGATAACCTTAGACTAAAACATTTTAGGGTTAAATGATATGATAATTTTACTTTGAAAACAAGGATAAAAATCCTCACTGTACATCCATGACTCATCTTCTTGCTTCATATTTTTTGAGTAAATGTTTTTCCTAGGATGAATGAAAGAGACTCCTTAGGATAATATTCCACATTATTATTTTTTCATTCCATCTTGGGCCTACCATGGGATTTGGGAGATCTAGACAGTTTGGCAATATGAAAGGCATTTTCAATACTATAAGTGCAAAGGCATTTATAATGAATATTTTAATGAGAGGAATTTAATGGGGGAAGGGTGATTTTGAATAGGAAGAAAGAGTAATAGGATATATATAATTAGATTTAGGTGGATCATACATCACTTGCTTATCCTTTTTGATGGCATGGTCAGTATTAGGATAATAGGCATATTGGTGACCCTATACTTCTAAATGTTTACAATATTGATATAGTTGTAGATCCTTAGGAATAACAACCTCGATTCTAGAAAGGGTAAATTTGATATATTAATAAAGTGTAGAGGGAGCTACATGCATCTCATGAATCTATGGATGATCAAGAAGGAAATTATATAGAAATTCAAGGTCAATTACATGACATAGGATACTATGGATGACAAGCCCAACTTGGATGGGCAAGTAAATTATACATGTTGATTATTGTTCAATATCGTCATACCCATTAATATTGATTGTATTATTATTTAGATATGTTGCAGTATATCCTAGATGCTAGATTAACTTCGATGGAATAATATTAAGGTTAGAACCATTGTCTATAAGTACTCACTTGATTTTATGGTGAGTAATTATGACTTTGATGTAGAGGTAATTTGTATGAGAAGATACTAGGGATGATATATCGTTGATCAAATATTATTTGTGTATAAAGAGATAAGTGTCCTACCAATGCTTGAAATTTATCTAATGCAATATTATTAGGCACTTGATACTAGCTCAAAATTTCATAAAAAATATTTTTGTGGAGCTAATAAGTACACAAAAAATCCAAGATGGAAATTTGTACTGGTTTCTTATTTAATTGATCCACAAGATCATACTACTTCTTAATGGTGGATGTATACTTTGGGTTGGATTGATATAGAACATGATAAGAATTAGAAGGTGGATTAGGATTAGATAAAGAAGATACATGCCCTTGAAGGGTAATTTTAGAACATCAAGTTGTAATAACACAATCTTGAGTAGGAACAAGATTATGGGAATTAGAGGAATGATAGATAGGTCCTATAATGGTAACTCTAAGATGAATATTATGTAGAGGAAGAACTCCCAGAATAGATGCACCATATCCTAAAATGAAAGGATGTGCTTATTAGGAACTGTCAAAATGGGAATATGAGTTGATTGTGATCATGGCCACATGATGTTCTATGATATGTCCCACTATGTTTTAATCACAGGGGGGTATTATGGTAATCAACATTATTAGCCTGAGAACCTTAATTTTGATTATGATTATTATTTTTTTGATGTTATTATTGATCATCCTAATTAGTACGATGTTAAGGAAAAGGGTATTTATATATCCCTATATTTTGATTAGAATTAGAAGATGATACTTTGTTTAACTTAATTTACCCTCTTTCTAACATGTCTTGAATGATATGTTCAAGTTTCATACATCTATGAATTACATGAGCTTTGACTCGATAATACTCATAATATTCAATATCCTTATACCACTCAGGTTTGGGTTGACTTTCATCAAAGGTTTTTTTATTTATCCAAGTATTCATATTTGTAGTGAGTAGCTTATGAAATACATTCTCAATGGGATTTATTATATTAGCAAATGGTCTTATATTTAAATCGTTCCTTGGAGGAGGTGGCCTTTTTTTTAAAAATGGTTTTGGTTGAGGTACCTTTTGCATTAGTGGTGACTGCACTATATGGACATGTCTTAATTTTTTAACTCTATTACTAACCATATTATTTTTATTATTGAAAGGTTTTGGATTCTTTACCACATTTTTTAGATTTGAAGTTGAAGTTTAATTCTAATTTTTTTATGAATTTAATGTTGTGATTGAATTTTTGAATAAATTTTGATCGATCATTTATTAATAAGAACCTTCTCTAGTTAGATACAATTATTAATGACATCATCAAAGTTGTTTAGACACTATAGTCTATGATTAAGTTCTAGTTTAGAATTCAAACTGGTCATGAATATGTTTGCTAATTTACTATCAAGAAATGTATGTAGAAATATGCTAGCCAATGTTCACCATCTTTGAAGATAAGTAACAAAACTCTCACCCTCTCATTGTTTCATATAAAATAAATCAACCATAGTCATTTCATTTTCAATGTTGTATGAAAAATGATTAACAAAATTATCTTAAAAAAACATCAAAATTTATAATAGAACCTTTAGTAATATGCATAAACCACTCCAAAGCTAGTCCAGCCAAACTCTATGAGAATAAGCAAAGCAGGAAATTGGTATCATGGCCTAATTCTTGGTAGGCAACAAAAAAATCTTTTAGGTGATCCATTGGATCTCCCTTTCCTTTATATTTATCAAATTTAGGAATCTCAAAATGAGATGAAAAAGGGATCTAGAATATGCTTGCATCAAATCAATATGAACATATGTGATCCAACTTATATTTTTAGTCCTAACTCCTGACTTGTAATTCTAAAACTTCATCCTTAATAGCTTACCATTTCTAGGAAAAGGAAGTGTTTTGGGATATAGGTGGGGGATTGTATGACCAATAACGAAATTATGTATTATTTGGATTTGTGGTAACTCTCTATACTAACCTATTAGAATTAGTAATCCTATTACCAAGATTGGACTCATTAAGAGAAAATTGGTATTGATTGGGATTAGAAGTTGGAATGTAGACTCATTACTGTGTAGGGAGAATTTATTCTCTTTGACCAAGGAATTATTGTTGAGTGTTAGGAATTTGTTACTAATTAGAAACACAATATTATCCAAACAAAACTCATTATTACATACAGAACAAGTCTTGAAAGGGATTGGAAATACCTTGATTGAATTTAAAAGGATTGTGTTGGGGGAAATGTGAATTGGAAGGGGAATATGTGTCTTTATAGGGACCTATTGGGAATGAGTTTAAATTTGTAACTATTTAATGGGAATTTTTAGGTAAAATTGTAAGAGTGGGAATAATAAGAACTTGATTAAGATTAGGGAATGTTTGTTTTGGATTCTATACAACTGGTTGTGAGGAATATACAGGTGTCTTTTTCTTAAGAGAAGTAGATGTCTATAGATTAGGCAATAGATCAACCAAGGAATAATTAACCTAATGATCAATGGGTTGATTAAACTCTAGAAGTGGAATATCAAAAACTAGATTAACTAATAAGGTGACAAGATTACTCAAAACTTGACCAGTTTGTTACAATTAGGTTATAATTTTAGGCAAAATTTAGGGTGGGGCTACAAGTATCTCTTTCTCATGTCTATATGTTTCTAAAACTATTGATGTTTGATAACTATATGACCATGGATAGAGGAGGGTACATCATCAGTCCACTATGTAATTGTGATAATGTGTTATGATTGTGATTTCTAAACATTATGCAAGATCTCTATAGGATAATTAGGGAGAACCTTAGCACCCATTTCTATAAGTGAAAGAGAGATTTGTCTCTGTTCTCAAATAAGTCTTGCTCAAATTGAGTTTGAGCTATATCATAGGTAAGTGGCACATTTTTGTACTCAGGTGAGTGAACTTCTTTATCATGTGAGTTTATAGAATCTTATCAACTATGGGGATAATCTGGTTGATAGATGAATGGGTTTGTTTGACCTTAAGTAAAATCATCATCATAAGCATCAATATAAGCTGCACAACTTCTTATGTAATGGGGCATGTTGGAAATTATTTTAAACTAAATGACCTGACCTAAATGCAAGTAATTAGACCTAAACTTGGAATAGACCTAGATGGAAATGGGAATATGATTTGTAAATGACAAGAGAAAAGTTTTGGGCTTGAACATGTTTTATTTAAACATGATAAAATGGTGTTGAGACTAGAATTAAATATTAGTTTTGAAGTAGTTTTGAACTAGAAAATTCAAAAAATGATTATAATGGGTCCAAATTCACATGGACAACATAACCATATGATTTTAGATAATAATGGTATGTGTTTACATAAATTTGGACATGATATGTAGAAGGGAACAATTTTCACCAAAAAGGTGGATAGAGTAACACATATTTGTGAAGGTGTATATATATTATGACATTTTTATGTCACCACAACCAATCAATCAAACACTCAATTTGATGACCTTATTTAGTGACTAACATGGGAATACTCTAAACTCATTGAGTCTTTAATATACTTTCATTGAGAGAGGATTAAAAGTTTAAGATTCTTTAATTAATTAATGCAGTTATTGGTGGTGTTCTAATCCCACCCTTATCTCAAATATTTTGTACGTTAAAGATATTTTTGGGTACAATTACTTTTACAACCCTAAAATGATGAATGTTTTATGGATGAATATATATTGTGGTATATGGGAATAATTAATCTATTAATTAGACATCAAGATTTAATGGGCTATTCACCAAAAGGTCTTGAACATTTTTTACCACTTTATCCATAAGATTTAGTGATGTGTTATAGGAAAAATCAATCTATGAGGGACCTTTTAACAAAGATACTGATGATGTAACCTTAATTTGTATACCCTATTAGATAATAGGGTTGGTATGAATGACGGGTAATGACATCCCAATCACTATAAATTAAGGACTCACAAGAAGGCAATGGCACCCCAATCTCATAACCAAAAGATACATGAAAGGTATTTCCATTTTGATTTATAGGAATCGCACTAAGGGAAAGTGAAGAGCCTAATAGACAAATCTCTCAAGATAAAAAAATGATCACCTCTACATTTTCGAGTCACCCTACCAAAGGGGAGAGCATATATTTGAAGGAAGGACACAAGCAAACTCTTAAACAAATAATTAAATAAAGGCAATAAAAATTCATTATTTTTTTATAACACCAAATTAAAAGATGAATTATTTTTAAAACACTAAATTGAGAGATGAATTCATTGTGAAACACTAAATAAAATGTGAAGAAGTAATATATGTTTAAATGAATCACCACACTATTTTGGAACCTGTAAGAAAATAAAGTGAGTAGTTTTTTTTTGGTGGGTCTTTGTCAAGTGAACGAATTCCATTTTATATGTTTGTAAAACTATCATATTTTTGGCATACATAAGCCAATTCACCATTTATAAGGGTCAATTCACTATTTTCAAGAACCTATATAGAATATAATAGAATATAGAAATACATAGACCAAGGTGATTTTGTCAATTAAAAGGTCAATTTCATTGATTTGTGGGCATTTTCACTGATAAAAAAGTAATTTCACTAAAATAAAATCAACTTCATAAATTAAATGTGAAATACATGAGAGTGATTTCACTAATTTCTTTAACAATTTTACCAATTTATTGATAATTTCATCGATTATGAGATGATTTCATTGAATATAAATCCTACACAAATAAAACATAGAATAAAATAGAGAATAAAAGTGTTTTTTGCCATTTATATGGGTGTTTTGATTAGCAAATAATTTTTTTTGTAATAGATGTCAATTTCACCAAAACAATGATAAATTTATTTATTAGTAGGAAAATAACTTGTGTTGTTACCTAAGAGTGATTTCATCGATTACGAGATGATTTTTCTACTTTAAGAGTCAACTTCCTTGTAAATTTTACCAATTATAAAACTTACGTAGTATATAAAATATATAAGAAAATAAAGCATATCAGTAAATTCACTTATTAAGAAAAAATAGTGGCATTTTTACCACTTTTGTGAATCATATTTACCGATACTTAGAGGTGGAAATAAATGAGAAAAATGAATAGAAATAATCACATTTTCATTAAAAGATATATCTATATAGAGTCAACATAAGGGTGTGGGTTGTGTGGTCCTATCAGGTGTGCCATATGCATCCATATGATTGTTTACAAGTGTTATTTTCACAATGTTAGACAAATCAATAAAATAAAGAAAATGAAATATAAAATTGATCCTAGGACGTCAATGAGCACAAGGTAAAGCTAAACATAACCAAATCAAATGGAATAATAAAAAAACTTGATTACCTTAGTTTTTTTAGATCATTTACTTTGTTTAAAGTAGATACAACTTAGATGTAGCTTCAAGTAGTTTTTGACAATGTTATTATCCCAAAATATACCATCTCTCTTTGAAGACTTTAATAAATTGAGTTAATAATCATGGACTTAGATGCATAAGTCAGCATAAGAAATTTATAGGGCTTCAGTATGAGTCTTGAGCATGGAAAATTATAAATGGAAGGGGTCTATTTATAAAAATTATGAATCATTGAGGACCCTTCATATTGTTTCCATTATGAATGGTTACAAATGCATCCTCAAAAAGGCACACATATATAGACATGGATTGATAACATGAGACTTTCATCTTATCCAAGATGAAGGGTGGAATATGGATCTTAAAAATATAAAATGGAGATTAATTGTTGAGTAGTGTCATTGATGTCAAAGGTGCATCTTGTGAAGGTTGATGTCAAAGGTGATTAAGGATAGTTGGCAGTGTGTCATAAGAGAGTGTTATCATGAGAGAAAGAGAAAGAGATAATTTGAAGGAAACTAATGTCTTATGTCTAGATGATTGATATGATTATTTTTATCATCATAAAAGGTACATGCCATTGATGTCAAATACATAGAAAGCATAGTCATGAAATGAAGAGGTATGCACATGGTGAAATGAAAGAATGCATGCACTTAAATGTTGTATGTAATTATTTGAGCATGTGAGTAAGTTATAAAATAATTCATGAGAGTTTTAGGATGAGCCTATATGGGTAGGAAATTCAATCTAAGTCTGCACCTAGGTCACTCTTAGATCCTACCTAGCCTAGTGAGGTATGAAGATCATAGTTAAAGGAAATTATACACATAAGAGAATGGATAAAGGTGAGATAAGTTGTTTTAGGTATGATCACAAAGTTTGAGGTCAAAATTTGAAATAAAAGTGCATGAATCCTTGTTTTAAACCTTCTGAGCTCATAGAATGAGGTCTCAAACCCAAGAATCACTTTCAGACATTCATTGTCATGTGTAACCTATACATGGGATTTTAAGAAGTTAAGGAGAGATGGGGAAGGGTCCATTATGAATAATCATTAACACCAAAACCTATGTTAAACATCCCTATAACCCTAATAAGGACTCCATGTGAAAGATTTTATTCAAATCAACTCAAGATGGATTCAAATGCCTAGATAAGTTATTGGATCATGTAGTTAACTCTCCCAGGTACCTCTAAGTGGTAGTGGTTAGTAAAATGAGAGAAACAATTTATAGATACAAGATTATTTATAAATAAATTACTATATATTTCAAAAGTTGAATTGGTCAAGAAAATAAAATGGATGGTAGAAGAAGCTAGAGACTCATTTTACATGTCCATCATGTTTCATGGATAGGTTATATCCTTAAAGTTATTTAAATTAGTCATCTAAATAAGCTAGTCATAGACATACCTAATGGTACAGATAATGTAAAACCCTAACATAGATTAAAAGATAGATTTGAGGGTTTATGCATGATAGATAGATGCAATAAAGCACATGAAAATTTTATTTATGAATTTTAATTCATGATCAATCTTTTGAGAAGCATTTGAGGTCAGTGTATGTGGTGAAAATGTTTCTCACAAAATGGTTTGTTTGATTTAGATAGGACAGTGAGACATAAGGTCAAGAAAATGGTCTAAAAGATTAATATGTTCCATTAGACCATATAAATTTTCTATCTAACGATGTTCTAGATATATCATAGGACCATTTTTATGCATCAAGATTCATGAAAAGTGTCTACATAGGTGTTGGAGTTCTAATTCTTCATGATTGGTTTTTGAGGTGATTTGGCAGGTTTGAGTAAGCGAGTTGTTGAGATGTTATTGAGCCTTATTTCCTAAGTGAAGGTGTTACAAGAATTTGGTGATGAATTTGAGGTCATATATAATATATATTAATGTTTCATTTTTCATGGTTGAGTAGCCTAAGAGTGTTTAAGTTTCACTATTTTATGAAAGACTTTTGAGGTAGCCATGCCTAATAGAACAAGTTGTTATAATGGAGATTTCATGGTATGAATGAAGGATATATGTCTAATAAAGCATAGATGATATCATAAGAGTTATTTAAATAAGTGTTTAAATGGTTTTTTATTGTTATAGAAGGCCATTTGGGCCCAAGAAGTTCAATTTTTAGTGTTAAGAGAGTAGACCTAATGCAATTAGGTCTCCATGAGACCTAAAAGAGGAGTAAGGCCCAATTGAGTTGTGAAAGACAAAAATGGGTTAAAATTATGATTTAATAATGTTTATAATATGTCTTAAGACCTATTAGATGTCTAACCTAAGAGGTTGAAGGTGTGTGGCCAACCAATTGGTGTGTGACCATGAGATTAGTATATATACAAGGCAATTTAGGCCTATTTGAGTGTGTGTGTGGAAGCGAAATAAAGTGTGCATTGAGATTAATAAGTCGAGATGAAATAATTGATCATCATATGTTTATTGAGAAAAAAAATATATTATTATTATTATCATAAATTAGAGTTGATAGAGTTGGTTCTTAGTCATAAAGGGAGTTTTAGCTTCCTAACAAGTGGGTGCTTGACAATTTGGGGTTGGTTCTCCAAGTTAAGTTGGTTCTAAATATAATTTGAGCTTTTGTAAACATTTTATATGACTATAGTCCAATTACAGAGGTTATTATGAGTTTTCTTCCATTTAAGGATTTCTCACTCATATTGCGTTATCATCACTATTTCATGTTTGTGTGATTGGTTGTTGATGTATTGATTGATCACTCCATTGCTTTGATGGTTAATGAAAGATGATGTATAGTTTTAAATTTTTTTGTAAGGTCATTGATTCACCTCCCCTCTTAGTGAATTTTGCTTCCAATAATTGGTATTAGAGCCTATTCTTTTTAAGCAGGCCTAATAGCTTAAAGGAGATCCTATAAGTACAAGCATGTCTATTCATCAAGTTCAAGGAGGTTTCTCAAACAACAAGGCTCCTTTGTTTAGTGGGACTAAATATGGATTTTTTGGCATTAAAATAAATACATGTCAAATTTCCTTGGGCTATGACCTATGGAAATTAGTTGTTTATGGATTCACTCCACCTCCTACAGCACCAATTGATGCAATAGGAAAGGAGGTAAGTGAAAAAAATTCTAGGCCAATAAATGCCATCATATGTGGTCTTTCAAAGGAAAATTTTATAAAAGTCATGCATTTTGAAAAAAATAAATAAATTTGGGAAAAGTTTCAAACAATCTATGATAGAGATACCAAAGTCAAACTGGTAAAATTACAGACCCACCAAAGGCAGTTTGAAAGTTTTAGAATGAAGGAGGATGAAAATATTGCATCTTATCTATTAAGAGTGGATGAAGTATTAAATGTCATCAGAGGTCTAGGATAAAATTTGGAAGAATCAATAGTAGTAAAAAAGGTATTAAGGTCCATGACATCCAAGTTTGATTCAAAATTCTTTGCTATGGAGGAGATCAAAGATTTAGACAAACTATAAATAGATGAGATTCTTGGCATCTTGACTGCCTATGAAATAAGAACAAGAAATGGAAGACCTTTCAAGAAGGAAGCTGCATTCAAAGCTAAGAAAAAGTCATAAGGTAAAAATGTAAAGGATGATTTTGATACAAACATTGATGAAAACAAGATATAATCCATGTTTATTAGAAAACTAAGGAAAGGATCAAGTAACTATAAGGGCAACTTGCCATTTAAATGCTTTAACTGTGGTAAGATTAGTCACTTTGCATCCAAGTTTCCTAACAAGGATAAGAATGAGCATGATGGAGAGCATGATGAACATCATGGTGAGGATAATAAATTCTACAAGCTTGACAAGATAAAAAAGAGATTTAGGAAGTATGAAGGCAAGAAAGGGTCATTTAAGAATTAAAGAAGTTTTTATACCAAAAAAGATAGTAGCTCCTCTGATATAAGTGATACAAGAATAAATGATAGTGATGATGATAATATTGATCATAATAGTAATGAAACTCTATTCATGTCCATAGAAAAAATAATTAAGGTTCTTCAAAAGTGAAAAGTCTTATGGAAGATGAAAAATTAGATGAAGAAGAGGCTCAAGTGAACTTTGAGGTAGAATTGGTGAGTGATCTAGAGGAGTTAATGTTCTAAAGAAAGAAGAATCAGAAACTGAGGTCATTAGTTAAGGGTTATGAGGAAAAAATCAATATCTTTGAAGAAAGACCAAGTAACAACACCAATAAACATGAATAGATCATTAAACAATTAGAAAATTAGATTGATATTGTCAGAATAAGTCTTAAGATGAAGGACGAAGAACACACCAAGTTTAGAATATAAATGGAGTCCTTGAAGGCAAAATTGGATCAAAAAAAAATCAAATTGAAGACGCATCAAAATTTTTAAAAGATCACTTCAGTCCTTAGTGATATTTTGAATAGTCAGAGTTCTCCACATGAAAAGACAAGTCTTGGTTTCAAATAAGACCAAAATGAAAATAAAGAGATTCAGACCTCAAAGGACAATGAACTATTAATAAATGATGATAATGATAGAGTAAAGACCTATGCATAAACTCTCAAATCTAA
This sequence comes from Torreya grandis, assembly GCA_037957365.1. NCBI lineage: Eukaryota > Viridiplantae > Streptophyta > Pinopsida > Cupressales > Taxaceae > Torreya > Torreya grandis. Next base: position 966,274 of record JARHVA010002856.1, read on the forward strand.
GACCCAAATTAACCATCAACAAGTCAAGAAGAATGTAACTCCTTTAGAAGACAACAAAGGTAGAGATTCATCATTCAACAGTAATCAAAAGATAATTCCTATCAGACAAACAATGTATGTGAATTCTTTTAATGGTTACTATTTCTCATGTAATGAATATGGACATAGGCCTATGGATTTTAGACATCATGCTAAAATCAATTCCTCATGGAGGAATAGGATGAATGCTCATTTTAGTAGCATAAGTATAATTTTTTGCTAAATTGTCATCAGAGAGGACATATTATAAGGTATTGCAATATGAGGTATATGAGGAAGATATGTCAAGACAAAAAGGTATATAGTCATACCACTAAGAAGTGGATCAAGAAGTCAGACCCTATGGACAAGGTGAAGGAGGAGTAGAAGACTAAAGGAAAAAAATATATGCTAGATCAAAATACCTTTCACATCCAAGATGAAAACATGACATGGTATATAGATAGTTGTTTCTGAAGCCATATGATAGGGGACACGGGTAAGTTCATTTAATTAAATAAGAATGTTGCTAGGACAATGAGATTTGGAGATAACACAACTACCAATATTATTGGTAAGGGTATCTTGAGTTTGGATAATGGGAAGACCAAGATAGAGAATGTGATATATGTTGAAGGCTTGAAACATAAGTTGAATAGTGTAAGTCAAATGTGTAACCAAGGACACACACTGAACTTTCATGATAGAGGGTGTGATATAAAGAGAGCCAAATTAAGAAAGCTAATTATCAATGTTAAGAGGACTGAGAAAAATCTATATGTCTTGAATGAGATCAAGAAGGAGATATGCTTTATAATAAAGATGGATGAATGTTGGCTATGACACAAAAGGTTAGGCCATCTAAACTTTGACAATCTAGTCAAGATCATCTTTAAGAAATATGTGAAGAATATGCCTAAAATTACCAAACTTATAAATATACTTTGTAAGGCATGTCAACATGGTAACCAATCTAAAAGGAGGTTGAAGTCTAAGGAGTATTATAATACAATACCTTTATAATTAATACACACTAATCTCTATGGACCTACAAGAATCAAAAGCATTCAAGAAGATAGATATTTAATATTACTCATAGATGAATAAACAAGAATGTCTTAGGTAGCATTATTGAAAGAAAATTCAGAGGATCTTGATAAGTTCAAGGCATTTAAGGATCTAATTGGGAATGAAAAGAATGTAAACATCAAATGCCTAAGATTTGATAGAGGAGGAGAGTTTTGGTCTAATGAATTTGATAAATTTCATGAGGTTCATGGGATAAAGAGATAGTGCTCAGTAGCTAGGACACCTCAATAGAATGGGGTAGTGGAAATAAAGAATAGAATAGTTTAATAAATGGAAATGACTATTCTAATTGAATCTAGATTATCTAATAGATACTGGAAAGAGGCAAAAAACACTATAGTCTACATTTTGAGTAGAGGACATATAAGGAATAATGGCAATTAAACCCCCAATGAATTATGGAAAGGTAGACCTACTAATGTGGACCACTTTAGAGTGTTTTAAAGTAAATGTTTCATCAAAAGAGTTGAGGAAGAATTATGTAAGTTTGATTCAAGTTTTGATAAAGGAATATTCTTGGGTATTCATGAGTAAGCTCAGCCTATAGATGTTATAATAAGAGGTTGCAAAAGATATTAGAAAGCACCAATGTGAAGATTGATGAGACAAGTTCTAAGAACTCACACTCTCAGTTAAAGGATGAATCAAATAATTTGTACTTAAATAATGAAAAATAAATAATATAAATAGATGAGGAAGAAGAATAAGTTGAGAAAATAAAATATTCAAAAGGTCCTTCAAGATAGGTTCAAAAAGACCATCGTGAAGCACAAATCATTGGTAATAAGGATGCACGTATGAAAACAAGGAGAAAACTAGTAAGTAATCTAAATCTAGAGAATTTTGATTTATTATCTAAGATTGAACCTAAAAACCTTGTAGAAGAAAAAAAAGATAAGTTTTTGATAGGTCGTATGAATGAAGAGTTAGACCAAATAGAAAAGAATGAGACTTGGGAACTAGTTCCTAGGCCTAAAGAAAAAATGTCACAGGGACTAAATGGGTGTTTATGAACAAATTGAATGAAAATGGAGAAGTCACTAGGAACAAGGCTAAATTGGTATGCAAGGGGTATGCATAAGTATAATGGGTAGACTTTGAGGATAGCTTTACTCTAATATAAATATTGGAGTCTATCAGATTATTTCTAGCATATGCAAGATTTAAAGGGTTCAAGGTGTCTTAGATGGATGTAAAATAAGATTTTCTAAATGGGAACTTGGAAGAGGTGTACATAGAATAACCTAATGGTTTATCATTATTAGGAAACAAGAGTAGACATCATAATCTACACATGTACAATTTCAAATGTAAAAGATACACATGGACCTACCTAGGCCCCCCTTGGGACTAACCTACACCTATCAAGGTTAAATCAACCAATATGCACTTATTTTCACCTAACTAAATAACCCTAGCCTTCAAGACCCTATCCCTATGAACCTTGACCATTAACGGTCAGGGTGATCATCAACAGTTAGCATTATGGATCCCTGATTATTGATGGTTAGGATCCACCTTCTCACTAAGAGAATGAAAGCTCTACCAACCCTTTTCTAAATATAACTTGTCTAATTTGTGTTGTGAGCCTTTGTACAGAAAAATTATATTTAGATGACCTAGTTACACCTTCACTTCCACCTCTTACTTATGCCTATAAGAGAGAGAGATTTGGGAGGTCGCGATCTATAATAATTATCAAGATCTCAGGCACTCAAGAGTTTTCTTTTACAGGTCAATCAAGTCAATCAATATCATTAGTGTTATCAAGCATTATCAACCATTTTATTGAGAGCCAACTTGTCATCACCTCTCAACCAAGCTTTTAGGTATTATTAATCTACTAGAATTAATCTAGATTCCACCAATAGGCTAATTGCATCAACCACCCACCCAACCAACTTCTAGCAAGTTAAGTGTTTGTTTGTCAATATTCACATGCTTTTATTCCATTTTGCAATCAGCATATCCCTTTCCAAATTCCAAAAATCCATTTGTGGAATCCCATCATCTTCTATTGATCCAACCCAAAAATACATAGTGAACCACTAACATTTGAACCCCAACCATTGATGGTCAAGCATAACCACCAACAGTTACCCTAATCACTGATGATCACCTATGGTATAAAAACTATCAAGCTCATTTCACCCACCCACACCCAATAAAATCCACTTTTCTATGTTTTCGACCACTCACAGACCACTTTCAAATTTTTTGATGCATACCCTGACCCATTAGCACTAGTATTAATTAATTTATCACTAATTAGATCATTTATAGTCTATTTTTCTAGTCAACTTTCTTATATTAATTTTAGTACCTTTTTATTATTAATAGAAGTACCTTATGTTTCTATACGATTTTCACTTTCACATTCAAAAGGAAATGAGAAACTAAAAGAAATGGTCTAGGGTTAGAAGATACCTAGATGAGGTCTGCGCACCATTATCTAGACGTTATGAGAACTCCTCTTTGGTTGTGGAGGATGACACCTGTAGAAGAAAGAGACTTGAACAAGAAAATTGTTAGATGGCTAGAAAGTGGATTGCCAAACAAAATCTTGGTCCTAGAAGTGCAAAGACTTCTTGGAGGATGACAGCCCACTGATTATTAAAAGAATGTCTGATAAAAAGTAGAATGATAGAAGACTGAAATGATTAAAGACTAAAATAGAAATAGAAGCAAATGCTTACCTGAATGCTATTGTCGGTCTAGTCACAGTCACCAACATCGGTTAGGCTGCCGACGTCGGTTGGTCAAGTCTGTCGACGTTGGTTAGTCTATCGACGTCAGTGGGGGCAGTGGTCTCTGAGGCTGGCATCAGTCGAGGTAGTAGTCTATGGACGTGGTTTGGTTGGGTCTGGCTAGGTTTATGGTTTTTGGACGGGTCTAAGAAGGGCTCTGGGTCTGGTTGATACTCTGGGAGTCTGGTTGAATGCTCTATGCAGGGCTGCAAGGGAGAGGGTGTGGTCTAAAAAAGGGACCAGGTGGAAAGCAGGGGCAACAGGGAGATAAGGATTCGGGTCTACTCTGGCTGATAGTCTGGTTGATGATGGTTGATTCTAGTTCATAGCACTTAGAAGCAATAACTAGAAAACATAATGAAAACACAAAAGAAATACTTACTTGTGGCTTGCTGAAGAAGGAGTGTTGCAGATTGGTTGTACCTATTGCTAATGTTGCTGGTGTAAAAGACCTCCAGTAAGGTGGAATGGCTGATGCAGAGTACCTATTATTGTTGTATCTTGCTGTGTGCCTAAGAGAGAGAGAGAGAGGTCTGAAGATTGGAAGGTCAGCTGCTTGGAAGAATGAAAGATCAGATTGTTCAAGATTGAAGAGTTAGATTTGAGAGATTGGAAAAACTGGATCTTGCATTCAGGTCAAGAACGCAGTTATGAAGGAAACCGATGCTAGCAATATCACCGATGTCAGTCGATAGTTGATCGACGTCGGTGGCTAGAAGGCAGGAAAAAGGCTAAAAATAGCCTTTTGTCCATTTTCCCAACTGTCGAGTCAGTGGGCCGGGGGAAGAAATGGTTGAAGGTGGCTTAATAGGCATGGGAAAGAGGGGAAGAGAAGTTGGAATAGCTCATGAATGGGGTTTAAGCATTTAAGACTTGGCATGGGTTGAGGAATGGAATCCAAAGAGGGCATCCAAGGGTGGTGAGGTGTCATGGGTGAGGTGGCAAGGGGAGAGAGAGAATTATTAATTAAAATAAGATAATTATTTTAAATTAATAAGACATAGGTTAGGAGTGGTTAAGTGGACCAAGGGGACTAAGGGGGGAGGATGAGCAAGGGAGTAGACACAATTTCGATGTCTACATTTGCCCCTTTTTGTCTTGTTGGTTGTTTTGGATGAATTGCAAGACAAAAATAGGAGTTGGTTGCCCCAAGTGTGGGATAAGGTTGATTTTGTCCTGTTGGTTGTTCAAATGAACTATAAGACAAAAATGAAAGGAGGGTTGTTTGCACCAGATGTGGGATCAGGTATTGGTTGCCTAAGTTGGTTGCCCGAGTTGGTTGCACCAGACGAACTGCAAGACAAAAATAGGAGTTGGTTGCCCCAACTGTGGGATAAGGTTGATTTTGTCTTGTTAGTTGTTCAAATGAACTGCAAGACAAAAATGAAAGGAGGGTTGGTTGCCCTAATTATGCGATGAGGTATTCCCCCTCAAAGCAAGAGTTAAGGGAAGGGAACCTAGAATCGGGTGCTGATTTGATAGAGAGTGGATGGAAATGGTGAAGATGGAGTGTGAACGCTGTAAAAGTTGAGATTGCGTGCATACCACTTCATGAGATGGTCAGGTCAAATTGTTGCAGGTCGAGGGTCGAGGAGTGCCAAAATTGAAATAACCAAGCCCTAGCATTTGGTCATAGCTAATCGGGTTATTCAATCTAAGCTATAGCTCCAATGGTCATCATGCTCCAAGTATCTTGGGCTCAAGAAGTGCTCTTGGAAACACAAAAAATGTCACAAGTAGTGGGGATCAATCGGATTGCGATCCTAGTACTTGTGAGGGTCAAAATATGGGTTGTAGACAATTCTGCTAACCATTCGTGAGGTAGCATACATGCAAAAACAACCAAGGCAACATTGTCTTGGAAGTGGTCGAGGAGATAGGCATGATCTCCATGGTCATTGGGTGAGGATGGACAAAGGAATGGCCGAGCTAACCTCAGAAGACCGCATGTCAATTGAGTGCTGCCTACATAGCCCCTATTGTTAGGGTCTTAGGCCAATGTAGTTCTCCCTAAAAAGGGAGGAAGAGAGTCAGTTATGGATGGGTTGGATGAGATTAAGTCATGGTCAAAGGTAAGATAGTTTGTCCATCAGGTAGATGAACAAACGAATGTGGTCAAACTATCCCTAGAAGATGTCATGTCATCTGAGTGTTGCCTACATAGCCCCGGTCGTTAGGGCCTCAGACCAATGTAGTTTAGACTAAGGGTCAAAGTGGTTGATGATTGGTCTTTGTCAAGGTTAAATGATGAGAGTTAAGATGATGTTACAGCCTCTTCCATATTGTGTGATGGTGTATTATGTAACATTGGTCGAGGTTTTTCATCCCTAGAAATTGTCCATGTTAGGTGATGGATATACACTAAAAATGAAATGAGTCTATTTATGTTTCAGCAAGTAATGGTTTATGCTTAACATAAATTCTGTCTGGTTGATAGTTTCCATGTGTATTGGTTTCCATAGAAACTATGTGAAATGGGCTATGTCATGTCGGTGGTCTGAAAATGTTTTTGGTTAATTTGGTTGAGTCAGCAAAATGATTTGGCTGAATGGTATGTGACCAAGATGTAAGAAGTGAAAGGCACATTTCTCTTTTATTGACAAGGACCATAATGATGGCATAGGTAGGGGTTTTTAGAAACAAAAGCCCCATTTATGCATTGCATCATTGACCAGTGTTTGTGTTAGAGAAGTAATTGAATCACTTGACATTAAGTGAGCTCAAAATCCATTGAGTATGTTAGGGGTGATAGGTTTGATTATGTGATATGGATGGAAGGGGGAACCCTTTTTGGTAGGAACAACTTTGCCCCTTTTATAGGTGACCCCAGGAACGACTATAGACAAGTCCATGACTTTATAATTTTGTCAGTCAATAATTTTTTATTTTTATTTTTTGAAGGTAGACTGATCGAAGCGGGAAGTCTGTGAGGGGATGTTGTCTTGTGCTTTGTGGTCATGTTGTGAAGCTAATCGATGTAGGAAGCTTCTAAGATAATGTTGTGTATGTAGCAAGAGTTTAGGCATAGCCATCCTTCGAGGGAGTGGTCTATATTCTACTTTATATGTTTTTGATATGACTTTGGCCTAGCTATCCTTCAAGGGAGCAGTCTAGTAAATACAACAATTATGTAGCTGTCCTTCGAGGGAGTAGTCTACATTTATAATTTATGAACTTTTGAGATAGGCATCCCAATTTTATTTTTTATTTTGACTAAAATTTTGGTCATGGACTTGACTATAGAGGTTTAGAGGTTTTCCCTTTTATTAAGACAAAGCATTCATGCTTGACAAAAGGGTTGACTAATGTTTGCAAGATGGAGGGTTGAAAAGGAATAGGAATGACAATGACAGGGATTGCTCAAGGAATCGAGCTCAAGTTAATGTCAAGTGATTAAGTATGTGACTAACAGTAGACTAGTCGAAGATGCAAAGCATAAAGGGGCTCAGGTTCTAATAAGTCCCTGACCCATGCTTGTGCGTCATGATGTAAGGTCTGAATCAATTAGGAGCAAACTTGTCCCATTTGCTTCGTTCCAAATTGGTCACATGTTAAAGATGATTAAGAAGGTTGGTTGATGTTTGGTCGAGGTTTGGTTGGGGTCAATGTTTGGTTGATATTTGGTCGAGGCCAAGATGATATTTGGTCGAGGCTTGGTTTAGATTGTTATTTGGTCGGGGTTGATGTTTGGTCGAGGTCATAGTCGAGGCTTGGTTGAGGTTGATATTTGGTCGATGTTTGATTGAAGTCGATGATAGCCAGTTAGGATGTTGTTGGCATGGGATAAGGAGGCCGTCGAGACCTCGCTTGTAAAGAAGTCCCCCTAGCATGGTGTAGTGAGCAGTGTTTTTGATAAAAGCTTGTCATCTAGTGCTAGATAGTTTGGGAGGGATGATAGAATATGTCAAGTAGTCACAAGGGTCATGCGGACTAGAGTAGTTAGGAGGAATTTCCCCCAGTGATGATGGTCGAGATGAGCCCAAAATAAAAATCTTGGGTTGTGTGGGTTGAGAGGTCTTGATGAATAATGGATATGTTAAAGGTCTAGAGGTTTGGTCTTTTCCTTTATCCTTCATAGTTTGGGGCCTGGTGGCCACATCAATTGTGTTGATTTCAAATAAAGGTTGAGGAGGTGGTTGAGGGACTATAGTCTTGCATTGAGATCCTAAATTAGGTGACGAGGTTTTGGAGGCATGTTATTGTGTTGGTGATTGGTCAAAAAGGTGGTCAAGAGAATCCTCGACGTGAGGGGTGTCCTTGGCCAGATGTTGACGGATGATAGTCTTAAGGGCGCAACAACATTCAATGTCATGCCCCAGTGTGTGGTGATACCAGCATATTTGAGTGTCATTGAACCAAGGTGGTTTTGGTCTGAGAGGTTGGTAAGGCTTGATAGGTGGGAGGACAATGCTAGATGACTGCAACAATCAACATAACATCAAAGCATAAGAACCCTTTAATGGGTCCGCGTTCTTTGTTGCAGTAGAGGTTGACAATTTTTGTTTAAGAGTTGGAGGAGGCATTGGTCGGACCATCTTTTTCATTGGCAGTGTGGCCACGTGTGTAGATGACATTTGGTTGATGAGAGGTGTTGGGTGTGGGAGAAATCCTGCTAAAGTAGAAGGATGTGGACCCAAAATCGAAGGTAATGATGAAGGTGGGGGAGGAGTTCTTCGATGGGGTCTAGCAGCCTTCTTTAGTTTAGTGTGAGGACTACTATTGTGTGAGGTGAGGGCCAAGTCTACCTTCACTTATGGGTGAGTGAGGGTTGATGTAGGATGAACATCAAGAGGTTTGACCCGTTTCGGCATAGTAGGCATCTGTGAAGGTTTAGGTGATGTCATGTGAGGCTTCATAGTCAATTGTCTAAAGGGTTTAGGTGAGGTGATAAGTTCTTCTTTTGGTGGAGAAGGGATTGGAGAGGGTGGCTCTTCAGTTGGATAGAGCGTAGGGGTGGTCATGGTCTCGATGTGTGGTCTAGGTGTGGGGAAGGTATGATCCCCCATTGATGACAAGAAGGATGAGGGTGAGGCAGTCGGCATTGGTGCCATCAAAGTATCCTCCAGTATGAGAGAGGTTGAGGTAGATTCTCCCACATGTGAAAGAGGTGTGGATGAAGGACTATCTTCTATTTGTGGAGGCAAAATAGGAGAGGAAGGTTCCTCTACTCATGATGGACAAGTAGGATAAGAAGGTTCTTCTACCTTTGGAGGAGGTTGGTTAGGGACAAGAGGTGAGACCGTGTTGACCGTACGTATATCATGCTCATGAGAGTCATCGGCCATGGTCTGAATGTTGTTTTGGTTAAGGGGATGGTTAGGAAAAGGTTGTTTGAAGATGTCTAGGTTTTGGTTTGCCAGAGCATTTGGGTTATCCAGGATAAGATCCCCCCTATCTAGCATGTCTTGGATGATGTTTTTGATGGTTTGACAGTTGTCCATGTCATGGCCTTTGACCCGGTGATAGTTGCAAAAGTTGTTCTCCCTATACCATGCAGGGATAGGTGTTGAGGGGTCGAATTGAAGTGGTCGGATTTGAAGGAGATTAAGGACCCCCTGCTTGACGAGTTTATCCAAGACAGAGGCATATGACTCTCCAATTGGAGTGTATTGATGTTGTATGGATCGTCATTGGAAGTGTTTATTGATGTAGTCTGATGTTGAAAATTGAGGTTGGTTGGTTATTATTGAAGATGATGGTCTAAAGATGACAGTGTTTACTGACCCCTTGGATTGGGAGTGGGCAGAAGAAGGCTTGGACGAAGAAGGGTCATTAGATTTTGCATTGTTATTATGCAATTTGACCTTATTTTCATCGATGGCATGGAGTTCAAGCTTTCTTGCCATGGTGAAATCTTCATCAAAGGAGCAAAATGTCTGGACCCGTAAGGTAGAGGAGATATGTTGGGCACACGTCTGAGAGAAGAGCTCAATGAGCTCAGGCTGAGGTAAAGAAAAGGAGAGTTGGTTGATTAGGCCTCTCCAATGAGCAATGAAATTGGCTATTGATTTGTCATCGAATTGTTTGATAGAGTTTAGGTCTGTGATGGAGACCTTTTTGGTGTATTGATTGAAAAATGATCGAGGAATAATTGGGCGAGTTGGGTGAATGAAAAGAGGGAATGACTGGGAAGAGAACTATACCAGTCAAAGGCAGCCCCCGAAAGTGACATGGGGAACGTGCAGAGTAATAACGCATCATCGTGCACTATGAGATAACAAGCGTGTCTGAATGCTCAAAGATGTTGTTGTGGGTCCTCCTTACTCTGAAAGCGAGTAAATTTAGGGAGTTCCCACTAGTTGGGATAAGGTCGGATGGGCACAAAAGGATGAATGGGTTCGCTGTAGACTTGCTCATATGAAAGAGCATTGCTTGAACTAGAGATGGATGTCTAAAGGCTAGACATCTTGTCCATCTGCATCTTGATGAGATCAGCTGATGGATTGGCAGGTGGGGCACCCCCTAGGTTGTAGGGTACTTGGAAGGTGGTCGAAGAGGTGTATGACGTACTTGGTTGCGCTTGTGTAGGTGCAACATATGGGTAGTGCGTCATAGGGATAGATGTCATGGTCAAAGGGGCTTATGCCATGAAGTTAGAGGACACAAGTTGACTAGATACCATCAGAGGTGGTTGAGTGGTGGCACTGGTAAAAGGATAGGTTGTCACTCCCACGTGTATAGGTGCAAGCGTGGGTGAGGTCGAGACAATCAAGTTCTGGTATGGTGTAGAACTTGGTTGAATTCCATGTGGTTAAGGGGGTAATGACACCCTGATGGAGTTAGGTTCGAACATAGATGGGGAGGCCAAACTTTGCGTATTGGCCATGGTCAGGTTAATGGTTGAGGCAATAATCTGAGTCATAAAAGGCTGGGTAGCAGATGGTGTTGATGTCACCACCACTTCACCTGAAAGGTCTCACATTTGGTTTTTTGTGAGATAGTGTTGGAGAGCCTTAACGTTGTAGTCAAGGAGTCTCTCAAAGTTTAGGTCCCCTTCGAGAACAATTAGATGTTGGTTGGGGGTAGGCTAGTTAGGAGTTCGTTCGGTCTTTGAACGATACTCCATTAGAGGGCTGGTTATGAAAGGCGAAGGCAAAAGTGGTCGTTGCCTTACAAGAGTCTTAGTTTGACTACGTGTCAAAACCATTCAGGGCAAGAAGGGTCAGGTTCTAAAAACTATGTTTTTTAGTCTCATAAAATTAGAATGGGTGTTTTTGACATAAAAAGGGTTGGGTTTTAAGGTTGTTGTTTTGAGAAGAAAAATTGTGATAGTGACCGACGTCAATTGAAAAACTGATGTCAGTGAGGAAAAGTGGCCGATGCCGATCAGATAACCGATGCCGGGGAAGAAAGGTTGCCAATGTCGATGGTAAAACTGATGTCGGTGACTGTGTTTTCTAGAAACTCAGAAAATTTGAGAGTTTTTGGAAAAAAAGAAGAAAACGTCCTCACTAGCTCAAAAAACCAAATAGGAATAGAAAAGAAGATGGAGACAAATAGATCCTAAACGTTAAATCCTAAGAATAATTTTTAGAATCTTGTTGGATTATGCCTTAGATGAATGTGTTTGGGAAGTTGGCTTGTAGAGCAGGTCTTAGAAGAAGTAGTCTAAAGTTGGTTTCAGGTCAGTTTCGGTGCTCAAGAGTCTGTATTAGGTTTGGTACGTGGCCTGGTGCTAAGGAGCAAGCTCCCCTCACTTCACGAGCCCAGTGATAAGCTGGTCTTGCTTAGCCAGTATATACGTCCCCTAGAGATTATCCTCTGCCAGAGAATATAGTGGGCTTTCCCCTTGGTGGTGAAATCCAAGTGGGATTGTCGGGACGGGTAAGGTATCCACTGGGTGATGAAATCCCAGTCAGACCTTGTCTCAAGTGAGTTAAGATGTTTGATTTGTGCAAGTGGTTTGGTCGTATAACATTAGTGTGATTAATTCATGATGTAATTTAATTACTAGATGTGAGAGCTAATAATGCAAGCAAGTAGAAATGAAATGCAAAAGATTTTAAGCCTAAGTCGAAATGTGTCGTTCGTATGAAAACAAGTTGAGAAAGGGTTGAAGAGTATGCACTTTGACTAGTCTAAGATGCAAGAAAGAAATAAAGAGAAGGATTCTTTTTAACCTGCTTATGGTGTCTTTTGGAAGAGATAGAAGAAGAGAGATGCAAGGAGAAACCTAATGCACCTATATGAAAAGAAAGAAAAGAACCCAAGGAAGACCCTAGGGTCCCACCAAGCGTGCCAGAATGTTTCTATATGATTTTTGCTTTCACATTCAAAAGGAAATGAGAAACTAAAAGAAATGGTCTAGGGTTAGAAGATACCCGGATGAGGTCTGCACACCGTTATCTAGACGTTGTGAGAACTCCTCTTTGGTTGTGGAGGATGACACCTACAGAAGAAAGAGACTTGAACAAGAAAATTGTTAGATGGCTAGAAAGTGGATTGCCAAGCGAAATCTTGGTCCTAAAAGTTCAAAGACTTCTTGGAGGATGACAACCCACTGATTATTAAAAGAATGTCTGATAAAAAGAAGAATGATAGAAGACTAAAATGATTAAAGACAAACAAAAATAGAAGCAAATGCTTACCTGAATGATGTTGTTGATTTGGTCACAGTCACCGACATCAGTTAGGCTGTCGGCATCGGTTGGTCAAGTTTGCCGATGTCGGTTAGTCTGCCGACGTCGGTGGGGGCAGTAGTCTCTGAGGCCGATGTCGATCGGGGCAGTAGTCTCTGGATGAGGTCTGGTCGGGTCTAGCCAAGTTTATGGTCTGTGGATGGGTCTGAGAAGGGCTCTGGGTCTAGTTGATACTCTGGGAGTCTGGTTGAATGCTTTGTGTAGGGCTGTAAGGGAGAGGGTGTGGTCTGAAAAAGGGACCAAGTGGAAAGCAGGGGCAATAAGGAGATAAGGATTCGGGTCTACTCTGGCTGATAGTCTGGTTGATGATGGCTGAGTCTAGTTCATAGCACTTATAAGTAATAACTAGAAAACATAATGAAAACACAGAGGAAACACTTACTTGTGGCTTACTGAAGGAGTGTTGCAGATTGGTTGTACCTTTTGCTAATGCTGCTAGTGTAGAAGACCTCCAGCAAGGTGGAATGGCTGATGAAGAGTACCTGTTGTTGTTGTAGCTTGTTGTGTGCCTAAGAGAGAGAGAGAGAGAGGTCTGAAGATTGGAAGGTCAGCTGCTTGGAAGATTGAAAGATCGGATTGTTCAAGATTGAAGATTTGGATTCGAGAGATTGGAAAAACTGGATCTTGCATTCGGGTCAAGAACGCAGTTATGAAGGAAACCGACGCCGGTAATATCACTGATGTCGATCGACAGTTGACCGACGTTAACGGCTGGAAGGCAAGAAAAAGGCTAAAAATAGCCTTTTGTCCATTTTCCCAACTGTCAAGTCAGCGGGCCGGGGGAAGAAATGGTTGAAGGTGGCTTAATAGGTGTGGGAAAGAGGGGAAGAGAAGTTGGAATAGGTCATGAATGGGATTTAGGCATTTAAGACTTGGCATGGGTTGAGGAATGGAATCTAAAGAGGGCATCCAAGGGTGGTGAGGTGTCATGGGTGAGGTGGCAAGGGGAGAGAGAGAATTATTAATTAAAATAAGATAATTATTTTAAATTAATAAGACATAGGTTAAGAGTGGTTAAGTGGACCAAGGGGACTAAGGGGGGAGGACGACCAAGGGAGTAGACACGATTTTGGTGTCTACACCTTCTTTCAAGATTTATCAACTTGACTATTTAAAATGTGTGGATTGAAATCCGCTAAAGAATCTCTTGCTTTTGGGATTTAGCTATCCTTAGGCAATCCACCCAACTATCTATCTAACAAACAAGTTCGCTTTAGTGATTTATTATATGTATGTATTCTTCCCAAGCCAAAGAGGATCTCTTCATAATCTTCTAATTTAGTGCGTATACAAACAAATAGGTTTTATCAACCACACTCATCAATTTTATTTTCTCTCTTTATTTTGAACTTAAGTAAAAATTTACATGAAACAATCTGGCATGCCTAGTGGGACTTAGAGTCTTTACTCATGTTTTCTTTGCATTTGTATGCTCTTATCTCTATTTGTGCACATAATTGATACCAAAATTTCTTTTGGGATTAAAATTAACTACATCCATTGCTTGCCTTTAACATTATTTCACTTTGAATTAAAACATAGTAATCTTATCATAGCATCACTTTTGTTGTACACACCAACCAAACCACTTTCATCAACCAAACACCAAAACAATTTAAGACAAGGGCCAACTAGGATTTCATCACATAGCAATCACCTTACTTATTCTTGACAATCCTACTTGGAGGTTATTAACAAGGGGATAACCAACTCAGCTCTCTAGTTGAGTATAAACTTTGGACATCAATATATATTGGCTAATCACTTGATACCCTTATCACTATAGGACTATGGATTCAGGAGGTAAGACCCAATACCAAGCCATGTATTTATTCCAATATATATTCTTTTGAGCACCTAAACAACCCAAAACCAACCATAGACTACTTCTATAGTACCTCATCTACAAGCCAACTTCCATCACACATTATCATAAACTAAGGCATAAACCAAAAGTGAGATTAAAACTAAACTAGGCTTAACATACTTCATAGTGTGTGTCTTGATTGACTTGATCATGTTCTTGTCTTCTTCTTATTTGAGAGGTGAGTTTGTTCGTATTTTCCCTCCCTTTTTTCTGGTATGGTTCTCACTCGTTAGTAGAAAAGAGACCTAGTAGAACAAAACCCATCACTAAATCATCCTCTTCTACCTCCTCATCTATGGAGTACATCTTTGAGGTAGAAGATTCACCTCATCCATTGGGAATCCCTACTTTCCCTTGGGAATTTCCCCAAGGAGACATGGATTTTACAACTTTTCTAGACAACAATCTAGTTTCCCTTCAGCACTATCTTAACACCTCTTCTCACCATATCCTAGTTTCAACTCCACCTTAAGATCCTCCTTATGGCATGGCATCCCACCTTATGAATGGTATCCCTATTTTTTTGATCACCACCCAACCTTAAACCACCTATGCATCTTCATCTACTAACCCCTTTGATGCTACATCTAAAAACCAACCATTACCCCTACTAATGACTCCTCTACTTTGGGGACAACCTAACCATTAACAAATCATACTCCATTTTTAGTTGGAGCACCCACCACCGGCACTACCAACATCCCCTCTATCAAACATTGCCCATCAATCAATACTCATTTACCAAGATTAGGGGTATCTATCTCTTCTACTTCACCACCCATTAGCATAAAGTTCACTACCTCACCTCTTGTCAACAACCCAACTACCACCCATGCCCAATCCATAGGGATTCCTCAATAGTTACTTATTTAACCCAATCTAGGATACATCCCTAACCTACAAGGGTATTTACCCACTACCCAACCACCATCATCCACTTACCCTACCAAACCTCTAGCATCCACATTCCAATATGTGGTAGCCTCTCAACTGCCAAACAATTACCAATATGATGCCCAACCTCAACCAAAATTTTAGCCTTACAATCCTTTTAGTGCACCACATCAAATTGACCTAATGAAAATGCTCAGACAAAATGAAAGATGACCAACCTTAAGTCATCCATTTTAAGGGCTCATAACATCCTATCCTATGATTAGATTTATAATGAACATGTTCATCCTTCTGTCCCCATAAGACCTTACCCTCTTTAATGGGGGCTTACAAAATTTACCAAATTTCAAAGCAAGGAGGATCCCCAAAAACACCTTAGGGGTTTTAGGAATGCATGTTACATGATTTCTTATGATGATGCCCTTCTTCTTCACACCTTCCCCATGTCTTTATCTAGCGTAGTACTCGACTGGTATAGTGACCTCACCAAGCATTCCATCTTTTCTTTCACCCAACTAGCACAAGTCTTCTTAGATCACTTTTCCATTTACATTTCCAATAAGGTCTCTATCAAAGACCTCTATTATATCAATAAATTTAATAATGAGTCCATTACCAATTTTTTCACCCAGTGGAGAAGCTTTATTAATTAGCTTTCATTTTCTCTACCTCAACCTGAACTTATAGAAATTTTTGCTGGAGCTTGTGCTAAACATATATTTTCTACACTACATGTCCATATCTTCAAAACTTTTGATGAGGATTTTACCATGACACATACACTATAAACTAAGACATAGATGAGGGTAAATTTAAGTTATGAAACAAGAACTTTACCTTTAAAACTGATGAAACCTCTTCCTCCAAACCAAGCAACCAAGCTAATACTAGAAACAAGACCAGGAGAACCATGAATGCTATCATCCTTAAAACTACCTCTCCACCTAATGTCAATCAATAAAATTTTCCCATTACCTCTAACCCAAATACAAGGAACCCAAACTAAAGCAACCAAAAGCAATTCATTCCACTTAGAGAATCTTATACCTCAGTTCTAGAGAAGCTACTAAAAGCTAACCTTATACAATTTCCACCCATCAAACCTCCCTAGTAGTTTGATTCTTCTCATTTATCACCTACTTGGTACAATGAGAATGACCTCTATGCTTTTCATCAGGTAATTGGACATGATTTTAGTTGATGTAATACTTTCAAGAATGTTTTTTAGAGTCTTATCGATAAAGGGGAATTCATGTTGGATGATCCCAATGCCCCTCAAAATCAAGATCTTGACATCTTCAAGAAACCTTTTCCCAACTATGCCAATATCAAATCTAAGGACAAACAAGATGAATATTATCATGATTCCCACATAATAAATATGATCCTCAATGTGCCTATCATCCAATCTACCTATTTTTCCCCCACTTTGTCTATCAAGGTTGTGAAGTCACTTTCCCTTCTTTTGGAGTCCCAAACCAAGGAAGTTATTTTTTCCTTAAATTCACTCATAGAGGCTTTGAAATATTCAAGCACCCCTTTGGATATCCAACCCAAACAAATAACCATTCCTATCCCACCATCTCCCCTAACTATATACCAAGCCACAACTATGGACATCATACCCAGGGGATCAAATTTCTCATAAACACCCCTCATAGAGTGACCACCTAGCTCAAACTTAAATCCCTTGCTTGAGGAAATGAATGAGGATATTAACTCTCCTTCTCAACCCATAGGTGTATCCTTGACACCCATTAAAATGGAGGCCAGACTAGTATACAAACCTTTCTCCAAACGCATTCAAAAGTTAGGTATGGCTACAAAATTGGACATGGATCGAACCACTTTTTGGCAATAGTTAGAGCTTCCCCCATCAACAAAATTTAATCTTATAGCATGCCCCTAACCAACCAATCCATCATCTCTCCACCACATCTTAAACCAATCCAAACTTTTACCAACCCCCCACCTTCTTAGTCAACCAAAATAACTACCACATTACCAACCAAACCTTTCAAAACTCTTGGTACCTTCCCTAATCAGAGTTTGGTTCACCCATCCTTGAAAGTATATATAACCTCACCCAAGCCTATACCTAGGTCTTAGCCCACACCAAGCAAGAAGATGAAAAAATTAAAGGGACACATGACTAAAACTCTACCTCCCTCTACCTTGCCCTCTATCGTAGGGCCTCACCCTTCCATTTTGCTTAAAAATCAACCTCCCTTTAACATATGCCACCCACTGACATTGATTACACCAGCCCACTTATTATATGATGTGTCAGTCCTTCCCAGATTGCCAATAGTCAAGCCATAAAAATATACCATCCCAACTACCAACATACCTAGACCAAAACCATCATCTAAAGACACCACCTTACCCAAACCATCTCTCACCAAACCTATTGCCACCAACATGCCCATCTTACCAACTCAAACCATGATCCCTAAAAATTTATTACTTCTAGTAGAATCCTATATGACCACTCTTTAAATATTATTGTAGACCTCTTACCTCACATTACCTCCTATCAAACCTTTTGATCCTCTCAATTTGAAGCTGACCTAGTATAATGACCATCAAATATGCTCCTATCATAGGAAACTTAGGCATGACATGAAGAATTGCAAAGCTCTATAGGCCATTATCAACCAATTCTATGACAAGGATGATCTTTTAGTAGATGACCTTCCATCCATTCCTCCACCACTACACCAAATAACCAATCACCAATACATTCCTAATCCCTCACTCTCACCTCAGAGTGATGGAGAATCTACCCAACCCCCTATCACATCTTGCCCCTCCATCTATACCATTAATGTGGTCACATGATCACAAAAAAAGGATAAAGAAAAGGCCAAAGTGTCCATTCCATGGACATACCCACTAAATCACCCTAAACCAAACCAAATCTAAACTTCCACATCTATAACTAAGCCCAAATTCACCATCTTAGACACTCCATAGGATAACCCCTCTAAATCCATTAGGAGGGTCATCATTAAATAACTTCACCAAATCCTAGCTAAGATGAGCTTCTATGAGCTCATTTCCACCTCACCTCACCATCATCAATCCATGATCAAGGCTATACAAGCCATTGAGGTTAGACCAAGAGTCTCCCAACCTATAAAGGCAATTGTTAGCTCTCTCTAGTTCTCGACCCTTGTTACCTTCAAGGACTCTGAGATACCTTCTATCCATGTTAAAGACTCAGAACCCACTCTTTTTATTACATCCCATATCAACCAAACCCACATTAAATGGGTTATGATCAATGGGGGAGCTAGTATCAACATCATCCTTTCCCATGCTTATGAATAACTCAAGCTATTGGATAATGTCATGTCCAAAACTTTAGCCATACTTAGATCCTTTATTGATACTATGACCACTACCTTGGGAACCATCATCCTTCATATTTGATTAGGACCTCACACACTCCCTGAACTCTTCTATGTGGTCAAAGGTGAATTCCAATATATTATTTTACTAGGGAGACCTTGGATCTAGGCCATGGGTTATGTACCTTCCACCCTCCATCATTGTGTCAAGTTTGTACATGAAGGTCAAGCTTTTACCATATAAGTTGACCCTATCCCTTTTTCAACATGCAATATGACATACCAACCTAATTAAGCTCTCCTACCTCCATCTAAATCACTACAAATAACCACCATCAAGCCCTCACCCATAGAAGTTGAATCCATTACTTCTTCCCCTTCCAATTAGGCATCTACCAGTTCATCTATCCCTATAGACTAGATACCCATCATTGATCCTTTGTAGCCTAACTTCCAATACCTTACCCTTGGATAATATTGTCTCCTCACCCTTGATGTCCTCCTTACTCCCAAAGAATATAAGAAACTCAACCACCAACCATGTTATGACCCCAACATTGGAGCCATTACCCCCTAGGGCCTTCAATCTATCAAACCCACTTTATCTATGGGGGAATTGACAAGACACTTAGTTCTACCTCCACTCTCTCTCCACCTTAACCATTTACCTTCCCCTTCTCTTATTTAGACAACCCAAACTTTACCAAATTACACCTTCATAGGTATGCCTGGAAGGGATTTGGTTTAGGATGATATGAGCACAACTCACACACATTGACCTTGATTGAGACCCAAAAACCTCATGAGAATCATGGCCTCAGCTTCATTCTACCCAATAATAATAAATCCAAATAAACTACCTCTACCATTGTTGAAGAAGATACACCTTCTTCACCAATAACCCCTTTACCTGTGGGTGAGGATGAGGACATCATCCTACCTAACCTTTTTTCATCAACATGATTGCTCTCAACCCCCTAACTTATCAAAAAGAAGGGGCATCCATATCCATCCCTTTGATCCATCCTAAACTCATGCAAAAATACTCTCTTACCTTTAACACTATTTAATGTCAAGATGATGATGTTATTCTCACCTACCTTAGTGCACTAGATTCTTCCATCCATAAATCCTTACCTTTAGAAAGCTCAAACATGTTGAATGAATCTACCATGGATATCGACTTGGGCACTCCAAAAAACCCCATGTCATCAAACTTGGCCAACCCCTCACCCCTGAGTAACTACAGGACTTCTTTACCTTCTTTCGAGACCATAGTATTGCATTTGCTTGGTCATATGCCGATATGCTTGGTATTGACCCAGACATTGCCACTCATAACATCATAACCAATCATGATGCCAAACTTTTTAAATAGAAACTTTTCCAAATGCATCCTTACATATCCCTTCTTGTCAAAGAAGAGTTTTAATGCCTCCTTTTTGTTAGCTTTATTCAACCCATTGATTATCCCCAATGGGTTTCAAATATCATGCCTATCACTAAAGTCATAGGGGGACTATGTATCTATGTGTACTTTCATGACCTCAACCTCACCTATACCTAAAGGATGACTTTCCTCTACCTATCATTTATGAAATTTTTGATCTTACATCAGGCCATGAGATGTTGTCTCTCATGGATAGATTCTTGGGTTATAATCAAATTTTGATTGCCTCTAAATATTATCACAAAACTACCTTTATCACCCCATGGGGGAATTTCTATTATATAGTCATACCCTTTGGTCTTAATAATGTTGGTGCAACCTAATAATGTGTCATAACCTATATTTTCCATGACCTTATCCATATAATCATCGAATACTATGTGGATGACCTTCTCAAGAAGTCCAAGCTTTGAAAAGAACATTCAGCCATTCACAAGATCTTTGAGTGACTTATCCACTATCACATCTGCCTCAACCCCAAGAAATGTATTCTTGGGGTCTTTTTAGGAAAATTTATTGGATTCATCATTTCCCTTTGAGGAATCAAGGTTTATCCAACCAAAATTAAATCCATCTTCAAGATGCTACCCCTAACCAATATTAAGAAACTTTGTAGTTTGTAGGGGAAGCTCCAATCCATTCACTATTTTATCTACCAACTCTCTGATCGGTGTTAACCCTTCCACCACCTCTTGAAAAAGGACATCTCTTTCAAGTAGAATGTTGATTATACAAATGTCTTTGATGCACTCAAAGAGTACCTGCTATCTACACCTATCCTTACACCTCCTAAAGATGACCACCCTTTTTACCTCTATATCTTTGCCATAAACCATTCCCTAGGGGCAATGTTTGCCCATTAGGATGAACAACAGAAAGAGAAAGACATCTATTAAATTAGCCACACACTTGTCAAATATGATACTTGATACACACATACCAAGAAACTATGTTTATCTCTAGTCTTTATGGCCACCAAACTTCACCACTATCTTATTAACCATAAAACTTTTGTCATAACTAATACCAACCCCCTCAAGTATATGCACTCCAAACCATACCAAAACTAGCGTATGGCTAAGTGGCTCATGCTTTTAGCTAAGTTTGACCTTGACTTCCTCCAATAGAAATCAATCAAACGGTAAGCCATTACCAACCAATTGGTCAATGTACCCCTAATAAACACCCAACCTCTCCCTCTTGGATTTCTAGATGAGTCTATCACAAGTCTATCTTAAGTGGATTTTACCAATCATGTAACCATTTTTTTTATGGTTCCAAATATTAGTGTGGTGGGGGAGGGGGGGTAGCATCCTTATCCCCCTTATTGATGAACCACTTCCTTTGTCATTTAAACTTAACTTTGAATGCACCAACAATGTGGCTGAGTATGAAGTGCTAGTAATAGGTCTCCAAACTACCTTATCCTTAGGAGTTAGAATAATTAATATCATTGGTGACTCCTAACTTATGGTCAACTAAGTCAACAAAATTTACCAATGTAAGAATGAAATTATGGAACTATATAAATAACTAGTTACAAACCTTTTAGCCTCAATCAAACACTACCATATTCTAACCACCCTGTGATCCACCAACAAGTTTTATGATATTATTGCTTCTCTTGCCTCTCAAATCCTGTCAACACCCTCAGACTCCAAACTATTAGTCATTGTCCATTACCTCACTGAACCTTCCTACACCAAATTAGAAAATCCAACCATCTTTAGTTTGGAAGATATTATTCCTAACCTTTGGTATTAGTAAACCTATGACTACCTTCACCTTAGTATAGTTCCCTCTAACCTCTCTAAGAATGCCCATTGGGTGTTTATTAAAAGCACCTCCTATAACACAATTATGGGAGGAATTATTTATAAATGTGGTTTTGATGGCCTCTTATTCCATTACCTTTATGGTTAAGAAGCCTCTCACGCTATCAAGGAGACACATGAGGGTATCTATAGGGGCACTTTAATGAAATCAATGTGGCTAAGAACATCTGCCACCTAGGCTATTATTGGCCCACCCTTAACCAAGATTGTTTTGATTATGTGAAATAGTGTGTCAAGTGCTAACAACTTGCTAATTTACATCACACACCTAGTAATGATCTTTGTGTTTCTAAAGACTTTTAGCCCTTTTCACAATAGGGTTTGGACCTTATCAGTCAAATCAACCCCCACTATTCACAACTACTTCTTTCTATCATTACTGTGACTGAATATTTTACCAAATGGGTAGAAGTTAATCCCCTTGTCTTGACAAAAGATGAAAATATTATTGAATTTATTACCCATCACATCATCTATAATTTTAGTGCTCCCCATAAGATCATCATTGATAATAACAAATAATTCAAAAACAAACAAGTATAGGGCCTTTATGATGTATTTATGATTAAACTTAGATTTTCATCACCTTATCACCCACATGCAAATGGATAAGTTGAAGCCTCTAAAAAAACCCTTAACAATATGCTTACCAAAATGGTTAGTGCCTCAGGTTAGGATTGGCACTTGCACATCCCTTTCACCTTATGATCATATCATACTAGCATCCAAACCCCTATATGTACTACACCTATATCTCTCATGTTTGGAGCTAAGGTTGTATTGCCTCTTGAATTCAAAATACCTTCTCTTCACATATCTTTGCACAATCTTATTTTGGAAAATTACTATCATTAGGAACATTTAGATTAATTTGAGCTACTTGGTGAGCATAATTTGGTAGCCCTTTCTCATCTCTATTTCTATCAAGAATGAATCAAATGTGCTTATAACAAACACCTGAAAGTTCAAGAATTCAATATTGGGGATCTTTTCCTTAAGGAAAACCAACATGTAACTAATATGGAGAAAAGAAAAAAGGGTATATTTTCTTTCAATTAGCTTGGACCCTACATCATTACCCATAAGTATAGATTATGAGCTTATCATTTGTCCTCTCTTGAAGGCAAACCAAAAATTGAACCTCTCAATGTTTCACATTTGCATCCCTTTTATTGTTAGATAGGGATCATAATCATAATTTATCTAATTTAAGCTCATCCCTTACAACCACATTCATTTCCCTCTTTTTTAGGGAAACTAAATAAAACTAAATCATGTGATTATCCATCACAATTATAGCCTAATATTGAATTGTGGATACCATGGCTCTATCCATGGCATGATTCTCATAATACTTCCCATCTCTTTGATATCATTTCCTATGGTCATTGTCACCTATACCTCATTTTCACCTACTGAACCTTCATGTCAGATTTGTTTTTCCTTCATAAAGGTAATCCATTGAGCATGTATGATCAAGTCTATGTCAATAAAAATATAGCAAAAGCAATACCAAATAGAAAAAATAAATCATGGTTCATCCTTAGCATCACAAACTACTCCCTTAAAGGACAACTATTAGAACTTATTTTAAAATTTCCAAACATAAGGTGGACTACTCCCTTGAAGGATAGCTATTAGAAGTATTTAAACTAAGCATATAAACTTGGACCACTCCCTTGAAGGATGGTTGAGTAAACCATTAGTCAAAGCTATAAATTTCTTGGAAGCTTCCTGCATCGATTAGCTTCCCTGACTCCCTAGTAAAATCAAAATCAAAGGTAAAAGCAAAAGCAAGAGTAAAATCAATTTTGAAAGCCATAATTAATGATCATAAAAGCAATAATCTTAGAAATCCACAATCAGCTCTCCTTAGTAGACTTCCTGCATCAATCAATCTACACTTTATATATGAACATAGACTTGTTTATACTACCTCTTTGGACACCTACAGAAAAGGCATACTAGTATCACTAAAGGTCCTAGTTTCACCCATTCTCCCTCGAAATGTCATATGCACAAGACTATGAGCTTACTTGACACAATGTAATTAGGATCCATATCAATTGACCTAAGCATTCTAATATGAAGAATTGAAAAGGTTTATTTTCATTAAGCCAATCCAACTTTGGGTTTCATGTCAGTCTTTACTAATGAAAAGGCATCATGTTCATTTTTTTATCATTTATTAGTTTATTTAAGCTTATTAATATACACACAAACAATAAACATCACATCAAAATCATGTACATCATGAACTATGTCAACAAGTAACAATATCTATACATCAATGATTCAAACAGAATGTAAATATATCACAACAAACCATGCACATCAATCACATCGTATGAGCCTATAAGCATGTCATTATGCCATAACAAGCATAAACCAAAATAATGAGCAAAACATCAAGGCATATACCATTTCTCATTTCACCCATATAGCCATAAACAAATTCATAACATGTATCCATCCATAACATATCTTATCATAACCATGAGTAGAATCAAATAATCATAGTTAACTTTATAGCGTCACATACCTAAGCTACTAAGTAAAACACCATAAGCATGAACTAAAACCATTAGACATAATCATAAACCATAAGCATCCATCATAAATAAACATTAAAAAACATACATCATATACATTGAATCATCAAAAAATAATACATATAGCAATGTATTATCTCTCTAAAAGAAAATACATCTCACTACATCAACATCTAGGCTAGTATCAACTAGCCTAAGCACTCAAACTAGCTCATATGCTACCCAAATCACCCACCAACCCTATTAATTTGATGATATACCCACCTCTTTTGCCCTAAACCCCCAAAACCCTACGTAGGGCATGTAGGCCCAAATAGTAAATTTATAGACTTACCCCCCATGCAAACATAAGCAACATCAAAATAAAACCTATCTACCAATTTAGTGCACCCCCTACCTAATTTCATGACCTCTTCCATGGTCTAATCCCTCATCTAGGTGCTCGAATATGTCCTCATGATATTTTCATCTTGGAATCATAGAATCTACCACACACCTCTAGCTAATGAATATTGCCTAACTTAGCATGAGCCTTCCTCACAAAGTACCAAAATCACCCAAAGCTTGATCAAATAAAGCACAATAGTAAAAATGACAATGTGCATTTTATTTTTTTACTTTTACCCCTAGACTTTTAGGGTTTTTCCTAACCATCAAAAATCAGGGTGACCATCGATGGTTATCTTCTAGGGACCCTGACCATCAATGGTTAGGATACCCTAAAAACCTAATTTCACCTTTTACCTACAACCTCCACATTTCAAGAAATTTACCTCAGGCTCTTGCCTAATTTT
The DNA here is from genome assembly GCA_037957365.1 of Torreya grandis. Taxonomy (NCBI): domain Eukaryota; kingdom Viridiplantae; phylum Streptophyta; class Pinopsida; order Cupressales; family Taxaceae; genus Torreya; species Torreya grandis. The sequence goes on from JARHVA010002856.1 coordinate 991,512, forward strand.
TGAGATGGCTTTCTCCCACCAACCCAACCACCTTGTCACCTCACCATTGGTCTCTTTTGGCCCATCTAGCATGCAATTTTGTGACACTTTTTTCCTGGTCCTTTGACCATAATGACAACATTACCATGTTGACCCTTTTACATTTTCGCACCACCTCATGCATATCAACCCACTTGTGTCTCATCAAGAGCTCTTCCTACCTAAAATAACCATGACACTTGACCCATTTATGTTTTCCCCATGAGCACTTCCTACCTTGGATACCCACTAGATACAAAAATATTACTTAAGATACTTGAATTTATGAGTGTTCCCAAGTACCATGCCTATAGGCAGTCATGTAGTTCACTTGTCAGTTGTCCTTCTTAGCATAAAAAATTATTTTTACAAACATTGGTAACCTCATCTATGTAAGATCTTGGCTATTTCTCCTTTCTATCACATTTTATGTGCATTTTTGCATCTCAAATGCCTAAATTCATGTCACTACTTCATGACTCACCATCTACTACTTATCAAACTCATACCTGCTTTAGCTTCACCTTATCAACTCCTAGTTTTAGGGGGAACACCTCTTCTCACTCTCAAAGTAACTATACCCTTGAAACATACTCTATTTTTATTTTAAAACTCATTCACATAAGATATAGAACACAAAGGGGAAAAATATAGACACCAAAAATCAACACACCTATGATTTTGAATGTCAAAGATACCCCTTGACCTACCATAGGACCCCGTTGGGACAAACCTACACATATCAAGCTTAAACCAACCAATCTTCACTTAGTTTCACCTAACTAAATAACCTTGGCCTTTAGGACCCTATCCCTATAGACCCTGACTATCCACAATCAGGGTGACCATCAATGGTAAGCCTTGGGGACCCCTGACCATCGATGATTAAGATCCACCTTTTCACCAAGAGAATGAAAGAACTATCAACCCTTTTATAAATATAACTTGTATAATTTGTGTTTCAAGCCTTTATATGCAAAAAATTACATTTAGATGACCCAGTTACACCTTCACTTTCACCTCTTGCTTATGCCTATAAGAGAGAGAGGTCTGCGAGGTCAAATTGATCCATAATAATTATCAAGAGCTTAGGGACTCATGAGCTTAATTTTGTAGATCAATCAAGTCAATCAACATCATCATCATTATCAATCATTATTATTCATCTTATTTAGAGTCAACTCATCATCACCTCTCAACCAAGCTTTCAACTACCATTACTCTATTAAAATTAAGCCAAATTCCACCAATAGGCTAACTACATGAACCACCCACCCAAATAAATTTTGATAAGACAAGAATTTTTTTGTCAATATTCACATGCTTTTATTCCATTTCACAATCAGTATAGCCCTTACCCAATTCCTAGAATCTATTTGTGGAATCTCATCATTTTCTATTGATCAAACCTAGAAATACACAATCAACTATCGATGATAGGACCCCAACCACCAACAGTCAAGCATAACTATTGACATTTACCCCAATCATCAATGGTCACCTATGGAAAAATAAATAGCAAGATGATTTCACCCACCCACACCCAATTAAATCCACTTTTTTGTGTTTTTGATGACTCACAGACTCCTTTTAGATTTTTTTAAGCATACCCCAACCTATTAGCACTAGTATTAATAATTTTATCACTAATTAGATCATTTATAGTTTATTTTTATAGAAATAATTTTTTTATTCATTTTAGTACCTTTTTATTATTGATGCAAGTACCTTCTTTCCATCTTTATCAACTTGACTATTTGAAATATGTGGATTGATAACCCCTAAGGAAGCTCTCACTTCTACCATCTAGCTATCTCTAGGTAATCCACCCAATTATCTATCTAACAAATAAGTTTGCTTTAGTACTTTATTATCTACAGTTCTTCCTCCAAATCCAAAGAGGAGCTCTTCACAATCTTCTGATTCAACCACACCCATGTCTAGTTTATTTTCTCTCTTTCTTTCAAACTTAAGTGAAAATTTACATAAAACAATAAGGACTATGTATGTAGATTGAAAAGGTCTCTTTATGGTCTAAAGAAATATCTTAGAGCTTAGTACACCATATTGGATAAGTACATATTGGACCAAGGATTCAAGAGAGGAGTTATAAATAATAATTTATACATAAAGAAATAAAATGATCATCAATTGATAGTAGTTGTCTATGTGGATGACATCATATATATTGGAAATAGTGAGATTATGACTAAGGTATTTGAATATGTGATGAAGAAGGAATTTGAGATGTCTATAGTAGAACTATCATTCTTTCTTGGGTTACAAATTATTTAATAAAAAAAAGGTATATTTATTTCATAAGCTAAGTACATAAGAGAGATGTTAAAAAAAATTGACATGGAAAATTTCAAGGTAGTTAGCACACCTATGATCATAGGATGTAAGTCAAGCAAGGAGAATGAGTCTTCAAAGGTTAATTATACATCATATAGGTTAAACTATTGGAATTTTGCTGTACACTACTACCTCTATACATGATATCATGTAAGCAATAGGTCTTGTGGGAAGATTTCAAGAAGACCCAAAGGAAAATAATTTGTAAGCAGTCAAAAAGATACTTAGGCATCTCAAGGGGACTCTGGAGTTTGGGTTATGGTATCTAGGGATCAAATATTTTAACTTGATAACCTATATAAATGCAGATTAGGCGAGTCTAGATGATAGGAATAACACTAGTGGAGGAGCTTTATTCTTAAAAGAGTTCATAGTATCATGGATAAGTAAGAAGTAGCCATCAATGGAATTATCTACTTGTGAAGATGAGTAAATTACAAGAGATTCATGTGGTACTCAAGTCTTATGGATGAGGCAGACCTTAAAGGACTACAAAGTGGAGTATGATAGTCCTAGTCCTATCTTTTATGACAATATAAGTGCTAAAATTTTATCAAAGAACCTAGTTATGCCCTCAAGGACTAAGTACATTCCTATTAGGTATAATTTATTAAGAGAGTAGGTAAGTAAAAAAAATGTCAAGATTAAGTATGTATCTAATAAGGATCATATTGTAGATATTCTAACCAATCCACTTCTAAAGACAACATTTGAATATCTAAGACATGAATCAGGTGTAATTCCTACCCTTAACAGTCATTAATGAAGTCACATACTTAGGGGGAGGTAATTAGGTGGATAATTATCTCCAAGATCAGGTGATTAGTGTTAATAATTTATGCATGGAGATAGGGGAGCATGTTTGTATGATGTTTCATAGACTCATAATCTTGTGTGTTGATTTTTAGGTTACAAGAGATGTGAACTAAGAAATTGTAGCTACTTATTTGTAATTAATGTCAAAGGGGGAAAAAGATTAGAATGGGGGATAAATAACCTATTGAGATAAGTTTCTAAGAGTTGTTTACATCAATTACAAAGGGGGATAGTATAGAGTATTATCATTGATGTCTAAGGTGCATCTTATGAAGGTTGATGTCAAAGGTGATTAAGGATAATTGGTAATGTGTGATGTGATAGGGTGTATGGAAGAATGTTGTCATGAAATAAAGAGAAAGAGATAATTTGAAGGCAACTAATGTGTTATGTCTACATGATTGATATCATTATTTGTATCAGTATGGAAGGTACATGTTATTGATGTCAAGTGCATAAGAAGCATAGTCATGACATGAAGAGGTATGTGCATGGTGAAATGAATGATCACAAGCATGTAAATGTTTTATGGATTTTTTTAAGCATGAAATTAAGGTATAGAATCATTCATGAGAGTTTTAGGGTGAGCCTATATGGGTATTAATTTTAGTCTAAGTCTGCACCCAAACCACTCTTAGACCCTACTTGGCCTAATGAGGTGGGAATATCAGATTTCAAGGAAAGTATGCATATAAGAGCATGGGTAGAGGTGAGATAAGTTTTTTTAGGTATGATCACAAATTTTGAGGTTAATATTTGAAATAAAAGTGCATGAATCATTATTTTAGGCCTTCTCAAGCTCATAGAATGAGGTATCAAACCCAATAAACACTTTTATACATTCATTGGCATGTATAACCTCTGCATCAGAGTCTGAGTTATTAAGGAGATATGGGTAAGGTTCATATATAATATATTTATGAAATTTTTTGGGATTAAATTATTATTCCTTTATGAAAAATCATTAACACTAAAACCTATGTTAAACCTCCCTAAAACACTAATAAGGACCCGATGTGAAAGATTTTGTTCAAATCAACTTAAGATGGATTCAAATGCCTAGATAAGATATTTTATAATGTATTAAAATCTCCCAAGCACCTATAGGTGGTGGTGGTTAGTTAGATGAGAGAGAAAATATATAGATATAGGATTATTTATTAATGAATTATTGTAGCTCTCAAAAGTTGGATTGGTAAAGAAAATAAAATGGATGGTATAAGAAGATATAGACTCATTTTACATGTACATTATTTTTTATAGATATTTTATAGCCTTAAAATGATCTAAATTGGTCATACAAGTAAGCCAATCACAAACAGATCTAAAGGTGCATATAATGTAAAACCCTGATATAGGTGAAAAGATAGATTTGAGGGTCTGTGCATGATATATAGATGCAATAAATTTCATGAAGTTATTTATGATTTTTAATTCATGATAAATAGTTTTAGAATAATTTGAGGTTAGTTTATGTGGTGAAAATGTTTCTCACAAAATGGCTTATTTGGTTTGGATAGGACTGTGAGACATGAGGTCAATAAATTGGTCTATAAGACCAATATTTGCCATTAGACCATACAAATTTTCTATCTAAGGATGTTTTTTAAATATTATAGTAAAATTTGTATGAATAAAGAGTCATGATAAGTTTATACATAGGTGTTTGAGGCTTAATTCGTCATGATTGGTTTTTGAAGTGATTTAACAATTCTAAGTAAGCAAGTTACAGAGATGTTCTTGAGCCCTTATTTCCTGAGTAAAGGTGTTCCAAGAATTTGGTGATGAATTTGAGGTCATGGATAATATTTATTCATGTTTAATTTTTCATGGTTGAGTAGATTAAGGGTGTTTAAGCTTCACTATTGTAAGATAAACTTTTGAGGTACACAAGCCTAATAGAGCAAGTTGTTCTAAAGGAGATTTCATGGTATGGATGAAGGATGCAGGTCTAATAAATCATGGAAGAGGTCAAAATATTTATTTTTATAAGTGTTTTAATGGTTTTTTATTGTTATAAAAATCCATCTAGGTTGAATAAGGTCAAATTTTAGCGTTAAGAGAACAAACCTAATGCAATTAGGTCTCCATGAGACCTAAAGGAGGAATAAGGCCTAATTGAGTTGTAGCAAACCAAAATGGGTTCAAATTATGATTTAATAATGTTCATAATATGTCTTAAGACCTTATGTGTGTCATAAATAAGATTTTGAATTTGTGTGGTTGACCATGTGGTGTGTGACCATGAGACTAGTATATATAAAAGGTAGTTTAGGCCTATTTGAGTGTGTATGAGGAAGCAAAGTAAAGTGTGCATTGAGATCAAGGATTAGAGATAAAATAAGTGATCATCATATGATTATTGAGAAAAAAATCATATGATTATCATAAATTACAGTTTACTGAATTGGTGCTTAGTTACAAAGGGAGTTTTAGCTTCCTATCAAGTGGGTGATTGCTAAAACTTTGGTCAAGTGGGTGCTTGACAGTTTGGGGTTGGTGCTCCAAGTTGAGTTGGCATTCAATATAATTTGATATTTTGTAAAAATTTAATATGAATTTAGTCTAATTTTATAGGTCATAAGGAGTTTTCTTCCCTTTAATGGTTTCTCACTCATATTATGTTATGCTCACTATTTCATGTTTGTGTGATTGGTTCTTGATGCATTGGTTGATCACTCCATTGCTTTGATGGTTAATGAAAGATAATGTACATTTTTAAAAAAAATTAAGGTTAATGATTCAGCCCTCATCTCAATGAATTGTGCTTCCAACATTCGTATGATCCTTTCGTCTTATTTCCAAGATGAAAGTTAGAGAATTAATCCCAAAATATCATTGTGAGAGTCAATGTGGGTCCTTCATCTTGTTTCCAAGATGAAGGGTTGAGAACCATTCTCAATAAAGCACATGGATAACCAATGTGGGCCATTCATATTGTTTTCAAGATTAAGGTTTGAGGTGTTCCCTAAAATATCTTACAAGATTCATTAATGGCCCTTCTTACTATCTCTAAGATGAATGGTGGAGAATAATCATTCATATTAATTTATTTTGTCATTTGGGAGCTCAAAAGAGAATATTATATAGGATCTCAAGATTATTTCATGAATTAAGATCAAATTTGGAAGGAAAATAAAAATGAATAATTAATAATTGAAAGCAAATTATAATTATATTTGCATATAATTATATTTATAAGAATGATTAATTCAATTAATCAAAGATCAATTTAGTTAATATAATATGAAGAATTTGATTAGAAGAATTATTTAGAGAAAGGGAATTAATTGTAATAATTAATCAACAAAGCAAAATTAGTTAATGGATTATAATATAATAATTAACCAAATAAATTGAATAGATTTAATATGATGGATTATCCCACCTAGGGATGCCCCATGGTGAATTCAAACTTGTATGTTAGATGAATAGATGATTTTAGACTAGTTTGTGTGAAATTATGAGAAATCATTCCATTTTGAAAATTTGGCATGGAAGTGATAAAAATAGAGTGTCTATAGTTTTAATATTTTGACGCTTTAGGATAATGACTCAAGTATGTGCAGATGTATTCCTCACTATGCCAATAGTTTTCTAAGTGAGATCTAGATAGGAATAAATTTATGCTTTATGTGTATAAATAGATGAATATCTTGGGTAATATACATCTATATTTAACATTTTAAATGTGTCAGCTAACCCAAGTGAAGGATTTAAATTTTAAAAATAGTCATTTGGAGAACTTGGGACATTGTCAATGAAGGCAATTACTATTGGTAACCAAAAATGTATGAATATTTCCAACACTATCCAAGGTGGAGGATATAGTGATATACAATATGGATATAGTTTGGTTATGATGATAGACTACTTAGACATAGAATAGGGATATATTGTATGTAAAGGATGAAAAATTTGTAAGGCAAGTCCATAGATAGATAAATGGATAGGAGAGAGTGATATAAATATTCATATGTGAATGCATAAATCATGTGAGAAAGAGACATTACCAATTTTCTATATAAAATTTGTGTCCATAGTTTTTAAGACCCTAAGTGTCATATATGATGACCATATTGGCTTAGAATCACCACATTAAGCATTAAATTTTTGTTTTAAATGGTTAGAAATATTATGATGTCGTGTTATAGGATTGTTTCATATTTTAGCATTTTATATGAATTAACTAAAGCAAAATTGATATAATAATGACATGGAAAAATATATTATAAAATAGTAAAAATGAATTTTATAACTATCCTAATGTGATAAAAATAATAAACATAAAAAATAATATATTAAATTAAAAATTAAACTTGAAAAGAGTAAAAAAAATGATGAAACGATCACACCTTGTTGAATTATATAATTTTAAATATGGATCTCAAATATGCATACATATAAATAAATGTCTAAAAATTATGGAGTGATGGTTGTGCAAGGACACAATTGACACCCACACCATTCATGACCATGGTAGGATTGACACTAACATATTTTGACCATAATTTGTTGCCTCCTACACCAGTCATGTCTTGCACTCACTTTCAAATTTTTATTTTTAGTTATGTTTCTTTGTAACTAGATTTCATTTTTTTTTTACTTATAATTTTTTGATATGATGGACATACATGCAAAAATAATGTTTTCTTCTTTTTTATTGATCTAGTTTTCCATTATCTCACAAAGAAAAAAGGTATGGGTTAAAAAATCCTCATGAGTGTTGAGTTACATATTGTCACATTGTAATCAAACCTCATGAAATTATGTGTAGTGTGAAGGTAAATATTGGGCAATGAATTTCACCTCCTCTTCCCTAGAAGTGAAGGTGAAACTACATAAAATTTTCCTAAGACCTATTTTGTTAGTACAAGAGGGTGACATAAAATGAATGAATTTGATGCAAATGTAGTAATAGATATGGAAGATTCACTCAAAATTTAATTATGGAGTAGATGATGGTACTTAATGTTATATCTCTTATTTATCTATGTCTTCCCTCTATTATGTATATTAAATAACTTGGGATGAATTGGTTAAAATATTATGATTTAGGAAATAATTTTCACTTAGGTTGACTCTTAAAAATAACATGTGATAATCAATTCATATAGAGTGTGGTAAAATACAAAGGGATTCATAAATTGATGAAGGACAATACCAATGGCCCATAATTCCAACCTAGGTTAGGATTGGTGGGATTTTCATTATCATCCAAGGAAAAATTATAGTGTGATGTTTGAGTTGTAGTATAGGTATATGTGAAAATTAGGCTCAAACTAAGAATTTATAGATTTATAGAAGAGTTAAATTCATTTGGAAATATTAAGGACTAAATAAGGAGAATTTTGGGGTATGATAAGTCCTAAAAACAATCAATTATACATAAGGGTAACAAGCATGACAACATAGGTAAAATACTCTATGGAAAATGGTATATAAGAAAAATTATGTGTCTACACAATGCCCCTACTTTTATATGTGAAATGGAGTTAATGTGTAGGTGTGTAAAAGTATCTAAAGATAACTAATTGAATCATGTACCTTAAATTACCTAGGGAAGGGTGGATATAATGAATGATGCTCAAGAAAGGTATCATCCACACTAATTTGTTTGACATACCCAAAAAATATTCTAGTTACTACAAGTAGTCAACATTGCAATAAAAAACTTTAGTTTCAAAATTTGAAGTTGAAAATTGAAAATTTAATTGAAATTGAAAATAAAACATGAATGAATACACCTAATATATATTTAACCAAATGTTTTTGTAACTTGAAAAATAATTCCCATTATTCCATTTATAACTTTTTTGACAAGTGTTAGACACAACCACCACTTCTCTAGGAGTTCTATGAATCCTCCTCCTACTTATTGATCAAGGAAGTAGATGATTTTGATCCAAGTAGATCTACCAAAAATTCTTCTTAGTATTCTTCACTCAATAAATTTTCAAAAATGCTTTGAAAAATTACAATATTCCCCATTTTTGAGGTGAGGTATTAAATAACTTGTACATGCAATCACTCATCCAAAAATAATATAGTTACAAGCACCATGTGTAATATAATTTTATATGGGTTAAAGCATAATATTGTGCCCCACATTTTGGAATAAAGTAGACACACACACACACACACACTATAATATATTCTAAAAATAATTTAGTTTAGTTGTCTAAAATTAATTAAAAAAATGTGTTTTAGCTTATATACACAAAGATGTATAACATCCATATTTTTTCAAAAAAGAATGAAAATTTTATGTATTTTCTAGGGTTTATTTATTAATTATTTTTTGATTTTTTTTTGTCCCAATGGGACATTATATTATTATTTGACTCATATAGCCAATAAAATTGAATAATTATATAAATTACATTAGTGTATCATTAAATACCCTTAATAGGATACCTATATAGTAAAATCATCATGCCCCAAGTGTTATGTAAAATAGGATAGTGTTTACACTAGAATTAATTTGAATAAACAATTAAATATAATTGGAAATGTAAACTATTTAAATTTAATATATAAAGTTGAAAAATATAAAATAAAGTAAATTCAAAAATATACATAATTTTTAAATTTTTAAAAGTATAAATCAAGGTTAGGGTTAGAGAGATGTCCTTACAAACTGATTTATATCAAATTATTTTATTCACTCACTGACCATGATTATCTATAACAAATTCAAAACACAATTAATTTAAAATAATGTTAAACTCTTTTTAAGATTGATAAGGGTTAAGGGGATAAAATATCCTAATCAAATGAATGAATAAAACTATTCTAAAGCATTCCAATTAAATTAATTTAGATAATACAATATAATAAATCTATAAAATTACCAAATATAAAAATTATAATGCCAATTGATATTCTAATAATTGTAGCATGAAGAATAGATAATACTTAGATTATTTTTATATGTTTAATTAGATCTAAAATTTATAGAGGTGTAATTACATAAAATGATGCCCAGGATCCAATCACTAGATTTTAGAAATATTGTTTCTGGAGGTCTAAAAATTTGTGTCAACCTAGGGACACTTATGTTGATGAATTTATCTATGGATCAACACTTATGTTATCTATATAATATTCTCCACATTGAAAAAAAAACTACCTATTCCTATTATGATATTTTGACACCTTTTTTTTATGCATGTAAGTTGCATGTATAGCCTTTATATAAATGTGTATAGCTCAAACCATATTTATTCACCTTAGGATAGGTTACCTTGTAAAAAATGGGTTAGTGGGATAATGAAGCTGAAATGATCTCAAAGACCTTTTTTCCAATGGGTGCTATGTATATAAATAATACTCTAAAGAGGGGGTTAGTCATATGTAGTTCTCCCCTAACTATGGGATTGTGTGTGCACAAGGGTGAAATATGATATATGTAAGGGTATACAATGATCTAAATTTTAACCTAAAAAATACAACTCATGATTTATTTATTTTAAATGCTTCAAACCTATAATATGACTTATCCTATGACTAATATAGAAATATGTAATAATAGGATAGTAGAACTTAGCTGTACAATTGATTCAGTGAGTTTAAATAAGTGTTTGCATGGTATTTTCTAGATGGATAATGAATAGGATTGAAAGAGTTTATAAAACTCTCACCCAAAGTTAAAAATACAAACCATTACCATAGTAAAATCCATTGATACATTATTCAAATAATAGCATAGTATATTATACACAAATAGATCATATAATGATAAATCCTCTATATCTCCAAAGCATCCATCTAGAGCTCCATATCCATAGATTTCATCCAAATATAATTAATGAGCTCTGCATATATAGGTAAGAAATATTAATCCTAACTAATAGATCAAACTAAGTGATCAATCATAACTACGAGATCAATTTAGAGATCAATCATAACTAAGAAATCAAGCTAGATATCAAACCTAGAACTAAAAGATAACAATCCTTAAAAGATATAAATAATTTAAACTTATCTCCATAATATCTAAGAGATAAATATGTAATGTCTCATACTATCTAAAATAAGATAAATGAAATATCCACACATAAATGGATGAGAATAAATATATACCTAGATGTACATGAACTAAGGTAAATAACCTACTCTAACATCCCCCCTCAAGTGAAGATAGGTGCCAAAAATAGAGTGACATATTCACAATATAAGCCCTAGCACAAGCCTTGATTAGGTACTCATGTACAATATATCCATGAAATAATCTACCATAAAGTGGAGAAAGGGGAAAAACCCATAAGAAAATAAAACTCCCCCAAAAAAAAGAGAGAAAAAAAGAGAAAAAAATTGGTCCCAACAACAAGGCTTGATGAAGTACCCATTAAAAAAATAATGCGGTGTGAGGACAAGTGATCTAATGGATGCTAATCTATTTTATCAAAATACATTGATGTCAAGTTGCTATAACCATCGATTCAAAGTAGGAATGGTGTTGAATATAAGGATAACTGAATATGAACACTGCACTCTAAAATATTGGGTAGAATGATGAACTCAAGGAAGCATTCCCTGAACACCCTCTTTTAATGTTAAACTAGGAGAATGTGATAATGAAAGTCTCTAAAGAAGTGGACTAAAAATGGGGAGAAATGAATACAAAGACTTATGGGGATGTCACACTAGTGTCACTACACAAAGTCACCAAGAATTCCATTAAGATATAAAAATCCTCATTTGGGTTCTATAAAACAAAGTGCTTGAATAAGATACCCATGTACAAAAGAAAAAAATTAGAAAATGTAGATAAATCTCTCAAAATGATGGTTATGGTGGTGATGGGGGAGCCTAAAAACTAAAATAATAAATGGTGCACAAACTAAATTACACACACATGAAGGTATACTAAAATATAAAATTAAACCTCCCATGACACTTTATAATTTAGTACAAGTACAATATATCCCATATACAAAAAACACCAAATTAAAACAAAGAAGACATTGTATACATCATAATAACTCTAAACAAAGAGACTGTTGACCTGTTAAACAATTCATCATAAATAATGAGATATATTCCAAAAATAAGGGAGCAAACAAGTATCTCCATATAATAACGCAAGGCACTAAGAAAGTATCCTTATTGGAGACAACATAATCTACAAGTGTGTCAAAGTGTTAATGCATAAACCATGTTATGGGTTGATGGAAGAGTGTGGTAAATGGAGCAAAAAACCATCATGTATGAAAAAACACAACCAAAAATGTCAACTATAAAAAATTATAACCTATAAATCATATTTAAATTATGGCAAAAAAATACAAGTGGCACAAGAATCATACTAAAAAAATGCAAGATGTCAGGGTCTACCGAAAATGCATCTTCAAGTTTACAAATAAATGAAAATGAGTACAATAAAGTGTTTTTGTGAGGGGATATAAATAATTGAGGAACCATGTTGGTAAAATCCTCATAAATAATGATGGTTCTATCATAAGTGATCTAAATTCTATCTGAAATCAAATAGGAATGGTGGATGAAAAAATCTAAAATAGTAAAATTCAAGGTAACTTACAAAGGGACATCAGACTCATCAAAAAATAAATATATTATTACAATCAAGATGGACAAATTAATTAATAAAAAAAATTATTTTCTTGTGAAGGGGTTTGACCACTTGACAAACCAAAGCTCACCCTCCAGTCTTTGACAAAAGTGATAGAAAAATGGTACATGGCTAAAAAATAAACAAATAAAATATATTTTTATGTCTCCCAAATACAAAATATTATTTTTAATTAAAAAATCAAAAATTCATCCAAGAATATTGTTTTATTAAAAAAAAAAAAAAAAATCTCCCCATATGGATTTTTTATAAATACTACTTCTCAATAAAACTAAAATAATTTTATCAAATCTTAATGAAATTTAAAATTTCAAAATGTTATGAAAATATGATAATAAAGTGCATAAAACCCAAAAATTATTTTGAGTGATTAATTATAGTTTTTTCAGAATTAAATAAAGAAAAGTTGTATTTATTTAAAATAGTACTACTTAGTAAAACTATAATTACTTTTAAAATTATTTATCAAATTCAAATTTTCAAAGTGTTTTCAAAACTAGAAAACAATTCACATAAAACCCAGAATAATTTTTGAGATATAATATATAGATTTCTCAAAATTTTAAAAATAACAATCATTTTTAACCAAAAATAGAATTACAAAAAATACTATAGACCTTACCTCTAAGATCCAAATGGGATAAAATTGAAGGTGATCATGTCTTTATTAGATAATATGGATGCATTGATGAAATTTTATTGAGTCCTTAAATATCCAAAATTTACTTGTAATAAAAAACACAAAAAAAGAAATTCATCAAAAAAAATAGATGTTGAGTTAGGAGAAGCTATGGAGCTGAATAATGGTTGTTGGACCGCTCTCTGATACCATGAAAAAGTCTATAAAACTTTCACCCATGGTCTAATCTACAAACCATTACTACAATAAAATCCATTAATGCATTTCTCAAATAATATCTTAGTATATTATACATAAATAGATCATACAATGATAAATCATTTATATCTTCAAAGCTTCCATCTAGAGCTTTATCTCCATAGCTTCCATCTAAATACAATGAATGATCCTTGCATATATAGGCAAGGAAGATTGATCCTAACTAAGAGATCAAGTTAAGCGATAAATCATAATTAATAAATCAATCATAACTAAGAGATCAAGTGAAATATTAAACTTAAGACTAAGAGATAACTATATTTAAATGATAGAAATAACTAGAACTTATCCCCATAATATCTACGAAATAGATAGTTAATATCTCGTAATATCTAAAATAATATAAATGAAATATCTACACATAAGTGGGTGGGAATAAATAAATACCTAGATGAACATGAGATAAGGTAAATAAACTACTCTAACAATGATTTGATTTATATTTATATTGCACCTTATAAAAATATCTCACATAAAGGTTAGATAATACAAAAAATTCAAACCATAAATTTCAAAATATTTATAATTTGGATGACTTTTGAGGTACAAAAACTAGATAATAAAATTAGATACTAGCATCAATGTTAGTGTCCTTGTGAAAAATTCAAGTGTCTAATAGGATATAAAATTGTTGAAGGTATGTAACTGATAGTAAAGTATATATATATATATATATATATATATATATATATATATATATATATATATATATATATATATATATATATATCATATTTTAAGCTTTTTTTAGTGTAAAGGTGATCTGGGTCATCAAAATGATAGGATCAATCCATAAGATAAGTAGTTAGCCATAATGAGATGGTGAATATAAGCCTTTTAGCAATAAGAGGGTCTAGAATTGAAGGATAGATCCTTGATTGATATTTTGCAAGTGTACAATATTAAAATTATATATATATATATATATATATATATATATATATATATATATATATATATATATATATATATATATATATATATATATATATATATATATATATATATATAATTATATTTTAGTATCTACATTCCCCCTTATTAATCTAGTAATAAATAAGAATTAAATTACTAGGTTAAAGTAAAAAAAGTATACTTAGGTATATATAATACACATTGCCTTTGCTTGATCCATGGTTAATTTTTTATTGGTGTGTGAACTATAGCCATTATCATGTTATAGTCTAAATTAGTGCATGTAATTTAAAATTCAAAATTTAATAATTGAAATGCTTTGTAAAGTAAAGAGATCAAGGAATGAGTATACATGTGTGTCGATGCAGCCATGTTGCCCCTTAGTACTTTGTTTTGGTAAAGATGATTTTTTATGAAACATTGAATTTTAGAGAGGTTATAACCTGATTATTTTATATTTTAATATTGAAATTTGAATGGTAATTATGCCCCCAATCTGGTAAAATGGTGAGTTATGACCCAACTAGTGAGATCCTTAAATCTTAATCACACAACTCAAGTGAAAATACATTAAATCTAGGTTAAGTGGTATAACCAACTTAACCTTATATAAAATGAAAGTAGTGTTAAGTCCATTGAGGGATATGAATCTCAACCAAAATACTCAAAGGATCCAAATGCTATATAAAGGAAAGGCTCAAAATGGTGCTTCTTAGTAAAAATAGTGCTTCTTGGAAAAATATTTTGAATATGTATTTACAATTTTTGGTGACCTTACATGGCATATGCACCTCTAATGTGTCTCAATATAAAATATCTATCAAAATGTAACCTCTGATCTTAAATGTGTATGATATTTATCATAAATCTAAAAAAATATGTCCCAAATATGTTAAACATAGTGCCAAATGTATAGGATTATACGCCAAGTGTACATCTGAATCGTGTAAAATGTATAAAATTATTCTATGTATGTGTTGATTTATGTCTTTATGACATTCCCACACTAATATTCCCTCTCCCTCTTCCTACCCCTCAACCCTAATTTTAGGTGAGGGGAATGGAATCTATTTTTCTTACCTTAAAAGGATAAGATAATTATATTATTTGTGTATGAATCATAAGGAATAACATTTATAAATAAATATGTCAATGAAGATTATAATATGTGATCAAAAAATCCCTAAGATGCATGCTATGGATCATGGAAAAATATAAAAAGTAACATTTTAAGCTCATAAAATAATCAAGCACACATAAAATATCACTCAATGTCACATAAAATGGGTCTAAGGAGGCCACAAACAAATAACATATTCAAATGTTACACACTCAAAGGGAGGCCATATTTAAATGTCCACCCACAAATAAATAAAATGCATTGGAACATAGGCCCAAATAAAGTAACATATATAAATGTTCCACAAGCAAGACAATAACAAAATAAAAAATACACTCAACGAAGTGACAATGCAAATAAATGAAGTGTAAGAAACCAACATAAGCATATCATACTAGTTCCATACATATATGTTCTATAAAAAAGTGTCATGTAACATAGCATATTAAGTACATGGTATAAGATGTAAGCATGAGTATAGGCATGTGTAAGCATTATTAAATAAGCTCAACATGATAATGTAAAATCAATCACATAATAATATAACCTATATCGATCATGATTAAGGAAGCAAATGCCCCCAATGTAGTATGTCATGTGGGAAGATGAGAGGTCCAACTTATGTATGTGTATGTATCATGGATCTAGTGTATGCTTGTATCACACTTAAATATGCATGAAACATTTATGTGTATATAAAATAAATGATATGGCATATACTAACATAAAGTAAACAACATATATGTCAAGGAGATAGTAAATATGTGTATAATAAATACTTTTTATATTTTTGTGTTTATTTTAATGTTTTTTTATTTCTTTGGATTTTTTTTTTATATATATTTTATATTTGTAAGGATAAATATAACCTATGACCCCATCTAAGGTATGCTCATAGGAAGCTCCAAACTTGAATTATGGTACATCAAATTGGTAATACTACTAAGGGGAAAGTATAGGTGTCATATCTAGAATTGTAGAATCTATGGTACTCTATGTATATATCATAGTAAATATGGTCATGAAAAGATAATAGAAAAAGTATTGGTTTATGGAACCCATTTTTTAGTGCTCTACGGTTTCTTTGGTATAGTTTGATTGGAACATGTTTATTTATTCTTAGTAATTAGGTCAACCATGTAAATGTAAATAAGGACTCTATGGAGTCCACTATGTAGGTTTGGTGCAAAGGTATTTCAAGTATCATCCACCTAAGAAATGGGTTTTTTTTTGCATACCTTTCCATACATAATTAACCTTTGTAGATTTTATAATCAGCTATCTTGGAATAAAATTCTCTTCTTTAATTAGATGTTCATATGGTACTCTGAGAACTATAATTGCCTTATCAGTATGAATGTATTTAGTAAGATCATGTAATAAGTAAATTACAACATTGATATTATGTATCCAAGTTCATCCCAATAACATATCAAAGACTCTCATGTATGTAATAGCATTAACGGTGGTAACCACATGTGTTGGACCAACTTATAAAGGTGAATCAATCTCACCTATAACCTATAGTGTTGTCCCATTGATTACTCTAACTATTTTGGTCGAAGGGTATAAATCATCATGTGTATGTCATAAATATGTGAGTAACATCATGGTACATACATTATCATTAGCACCATTTTCAATCATAACATTATATTTAGTATGATAATCATGGTATTTTCTAATAAACAATTAGTGAATATATAATTCAACATTCAAAATTAACTCTCATCAAATGTACTAGGTGGTCTCTTAACCATAAGAGGTATATTGCATGTAAATTTTCAAATAATCTCATTTAATGGGTGATGATAATGTGGTGGAGGAAGATATGAATTATATACCATTTAAACTTTTGGATTTTTCTCAAAATGATCTTATAATGTATCATTAAACATGTTATGGTTTTGATGGTCATCAGGTTATGACCATGAATCCTTTAGAGGATCATAAAAGGTAAGTTATTGATTATGAATAAGGTCATGAATATTTTGTTTTAAGGTATAACTTATATATTTAGAGTGTTCATCACCTTGATGATAGTCTCAATATGCATTAATATCATATCCTTTTGGTAGAGGTTGACTCATATCAACTTATATAGGAGGAGGGAGAGATATGAGATGACACTCCACAATATTATTAAGTAACAAAGCTAAAGACGCAGTTAATCATGTAAATTTAATCTTAGGTACATTGAATAAGATGAGCTAATTAGTTTTCTCTAACATTTCATTAACCATTATGGTTGCTTCTTTTTTTGGTTTTGTAGGTTTTATCTTGTATCTTGGTTTGATATGAAACTTCGTGGTAGATGTAGTTAGGGTGTTTGCTACATGTTTAATCTTGTTCAATGAAATAATTTTAATTTCACAATCTCAAACAATATGGAATAATACATCAAAATGTTTAAACTTATTGAAGACAATGGAATCATGAAATGGTCTAATAAAACTTTAGTTAAATATGTCTTAAAGATCTTTATCTTCCATTGGATTTATCATTTTGGCCAACGTTGTTTTGTACCTCAGAACATATTCATTAATAGGGTCATTGGTTTCATGTTTTATCTTAGCAAATTATGCATATGTCACCTTTTCATTGATGTTGATAAAAAATGTGCTAGAAAATGATCTGCTATAGGTATTAATGCTTTCATCCATTGGATTAGTAATTCATAGGACTATCTTAAATCATAGTACTTTAAGCTCCTTGGAAAAAAAATAGTTAAAAGTTTAGAATTTTAAGCATAATGAAGGCATTCCACATATAAATATCAAAGATGTTATTAATCATCACCCTTTCCATCATAAAATGTGAACTTGGGTGCAACAAAACTATTTTTAAAATGTTGAAAATATATTTTGGGTGATATAGAATTTTTTAATACATATTTTGAATCTATAACATGAGTTGATTTCAAATCATTTTATTCAATGTTATTAACCTTATCTTCCAAATCTTGAATAACTTAGAGAAGATTTTGTATAGTATAAACATTGGGATTTAGATTTGAGATTTGAGAAGTCACCAAAGGGGATGAAAACACCACTTGTGTTGATGAAGGCACTAGAACCATTAATTGAGTTGAAGTATTAATTGTTTTTATGGAGGATGTAGCAAGAGTTATACCATCTACGTGTTCACCATTATTGGATGTGGATGCACTAGCCTTGACATATTTATTTATTTCTTCTTGTGTAACATGTAAGAATGCATTAATTAGTTATTGATTTGTATTTACATGCTTAATTAAGGCTTATTTATCTTCCATTTAGAATTGATATTTCTTATTAATTTCCATAATTTATAAGTGTAAAAAAAGATGAAAAAGGTAATGAAACAATTAAGATATTAAAATTACTAAAATAAAAAACCCTAGCAAGTTGAAAACCCTAGAATAAGCTAGGAGTTGCATGAGAAGACATAGAGGTCATGTTCACCAAAATTTAAACATTTTTTATATTTTTTGAAGGTTAAGGGTGTAAAATATACTAATCAAATGGATGAATAAAAATATTCTAAATAAGGTCAATTAAATTAATACCCTAGAATAAATAACTCAAACTCATGTTGGATGAGACCAAATAGATATATAGGGGGCCCATCCCTATCTATTATATAGAGAGGGTATAGGGCCAAGATCCTTCATCTTGATTCCATAAAATAATAAAATACAGAAAATATAGAAAATTACCAATTGATATTATGATAATTATAACATGAATAAGGTATAATACTTAAATTGATTATATATGTGCAAATAGATCTAATATGTATATAGGTAGAAATAGGTAGACTGATGCTTAGGATCTAGTCATTAGATTTTGGAATTATTATTTCTAGAGGCATGAACACTTTCATCAACTTGTGTACACTTGCATCAATGCTTATATCTATGGATCAATGATTATTTCATGTATATAATATTCAACATATTAAAAAATTACCACCTATGCCTATTAGGGTTTTTTTTTTTAATTTTCTATTGATGTATCTAGATTGCGTGCACATGTTGTGTATGAGTGTGTATATCTTCAACCCTATTTATTCACCTTAGTTTAGGTCACCTTGCCAAAATGGGTTATTGGGATCATGAATTCGAGATAACTTCAAGGACCCATTTTTAATGAGCATTGCCTACATAGCCAATATTATAAAGGGAGTCTTAAACATATGCTTTGTTATCCCCTAAATGTGGGCTTGTGTGTGCATAAGGGTGCAATATGTTATATTCAAGGGCATATAATGATCTAGCTTGTAACTTGAAAAATATTTCTTATGGGATGTCATTTGAATGATTCATACCTATAATATGACCATTTTTATGATTGATATAAAAAATAGGGAAGAATAGGCAAATAAAACTCAGTTATAAAAATTGATTTAGTGAACTTGAATAGGTGGTTGTTTGGTGTTTTATATATTTATAATGATAAGGATTTGATTTGTATTAATATTTTACCTTTTGAAAATATATCATGGAAGGGTTATATGGGGCAAATAATTAGACACACATTTTTAAATATTTATAATTGAGATTACTTTTGAGGCATAGACACTTGATAAGGATACTAGACACTATCATTGATGCTAGTGTCCCTATGAAAAATTTAAGTGTCTGACAAGATAGAAAAATATTGAAGTTATATAGCTAATATTGAATTATATATATAATATTTTATGCTTTATGTAGTGTAAAAGTGATTTGGGTCATCAAAATGATAGCGTCAGTCCATAAGAAAAATAATTAGTCATAGTGAGATGGCAAATGTGAGCCTTTAGACAACATGAGTGTATAGAACTGAAGGGTAAAGCCATGATTGGTATATGTCAAGTGAACAAGATAGAGATGTTATATATAATTATATTTTAGTATCTATAAAATATGACTTTATATATTATGGGAAAAGGACACAAAGGTAAACAAGGTCATAGTACATTATTGTTTGCTACTATGGCTTTTCCAGACAAACTAAGCATCAGATTTAAAAATATGGACTTGTTCACCCTTGTCTTTATACTATTTGATTCTATGTGGAACTTGTTTGGATGTGTGTATTACCTATGAAATCAAAACTATATAATACAAAAGTACATAAAAATAAACATCAAATGAAAATGGGAAAAAAAGAGGGCAAGTGGGATATGGTTGAGCTATCTTCTGAAAACCCCTTGTTTACTAAGTGTTGCCTAGATAGTCCAAGTGGACCTTAAGCTAATATAATTATACCTTTATAGAAGATAATGTGAATGTAATTAGTAATATTTGATTATAATTATTGACAAATTATGCCCTTAATATACAATAAAATAATGTTAGGCTTGGTTAGGGATTGTGATATTGTATCAAAATTGTAAAAATAATCTTTACTTAGAAGATAAATGTTTTTTGTCAGTGAAAGTTATTAAGAGAACCATGGGTTTTAAGTGTGAAACTTGATGTGATTTTATATGTTTATATTACAAATATTTCCAATAATTGATCTATTTACTTTCATGAGAGTTCCATTATGAATTGTGTATGTTTTAAAATATGACCATTAGATCATTGTGGACAAAGACACACTATAGGACAAGGACTTAGTGTGTCCTTGTCTGATAGTGTGCTCTTGTCCATAAGGGAATTTTTTTTTTTAAACCAAATTTATAGTGAATTATATGCTAAATATGTTTATTATGGATAAAATATGGAATTATTGGAGATATGAAAATACTTTGAAGGCTTCCTTAGAGATTGTGGGTTATCAGAATGGAAGATTGAATAAACAAGGTAAAGGTGTCAAGGACAAGCATTGTCATGCATTTATTTATTAAATTTAAATGTATTCATTTGTCACACCTTTATTATGGTGATGTATAAAATTACTAGACTAAATTAAACGCAATATTTGATTGTGTATACACACTTTATCTTTGTCATGGAGATGTGCATGCCTGCTTGTTGAGGTATGTTGATAAGTGTTGAACCTATGATCAATTGAGATTGATCAAGTCTCAATTTGAAGAATAAATAAATATGGTTGAGATGAAAATATTTTATGCTTCAACCCTCATAAATTACTCTTTAATGATTTTGAAGATATGGGAACCAACAAAGTGGTTCATTAAAGTGCAACCAAGACATGGAGAATCACTAAGCTCAAACATGGCTCACTTGATGAACTAAAAATAAGAGGTAGTAACCAATACATGGCTCACTAAAGTGCAACCAAGATGTGGAATGTCACTAAAATCAAACATGGTCCACTTAAAAAATATGAATCATGTTATTATAGATAGATCTAGATTTGAACTATAAATTCTTGAACCTTTGATTTCCTTGGAAAAGAAACATCTATTTTTTTTAAAGTATTAGCTTGGACATGAATACATATCATGCCCCATTTGTTATATAGAGTGATAATATGATATTTTGAAAACTTATTAAAATATTTTAACTATATTTGAAAAAGTGTATCTATGCTCAAGTTACTATAAGAGTGGAGTTCATAGGCAAGTTGAATGCCCCAAAAATATGAAAATTCTGATTTTGCATATTGTAAAAGGTCAAATCAGAAATGTATATCTTAGTAAATTTATATATATTCCCTTTATGGTTCCCCCATTTTGAGATGAGGGAAATTGATTATAAATCACTTGTCTCACAAGAAAAAGTGAGAACATTTGTGAAAGATGCAATCAAGTAATAGTGTGTGAACATTTGAATTTTATTTTAGTAAAATTGAGGCATATGAAAACTTTGGATATTACATTACATCATTGTTATTTATTAGATCATTTAAGTGATGCATTAAGCATGTAAAGAACTTGAAAATATTGTATATGTATTGTAAGCATTGAATCACATAAACATGACATGTATCATGCCGCCATAGTATCAAGTTAAAAATATGTAATTAATTATTATTATCAAAAATTTCACCCTTGGGGAGGTTGTTCAATCCTCCTCACTCAAGTGATAGCATGGAGACACCTCTAGGTTGTGGGTGACCTAATCAATTAGGCAAATCTCTAAATAGGATAGTTCCCTTGATGTTATCACCCTAAAACTATTATTATACCTATTTATTAAAAATTAATAAGGTAAGACAAACTATAAACTTAATATAAGGTGATGCACCAAATGTTAAGACCATAACCACTTTTGTGCATGTGCAATAAGACCTATAGAACAAAATTTAACATACACTTCTCCTAAAATAACCTATCACATAAATGATTTGTAAATAGGTGAATTAATGTGATAAATTAAGGGAAGATTTTTGACACTTATAATCCACTTAGAACACCCGATGACACTCTTCATAACCTACAATAGAGAACCAAGTTGTAATAATGGAAGAAAAATATGACAACAAGACAAGGTGAGATAAGTCTACACTTAGATCAACCATTTAAATATTTACACTAAAAACAAACATATAAGGAGGTAAAATAATAATAATATTGATCAATATGCATAAAAATGAGAAAGGATATGCCATACTCCTAGTGGAAGGATCCTTACAATGCTAAAATTAGGCATATATATATATATATATATATATATAAGAATGTGAGAAAGAGAGAAAGGACAGGTGTATGATTTGTATATGAAAAGTATCACATCATGAATATTTGAGTTTTAATTAAGAATATATGTTAATAAACAATCTTTATCTCCATCTTTAACATGTGTGCACTTACAGCTTTTTGTGAAAAACATTTGAAACTAGTTTTTTCCCACCTAGTAGGGTCCCCTGAGTGCGACCTAAGGGATCACAGATCCAATGGAGGATACTACCGATGGTAGTGCCTTCGGGGATCTGATCAAAAATTTGATAGAGGATATTCCATCCAACAGATGGAAGAAATCACTTACAAGTGAAAAGACATGCCCCTCAAAAAGCATGTCGAGCCTCCCTATTACCTCTGAGGGCACGACCTTGAATATCCCAGATGATCTAGTAGAGGAAATCTTGGCATCCATGGACCTTACATTGGTAGGTAAGTTTTTCTCATTTCATCCTAATATTGAAATGGTTAGGAAATGGGTTTTATCTAGGTGGAAAGTTAAGGGTAGTGTTATGATCACTGCCATGGCAAGAGGCCTATTCCTTTTTAGATTTACGAATAGGGAGGACATGATAGCTACTCTTGCTGGAGGACCATGGCTATATGGCCCACATTCTCTTGCCTTATGCTCATGGAAACCAGGATTTGATCCTAACTCAGACCTCAGTAAGTCTGCTCCTGCTTGGGTAAGACTGCTAAGGTTCCCTTTGGAATTTTGGGATGAAAAACTCTTCATAGCTATTGGAAATTCTATTGGCCAATATGTCACTATAGATCACACATCCAAAACAAAGTCTAGATGTGTGTATGCTAGACTTTATGCCAATGTTGAAATTAATAGGAGTCTCCCTATGTCCATAGAGCTAAACTCTAAATATGGGATTTAGACTCAGTTGATCACATATGAAAATGCTACCACTTTCTGTCAAATATGTAAGAGTAAGGGACATTTAATGACATAATGCAAAGCAAAGAAAATGGGAAGGAAAGATGATTCCCAGGTTGAAGGGGAGGATTAGGCTCTCAACCATAGAAAGAATAGCATTCAAGAAATGGAGAGTAATGTGGAAAATCCTGACAACACAAAAAAGGTAGAGGAGGAGACAAGTAAGGAGGATATCACTAGTAGTGAGGGAAAAGCTATCCCAAAGGAAAATATAGTATCAGATGATAGTCAAAAGGCTATATTAAACATAGCCAACCTTCTAGACAAATAGACTAATATGTCTAAGGAAGGAGAAAGAGATATCCATCTAATAGAAGAAGAAAATGCACAAGACAAAGTTCCAAGAGATGGACATGAAGAAGTAACTCCAGAAATATATCCCACTAAAGGAGAAGTAGACTTACAGTTAAACACAGACATTTTCCATGCTCTAGAAGTCAGAGACCAAGCAAGAAACTATTTAGCAATAGGTGAAATAAGACAAAGTGGTAGTAATGAATAAGAGGAATGGGTTACCCCAAAGAAAAAGAATCAAAAAAAAAATCTGAAGATGTTGGCATTGAGCCCAAACAAGGGAGACCAACCCTAAGAGAAACAAGACAAAGAGAGATTGTTAGGGAGATTGCCAGTGGTAAATGGAAAACACTGGAGACCCAATCCATCAAACCCTCTAAATGAGAATATTGTCTTGGAAACTGAGGGGCTTTAATAGTCCCTCAAGGTAGTTTGAGGTTAAAAACTATATTTTAGATAATAAATTAGATATTTTATTACTCCAAGAGGTCAAGATGAATGAGGAGAGTTTTAGGAAAATTGCTAACTACATATGGCCTAAGGTAGATTTTTGCATTATTCTAACTGAAGGGGCTTTAGGGGAGATTGTAACTATGTGGAATAGGGCTAAAATCTAGGGGGCCCTTATAGCTTATAACAAGCACTTATTGATTATCAATTTCTATGTGAAATCTTTGAACTGGTCATTGATCAATGTCTATGGACCGAATAACAGAGCTTTGAGGTAGAAATTATGGATAGACTTGAGAAGTTTTAGGAATAATCCCTAGAACACTAGATGGATGTTAGCTAGATATTTTAACACTCCCCTATACCCTTTTGAAAAATAGGGTGGGATTATGGATTAATCAAACAACATGTCTGACTTTGTTGAATTTATCAATGATTGGGGATTATTGGATATAGAACTGCAAAACCAAAATTTTACCTAGACCAATAGAAGAAGAGGAGATCAAATGATTCAGGTTAAATTAGATATATTTCTTATCTCAATTAACTGGAAGGATTATCATAATATGCATGTGTAGGCTTTTCCTAGAACCATTTCTGACCATTGCCCAATCTTCCTCAGTTGGAGAGGATAGGGACAATCCAGACCTTCCCCATTCCATTTTGAAGCTATGTGGATCAAACACAAAGACTTTAGACAAATGGTGGCCCAATGGTGGAAAATTCCTATTCAAGGTACTCTTATGTTTAGAATATTCAAGAAACTTCAACACATTAAACAAGAAGTTTATGGATGGAATAGATTCAGCTTTGGGTAGGTCTTTCAGCAGAAGAGAAATATAGTGGGAAAACTCAATGATATACATTAACTGATAAATCAAGGGGATGACTCTGAAGACACTTTGGAAGAAGAGAATGTCCTATCTTCTGAATGGAAGAATCTTATGGAAAGAGAAGAGGTTTTCTGGAAATAGAAATCTCATGTTCAGTGGCTTAAAGAGGGGGATAGGAAAACTACCTTCTTTCATCTCTCAGTGATGAAACATAGGAAAGCCAACTCAATAACTAAGTTTGTTCTGGATAATGGTGACATTATAACTAAGGATAATGAGATAGGGGAACAAGTTATGGTTTTCTTTTAGAATTTGCTCATGGAAGAAAATAATAATGATAGAAATGATAGACCTATGAACCAATTCATTGATAAAATCCCATGTTTGATAATGAAAGAAGATAATATGGAGATGCTAAAGCCTATATCTGATGAAGAATTCCATGTTATTTTATTCTCCATGTGTGCATTCAAAGCCTCAGGTCCTGATGGCTTTGCTCCTATATTCTTTCAAGAATATTAGGAGATAGTAGGAGCAGATCTCACGGCTGTTGTTCATGATTTTTTTAGATCAGGTAAACTTTTGAAACAAAATAATAATACCTTCATAGTAATTGTTCCTAAAAAATCACAACCTTCACACCTTACTAATTTTAGGCCCATTAGTCTATGCAACACTATTTATAAGTTATGCACTAAAGTGTTGGTTATGAGGATTCAACCTTTACTAGATAAAATTATTTCTCCTGCTCAAAAAGGTTTCATCCCGAGCAAGCAGATTCTTGATGATGTGATCACCACACATGAGACTATTCACTCCATAGATAAGAGCAGAATCCCTGGTATGGCTCTCAAGCTAGATATTTCTAAAGCTTATGATAGAGTCTCATGGACTTTTCTGTTCCAAGTGATCAGAAATTTTGGGTTTAATGATAAAATGTCTCACTTGATATGGAACATTGTCTCTTCTACAAAATTCTCAGTGCTAGTAAATGGTGTACCTAGAGGGTTTTTCTCATCTTTAAGAGGAATTCGTCAGGGAGACCCTCTCTCCCTGTACTTATTCATCATTATGGTAGAGGCACTGGGAAGATACATACAAGCATATATAGCCTCAAAAGAGCTAGTGGGCATCAAACCTGCCTCCTCCCTTCATCCTATGGTGGTATAGCAGTTTGTGGATGATACCATCTTCTTTGGCATCTCATCAGTTATTGAAGCTAGAAGATAGAATAATATCTCAAATAACTATGCTAGAGAGTCAGGACAAAGGATATTCCAAAAAAGTAATGTGTATTTCTTCAACACTCCTAATAAACTTAGAAATATAATCATTAATATATTAGAATGTGTTGAAGCTGATCTACCAGCTACCTACCTGGGTCTCCCACTCATGGTCAAAGAGGTATCTCCTAGTTTTTGGAATGGAATTATGGAAAGAACACAAAGGAAACTTCTTGGTTGGAAAGGGAAACTACTTAGCAGTGATGGTAAACTACAACTTCTTCAGGCCTCGTTGTAAGGTATTCCTACATACTTCATGTCTCTTTTTAAAATTCCTATGTATTTTGCTGAGAAATTGGAACATATCCAAAGAAAATTTTTATGGATGGGGGTGGAAGACAAACAGAGAATGTCTTTAGTCAGATGGGAAAAAGTGTGTCTTCCAAAATCTCATGGTGGACTCAATATTATGTCTATCAGGAACATGAACAAAGCCCTTCTCTCAAAATTTAGCTGGAACCTGATCCATAAAAATAATGAGTGGGGGGAAATAATGTATGCCAAATAAATGTATATCATTGATGATTACAACTTTCTTCAACAGATGGGATTACCCCAGGGATCTGTGATATGGAATAAAATGCTAAAAAGTAGAAGCCTTCTTAAATAGGGAATTAGATGGAAACTTGGAAATGGCTGGCATATTAAATTATGGGATGATATCTGGTTAAAGGACAAGGCTCTCATCACACAAGGAAACTATGGAGAGATTACTGACTTGGCTACTCAATTTTTTGGAGATAGGGTCAGTGATTATATATAAAATAACAATGGGATGAGGAGCTAGAAAAATCTATTGGACTATTGTGATCACTGGCCTGAGCTTTTCCCTAGAGTGTGGGAGATCCAGTAGTACATTCAAGAGATTATAATCCCTCTCTTCCCCTAGGAGGATGAACAATACTAGTGGCTAGATAAGAATGGATTGTTTTCTATCAAATCTGCTTACCATCTGCTCATTCCTGAAGCTTAAAATAAAGATGTATGGAAAAAGGTTTGGAATCATAAACTTATTCCAAAAATTAATAGGTTCTAGTGGGCTGCTACTCATAACAAAATCCTAACTCAAGATAACCTTCAAAAGAGAGGGTTTACACTGGTTAACAAATGTTTCTTATGTGGTTCAAAAGAGGAATTAGTTTCACACCTCTTCATCCACTGTGATTTTGCCTAGGAATTATGGGGCATAATACTTAACAACTTTGGTATTGAATGGGTTTGTAATTTTGACCTTAAAGAAGTAATTCTTAGCTAGAATCCAACCTTCACATATCCTTGGTTTATATAATTATGGAAGCAAATCTACCATGTTTGATCTAGATTTTATGGAAAGAGCGCAACCATAGAATTTTCAAGGACACTGCTAGAAATGCATCTCATGTGTTTAACTCCTTTGCTAAGACCATTATGGAAAGTGTCACAAAAACTCATATTCCTATTGTAGATAAACCCCTATCTCAAATTTAAAATCAAATTGCAGCCAAATGGAAGGTTTTAAACCAAATCCCTGGGTATAATAACTCCAAAATGCTATAGAGACTAAATACTAAATGGATCCCCCAAAAGCCTAACTAGATGAAACTCAACTTTGATGAGGCATTTAAGGCAGATGGTAAAGTTAGTGGAGGAAGAATTATATGAAATGATAAAAGATGGATTTCTGCTATCTATGCTGGTGGAATTAGATGCCAGATCAACAACTATGTTGAAGCAATGGCTCTAATATGGGGGTTAAAGTTAGCTATATCCCTAGGAATAAGGAACTTGAGTATACAAGGAGACTCTAAAATGGTCATAGATGTAGTTAATAAATCTTGAAATGTGGGAATTAAGCTAAGATACATCATTACTGATATTCAATTTCTTTTGCAAAAGTTTTCCAGAGTAGAGATTTTCCATATTTATAGAGAGGGAAACAGGGTCCCTGATGCTTGTGCCAACCTTGGTTAGCAATTTTTAGGTTGGAGGGTGTGGCAACAAGGTGTTCATATTCCCTTAAACATTAGGGAGATTACTCAAAAGGAGATGACTTGTCAAGAATGAGGCACATTGATGACAAGGATAGCTCTCAGAGGCGGTCCATTTGGAGAGGGCCATCAGGGATCTCAAAACTTAAAAACCTTGGTACTTATTTGACAATCATTCATGATTCATTATATCATGAGATTGAGGCACACGGGTCTCATCATGAAAATCAATGGGAAATAATTTCCAAGCATGGGAGTAGACAACGTCATCTCTACAGGGTATTTCAAATAATGAGCCATCACATCTTCATTATGCATAAATGAAAACAAGGGTTAGCAACCATTTCAAAGCTGAAGGCTGAACTTAGGAACTCCATGGTTTGGGTTTACAAATACAAAATGGGAGGAGATCATATTTGAATTGAACCTATCTCTTTTTGTGAATTCAAAGATAATCTGTTGGTTTGGTATTATTGTAAAGAAGGGGATATCAGCCCATATCTAGAAAGGCTTAATGGTTACAATGAAAACTTGTTCAAGTAGTTTGTGAGAACCTGGTTAAATAGGAAGGTTATGGTGGGTGGAATTAGTTTTCAAATCTCTAAAAAGTTGATTTCTATGGCCATGAGAATGACCATGCATGGAATAAAACTTCAAAGGAAAACCAAAATGATGGATCTGGCAAGCCATAAACTATTTCTAGGTGAGGGAGAAGAACTCATCCTGTATCAAGGAGAATTCAAGCTTGCTAAACTTCTAGAGCCATGGGATGGAGTGTGCTTCATTCTTATGAAGTAATTCATGCTTGAAGGGTGATTTACTAGGTTTTATAATTACCACCTCCCTTTGTTAAATCACTTCAGGTGCAATGTTATTATTAGTTTTCCTTTTTACTTGCTCTCCTCTTTGGAACACTCTATCCTGAGGGTGAGAGCTAAAATGGCTAAGAAGCTAGATATGAACCATATTACCCTACATAAAGGGCTAATTTTATACTTATACAACTTTCATCATGCCCTAGAGCCATCCAAGACTCTTAGAGTTGATATTGGAGACATTCCATCCAACTCGGTGTCTGGTGATGCTATTGATGAGTCCTATTTTTCCCCTGCTCCTACCAAAGCAAAAGATGTTTCTTTCTCCACCCTATAAGAGACCCCTATTGATACCCTTGGCTCCTTTATGATAAATAAGGGTAAGAAGAGAAAGGTTGATGAAGAGGAAGAGAATATTAAAGAGACCACGGAGGGGACCCACAAAAATCTAGGTAGGGCCATAGGGGGCCAAGGTGGTAAATCTCACAAGTCTTCCAAAATTAATAAGGAAGGATTCTCCTCCAGAGTGTGAAGGTCAGGGTGGATTGCTAGTAAACCCATCCTGAAGGCCAGACTAATTGATTACTTGGAAAGTACTTCAGAAGAAGCAACCTAGGAGGAAGAGTCTAAGGAGCTGGAAATCCAAGAAATTTTAGAGGACACTGGAGGGGAGCAGGAGACTAAGGATTTTGAGGTTACTGAGGAGCATGGTGTTGACACTATGGAAACTACTAAAAATAAGGGGAAAATGTATGTCGAGGAATTTGGTGATAATATTGAGAATGAGACTAATTGGAAAGCTAAAATTGGGGCCTTGAAGGACTGTATTCAGAGGCTAGAGCATAATTTTGCCAAAGGACTCCAAAATACAATTTTGCTAAACATGTCTATGCTGAAAGAGGTGGGTAATACTAGGTATGCTAACAACATGGAGAATACTAAGAAACATAATGATCTTCTCAAATTAATGGTTATGTAAGGAGAGTCCTCTCTGACTCTGGTCTTTCCATTTCTTGTGTTTTGTTTCTATGTCTGTTGTTTCTTGGCTAGTGTCGTCATCTCTCTGAAGGCATATTTTTTTGTTTACCTTCTTGTCTTTTTTGCTTTTAAATGGTTCAGCCCCTATTTTTCTACCTTACCTTATCAAAAACATGTGTGCACTTGTTTTGATGATATTCCTCTCAAGGTGGTGTTGAGTTACTTCATTGCCTTGACTCATCCATTTGCTTTGAAAATACCCATTTAGAGTCATTCTGGATTTACAAGTCACATTAATGGAGTATAAATAATTTAATTACATTATAAATTTTTTTAAGGCCCTAATCCAATCAGCTTTACACATTTGTTCTACAATATCTCTAATCATTCTCATGTTTTCTCTCTAGGCAAGCCTATTCCTTGTAACCCTATTTTCATGCAAAGCTCCTTGGTTTGAGACATATGCAAAAATTATAGAGAAAATTAAAGTAAATTTTTTTACCCATTATTTCCATGTAACTTCACCCCAGATTTCATGATCTGACTCCCAAGGTAGACCTAATTTTTTAACTTCTATTTTTTCCTAATTAGGCCTAATGCAAGCCCTCAGTATTGAAGACCATATAATTACGTATATTAACACTAAAAAACCTAAAAAATACTTTAATGGAAATTAAATTATGTATTTTTTTAAATTTTAAATTCATTTAATTAGATAGAACTCAAGTTATGTAATATTTCCACTTTCTAGTCCTAATTGAACAAAATTGTAAGCTTGAGGAGGCCGAGGGCTAATAAACATCGATATTTTGAATTATGGGTGATTAGAAACAAAAAAATTCCTATGTGGGATATTCCATAACATTAATTATCCTCTCCAATTATTTTTTCCTTTGGTCAATCCTTTGTATCTCTCAAACAAGCCAAATTCTCATGTTTTGCAAGTTTTTTAAAAACTGCGTCATGGTTGTAGGTGTTTTTGGTCATTTGGATCATTATTAAAACCTATTAAACACCTCAAAAATACATTAATGTCTTTTAAAAAGTCACTTAAAACAACCCTAATCACCAATTTAAATGTAAACCTTGCATCTTCACTTGGATTCTTTACAATAGTTTTGCAAAAGAGAGTTCTTAGCAAGCTTTTGGAATTACCTTGATTCAAATGTTTGATGAGGTTTAAGAAGAGGTTATTCATCAATTATATCCATTTTTATATACTTAAGTTAATATATAAATATAACATCATGTTATTAATCTTTATTTTCATCTTCAAACTCATATTTCTTATAAGATTTACCTCACTTTGGCCTTTCTACGCCTTAAGAAGCCCTGATATAGCTTTTGGAGTCCAAAAAAAGTTTTAGACCTCAGCTAACTTTATCCTTGTTCTCATTTTAAATGTATAAATTTGGAAGACCTATTATATTTTAATAAAATCAAAAATACCTCATCAAACTCTCAAACAAAAATTCTTTTCAAAAGTGTATGTTTGTTGCCCTATAGGTGACATAGACATGTGTTTTGCCATTTTCTCTCTCATTAGTGGTGTATGGATATGAAACCACTTTAAAACATTAAAATTAATAAAAAAAGACCTCCATTCAATTTTCATGAGGTTTATTTTATTAAAACTTTAGATATGCACTTTTTAGTGTTATCCCACCTTACATTTTCTCATTTCTCCATGACTGTATGTCTGTGTTTTGGCATTTTATTGAATTTTATAAGTTATAAATACCTAATTATTTTTTAATTATAACCTATATGAATCCCACCAACCATTTTTACCATCAGATTCATTCAATCAATTAAATGAAATAGAAAGAAAACACCTTTTTGACTATAACACTTGCATTCTAAAAAGAACACAATGTTTGTGAAGGGTTTTAGGCAATGAAGGCACTAAGGAGATATTAAATGAATTTATATATCATTGGAGAAATATATAGGTGGTGTTATATCTTTTAAAACATTCTCTCATTTTCTTTAAACCTTGAACTCATTAAAACTCCATTGCCACTAGCCTGTAACTTGATCAAATTAAAGTTGTATTGCCCTTTGACTACTCCCACATACCAAGTGAGGATGGAGGATGATGTAAAAGGATTTTAAAGACCCCTAAGGTCTCACCTAACTTACCATTTTTTTATGAAACTTTCCAACACATTTGGACAAGCAAAACCATGTCTATAGGGTTTTAGTAGCATTTAAATGCAACCAGTCTTCTTAATGATTGTTCATAAAGCATAAGGGATCTTGCTACAAAAAAATGCCATGGATTGATATGGAATATGAAACCCCTATAACTCATACCATAATTATTCCTGAGAGGCATACTCCTTCATGAACCATTTCTAAGAAAACTTCCCTCTTCTACTTGTAAAGAGCTCAATGGTGGAATGGGTGAGTTTTCTACCATTTTTGGACCTATAACTCACTTTTGAGCATGGATATGAACTAAAAAGGATGGATAGATGTGACAATAACTTCTTAAACTTTTTTTCCTACCATTTATTATAATATTTGGCATGTGCCACATGAACTAACAGGTCCTATTTTACCTATATCACCCTTGTACCAATTTGGACTTGACATGGAAAGGTTAGACTAACGTAATACAAAAAGAGTAGTTATTATAATATTGTCAAAATATCCTTAAACTTTGTTAAACACATTATGAAGGATCAAATAAATGACCATTGGTTTTTCAAGTTTGGTACCATGACCTCAAATTTGGCTATACCACCCTAGGATACCTATAACATTACTAGGATTAAATCACACCTTACCATGACAAGACAAGATATGAGCATTAAAAACACCTTCAAAGCCATAAACAAAGTTAAACATGAGATAAATAGCAAGTTTTTTAATTAGACTCACCTATGGTAGCCAAATTTGGCTAACAGTAATGTCACATAATTTCTCAAAAAAATCACAAATTACAAATACAAGGTATGTGTAAGATGTCTAATAGAGTTATAAAACTTTCATAAATGCCATACATAATCTCAAAGGTTGAATACAAGGGAAATGTGAATGTCACACAAACATAGAAGTCCAAGGGCCATGCACACAACACATGATGATGCCATACAAGTAAGATGGCGTATGTTGAACATACACAAGGCTAAGGGACACACAATAATAAAAAAAATTGAATCATGTGATGTAAAGAAACAAGTATATGAAGGAAGAGTATAGAAACTAAAAGTAGTATCTTTTGAGAATATGTATCTATGTTCATGCTTTAGAAAATAACATATTCATTATGATATATGTAAAGTATGAAAGAAAATAAAATATTTGTTTTCATTATATCTCAAAATAAAAAATATGTATTTGATGAATAAAACATGTAAGTGTTTTTATATATAATGATGAGATCCTCCCAACTAAGCAAGGTAGTTGGAAGAACACTAACTCTACATCAAAACCATGGAAAATTATGCCTTAAGATTTGAAAGCTAAATGATATCTGAATGTGATTTATTCTTTGTGATTGAAATATTTATAATAAGTTCCTATGACTATGTTTCTTTTGTAAATAGATTTTTAAAATGCATAAGGATAAGAACACAATATAGGACAGGGACGTAGTGCATTGTTGTCTAACTAGTGTGTTGTCCTGATTGGATGCATGCAATATTTTTTTATTAAGACTAATTATTCTATGTATGAATAACTATTTTTACAATAAAATTTATCCTATTACACACTAATATTAATTTTGAGAAGCATTGTGTATTTAATATTTAATGAAATATGTTGTATATTGAATAATACAATAAATGACATATGAAAAGAGATAATCCAACAACATGAAAGTATGTCTACAAGTCTTGGTTTTGATTTTTTTTTCAAATATTTTGATGTTTTTGTACTTTTTAAAAAATATACAAATGATTTTTTATTTTTTTTCTTTTTTATAGATTAAATCATTCATAGATGAAATTTTGAACAAGTATAATAAAATTGAGAAAAACACTATGATGTGATTTTGAATTTTCTTTCTATTGAAATTATATAACAACTTTAAAATTAAGAAACAACAAAATCAGTTTTTAATATTTTATCTAAGAAAATTTCATAACACCAACAAGATTACATGCATAAATTTATTATGTAGGGTATCGTAATACTATGGATCAATTATGATCATTAACATTATATCTGATTTCCATGGCATGATTAATGAAATATAATAAGACAAAAGCTTATATTGTAAGATATAACTTGTTATCATGAAATTTTCATTGCATGATAACACCCCTAATTACACTCTTATAGGTAATTAGATGTTTTTTAATGACAACTATAGTAATTTTTTTCCAATATGAGACACCAACTCTATAGCCTAATGGATAAGGCTTGGTTCGTGTGCAAAATATCTTTTGCACAAGAAATAACATACTATGCATTATTAAAGAAAGCAAAAAAGGAAGTTAGGATAATGATAAAATTGAAAATAATACACTTTTAATCATCCAAAAATATTTAGTTCCCAATATCCTCAATCACAACTTCGTTCTTTGATTCATAACATGAAAGGTATGGCTAATATGTTAAAGTATATGTGACTTATTTATATACCTTGTGAAAGTTTTGATAGTGATAAATGTGTTGATGATAATAATGATGATTTTGAAATAAATGAGGAAATGAGTGAAGATTTTAAATCATATAATAAATTCTTTAGATGGATATGTGGATGAAGACTTTAACAGTGACTTTTCTGAGGAATATTATGAGTATATCAAAAATCCTAGATGTGAATATTTAGTGGTTTTTTTAAATTGAAACAAAGAGTCATATAATTAACATATAGGTAGGTTTCCAATTGACATTTATTGAATATATCAAATATTTCATCAGATAATGTGTTACATTTAAGGGTAATGGTTATTATCTAGAGCTCTGAGTACATACTTTTTCAACTTACCAAGGCATTTGAAAATCTACTATTCCTTCATTTACATCAATGAAATAGTTGTATTTTGGAGTCATGTCATGCAT
The DNA here is from genome assembly GCA_037957365.1 of Torreya grandis. NCBI lineage: Eukaryota > Viridiplantae > Streptophyta > Pinopsida > Cupressales > Taxaceae > Torreya > Torreya grandis. The sequence goes on from JARHVA010002856.1 coordinate 1,027,371, forward strand.
GATAAACTCATAAAAATATTAGAGGAATGAATAATATTTATGTGAGTGTCATCCTTGAGGCTAATAAAAACAATAAAATGTTGATGGAAAGTATTGAATAAATGTGTTCCCTGTGACCATGGATACACTATGAGGAAGAAGAGGCTTGACATACCAAGGAATAATCAACAAAATGAGGCTTTTCAATATTGAGGAGGAAGGTATAGGAGTTAATATAATATTAGTTTTGAGTTATTTATGCAAGTTTCCTAAGTTCGTTTTACATGATACAGGGTTCTCAAATGATTTTTGCATGTAAAACACCTTCTAAAAGTCTACCCTTGTTTGTACAATATCTAAAATGATATTCAACATCCACCTAGCATCATAACTCATGAAAGGAGGTTTAAGGTATATGAATAAATTTAAAAGAAATAATAAATGGTATTAGATATGATGTGGATTTTTATTCACATTTTTTAACATTATGGACTTCACAATGCCTTTTTACATGTAAAATAGCTCTTATAAGCCTACTAGCCTTCACTAAACTTCCAAGTGGCATAATAAACATCTAAAACCATTTCAAAGTGACTAAGGTATTTTTTTAATAGTCCAAAGGTGATTTATCTTAGCATGTGCCACTTTTTAAACTTTATTTTACATGTTGCAGGTTTTATAACTCCATTTTACATATAGAAAAGCTTCCCAAAGTCCACCAACTCTTATTAGTCTCCAAAAAACTCCTTCAAATGTCCACATGATAAGTCAAAAGTTATTATTAAATTAACATTGTGGCCTTTGTGGTTTCCAATTACATGTATTGACTTTTTAAGCTATTTTTTCATAAAAATATGATCTCCAAAATCTGCCAAGCTTATGGAAGACTGCTAGTAGTCCTCAAACCTCTATGTGGTGAGTCACTTGTAATCCTAATATGTCCTTTTATATCTTATTTAACTCGTTATTGTAAACTATGGATTTTAAAATAATTATAACATGTAAAATGCCTTTCTCAAGGATGCCATATCTCCAAACTATTATTTTCATGTCCATACAAAGCCTTTTAAGGAGATGAAGTTTGTGTTGAGGAAATCATCATGGTTTTGAGAAATAATTTATAGTTTTGCATATTATGGCCTTGGTAAGCATTTTCTACATGTAAAATCCCTCTTCAAAGTCTATCATGCTTGTAAAATTCATATAATAATCTTGAAACCATTCAAAAGATCTCCTCTAATCCTCCACATGGCATTTATACATGCAAGGTAGTTTCAAAGAGAATAAAAGTTGTGTTTTCTATATGGAATTTAATTTTGGGGGAATTATACATGGTATTGGTGACATATATTGGTAATAAACTTATTTTGGTAGTATTTAAAGTTTCCAAATTACTTATTCTATCTTTTAGGAGGATTTATAACTATACTCAGTCATAAACCATCCTTTTACACATGCAACTCACCATAAAAGAGTTTGAAATCAACAAACACATGGTTTTGAGTTAACAAAGATATTTTGCATGACATGAACAACCACTTTAATCATAATGTGGTGTCATTTTGATGCAAGAACATCCATGGTCTTGAGAAATCTTAAATCACCAAAAATAGAGTGAGTTTTATTTTAGTTGTTTGATTTAATTTTGGCTAAAGGATAAATTATTAGTTTCCATGTCAATTCATGATTGCACTTGATCATGTCCTGATGGTGAATTCACTCTTGTTATTATAACACTCTCTTGCACAATTGCGTTTGCCTTAGATTTGATGTCAAAGACTTCATATTTTTGGTTTATCAAAGTTCTATCTATATAATTTTTTTGATAGATAGTTGAGGGTTAAAGGATCCCTCACCTGCAATAAGGATTGAATAAAAATAACACCTTTTTACCTTAGATGAGAATTCATAAGGGAAAAATATTTCTGAACCTAGTAAAAATAACCCAAAACCACCAAATGGAGACCAACATCCCCAAAGAGAACCCAAAAATTTCCAAAATAACAACATAAAAAAAACTAACTAGTAACACTAATCCCTAACTTACTCTCTCTACTATGAGAATGAATAAATATGGAGGATGGATCTGGTATGGAGCATTTTTTTATTGATCCTCACTATAGTTTAAACTTCTTGGTTACATGAATTTCATACATCAACACTAAAAGGTGTACACATATCCACTAGTGAACCTCCATAGGTAGAGATCCCACCATATAAAACCACATTGAAATCCCTCATTCTCCCATCATCCTCAGTTACCTATTCCTTATAATTCATAGATTGAGGTTTACAAGCTTTATTTTTTAACTCTTGATTATTTTTTGTAACTTCTATTTCTAGCTTGGTTGGAGTGATCTTCAAAAAAACTATAAAATGATCAAAACTTGCATCCTTCCACTAGGAAGAAGCCACTTTATACTTATAACTAAGGCAAGAAGAAACCAAATGTCTAATTTTTAGAAAGTATGACATATGAAGGGTAGCCCCTCAAATCTAGGGTTTGAATCCAACACTTACCTTTAAACCTCAATTCAATGGTTGTTGGAATTTATTGAAAAATATCCAAATGAAAAAAAATCTAAGCAAAGGTGGTGCATGAAAAATTAGAATTAGAATAATATATATCCAACATGTTAACCAAGGTATCACCAATGTTTGATAAGCAAGATTTAGCCCAAAACTGGAGGGGATGATAAGGTAGGTGAATCCAAATAATTTTGATGGAAACTTTTTTGAAAAAAGGGTTGAACATAAGAAACCAAGGCTTCAAAAATAGTCGGTTTTGATCCCAACTCCAATATTTAGACTTAAAAATATTATTACATTCTATAATACTATCAAAAACCATAATAAATAAACCTATGGCACAAGGGTAGAGTTTCAATCTATCCTCCATTAATGTTCACCATGAATCAGAGACCCATTAATGAAGAGTAGGAAGGGTTGGAAAAAAATTGTCAAATCTACATATTAAACCCCTCACCATGAAACATTATTCATTTTGGATCACCTCTTTGAGATCCTCCTCCTCAAAATAAATTACTAACATATCCTTTAATCCACATGCTTGATGATATAATTCACTTTCTTCCCCACCTAAGAAAACACATTGATGCTATCAGAGGGCCTCTTATTAAGTTGTGTGCTTAAATTCCCTATGACAACAAATTTCCCCTCATCCTATACAACCCTCATGTCCTTCTAACCACTAGAGATATTTTTGTTTTATATTTTCACCAAGGGCTCCCTCATAAATAGCATAAACAAAACTACCTTCTTAGACTATTCATTTAGGATCAAAAAAACCCTAGCATCACCAAAATTATATGTTTTGGACATCACTATATTTTTTTATTTACTTAAATTTATTATCATTTATCTATATTTTTAATTAGGTTCTCCAACCTTAATTTTGTATTCATTCATGAAAATGGTCCATTATGGTACTATTTAGGTTTTTGTTCATAAATTGAGTTTATGATGAGACAAGTGCTCAAGCTCTTTATAATTGGGTTTATGGACATGAATAGAACTTGGTCTTTATATTTATTATGTTTATTTATTAGTGAGGTTAGTATTCTACCTAGGTCTACATGGTAATTGATGGATCCTCTGAATGGTAAGCAATACATAATTCCTAATCAAGTCTCAAAGCTTGGGTAGTTTTCATTAAATTGGTATGTAGGTTATATTACATAACTTGTATTGAATCTCGTTGTGCATTTTTAGACAATCCTAACCACTATTTAAAATCTCATTTGGGTGTTTTTATTTCAGTGTTAGACAATAAAGGGTGTACAAGATATTAGGTCATGATTAGCTAAACTTAAGTTATTACTTTAAAATAGTTGCCTTAGGAATACAAAGCTCAACATAGTGTTTAAGATGATAAGAGTTTCAATAGTTATTATTAGGAGTAAAGGCCCAAACATGTCTTGAGAGAAGATTAGTTATGTGCAAAGTGGTACTCATGATTAAAAACCCAACCAAGATAGTCATGTCTTTATCCATAATTAGTGTTAATTAGTGAATCCATCCCCATAGTGGTCTTTGGTTGGATCAAACATTGACTGTGCTAGTTCATAAGTGTTAATTAGAGTTTTGTGGCCCCTCAAAACATTCAAAATTGACATTGGAATTTAAAACACCCAAAATTATAGCATATGGGTTATTTTACTTTGGAAAGCTCAATTTGATATTTTAAGACCAAAAATAACTCCACAAAATTTGATAGGGTCATATTAAAATTAAAAAGTGTTAATTTATTTTTTTCTCATAGTCATAATCCTAATTAGAACTACCTATAGTTGCATAAAAGTTATTTTGACTTTACTTGGAGCCATTTGGAAGGTAAAATGTCTAATATAGATAAGGAAATACCTACAAAAGATAAATGGGAATCATGAGAAGTTGTAAGATCAGTTGATTCCTACCTATAAGGAAAAATGGATTGAATATTTAGGGGGTTGTGTTCCCTCTAATCCTACCAAAAAAAGACCTAGTTGTATTATTTTTTTTGTTCATGGTCTGTATAAGAATGTGTATGATACAAATTTGAAGGTTGAAATCCAAGTATGCATAAGTATTTATATTTGATCCATGTTTTTTACTAAGTAATCTAAATTTTGGCATGTTTTTAAATGGTAATATCTTGTTATTAATGAATTAAATTGATCTCTATAGTATGTTGTTTAATTATTTGATGAAATGCTTATGTGTCCATCATACTATTTAAATCCTACATCATGAGAGATAATGGAAGACCTAAAATGGTATCCCCATATTTTTTACTACATTAATTGGTATCATATCAAGGTAGTATCCTTGTGGCTATTCTTGTGGAATAAAAATCCTCAATGTGTATTTTATAATATGAGTGAGAAGTCTTCATAGAGATTTCAAGTTGTGAGAGACAAGCTTGCATAGGTGGTTGTAGGTATATGTGAAGTCCTAAAAAAGTGTGAGGGAGTTTGTGAGAGGATAAATTTGGAGTCCATTTTAGGTTATTAAATATGATCTTGATGATTTTTGGTGAGCTATGACACACAAGAGAAGGGTACATGAGATATGTGAGATGACAAAGATTCTAAAAGAGTTCTAGGCAAGATTAGATATGACTACACTTTGGTAATGATAGTGTAGTTGAGTTTAATGGTGATGGGTAAGATTTGATTATGGGGTTATTATCCCTAAAATATTAGATAGATGCTTTGGAGAGAGGCCAAACATGCATAAGAAAATATCTCAGCAGATGGAAGAGACCATACAATGTTATTGTTGACCATTTTTACCCCTCAATCAAAATGAGTCAACCCTATAGGTAAAAAATTTGTCATGAAGTGTTTCATAGACCATTTAATACCAATAAATGTTATATTATCCTTGGTCACTCTTTGCATTAGTGTTCCATGTCACTTTAGGTCTTTTCAAAGGTTAAAAATGGGCATTTAATGCTTGGTATGGGTTTCTTGGGAATTTTATAAGTCTAAAAGGGTGAATTCACGTTATATGTGTCCTAAGGGGTCTTAAATAACTATTTTTAACTAAGTCTATAGGTACAAGTTAAAATCAAGAAAACACTTGAAAAGGGGAATTTTTAGCCAATTATACAGACTTGTACAGATTTTTGCAGGTGAAGGCACTTCAAAGATGTCTCTTGATATTCCCCATACTCACTTCCATGATCATATTATTTTGGTATCTTTATAAACTAAAAATTTCACCTTTTCTTTCCCATTGCTCCTCAAAAGGGTCAAAACTAATCAAAGACTTTCACTGACCATAGGTTATACAAGCTGAGTTGTGAGAAATGTCTATGGGGAATGCTAGTATACTAAGTTAGATTCCATTTAGTGAAATTTTTTTGTATATTTATGCCTCCTCATTTATGAACCATTGTTAAGAAGGTTCAATCCTCAAAGCTACCTATGCAACCAAGTAGGGTCTAGATTTGTCCAAATTGTTTGAACTTAGAAATGGCTAGAGTTGTGTGGTTTTAAGCTCATAGTATGTCCTCTCCATGGTGGAATCATTAGTCATAGAATCTATAGATTGTCATATCAAGATAAAGCTAGTTTCTTGCTTAAAAACCAATTTGTAGGCTATAGGAGTAGATGAAGTGGTTTGTGAATTTCTTGAGCATTATCTAGTGTATTCAAATCTAAATATCCATGGTTCAATTCATGTTTGAGGTACTAACATCTCTCAAGGTCATGGATTTCATACCATGAAGCTAAAGATAATATGCAAAGTGGAAATTTTCCTTCAAAAGAATGATTGATTGTTTTGGTTCCTCTATCCCTAAAATTGGAAAATAGAGATCCCAGAGATTTTTTTGGATAATGGTTGCCATGATAGAATGAGTTCCCAATGCTCTTAATTGGTTCACCTTGTAGCCCTATCTACATGCATTGTTTGTGCCAATTTTGAGGTCAAAATGAGGAGTAGAGGATGGATCTTAGACCTTGTTTTGAGATTTCAAGGGGGTATTATATTATTTTGAGATTCAAGGAACTTCATGGGAAGTCAAAAAACCTTCAAACAGGCCATAAACATCACCATGATAACCTATAGGCTTATACGGACTAAGATAGGTAGTGGGTGGGGAATTATGATTTCAATAAAGCTAATGTTATCCAAATGAGTAAATAAGTTAAAATTCCTGATCAACCAAGTTTGTAACTTGATATAGGAGCTTAAAGAGGTCTTACCTACCATATTACCCTATTCAAACCTATAAAGTGACTTATAGCCAAGATAAAGGGACTGTGGAAGGTAGTGAGTAGTATGGAACCTTGAAGATGATAATATGACCTAAGAAACCTTATGTTGAAATTTTGAGAATCTAAGTGACCATGTATCACATCCCTCACATCCAAAATAAACCTATAGGGCTCATGAAAGTTGTATGACCCTTTTATAATCCAAGTTAAGCCTCAGCTAGACTAGGTGTCTAATTTGTTGAATGATGGCTTTATCGAGATTAATATGTCAAGAAAAAGTGACCAAAGAAATTGATGATGTCTTGATATGTTATTTATGTGCATATATAAGTATATACAAACAAATAACCTAAAATCACTTAGAATCTCATTCCCAACTATAGGTGTTTGTTGAGGTTTCAATGTTCCATCCACGTTATGAGGACAATTGGAGGGTTAAGTGCCTCCACAAGGCCAAGGGAGAAACTATAGAGATTAAATATGATGATATAAACCTAAAATAACATGATTAGATATTTAAAAAGAGGAAAACCTATCAAATGTATCCACTGATGAGATCAAAAAGGCTAATTTCATGCTTAACTTACAAGCAGTCACCTTCAAAAGTTAGTTTGGAGTGTCATGCTAGTTGGAAGGCTAAATGAAGGACTTGAGTGATAAAATTTGGTAAAAATTACCCTTATGAATTATAAAACACTATGAAATAATCATATTTTATTATACAATATGGAAATGCCTCTCTATTTTGTCTCAGAGTAGGATCAGTTTTAGCATTCATGAAGATGACAATTGTGAGGAAAATGATGAAATGGTGAACCAAAAAGCAAAATAATCTCAAGTGATGATTGGATAAGCTATAGGGGACATAAAAATACATTAAAAAAAAAGATAATACAACTTTATATAAGCTTTTAAATCAATAAATATGATCTAACCAAGAAGGGTTACAGTCATGCATGAAGAAAACCCTTAGGCCTAAAGGCCTAATTGAGGGTCATGTGCATTTTTGAATTTATTCATGATTTCCACTTAAATAGTTCATGTTTTCAATGGTATTTTAGAGATGTTTAATCTATTAAAAAAGCTACAGACTCCATCAGTCTAGCTATAAACTCATACAACAAAACTATGGACTCCATTAGTATAAACATTGTTTTAGTACCTGATGGTAGAAATCAAGCCAAGAGTGCATCTAGATGAACGAATTTGACCATTAGTGATGAAGATAAGTTGTTTAAAATTCCATAAAGATAAAATAAATGGAATAAAATTATATGGAATCCATATAGGTGATGCAATAAATAGGTTTTATTAACATTTTCTTATTTTTTTAAAGTCCTAAAGATGATCAATGAATGCTAATCACTTGGGAGGATATCTTGGGACTTGACTCAAATCTCCATGCCATTTTCAAGGCTCGGTAATAATCATAAGTGTCCCAAATAAGCATCTCACTTTAGCCAGTCTAAAGTGACATCTAAAATGACATAGTGGACTTAGTTGAAACTCAGGTTGGAGGCTTTTAAAGATGTTTCTGATGAAGCCAAACATATGATGTGTCCCAACATGTGTAAAAAGACCAATAGTATGGATCAGTTAGGAAGGATACAAATATTCTAGTAATAAGTGTCAAGGAATTCCTAGTAGAGAGTGATCTTGATGATAGGTGATGATGATCTTGTGTAAGAGAATGTCATGATCAAAAAAATCCCAATGTAGGTAGAATCATCTTTGTAACTCCCTCTTCTCTTCACACATGAGACATTTGTCCACCAGTTACTTTAGAGTGCTCAAGAAAGCCCATGATGAAGGAAGTTTCACAAAGGAATAGTGATTGAGAGGATTGCTACACCACACTTGGAAGAAGAGGCTAATTTGGAATGTGATCAAGTGTAATTTAGTTTCATGACTCATTTTTCATTCCATCCACATTCCTTGTAACTAATTTTCACCTTTGACACTTGTCCTTGTGCATATTCAACTTCTCTCTTCTCTTTCTTCTTCTAAATTCTATAAATATAAGCCATTTTGGCTATTATAAGGTATTTTAACTCTTGGTATGGTAAATCCCTACCAAAATTGTACCTTGATTTGCACTTAAGCTAATGAGAAGTAAGATGGTTATACTATAAGTCCATTTTCACTACATTTTGAAGTGATCCATCTTAAATTCCAAGTATAGATTGAGTTCATCTTGTTTTCATACAATCCTTGAATGTGTTACTACAAATGAGTTCTCTCTTAATAGGTTTCATGAAGTGTATGATACTGCAATAGACTCTTGAAGTGTGTATGAGTTTTTCAGTGTCATATCTGACCTTCCCTTCACTTTCCTTCATTTATTGAGTTGTTATGTGCCTTCATGAGAAACACTAATGCTAGGGAGCTCCATTAATGGTGTTGAGGCTAGTTTGGTTGTTTTAGTTCATTATGCAAATTCTAAGTGTATGAATGGAAGCAAATTTGGGGTATCATCTTCTAGTTTAGGTTTGATTTATGTATATTTCTCTCCCTTTTCATCTATAATAGGTAGTTTTACTAGCATAATCACATCAAGTCATATCTAGGGAGCTAGCCCTTAAAATCTAGATGTTTACTTTTGCTATAGGTGTCCCACACACCTGGAAGTATTCCCATGTTGGCCAAATCTTGAAGAGGATTGAACAACCTATTCTAAGATGAAATATTTGGATATGATAGTTATGGTAGAGAAAAGAGATAAATCATTGAATGATATTTTCTTATTTTTTGGAAAAGATAATTCAAAACAACTCATAACTTGGATATTTGAGATAGAGATATTTTTTGATAATATGAATGTTTTTGACCCAATGAGGGTGAAGGTTTCATGTAAGCAGTTGAGTGGAGTTACAATAGCATATTTTAAGGATATCCAAGTGAGGATACAAGGGAAAGGTAAGAAAAATGTGTGTGAATAGGAACATATAGTTTCCAAGATGTTGGGTCAATTTGTACGCCCAAAATTTTAGTCGAGATGGTTGGTGAATCTCCATGTGAAGAGTATTGAGGGTGTTGGTTAGAAGCATATTGACAAAAGAGGAAATAAGGATGGGTATCTATCCTGTGATCATCCAAAGACTACTTTGAGAAGTAGCAGGGATATGCATAGGTGCATTTAAGATTAGGTTGTTATGGAAAACAATAATGAGGATAGGCTTCTATATGTAGAGCCTAGTTCATATTTTCATAATAGTAGTGTGTATATGGGATGTGATTAGCTCATAGGTGGATAAATACTTATTAAAGATAATGAAAATGTGATAAATTTTTAACCAAAATATGTATACCTATTGTGTTATGATGGACAAGTGTTTGTGAAGTCCCATGAGTGGGAAAATGTCAAATTATACTTGGTTCATGATAGCAATGAAATTATCAAATTTATTTTGTCTAGTAGTGAGGTTGAGGAAAAAAAAGGTATGATACATGTTTCCATGATTGAAACAATTTATATGGGTGATTATTTCAAACATATATATTTTTAGGTGAGTTAAAATTATATCCAATAAGAGTTGTATGTTTCTTTGAAAAAAGCCTTAGATATGTATGTTGTGCAATCTAGTGCACATAAGGAGATGATGGTAGAGGATCAAATATGTGAGAGATATAAAATAATAGTTATTATTGAGGTGAAAAAACCATAAGTGTTGTTGATAATGGGTCATTGGTATCCCATGGTGAGAGTGAAAAACATGAGAATAATTCTAGTATTATAGAGAAGTTGGACAACATGTCTTTAGGGCATGAATAGGTGGTGAATGAATTCATTGAGGGAGATTTTTTTTCCCCTAATGTATTCATGCAATGTACAATTATAACCATGGATAATATATCTAAGAAGAGGATGAAGTGCAGTGCACTCCAACATGTTTATATGTATGAGACATGGAATGAAGAAGCTAACCAAGTGAATGATATGGAAATGGTGGATGAAGAAATCATTTGTGTTGATTTTCAAACCAAGGAGGAGTGTATTAAAGATGATATTGAGTTAAGGGAGTGTGATAGATCATAGGAACAATTTGGTTCTCAAATTTATGTACAAGTGAATTTTCATTTATAGTATGTAGAAAGAGAGTTGTCCCAAGAATAACTTAGTATTTTCCTAGAGAGTGGGTAGAATGAAGGTAAAGGATTTGAGAAACTAAATCTTGACATGGAGAAATATTATATAATGTATATAAATTATAGAGTGCATTTTAGTTTGAGATCAATTCAAGTGTATGTAAAATAACTTTATGTTATAGGTGTGGAGAGTGAGTTTATTGAGTTAACCAAGTGGAAGGAGGAGTTACTAATGTGTATGGTAACCCAAGCATGTGAATACGATTTTAAATTTGTAGTTGAGATGGATTGATCCAAAAATAAAAATATTTGGTTGAAAGATAATTCAAGAAAAAAGAACAACATAATTATAATAATGCTATCTCTGAGAAGAGATGTCTTATTGCTCAAAATTATAGATACAACATATGCCTATCTTTGGGAAGAGATGTCTTATTTCCTTTTCAAGTCACATATTCATTTATACAAATTTTTAATTTAGGAGAAGGATGTGGAAGGTCACCAATATCAAGGTAGATTAAGTGGTTTGACTTCCATGATTCACAACAATACATAATTTGAGGAATTATTATTTTTAAAAATTACTATTTTTAGACTGCACTACTAAAATTAAAATTTAGGGCACTTCCATTTGGTTTTTTGGGGCCAAAACCCATCAATAAAATATTTTTTCCATCTCACAGTGTTCCCCTCATTATTAGCTTTCTAATGGTTCAAATGAGGAGTCAAATGGAGCTATGGTGCGAAAGTTATGGCTCCTAAAATTTCTACCACCAATTAGGGTAGAACCATCATCTGAATTATCACCTAAAATGTTGCTCAGATCATGGAGAGATTGATTTATATATAAATATGGATAGTGAAGTATGTGAAGTTATATATTTTCCTTGAAGTTAATCTTGATGTCATGGGATATCATTTGAATGCCTTAGTGTATGTTGTTTCAATTATGTTGAGATTGGGGATGAGAAATGAGATTGCATCTATGAGAGGGAAACTACAAGTAGTGGTATGTGATGTTGTAGGTGATCCAACAGATATTTTGACAAGGTTTGAATAAATCCAAGTGGGATTTAAGAGGAGGTGGTAATTTTATTATGGGTTTGAGCCCACATGGGAGGGTAAGGTACATGATGTATCATATTTATGGTGGAAAACAAATGAGAGTGTGGTTTAGACCAAAAGTGAGTTAATTGAGATATGGTTATGCCTTTGGTAGAGGAAGATGGTCTATGGTGGGTTGAATCCCACAAAGGAGAGAGAGTATGGTGGGTGGTAAAATCCCAAAAGGATTTAAATAAAGAGTATAAATGTGAAGAGGATAAAAGGAAAACCAACATGTAGAATCTATAAATTACATTAGAAAAAGAAGAACATTCATATTTAATTGGTATGTTGGAAGGAGATGCCATCTTCACTTTTCCTCATGACCAAAATAGTAACCTTTCTACCTGTCCCATCCATGTAAGCTAGAGATCATATTTTTGAACCTAAGGTGTATGATATAGGAGCATCTAAAGTTTTGAGAAATCTTACATCACAAAAAATAGAGTGAGTTTAATTTTAGTTGTTTGATTTTGTTTTGGCTTTGGTGTGTTTGGTTTAGAGGATACCTTATTGGTTTATGTATTAGTTCATTCTTGCACTTGATTATATCATGATGGTGAATTCACACTTGTTCTCACAATACTCATCTTGCACAATTATGTTTTCCTTGGATTTGATGGCAAATATTTCATATTTTTAGTTTAACAAAGTTATCTCTATGTAGTTGTAATTGGGTTCTCTAATCCTAATTAGGTCTTCATGCATGTAAATGGTCTATGACAATTTATTTGGGTTTCAATTCACTGATTGAGTCTATCATGAGATAAGTTCTTGAGCTCTTTATAATAGGTTTACTGATCTAAATAGATATTGGTGTTTGAATTTGTTATGTTTATTTTTTATTGATGTTATTATCCCACCTAAGTTTTACATTTTATTTGATCAATCCTCTAAATGGTACATAGTGTATAGTCCCTGATCAAGTCTCAAAACATGGGAGATTTTAATGAAATTGGTATGCAAGTTCCATTACCCAACTTGTCTTGAAGCTCACTATGTATTTTAACACAGACCTAACCACTATTTAATATCCCATTAGGGTCTTTTGACATTAGATGAAAAAGAGTGTATGGGGTCCTAAGTCCCAATAAACTAGACTTAAGTTCTAAATTTTAAATAGTTTCAAAAAGATTACAAATCCTAAGAAAATATTTGAGTAGATAAGATTTTCAATAGTTTTTAAAAGGATTAAAGGCATGATTAGGTCTTGAGTGAATATGAGTTATATGCACAGTGGTGCTCAAGATTAAAAATATAACTAAGATAGCCATGTATTTATCCATAGTTATAATGGCAATCATTGAATTCATCCTTAAAGTGTTATTTGGTTGGATCAAATGTTTAATATGATAATTCATAAGTTTTGACCAAAGTTATGTGGTCTGATTGGGTTTTGACACATACAAACTTGACATTGGCACTTAAAACATCCAACATGGTCTAGCATGTGGGTTATTTAACTTTGATAATCCCAATTTGGTATTTTAAGATCAAAAATGACTCTAAAAAATCTAAAAAGGTTGTAAGAAAATAAAAAATCATCCATTTCTTTTATTCACATAATCCTAAACCTAACTAGAACCACTTGTAGGTGCATAAAAATTATTTTGACTTTATTTAGAGCTATTTGAAAGGTAAATCATCTAAGATGGATAAGTAAATTTTTATGGAAGATAAAGGGGCATCAAAATAAGCTATAAGGTCAATTCATTCCTTCTTATAAAGCAAAATGACTTGCATTTTGATGGGGTTACTGGCCCTTTGTTAGAAAAATACTATATTGTATTATTTTTATTGTTATTTATCTGTATACGAATGTGTAAGATGTCAATTTGAAGGTAGAATTTTGAGTAAGAGTAAGTATTTGTATTTATTCCATGTTTTGTACAAATAAATCCCAATTTTGGCATGTGTTCAAATGGTAAACCACTATGATTAATGAATGAAATTGATCTATGTAGTATATTTTTGAATTATTTGATGGGATGCATGTGTGTCCATCTTCTAATTGGACCCATTCATCATGGTAGATAATGTTAGACCTTAAATGGTATCCCCTTCTTTTTTTAATGCACCACATATATTAAATATAACTTGTTTTTGATGCAAACACAATTTCTTCAAGGCCTAATGTCAATTATTTTTTGTGTTGTGAGACTTTCCTAATCTATATTAATATGATGGGCATTCATGAGATATTTTTTATTACAAATATTGTTCTTGAAACCCACTAAAAACTTGATTTGCATACAACACATTTCAAATAGATTATAAGGAAGAACCAAATATAGCATGGATAATATCTTGAAATGACAATGAATCCACCAATAAAAATTACAAGCAACAAAAGGGTGATAATTTGGCTAGAAATAAAGTGTGTGAATTTGAAAAATAATAAACAAAAAGAAATAACTATATGATGTGATGTAAAACCTACAAGCAAGAAACTAAAAAAAGATAAGAAATTTTTGATAAAAAATTTGATGAAGAGAATGTGAATAGTCAAGAAAAATAGAACAAAGAAAGTTTTGACCCGAAATATAGTACCTTACCTCTTCATTTTGATTCTTCTCTTGTTAAATATCATTCAATAAGTATAAAACAAGTATTATATGCATTAATTGGTTTGATTAATCAATGCAAATGGTAGTGAAAAATGTGTTTGGAGTGATTGAAAATATGATCAAGAAGTTCAAGAAAGACAAACAATAGAAGGTAGAATACATATTCCAATGCAAATGAGAATCAAGATTAGGACCATTTGACACATCAAAAAAATTATGGTGATGAAAATTGATTGTTAAATCATTCAAAAAAAATTATCAATGTGGTACTTGAATTTGAGATATTATTCATATGATAGGGGAATCTCCAATGAGATCAGGCATGTTTGTTGGATGTCGACACAACTATTTTGGGCTTATTACCTAAATATGACAAGAAAAATTAATATATTACATCAATGGGTATACACATATTTAGAGATCATGAAATATAAGTGAGGATTAAAAACCTAAGGAATGATTATAAACAAATAATAAAGGACTTGTAGTGTATGTCAAGATGGAATGCCTGATGAATAAAGAAAACTTCATAAAATAAGTGGAAGGAGTCAAATCTAGTTACAGTAGTTGAGAAAGATAACTCTTAGACAAAATACTTTTCTTCTTCTTGATAAACACTAACATTTAATTATTCTCTCTCCAACTTTCTATTTCTCAGTTGTAATTTTTGTAATCACTTAAAAAGGTTACGTTTTAATTTTTTAAGTTGTAAATGAAAAAGTAATAGTAAAATAGAATTAATTTACCAAAAATGTGGTTATTAGGTGGTTACACCCTCATAGCTTATAAATAATATGATTGTCATTGTAAAAGGGTTCAGAACTTCTTCTACTCAGATCTCAAGAGGAAGAATGTCTATGTCTTTGTACAAGTTCATTTTCAAAAAGTGTGGTGAATTCAAAGTGGACAAACATATTTTGATTATTTTTGTTTTTAATATTTTTTGTACAGTCTATGAATGAAGAAGTATATTAAAAATTTTGTTTTCTAGATTACATATAAACTCTATTTTATAGACTTTCTATTGGAAACCCTAAAAAATACACTTTTTGTTATATACACCTAATTTCGTTTGAATGAAGACTTTGAGATTTTGATAATCATTCATGTTATTTGTTTGTGTGTTTATTCACAATACTAAAAGGAAGATTCCAACCCAAAATATTTAATGCTAAAAAAAACCTTACTTGAAAGGAGGAAACATAAAATTTTCAGTCATTTATAGCTTGAAATATAGAGGCATTCCATAGAACTTTGTGTCTCAAAACCTCTCTACTCATGTCTTCATTCCCTTGTTTGAAGTATGTCTTTCCCACCCTTTTTGTGGATATATATTTCCTTTGATGAATTATCCAACTCACTCCGTTAATCTAGGTAATCTAAGTGTTTTAATATGTTTACTATATAGTAGGTTTCCCATTCTCATATTCATTTATTTCTATTCTTTCTCCACTCCTATTTCCCTCCTTTTCTTCCATTTTTGCTACATTTTGTACTTTATAGTTAAAAGTACCAAAAACCCAAAAACACCATCATATAAGGGAGCTAATCCTCTCAAACACAAAGTAAAATCACACATAAAATCATGATTTATCTAATGTTTAAAGGTTTTTGACACATCCAATTGGGCAAGTCACAATAATAATCCAATCAATATGACATAAAATATTTCCAACACAACGTAAAATATCAAATATGTCAAGTTTTTATTAGATTGATTGACTTTCATGAAAAAATGATCTTTGATTAATAAGCATCCAACTAACTCACTTGAAATGCATTAACCATATCCAAGCACACAAATGTCAAGTAATGGATATTAAATATTACTACATCATCTTAGATAACATGACTTAATGTTAAGATATAGACATAAGTACCAAGAATGTGTATCTAATGATAGAATTTATTGGGATATATATTTTTCTTCCCAAATTTTCCATGGATATTATTATTATTAATGTTTAGTCCAAATCATTTTAATTTGAGCAATCAATAGTGCATTTAATATTCTCCCACTTTTTTCATACATGCCTCATGGATTGTGATGATTGTAGGATATGAATAAAATGTCTTTAAGAATTTTAATTAAATTCAAAAAATAAAGTGTTAATCAAAAAATTTGACAACATACTCCTAATTTTGTGCCAAATTATGAGCTTTAGAACTGGGTACAAACATCTATCAAAGCATAATTAAAAATGGAATTTTGTCAAATGTTGTAGTTGAAAGCACCTTGATAAACATGTACATAAAATTTGAAAGCATGCATAAGGCCCATAAACTATTTTATGTATGTCTTAATTAAATTATTAAAAATATTTAATTTTATTTTAGTAAGAAGTATTTTAACATGCTTGTTTCAACTTATCAAAAGTAGGCTGATACTGAGAAGGTAGAGAGTGATTTGAGATCTACAACAAAGTCTATTTTTTATTGGATGTTGTAAGTTATATGAGCCTTATAGAATAATATGTAATGACATGCCACTAAAACATGGAAATATATATATTCAAATAAATAAAATCATATAGCCTATCTTGATCAACATTGTTGATATCCCTACTAAGCCACAAGCTATCAATAATATAATATGAATAAGGATGTGATTTTTAATCGACTAATAAATCCTTCCAAGGTATGAAAGAAAATATAATTCTCACACTTGTCAAAATATGTGCTAAACTTTCATAATATCAAAGTTTTAAATCTTAAATTAACTAGCTTATATGACTAAACTACCATAACAGTTAATTTTCAAGATTTAATTAAAGCTATAAATTTGAGCTAGAAATAATATTTGGTAAAAAAGTTTAGATAAAAATAAAGAGGTAGATACAAAATTGAATTTTTATGGATTAATAATAGTTGGTATATAGACAACTAGATGGTATAAATGTACATCCTTAAAAAAATAAGGGAATTTATCCATTGATTTAATCTTCATCAGCTTGTGGACCTAAGAAGAACATTTAATTGGGGATATTCATTGAATAATTCCAAATATAAAAATAGGGAGGATGAGGATGAGTTTTGAACATGGAAATAAATTTTTAACATAACATAGAGATATAAGAACAAGATAGAGAGAATAATTTTAGAGCTTTGCATTAAGATAAAATATTTTAGAGAAGCATAAGTTGTTATAGGAATAATATTGGTGACATGGAAAATATAGATAATGGAGAGTTGAGGGCATAGATATTTTTACACATTTTTTCCTACATAAAATTAATTTTAAATTTAAATTATTAAATTCCATGGGTGTTTTATAAAATTAAGGTAACTTTAAGACAACAACTAACACAAATATTTAATTAAAAAAAATGAAATAGGGAAAAACTTTTAACACAAAAATTCCCATAGAATTTTAATAGGAAAATGGGGGAAGCCCATCCCATCGTGGTCTCCATTATGTATGTATGAAATTGGAATTATAGGTACTATAAATAATGAAATTTACATTCAAAACTCCTATTCTAATCTCAGTTACAATACATTATATAGAGCATAAGGAAAAGGGAAATTAAAACTATAATTTAAATAAGATGTAAATAACAAGATTTATACCTTAGAGTTTATTTTCAATACTCGTCCTCCTTGAAATGTATATGTTTAACCCTTTATTTGAATTTGGATCCTACTTGGGTAGATAGGGTTAAAGATATAAAAATGATAGGGCACAAGGGTGAATATCATATCTACATCAGGTTAATTAAATGCTAAACTCAAATGTAATATATACTAAATTTATTAAAATGAGATAAGATGTAAATGAAATTTACAACTATGATATATATATATAGAAATTATATAAAATAAGTTACTTATCTTGTTATGATGCTAATGTATATTTGGATTTGGTACAGGATCAAAATAAGTGGGAAGACAATTTTAGAATAATTATCAGATTCTGGATATGGTGCCCATGGATCTCTACATAGTTTTGTCAGCCCTTGATGGTTATATTGATGCTAATATCAAGTTTAAATGATAATGTCTTGTATTTAATATTAATTAAAATAGTATGTGACCACTTGGATGCTTATAGTTTTGTCTTTACCTTTGCTCTAGTGCATTCAGATCTAGGTCATAAACTGTCTCTCCTGGTGAAATGATAAAACCCTTGTTTTTTATCTTCAATACGACCTTGGGGAAAAATGGGTTAGTGGTCACATAGTGTTGAGATAACCCGTAATGACACCACTATCAAAATAAACTACCTATATAGACAAAACTCCAAAAGAGGGCCTCGTATTCATTTAGTTCTACTCTACATGTTGGCTTGTGTGTGAATCATGCAATGTGTGTAAAGAAAGTACAATAGTGACCTAGCTTGTAACTTTGAAAATAAGACCTTATGACTACCATTTTATTAATTTAGACATGTATATGTGTTGTACCTATGGTTGGTGTGGAAATAGGGAAGCTTTGATCAATTTAATTATTAATAAAATGATTTTGATAAGTGCCTTGGTCTATTGGTTTGATTACTAGGTGAGGAATGAATAAGGGTTGATATTGTATTTATACCAATATTTTTAGGAGGTAACTTGATTAAATCACTTAGGCTAACCATTGGAATATATTTCATTTGAAAATTGGATGACTTTAGGGCATTGGACACTTGTTTTGGGGTAAGACAGTAATGTTGATGCTACTATATACCCTAGACATTAGTGTCTAGGGAGTATCAAAATAGGTATAGGATCAGAACTTGTAGATGTGTAATATAAGTACATTTTAATCATTTTTTAATAGATGATATGTCTAAGTCATCAATATAATATTGTTAAAACTAATAAATAGGACAAGGGGTATAATATAGAATAGATTTGAGGCTTTTAAAATTAAGGCATATGTATAACTAAGAGGAACAATCGAGGTCTATGTTTGAAAATCATATAAGACTGAGGTGTTGAATAATAAAAAAAATATCATCTACATTTTGCACCCTTGATCTAGTAATGGAATTACTAGTTTAAAGGAAAGGAATAAGTACATAGGTGTGTGTGTACACCTTGTCTTTGTTTGAGTTGGATTGATTGTTTTACTGGTGACTAACCTGCAACCAAGAACATGTTACAATGTAAAATCAATGGGTTAAAAGTACTTGAAATAGATTAAAATTAAAATTACAAGGTTTAGGAATACACCTATGAGTTGATGTAAATGACTTGCCTATTGGTAAGTTGTTTTGAAAAAATATGTATCATTTTAAGGCTCTAAATTTGAGATTAGGATAACTATAGATATACTTTTAGATTGCATATATCCGAAGATATATATATATATATATATATATAGAGAGAGAGAGAGAGAGAGAGATTTGAAGGCACATGCCCCCAACTTTGGAGAAAAAGTGAGTTACCACCTAAAATTTGAGATTAACTCAACCATTCAACCTAGTGATACTTATAACCTAGTGAGGTTAGATGATACAATCAGATCCAACCTAAAAACTTGGAAATTTTGAGTGATTTGATCACCTTAACCATACCAAAAGGTGAAATAAATACTATAGTATATTAATTCGATAAATTTCATGGGGTATCACTACATGTAATGGTTTTAGAATCTAAAATTTCTTTGGATTTTGTGATATTAGTCACATGTTACATAGAATATGCACTTATATATGTTTTATGTTGAAACTATGTATAGTAATGGTACTAATGTATAGAATTCTACCATAAATGTGTATCTGAATCATATAAATGTGTGCTTAATAAAATTTAGATAACTATGTAAGTGTGGGTGACATGATTCCAAAGCATGCCCCCACTATTATGGAGAAATATGAAATTGATATAAGTACCAATGTGGAGGACATGTTTCCAAAACATTTCCTAATTGTAAACTGATGGGTGTGGATAAAATACTTCCAAAGCCTTCCCCCATTGAATATGTGAAGTGATATAAGTACCATATGTTGAAAGAGTGTGGATAACATGCTTCTCAATCATGCCCCCACTAAATTTAAAAATTGTGAATGTGTGAAATCCATTTCCATATGACATGCCTCCACTAAATCTACAAATTGATATAAGTATCAAATACTGAATGAATGTGGAGAACATGATTCCAAAGCAAGCCCCCACTATAATATATAAACTACAAATATGTGTAAACCATGTCCATATGGCATGCCCCCACTAAATTTGAAAACTGGTATAAGTACCATAATACTAAATGAATCTAGAGAACATGTTTCCAAATCATGCCCCAACTACAATCTAGAAACTATGAATGTGTGGAAGCCATGTCCATATGATGTGCCCCCAATGAATCTAAAAATTGTGAATGTGTAGAATTTATGTCCATATGACATGCCCTCACTGAATCTAATAACTATGAAAAGTGTGGAGAACATGATTCTAAAGCATGGCCCCACTAATATTCACCCCCTTTAAGGTGAGGGGAAAATAGTATATGGATGTCATCACCTCAAAAGGGTAAGACAATTGTAAAATCTTTGAATGTAACCATGTAGCATATAGAAGGAACATTTATATGTAAATGTATCATTTAAGTGCATAGAGCCAATGTGATCACATGTATAGCTAAGATGCATGATAATGATCATGAAAACATCTATATAGTAACAATACAAACTCAACAAGAAAAAAATTACACACACAAACAAGATCACTCAAAAATAATTAAAAACAAATGGTCTAAGGAGACCAAAAAAATGGGGCATGTTCAAATGCCTCAAAATGGAGTGGACATGACTTATTCAAATGTACACAAAACAAAAAATGACATATTTAAATACCCATACAATAATAATTGATGTATTAAAATTTCCAATAAGGCAAAATAGGCAAAAGGACCACATGCAATAAAGCATATTCATTTTCCCAAATAAGTATGATAATATCAAGGCAAAACACTCAAGGAAATTTATAAAGGTAAAAACATAAGCAACCAACATAAATATATCATAGTAGCTCATCGATCAAATAAGATAGAAAAAAATGTAAATTGCATAGCATATCAATTACCACATGCAATATATAATAATGGATAAGGCATGCATAAGTAAATATGAGTCCAATCATGATAATTTGATAGGACCATATAATTATATAACCTATGTGCATCAAGATCATAGAAGATGAATTCCCCCAACATCCTGTCTACGTGAGTAGAGGGAAAGCCCAATACCCATCAGTGTATGCCTATAGATGTATATGTATAAGTAAATTATATGTTAGCCTTCAACATGGAATTAAAACATAGATCCCAAGGAGCCAATAGAACATGTAGGTATAGAATATGGTTTTATTTTTTTTAATGATTTTTATTTTTTTGGGTATTTTTTGAATATTTTGAGAGACTAAGCTATGATACTTTGCAATGTATGATCACTGGTATCTCCCCCAAATCAATGCCTTTCAGCCTTATGTTTGATATTTTACATTATTTGAATCATTAATTGATAGGTTGAAAAGGTACATAGCATGTTCCTCCTCACATTTTTCATGTAATGCTATCATTTGAAATATGGATTAATGTTCCTTCATGAGGAAAGGAAATACCTTATTTATTTGGATAAAAAAATTATTACATTTGGTATATCCAAAGATTAATGAGTGTAAATGCATATGGATATTTGGTAGGCATAACCAAACCCATGTTTGATTTACTTTAGGACCACAAGCAATTGGTATTATTATGTTGCCTAAAGAATCTTTCCAACCTCCTTTGTTTTGTAAGTTTGTTATATTGCAGCCCATTTTTTGTAAGTGTTTTTTATTTCAAATAATTTTGTCTTGGCTAAGATCAACATGGTTATGAAAAAAATAAATACCACTCATATATAATTTAATTGTTAAATATTATTTACATGGACACTTTTTATTTTGTTCATTTTTAGAATTTTGTATGGGGCATGGACTTTGGATTAGCACCATGTTAAGTAAAATTTGTAAAATAGTCATATATAGATTAAGAACACCATATTTTTTTAATAATACTCTTCAGGAAATTTGCCTCCTTCCTTTATTTGAGGAATAAAACTTTTTTATTTGGAGGGAGATATGTTGAGCTCTCTTGAATGACTAAAAATAAATGAAGCATATCCATTAACATCATTATGCAAACGGTTAAATGATTCAAATTTTTTATGTGATTCTCTTTCCTTTAATGGGAAAATAATACCTTGACTAAATATAAATTATAATTCCAAATATAAGGGTTTAAATGATATCTCATATGATGTACTTTTAAATTGAATAGTACAATCTTGAAGGAATTCATCGTCACATTGTTTAAAATTGTGCAAATGTTCTAATGTAAGTTTGGGAACCTTGTGGATATTTAAAGACATGAATAATGCCTCTTCTAATTATGAAAAGGTGGTTAAAGATCCTTTTGGTAAGCTATAGAAATAATTGTGAGCCTCATCAAACAAGCTCATATGGAATACCTTTAATATTAATTTGTCCTCTTTTGTCCATTAACCAAAAGAACGTACACAATTTAGCATGTGCTCAAACGGATCTTTATTATTCCAAAATATAAGTAAATGTGGTAATTAAAAACCATGTGGATAAGGATATTCAAGTATACATTATGTAATAGGTTGATTATTGAATGAGGTAACATTTGCATTTGCATTATGGAAAGCCACTTGCATTTGAAGTATTGAAACCTACTTTTGAAGATCTCTAATATTACTCATCATATACATAATATAATCCATGTGAATGGTGGTGTTTGACATAGCTATTCTCATTGGTTCTAAACCATCAACTCTTTTGAATCTAGGCATATGAGTATCATCATACTCATGGATAGTAAGTGCAAGTTAGTAAACCTTTAATTTTAGATTATTTGGTAATGGTAATGGATATTTGAATTTTAGTAACCTTGGTTTATTATTTTAGTAACTTAAAATTTCTTTATAACTTGACTCATACACCTTTGGTGAAGATATACCAAGTGGATCTTAGGGAAGTATTGGTAAAGGCACCTCTTTTGGTGTGGTAGGAACATCCTTCGGTTAAGACTATTGGAGATTTGTCAATGATGTCTCTAAGGTGACCAAGGTGGTTTATGAAGTCTCATGTGTGTTAGGATGACAATGACAAAGTATGCTTCAATATTATTCAATGTTCTTACATTACTCTTCAGTATTTACTTGATATAGGCAATTGATTGTTTTTAATGATAGTTTGGAGAGATATAACACATATGCAAGTTTGTAAGGACAAATAAGTTTTGAGTAATCCATATATGTCTTGGTGAAGATATAGTGTGTCATTTGATCATTTGGAACAAGAGACATGCATCTTCAAGCTTAAGAGAATCCAGACCATCACTACACATCATACAAATATGAATGAACCAAAAAGTTTATGCATTTAATATAACATCTCATAAAGTTAACCAAGGTCAAAGGATTTAATGGAGATTTTATCTATAGTGTCAAGAAGGTACCCTAAAGTTTTGTACTCTTAAAGTGTTTTCTTGCTCAATTTATAAACCTTTAAAATTGATCTTATACACTATGATGGTCTAGAGACCATCAAGTTTAACTACATTGAAGTCTAAGGACATTTTGTCTAGTCAGGTATAACAGTGAAAATTAATCATATCAAGATCTAACAATGATAATTTCATTAGACAAAATAATGATCCAATGGTGTGGATGATCTTATCAGACTTGATCTAATGGTGTGTATTTAGTCAAAATGTCAAAGAATAAAATATTACACATGTTGGTGATAAGTGTCACTATCTCATTGAGTTAATACAATATCAATGGTTTATAGGCATTTTTAATGATAGAGATCAATGGTGTAGGTCAATTTAAAAAGTCAATGTGCAGAAGGCATGCAAAGCTACCAAGTGGCACAATCATGGGAACTCTGATCTAGATCTAATAGTGAGAATTCAAAGATAATTATAGAGATAATTAAAGGAGCTTGATGATGTATATATTTCTATAGTTGATATTAAGCATTAGATGAGGTTAAGGTTCTTGATGTTTAAAATTTGTTTAGTGACCATTGGAATTCAAATATTCAAATTTGTGAAGAAAACTAGTGCTCATTTTTTGGCCTATATATTTTGATCTAGGATGAATTTATTGATGTAAGAAAATGAAAATTTCTATAGGAATTCAAAGCATGTACATAAATGTAGATTATAAGATTTGGATTTTTGTATAGTTTTAGATATTGATCTTTAAATTTGACTATGTTTGATTAATGCACTAGCAGATTGAGTGACCATGTTACAAGAGTGATTTGAAGGTTTTTTGAGTATATTTGAAGAATAAAATGAGTATGGAAATTTTTAAGTCTCTAAGAATTATGAAAACACTTTGGTTTTCATATTTTTCCCTTGATAAGATATAGAAAGTCAAAATAGCTTGATTGTATTTTGACTATATTTGACTAGTCTTATTGGTCATCATGAGAGAGTTGTTTTGAGTGCTTTGAGACTAAGTGAAAGTGTCTAAGGTATAATGTATGTTTTTTAGATATATTTAAGGGTTAACCCATGTGATACAGTCATATGCCTATGTTAAATAATTTTTTATATGCTTCAATTCTATATGACAGAGTTTTTCTATGTATGAAGGCCTAAAGAGCAAGGAGATGTAATTGGTAAGTTCAAGTGTTGAGTTGTTGTTCCTAGTGGCATGGACCCATGAGTTTTAATAAATGGGTAATTCGAGTAAAAAAAATTTTATTATAATCATTGGTAATGTTTTAAAAGGGTAATAGGTCTCCATGAGACCTATAAGGATACTAAGGCCTAATTGAAAGACATAGCTACTTAAGTGTGACTCATGGATGCTATGGTTGATCTATGAGGATGGTATTTAGATATGTATTATTTTGAAATAATTATTAATGTTTAATACAATTCCTATGGATGAACAATAAAATAATGTTCATGAAGACTCTATAAAGAGTGAAAGCAAAGGTGGTGGTTTCTAGACTTGAGTATGAAGTGTTGAGCTATTGTTATGTGTATGAGGAGAAATATATTTTTGAAGGTTGTAAGATATATGTGGATGTCTTGAGAGATAAATAAGAGTTTTTATTTCATGTATTAATTTGTGGTAATAATTCTAATGTTGAATTTTTAGGTTTGATGTATGAGAACAAGCGAAAGTATGTATTTGATCCAAAAAGTGGTTTTGGATACCTTGTTTGTCTGTGAAGGTTTGAATGAGTAAATAAGGTTGAATAAGATTATTTTAAAAATATTCTCCATAAAATTTAGAATAAATTATATTTATATAATTTTTAATTTCATAGATGTTGTGTTGGTGCTTAACATCTTAGGCAAATTGGTGCTTGTCATCTTTTGGGGTTAGTTCTCCTTATGAATTAGGTCCTTCAATAAAGCCTCATGTTTATAATAATATTACAGGATAATAATTCCATGTTTTCATAGGCTTAAGAGTGGGTTTTATAACCCAAGAGGGTTTCCCACATAGATCTTGTGATATCTTGCTTATCTTTCATATTCATTATGATGAATGGGTTATTTACTTCTTGATTGCTTATGGTGTATGACTAAGGGTTTGAAAGATTTAGTTTAAATTTTTAAAATATATTTATTAACTAATTCACCCCCCTCCCCCATACATTATTTTACCTCTAAAAATTGGTATTAGAGCTATGACCTTTTGTACAAGTTTAACGACTTGAAGGTAATGTTAGGTTCAATGATAAGTTCTCAAGGGTTCTCTATTAAGCAAGATCTATTGTTCAATAGATCTAATTATGATTTATAGAGTGAAAGTATGAATACATACATCATTTATTTTCATTTTTCCAATTTTGAATCTATTTTGGATGGTTATTCCATGCCACCTACTCCTCCAACTAGTGTTGTAGATAAGAAGCTAAGTAAGAACAATTCTAAATCTATGAATGTTATAATTTGTGGTCTTTATAAGGCTGAGTTAACCAAAGTAATCCACTAAAAATCTACAAAGGAGATTTAGGAAAAAATTTATCTCATCTATGAAGGAGATTCAAAAGTCAAGTTGGCCAAACTATAAACCTACTGAAAGAAATTTAAAAGTCTCAAAATGAAGGAAGAAGATACTGTGGATTCCTATCTTCTGAGAGTTGATGAGGTAGTGATTATGATCAAAGGCATGGGAGAGGTTATTGAAGAAGGCACTATAGTTCAAAAGGTACTAAGATCTCTCACTTTCAAATTTGATTCAAAATTCCCTACTATAAAATAAATTCATGATCTCACCAAAATGAAGATGGATGAATTGCATGGCATTCTTTTTACCTATGAAATGAGAGTTAATGAGGATAAAACACCAAAGAAAGAAGTAGTTTTCAATGTAGAAAAGAAGCTAAAGAAGAATTTACTAGGTAATAAGGTCAAGGATGATGAGATTTTTAATTTTTATGATGATGAAATAATAGCTCTATTAACAAGAAAACTATAAATAGGTTCAAGCAAGTTTAAGGGTGAACTTCCCTTCAAATTTTTCAATTGTGGATAGATAGGTCACTTTGCCAAAAAGTGTAGGCATAAGCATAAGGGAAATGATAATGAAGAACATGATTAATATCATGATAATGATAATAAAAAATTTAGATCTGATAAGAACAAGAATATTTTCAAAAGGTATAATGGCCAAAAGAAGTTTTACAAGGACAAGAGGGGTCTCTACACGAAGGAATATTGTAGATCATTTGATGAGAATGATGGTAGTGATTTTGAGTGTGATCATGAAGATAATGGTCTTGCTAAAGATGAATCTATCTTCATGGATGAAGAAAGTAGATTCTCATATAAAGAAGAATCTAAATGGTTTGGAAGTGGTTTAGGTGACACAGATGATGAAGAAGATAAAGTAAACTTTGAGACTAAGTTTATGAATGCCTTTGAAGATATAAATATTAAGAATAAGAAAACCAAGAAGTTAAATTCTCAAATAAAGGACAATAAATAGTAATGCAGTGTGTTTGAGGAAAGAATAAATGAAGACACTAAGGAATATGAAGATATAGTCAAGCATCTTAGTTGTCAATTGGAAATCCTATCTAAAAGATTGAAAGCTAAAGAAGATGAGTGTTCAAGGTATGTGATTGAAAATGAGTCATTGAAAGATGATTTATAAAATACATCTAATAAGATGAAGTTATATGTGATGTTTAAAAAGAGTTCAACTGATCTAGATAACATTCTAACTAGTCAAAAGCATGATATTAATAAAATTGGATTTGGTTACAAAGAAGAATAAGAGAATGTAACCCAAGATAAGATAAAGACCAATGTGAACAAGGACAATCAGACCTTGAAGATAAATCATCTATCAAGGAATGAAGGTGTTGGAATAATGAGGATAAATCATATTAGCCAACCAAATGCCATGAGGTATGTAAATTTTGAAGGTCATTGCTACACTTGTAATTGATTTAGACATAAGGCTAGAGCATGTAGAAGACCTTCTAGGAATGAATTTGCTAGGAAATATGAATGGAATCATCAACCAAGTACTATGAGTCAAAGTGGGTGATATAGTTATCATGACATGGGACACATTACTAGATTTTATCCAAATTAGGTAAGACAAGATGAATTCACTTCAATAAAAATGGTTTACTACAACTATGAGAAGATTGATCACATTAATAGGTTCTGCAAGCAAAGGCCATCAAGTCAAAATAAGTTCAATCAAACTCCTAGAGTGCAAAAAGGAAGGCAAGCTAAAATATGGAAACCAAAAGTGGAATATATATGATATGATCAGTCTACAAGTCCAAATAGACTATTTGTCATGGTAGAGAATGCTCTAGAGGGTGAAGAGAATCAAGAGATCTCATTATTTTCTCATTTTGGAAATGAAGAGGCTACTAGTGAACATCTTAATGCTGATCAGCAAGTTTCCTATGAAGAATATTAGTTGACAATGTCAAATGTTGATGCTTTGAAGTGTGAGACTGATACTCCAAGGGAAAAAGTATGCCAAGAATATATATTTTCTCCATGTATTATCAATGCCATCCTAGAAGAAAATAATAATAATGTTGTGGATGAGCATGTTGTTTCTCTTAAGCCTAAAAAGAATAAAAAGAACTATCAGTATCAGATGACTAAGAAGGAGAAGGAATATGAGGAGTTATGGGAAAATCCTAGTTTCACATTATTCTAGGATATTATGGGTTAGGGTTTATTTATCTAGGATTAAAGGAGACACTTGAAAAGAAAGAGGAAATATGGTGGATACCTATTGAGATTTGATTGATGTTGAAGGATAATAATATCATTTGAAGATGAGTGTGGCTAAGGTGGAGATAACTCAGCTAGCTTGAGTGGATTAAAGAAGTTATGCATGATGTGAGGAGGAGCATATATGAGATGTTATAGTCATGGTTGAGATATGAAGAATTTTAGTTATATGAAGGTGACTACTTTATAAGTTATTTATTTCAAGATCTAGAATGCATGTATGTGTGTTTAATGTATGTTTAGGGATTTTGGTCTTAAAGGTCTGTAGGTAGAGTATGGAGGTTTCCAAGTGTCAAAATAAGAAATATGAGTTGTAAAGATGATTTTGTTTCATATAAAGGTGTGTTAACTCCATTCACGTGTGTTACAAGTGTTTTTATGCTTTGAAGATCTTTTTTGTGAAAATTGAATCTTTTTTAGTGCTCTTGGGTTTTCCCAGTTTTGGCTTAAGGGAAAGTAATTCAACACCCAACTTAAGGGTGTATGGGTTCTCCAAGGTGTTTGATCTCACAAATTGGTCTAGAAGTGTGTTTTATTAACCTATAGGTATGAGAGAAGCTTTTAGTGTTGATGTTGACTGAGTTTCATTTAAAAATCTAGTATTTTTGGTCATGATAGTTTATTTGTTTCTTAAGGGAGTTATGGTCTGTGATTACTTGATATATTTAAATGGCCAAATGGGTTGTCAAAAATGGTTTCATGGTCATCTAAAAGTGTGTGGTTTATTTCATGGAGGAGGTTTAGATAAAATAGAGGGTTAATTGGCTAGTATGTTTGTGAAGGAAGTATGTATCAAATAAAGAGATGAGTGTCAATTTTTTGGCATGCATAAGGGGCATATGAGAATTCTCTAGATATTAAATTTCAATCCATAAAAGTGCATACATAGAAATTTATGGGCTCTCCAAGGTCCAAGTAGGGCTACAAGGCCTCTACGAAAGGATAATATGAAGAATTTTACTATAGATTTGAATTCAAGCATGTTTATATGATGAATTTATCAAACAAAATCATGTGCTTTAACAAGTGTATCGAATCCTCATGCATAAACAAAGGGGGAGCTTTGTAAATGATCAAATCCTAGGACTAGAGGATTATGTAGTAGTATTTGAGAGAGAAGGTATGAAGGAAATTTTGTTGATTATTCATAGTTAGAAATGGTCTAAAGATGATCAAAGGGTGCCTAAGCTCATGTGACTTAGGGGGAGTCCCTCTTAATATGTTCAAGGTAAGTTCATGCAATTTTTTGATGATCATGTATGTTTTGTCTTCATATAAGCTATGTATTGTCAAATAAGAGTGTAGTCATGGATCATGTTTGAGAAGCTCAAGGTAAGAAGAGGTATGCACCATGTTAGGGGGATTATATATCATCTATCATAAGTGTTCATTTCTTATTATTAGTCCTTGAAATTTTTTCAGGTTTACAAGATCAGGAGTTGAATTGAGCCCACTTTATCATTGTGTCAAAAGGGGAGAAAGTGCTTTGTATTGGTGTTGACATCAATGACAAAGGGGGATATTTTTTGAGGTTTTTTAATGATGTCTCCAAGGTGACCAAGGTGTTTTATGAAGTTCCATGTGAGTTAGGATGACAATGAAAAAGTCTGCTTCAATATGCTTCAGTGTTATTGCATTACTCTTCAATGTTTGATTGATATAGGCAATTTATGGTTGTTATTGATAGTTTGGAGAGATATAGCACATGTGTAGGTACCTAAGGACAAATAAGAATTTATTATTCATCCATATATGTCTTGGTGAAGTTCTAGTGTGTCGCTTAATCATTTGGAACAAGAAATATGCATATTCTAGCTTAAGAGAATCTAGACCATCACTGTACATCATGCAAATATAAATGAACTAGTAAGTTTTTACATTTAATATAGGGTCTCATAAATTCAATTGAGATAAAATTATTTCATCGAGATGTTTTATATAGTGCCAAAAAGGTGCCCTAAAGTTTTGGACTCTTGAAGTGTTTTATCACTGAAGTATAATCCTTTAAAGTTGATCTTGCAAACTATGATGGGCTAAAAACTGTCAAGTTTAACTAATTTGAAGTGTGAGGTGATTTTGTCTAGTTAGATCCAATGGTGAGTGTTAATAATATAAATATCTAATGGTGATAATTTCATTAGAATGAATAATGATCTAATGGTGCATATGATGGTGGATATTCAATCAAAATGTCAAATAATCTAAGATTGCACATGTTAGTGACAAGTATCACTATCTCGTTGAGTTGATAGAATATAAATAGTTCAAAAGAAGACATACTGATAGAGATTGATGGTATAGGTTAAGTCAAAGAGTCAATGTGTAGAAGGCATGCAAATCTACCTAGTGGCACAATTGTGAGAGCTCTGATCTAGATCTAATAATGAGCATTACAAGATAATGATCAAGCTAATTAGAGGAGATATATGATGTGTATTTGTCCAAAATTTATAGGAATCATGAGATGAGGTTAATGTTCTCAATGTTTAACATTTGTTTAGTGACCATTGGAATTCAAATATTCAAATTTGTAAATAAAACTAGTGCTCAGGTTTTGGGCTATATCTTTTGATCTGAGACAAATTTATTGATTTAGTAAAATTAAAAGATATAGAGGACTTAAAGTAATATCCAAAAATGTATATTATAATATTTTCATATTCATATAGTTGAATATATTGAGCTTTAAATTTGACTATGTTTGATGAATGACTAGTAGATTGAGTGACCATGTTGTAAGAGTGAGTTGAAGGTGTTATGAGCAGAATTGAAGAAGAAAATGAGTATGGTAATGTTATATAAGTATATAAGACTTATTATAAGTATTTTTTTTTTTCATTTTTTTTCCATAATTAGATATTAATATTCAAAATAGATTGACTATATTTTGACTATTTTTTACTAGTCTGAGTGGTCATCATGAGAGAGTTGTTTTTAGTGCTTTGAGCCTAAGTGAAAGTGTCTAAGGTATAATGTATGTGTTTTATAAATAATAAATGGTTCACCCATGTGATATAATCATATTAATATGTTAAATAATTATTGTTATGCTTTAATTCTATATGACAGAGTTTTCTATCTATGAAGGCCTAAAGAGCAAGGATATATAATTGGTAAGTTTGAGTGTTGAGTTGGTGTACCTGGTGGTATGGACCCATGAGTGTGTAATAAAGGGTAAATTTTATTAAAACATTTTGTATTCAAATAATTTTTAAAGTTTTAAAATGTAGATAGGTCTCCATGAGACCTATAAGGGCTACTAAGGCCTAATTGAAAGACGTAGCTATTTAACTATGACCCATGGATGCTATGGCTGACCTATGAGGATGGTATTAATCTGTGTAAGCATGAAATAAGTTTAAGGCTTAATAAAAGTATTATTTCTGACCAAGAATATAATATTCATGAAGACTCTATAAAGACTTAAATGAAAGGTGCTAGTTTCTAGACTTGAGCATGAAGTATTGAGTTGTTGCTATGTGTATGAGGAGAATATATATTTCTGAAGGCTGTAAGAATTGTGTAGATGTCTTGAGAGGAATATTAGAGTGTGTATTTAATTAATGACCTTGTTTTCATAATTCTAATGTTGAATTTTTTGGTTTGATGTATGAGAACAAGTGAAAGTGTGTAGTTTGATCCAAAAGGTAGTTTTGGATACCTTGCTTGTATGTGAAGGTTTGAATGAGTAAAGAGGGTTGAAGAAGATGGTTTTATAGATTTTATCCATCATATTGAGAATAAATCATAGTTTTATATTTATTCATTTCATATATGTTGTGTTGGTGATCAACATCTTAGGTAAGCTGGTGCTTGTCATCTTTAGGGGTTAGTGCTCCTTATGAAGTAGGTGCTTCACTAAAGTCTCATATTTGTAATCATATTATAAGACAAGTATTCCATGTCTTTGTAGGATTGAGAGTGATTTTTCTCCCCCAAGAAGGTTTCCCACATAACTATTGTG
The DNA here is from genome assembly GCA_037957365.1 of Torreya grandis. Lineage (NCBI taxonomy): Eukaryota > Viridiplantae > Streptophyta > Pinopsida > Cupressales > Taxaceae > Torreya > Torreya grandis. The sequence continues at coordinate 1,060,028 of JARHVA010002856.1, forward strand.
TTATCTTGCTTATTTTTCATGTTCATTACTATGAGTGGGTTATTTGTTTCTTAATTATGATGGTGTATGACTAAAGATTTGAAGGATTTAGTTTAAAGTTTTGAAATATCATGATTCACTGATTCACCCCCCCCCCCTCATTCTTAGTTATTTTACCTATAATAGATACACCTTGATTAGCATTGGTACATGTATTTTATTTAGAACACTATTATTATTATTTTCTATAGATGTAGAATTCTTCTTTTTACTTGATGGATTAATATGACTTGGTAAATATGTCATAATTTATTGGTTAACCTTTCAAAAGAAATTGATATCAAATGAAGACCAAGAATAGTCATCATCCTTGATAAGGGGAATATTATTTGGAATGTAGGAATAGTAGGGGTTTTGATTAATAAACTTGAATGAACATCCCCTTTATGATTGATTTATAAATCCACCATGATTTCCTTATGGAGTTGATGGAAATTGTTACAATAAAATAAAGGTACCTTTTCTCCATGTGGAATAAATTATGGTATATAAGGCAAGGTAAAATGCTTTGGATCCTCCTTGGGATGAATAAAATCATGTCTTGAAAGGATAGGATCATGGACCTCATTAAATGGATAGTAGTTACCACCATTCTAAGCTTTGATATTGTATGCCTTAAAACTTGGGGAGATATAAGAGTAATTGATTTTAATCCCTAGTTTGAGAGATTATTAAAGGGTTTCATAGTCATAATCATCAAAGTAACCAATGTCATCCATGATGAAAGATAAAAAGAACACAAATATTAGGACAAGGCATGAAATAAACATATATAAGAGAATGATTATAAAATAATGATGCTCAAAGGTCTAATTCATCAAAAAATTTACCCTTAATTTGGATTAGGATCCTACTTGGGTAGATAAGGTCAATGATATAAAACTTATAGGACACAAGGGGGAATATCATATCTATAATAATAAAAAAAAATGCTAAACTTAAATGTATCATATACTAAATTCATTAAAATGAGATAAGTTATAGATGGAAAGTATAACTATGCTAAATATATAACTAACATAAAATAAGTCACTTAGCTTGTTTTGATGTTGATGCAAATCTAGATCTAGTATAGGATGAAAGTAGGTAGGAATATAATTATGAAACAATTGTCAAATTTTAGATCTAGTGCCTCTAGCTCTTTAGATAGTTATGTTAGCCCTAGATGGGTATATCTATGTTATTATATAGGTTTAACATTAGTTCCCTATATATAATATCAGCTAAAACAACATGTGACCACTTGGATTTTTTTGGGTTTGGCTTCACCTTCACTCTAGTGTATTCAAATATGGGTTGTAGACTATCACTCTCGGTGAAATGTTAAAACCATAGCTTTCCATCTTCAATGTGACCTTTGGGAAAAATGGGTTAGTGGGCACACAGTGTTGAATTGACCTATAATGACCCTAATTTCAAAGGGTGTTTCCTACATAACCAATACTCCAAAATAAGGCTTCAAACTCATGTATTTCTCCCCTATATGTTGGATTGTGTTTGAATCATGCAATTTATATAAATTAAGTACAAGAGTAACATATATTTTAACTTGGTAAATAATACCTTATGACTATTATTTTAGTACTTTATACCTATAGATATGTTGCACATATGATTGGTGTAGAAATAAGGAAGCTTTGATTAATTAAATGCTTGATAGAGTGATTTTGATAGGTGCCTTAGTCTCTTGGTCTGATTGTTAAGTGAGGAACGAATGAAGATTGATATTATATTTATAATAATCTTATTAGGAGATAACTCACATTAAAACATTTAATCTAACCATTGGAATACATTTCATTTGTAAATTGGATGACTTTAGAGAACTACACACTTGTGTTGGGGCAAAAAAATAACATCGATGTTGCTATCTACCCTAGACCTTAGCATATAGGGAGTAGGAAAATAGGTATAGGATCATAACTTGTAGAGGTGTAAGATAATTATATTTTAAGCATTATAAACAAGATAGGATGTCTAAATCATTAATATAAAACTAGTCAGACTAATAAATAGGCTAAGGACATAAGATAGAGTAGATGTGAGGCTTGTGGAAGCAAGGCATGTGTATAACTAAGAGGAACAACTAAGGTTTGATTTTTCCAAGTGACAATATTAAGGTGATACATAATCACAAAATATCATCTATAATAGACTTGTTGAAAATGACTTGAGAGATGATTACTTGATGCCTTGAAAGTTTGATTGATTTAATGGATGCTCTTGACTTGGATAACACCTTAATTGCTTGACAATTTTAAAGATATATGAATGATAGTGATATATTAATGGACCAAATTTGATTTACATGGAGGTTTAGCTCTAATTTATATAGGTTAATAGATGGAGTGAAGGGTTAAGATTGAGCCATGGAGGCTCTTCATCAATGGTGGAGGATATAGGAACAATTATGATTAAGTTGAGACATTATAATTTCCTCCAATTTTAAATTTCTTGGAGCAATCTAGATAAACTGGTGAGGGGCTCAAGGTAGATTAGATGATTCTATAGGAAAAATAGGATAGTAAAATATGATTTAGGTTAGGATTAGATAGGACCATGGAGGTGATTTTTAGGAATGTTAGTGGTGGTAGGTAAGGGTAGGTGGTGAATATTATTGAATTTGTTAAAATTTTTGGAATTTATATTAGTGTTTAAATGTCATGCTAAGAGGATAATTAATTGATAAAAGGGATTTTATAAGGTTAGTGTAATTTGGTTTGATGTAACAAAAATATTAGGGGATGTAAGTAGTGTATTAGAAAACATTATGGATTATGATTAATAAGTGAGATTAATATGGGTTGAGAGTTGAATTAGACATGATGGAGTGGTGATTTTTATATGTATACACTTATAGTCTTATGCATTTGATTTCCAAATAAGTTGTACTTATTTTTTACTTTTCATTTTTAGCATATTTCTAAATTAGTAAGTTCTAAATCAATTTATCATTTATTTCATATCTATAACATTATAATTTTATGCAATAGTTTGTCTAATCAGGATTAAAATTCTCTTAATTCATAAATTTTATAAAACATATTGGTAAATTCATTTATTGATTGAATATTTTAAACCCTAATCATTCTTGTTGTTAGGGTTTATTTCCTTATTATTTTTGTTTCCAATTACTTTATTAGGTTTTTAGATTTGGTAAATTATTTCATAAAACAAAATACTCCAAATTTCAACATTATATTTTATGCAATCTAAGAAAGTTATTTTTACCTCTCTTAGATTAAGTGCTAGAATAAGTGGTACTCAAGTTGAGCATACTTAGATTTATATTGATATAACACATAATATGGATAAGAACAAGTATGTATCCAGACATTCCAATAGTAATCCATATGTTAAATATGTATAAATTCTTGATAACACTTCCAAGCATGAAAAATATAAACAAAACAATATGGACACTTAATTTGATCATCAAAAATAATTACCACCTTTATATAGTGGACAACCATCAATAAATAAAGTGAAAATTATTAATATTTTTTTAGAATAAATCCATGATAAATCTTAAGATTATCATACAATATTACAAAATCTTTTGGAAATAAAAAGTGTAAGCATAGCTAATACAACAAAGGAAAATTCAACTACTATGGGTTCCTTACCTTTCTCTACTACATTTGATACAATATTTTGACCATCATATAATATGGGGGAAACCCAAGGGTTTCATAGAATAAATGTGCCCATTTATACTTAGTCATTTATTACACCACCTTCAGTTAGCATGAATTTTAATCCTAATGTACATAAGTTCAACATTTGTAAACTAAGGTGTTACATTTGTAACAAGGTGCTTTGAAACAAAATCAGGCACTCAATTCAAAGTATTTATTGCATACTCTATTAGCTCAACATATTTTAGCATACCATTTACTAATTAATTATATGGCACTTAAGCTTACATAGTATGATGGAAAAGGTGACCTTGAGTAACATTTGAGAGTATTTAATGAAACATATTTGGACTATGCATCTAACAAGAGATTATTGACAAATTTATTTCCCATATGCTGAAACTAATATGTAATAAGATGGTTCTATTATTTATGAAATTAGTTAGTTCATGCATTCAATCCTTTGGAAAATTCATTCCTGTAACATTTCTCAATCAATATCAGTGAAAAGATTTCATATGTTCATATTTATCAACTCAAACAAGAATCTAACAAGCCTATCATAGAATATGTCTTAAGGTATAAGAACATGCTATCCAAGATGATGAATTATATGGTAGATAAGGAACTAAAATATTTTAAACTAGAGTTTACTTCCACCTCTACATGAATCTATTATGTTTAATAAGTTTTTATCATTTACATATTATTAAGGAAATCAAGGTCAAGTTGTTAGCAATGAATAAAATTAAGTATACATTATAATAATTTGAGTAAGCCACCATACAATGTGTGATTGATTAAAAATAAGGGTGATCAAAAGACAAAAATCAATGTAGTTTCACAGCCTACTATGTGTATTGTATTATCAGCTCCTCCAAGGAAATAACTCACCAAATTACCAGTAGTTCCCTATAGGGTATTGGATAAGATATTGGAATGTAACTATTAGTGTAGGATTTTTATTACTTTTGGTTTTACCTAAATTTTTGTTGGTCAAATTTTTTAGGGTTGTTAAGGCCATTAGGGAAATATAATTAATCTATTTTCTAATTCTGAGTTGAGTTGTTACCTTTGTGGTGACCTAATATCTCACTATATAATATACCTCCTTTGTATTTTTTGCATAATCAATTAATGAAGAACTTTTGATTTGCATCTTGCTCTTACCTACTCCTAGGGTTTTCATGTAATCTATGATATTTAAAGATCTTAGATTCATCTGACATGGTATCAAAGCTCTGATCTGATGGCATTTTTATTTCCAAAATCCTTGGTGACATATTGCATGCATGCATCCCTACTAACTTTCTTGGTTTTTTATTTTCATAGGTTTGGTAGGATTTCATGAAATTTCATGAAAATTACACAATTGGAGTCTCCTATCAAAAAATCACAACACCATCAGATTTTAAAGGTGACCAAACCTTAGAATTGGTTATAAACATGACCTAGATTCATGATAGCCATTTTCAACCTTATTTTAGGGTTTTGGGTCATTTTAGATGGTTTCATACATATTCGTACAATGAGATTTTCAAATAAAGGAATAATTTATAGGTTTTTTGAGTTCTCAAATGGGTATTTTATATTTTATGGATGATCCATACCAATTCTATAGATTTATGGGTTTTTTAACTTTGGTAGAGTTTTTACCCATTTCAAGTAATTTTGGTAGTTTCTTAGGTTTGTCAGACTTTTAGAATTAGGTTTAGAATCCTAGATAGACATTCAACCTTTGTGATATTTTCATTCCTTTTATACTTTCCATAATGGAATTATAGCTTTCAATGAATATTCAAGATTTTGTGTGTAGGACCATCGAAAACCAACAACTACCTAAGTAGTCATTGGAACCCCAACACCTACTTGAACACATGTAAAAATTCAAAACCTACTAGATAAACCATCTAAACCTAGAACCTACTTGAAAATCCATCATAACATAATGCCTACCCAAACACATGTCAGAACTTGACACCTACCTAAGCAATCAATGGAAGTTGATACCTGCTTGAGTCAAACAATTCAAGATTAAATTTAACATCTTTATGTCCATCACAATTTAAAAATGGGTGATAATATAATGGAGTGTGTTAAAACATGTGTTAGAGTCCACTGGGTGTTTTTTCACTAGGTAGAGTCTATGTTGCATGGTTGTAGGATGGCCAAAGTTTGGGGGTTACCTTTTTAGTTGGTAGGATCTGAACGTGTATTGAGCACATTATTAGGTTATGATGGTTTCTTGATTAGGTGTATGAGGTTGAAAATATTTGAGGTTTTAATTATAACAATGTGGAATAGATAATAAATATGATCAACTTGTTCTATCTATACTTTCCGAATTAGGTCTAAACTATTATGTGTTTGTGTCCACTTTTCATGCCACAAAAAGTGTTTTTTATGTTGCATGGAAAATGCCTTCTTTAGATACTTTTTTTAAATTGACTTGGGATAAATATAATTTGATATAGATGGGCATAATTAAGTCATCAAAATATGAGGCACTATTTACTAAAAAAGAGAAGGATTCAAAAAATAGAGATAAGAAAAAAAACAAAAAAGATTAAGAGAAGGATGAAAATCCTCCCACCTACAAATCAAATAATGAGACATCTTCTTCCAGTGTTAATCCTAATAAATATTTGATCAAATGTGGGGTTTGATTGGAAAAACATGATGAAATTAATTTTTTTGAAAAAGCAGATTGATCAACTGACTAAGATGCTTAATAAATACAATATCAATGTCCCTGATTCTACCAATCATAATTAAACCCATGAATAATCTAAGGCAAATGCCAATGGCAAAGAAAATAAAAAATAAAATAGTAAGGGTAAATTAACATAGTTTTAATTTTACCTATGAATCCTACATGGGTTATTGAAACTGGTGCTTCACATCACATGGCCTCTTCAAATATAGAGTTTAATTCCTTAGAACCATGTGACATGTCCTCTATACAAATGGGTGACATGTTCTCAAAATATGGTCTATTGAAATGAGTGGTGAAATGTTAAATAATGTTCTAAGAGTTCATTCACTTTCAACTAATCTCTTTTCATTTTACTAGATCACTCACCTTATTTATGTGAGTTGAGTTCACTCTAGATTTAGCGTATGTTATAGAGTTACATAGTGATACTATATTAGCAGAGGGAATGGTTGATCATTTGAATTGACTATATAAATTCTCCCACTTTTATCCTAACTCTCCTTCATATTCTTCTTATTCATACTCACCTAAACTTGATGATATTTCTAAGCTTAAGCATTCACATAATATTGATGAATCTTATTCTAACACAGATGACTACAACAGTGATGGGGACACACCTCGACCATATCTTTATCACCTTATAGATAATGAGGATTTATTTTCTTATCAAACTACCTCTCTTTCACTTTAGACATTACAAGGAATAGGTATATTGATCTAAGTGTCTGAGGTTACAAATTTTTGAGGTTTTAGTTAAAATAATGTGGAATAGATAAAAAAAAATGATCAACCTTTTTTGTTTATACTTACAAAATTTGATCTAGACTATTCTATGTTTGTGTCCATTTTCCATGCCACAAAAAGTTCTCTTAGAGATGTATAGAAGATACTTTATTTATATTCATTTATTTCTGACTTGGACTGAGAGCAAGATAAGTTGATATATATGGGAATAATGAAGTCTTCAAAATCTCATGCACTTTTTTATAAGAAAGAGAAGGCTTCAAAAAATAGAGAGAAGAAATAGAACAAAAAAGATCAAGAGAAGGATGCAAATCCTCTCGTTTACAAATCAATTAATGAGACCTCTTCTTGTAATGTTAATCCTAATAAATTTTGGATAAAATGTGGGTTTTTCTTGGGAAATCATGACTAAAGTCAAATGTTTGAAGTATATTGAGCAACTGACTAATATGATCAAGAAGCACTATATCAGTGTACTTGATTATACCAATCAAAGTTCGTCAACCCATGAATCCTCTAAGGCAAATGATAATGATAAAGAAAAGGCAAAAGATTAAAGGAGAGACCAAAGGGAAAGGCCCTAGTTGAATTTTTACCTTTAAATCCTACATGGGTCATTGACTTTGGTGCTTCACATCACATGGCCTCTTCATAGTTAGGGTTCAATTCCTTGGAACCATATGACATGTCCTCTATAGAAATGTGTGATGACACTTATAAAATAGTTCTCAAGAGATGGTCTATTGAAGTGAGTGGTGCAATTTTCAATAATTTTCTAAGTGTTCCTTCACTTTCAACTAATTTATTATTAGTTTAATAGGTCATTCACCTTGGTCCAAGCATGTGAATTGAGTTCATTCCATATTTAATGTATATTAGAGAGATACATAGTGATACTATATTGGCATAGGGAATGGTTGATCATCATAATTAACTATATAAAATATCTCACTTTATTCCTAACTATCCTTTCTATTATTCTTCTTTAGATTCACCTAAACTTTCTAACATTTCTTAACCCAAGCATTCATATAATATTTATGACTCTTATTTTAACACAAATAACTATAGTAGTGATGGGAAAACACATCCATCATCTCCTTGTCATCTTCCAAATGTTGAAGAGTTATTTCTTAATCAGCCTACTTATATTCCACTTCAAACATTAAATGGAACAAATATATTGATCCATGTTATGAGGTTAAAAATATATGAGGTTTCAGTTAAAATAATGTGAGGAATAGATAATAAATATGATCAAATTATTTTATCTATACTCTCCAAAATGGGTCTAGACTATTCAATGTTTGTGTCCACTTTCCATGCCATAAAAAGTGCTCTTAGAGCTACATGGAAAATGACTTATTTAGATACCATTATTTTTGACTTGACTTAGGAGAAATAAAATTTGATATAGATGAGCAAAGTGAAGTCCTCAAAATCTCACACACTTTTTTCTAAGAAAGAGAAGGATTCAAATAATAGAGAGAAGAAACATAACAAAAAGGATTAAGATAAGGATGTAAATACTCCCATCTACAAATCAAATGATGAGACCTCTTATTATAGTGTTAAGCCTAAGAAATATTGTATCAAATGTGGTTTTTTCTTAGGAAACATGATGAAAACAAATATTTGAAGAAATATATTGACCAACTTACTAAGGTTCTCAAGAATCACAATATCAATGTCCTTGATTATACCAATTAGAATTCATCAACCAATGAATTTTATAAGTCAAATGATAATGGTAAATAAAAGGAAAAAGTGAATAATAAGGGGAAAGTAAATGGAAAGTCCCTAGTTGTAGTTCTCTAACACCTACATGGTTCATTGACTTTGGTGCATCACATCACATGACCTCTTCATATATGAAGTTTGGTTCCTTATAACCATGTGACATGTCCTCTATAAAAATGGGTGATGAAATTTATAAAATGGTTCTTGAGAGATAATATGTTGAAGTGAGTGGTATAATATTTATTAATGTACTAAGTGTTCCCTTAATTTCAACTAATATCATGTTAGTTTACAGCACACTCACCTTGGTCTAGGCATGTGAGTTGAGTTCACTCCAAATTTAGTGTACGTTAGAGAGATAAATAGTGATACGATATTGGTAGAGGGAATGGTAGATCATAAAACTCACTATATAACTTCTCCCACTTTGCTCTTGACTCCCCTTTAGATTCTTCTTCTTTGGAATCACCTAAACTTGATGATATTTCTAAGCCTAAGCATTCATCTGATATTGATGACCCTTATTCTAACACAAATGACTAAAATAGTGATGGGGACACACCTCCACCATCTCCTTATCACCTTCAAGATGTTTAGGATTTATTTCTTGATCAACCTACCTTTGGTCTACTTTAGACATTACAAAAAATAGGTATACAAATCCAAGACACATTAGACATCAAGTAGTCTATCTCACTATTTCATGGCATTCAATAGTAATTTATTACCTCTACTCCCATTTCACCTTAATTTCATATAAATTTTATCCCTCCTAACTTTCATAAGGATAATATTTACTTGTATAGGAAAATCCATCGATCACTTAGTGGACACCTTCATTGTTCCAATGTGATCCACTATTCACTGCATCAACTTCCAATCCACAGTCACTTCTAGGAGTTCCATTTTAGGATACATGATGGTTTCAATAAGTTTTAAAATCTAGTGGGGATTTTTATCCCTCTTCTCTTTCTTTCTCTCTTTTATATATGAGTTTTGTCCTACAATTTTTTTCTTTTTCTCTTCTTTATGGCAGTTGTATTGTGCTTATGTAGCTTATTAAGCCTAGCTTTTGGGACCCAATTCTCTTACCCACATAAGATAAACTTTAGGGATGGGAATTAGTACAAGATTTTTCCCACTTTTTCTTTTACTTACATGGTTTTTAGTTAACTTTCTCAGGGTTGTTAAGGTCATTAGGGGAAAAACACTTAATGTGTTTTCTAATTATGAGTTGATTTGTTACCTTTATGGTGACCTAATACTCACTATATAATGTGCCTCCTTTTTATTTTTTAGATAATCAATAATGAAGATCAATTTTGTTTTGCATCTTTCTCTCACCTACTCCTAGGGTTTTCATTCAATCTATGATGTTCAGAGATATTAGAGTCATCTAATAGTAACATCATATTTATCCCTCTCATTAAAGAGTTGATATGAATAAGCCTATTGTAAAAAGATTTGAATAGAATGCTTATTGTGATTATCATTTACAAAGTGAAATTACACAAAAATAAGAAAGTGAGAGTAGAATAATGAATATTCATTGATCCTTTCCCTAAGCATACTAGTCCAGAAAAATAGATAAATCAAAGGTACATTATAAATACAATGCACATCATCCACCATATTCTCATCATATTAATACTGAGGCATAACATCCTTTGAATGGAATTATTGGTACACACCATGTTTCAATTCAATATAGAGCACTTATCACTTTTATAGAGCATGAGCTTTCCAATGATGATTTTTATCTACACTCTTCGTTCATTTAATCTTACATTGATCATCAACCTATCTAGAGTGCCATGGTTGATAATGATTCTAATGTGAAAATTTTTACTATCATACTTATCTCTCATCTTAGATACACCAATTTGGATATACTTATATCCAAAACTATAATCAAAGTCTTTAATGCCCAAATTTAGAGTTATATTGGTGAGATCAAATTACCTCTACAAGTTGGTTCAACATATGTGGCCACCAAGTTTATATCAGTACCTAATACAAAGGTTTTTAATATGTTATTGGGATGTTCTTGGATTCAATAGCTTCATGTAATTTCTTAAAATATATATATGTTTGAAATACATTTTTTCTAATGAGGTTATCAAAGTTCATGATATTCCCCTTGAATATATTCTATAATCAATGGTTATGTTCCTACATTGAATATTTCATTAGAAAAAACTAAAAAGTTTATACCAAATAAAAACATTCATAATCAAGTGATCCATTCTCCAAGGAGGCATATCCTTGAAATAATGCTTAATCAAATATTTTTCATAGATTCTAGAGAGCCACTCTCTACTTCAACATGTTCTAAATTGATATTAAAAGGCACTAAGACTATTTCACAAATAATGCCAACATAATGTTTTAACACTCCACAATGGGTTTTGAAGAGTCATAGATTTCATCCTGATAAAAAACATGTGTAGTATAATATAGAACATTATAAGACCATGGAACCTATGTTCTATAATTGTTCAATTTTTAGATTTTGAGTTGAGACCGCTTACTTCAAATGGGCATCATGTTTTCCATTCATGAGAGTTCATTCTTCATATGCTAGATAAAATACCTATTGATTTTTTAGGATCTTATAGGAGTCATTGGTTAGTTTATTCCTTTTTATTTTTCATTGTTATCATGGGTAAAGAGCAAAGTTATTTCGTCTAACTTGGCATTATTTGTAATAAAGTAGAAAATAAATAAAATGGTGTCAAAAGGAAGTCAAATAGTCATAAAGAGAGGAAGAGGAAAGTGAGGAAGTGGAAAATCCTTTATAGGTAATTGTACAAAAAATGTTAAATCAGGCCATTATTTAAATAAAACATATCTTTCCTTGTCTCATTGAGTTGCTAATTATTTTTCTTCCCTTAATTTATTATTTCTAGTCAATGTTCATTGCTTTGGTTTTTAATATGTTTCATTTTTTATTCTAGTTTATTAATCTTACCACTAAATTATGACAATAATGTGTTTGTTAGTTGAGTTAACATATCCAAAGAGTAGTGGGATCAAAAGAGTTTGGGTATTCAAGCCAACTTCTACCTAAATTGAGTGCAGCTCCATGAAAAGGTGACTTCACCATATTGGTATTTTACATAGTTCTTTTCACTGTCATCCATCATGCATTATAAGGTCCATGATTTTGATAATCACACCATTTTTATTTTCTATTGGTATTATATGATTTCTAAATGGTGAATCTAGATGCTTTGAAAAAACCATCAATGGTGAATCAAAACATTGCATAGGATATAGTGGTTGTATTTCAGTCTAACAATCAATAATGGTCACATGGAACATAAGATACAGTAAAAGAGGTGGTGGTAATGCTTCAATATTTTCAAAAGAAGATGATGGTAGATTGGTGCTATAATTACATTTTCACTTATGATGGTGCAGATTATTCTTTTTATGACTATGTTTATCTTCACAAGGAAGTTGTGCCTAAACCTTACATTGGGAAAATTATTAAAATAATTAAGGATTAGAGGTGGTAGGAAAAAAATTGGTATCAAAGCATATACTATGTGGTGCAAATTCCCCATGGAATAATGAGAGTTGTGAGTCAATAGAAGAGGAAAACTAAATTTGACTTTTGAGGGCAATCTTCATATAAGAAGGTAATGAAGTTATTAATAATTCTTTTCATTTAGAGATACAATAATTTGCATGGAATATTAATTACATTATCAATATCCATGTGATCTTTATTGAAATATTCATCTTCCATGAGAATTCACTTTGATCTTATCAATCGGGTTATGAGGGATATTTGTCATTCTAGGTAGGAACCTATAGAAATAATTTCTCAAGTATAAAAAATAATTTATCCTTTGTATAAATTTGCATGCACTGACACATTTGGATGATATTGTATAGTTAGAGAGGCAAGTGAAAGTTTTAATGGAGGATAGGATAAAGGAAAGTGCTTCTGATATTTCCAACTAAACAAAAAGAAGTACCTTCTAAATGTGATTTATTGGCAATCAGGGTCTTGAAGATATTATCACATATCGATGGAATGCTTGCCTCTTAAACAATAGGATGGAATAAAGAACTTTAATCAAATTTCATCATCCATATTTTAGGTGATGAAGATTCATTTTCTTTTATCATTAACATATTATTTCAAAGTATTAGAATTGGGTTGATACCTCAATCTCGATAGAAGTGATGGGTTGTTAATTTTATTTTATTTTTGGAAAGTTGTATATTGGAAGATGTCCAAAACAAAGAAAAATTTCTTATGGTTTTGTAAAATTAGAAATGAGTTTGGAGGTTGTATTATTTAATTAGGAGTAGAGGATATGGAAAAAAGAGGGAAGCTCAAGGAGAGGCTTCCCTTAATAGGTACATAATTATCTCAAATCCTTTTATAATGGAAAAAAAAATAAAAATGATTTATTTGGGCCTTTGTGTGTCTCAAGGTGAAACACGTATTTTAGTTTGGGTGAGTGTTAGCATGGATAAAGGGCAATGATATTTAATCTAATTCGAAATTATCTTTAATAAAGGAGAAAAAAAATAAAATGGTGTCAAAAGGAAGTCAAATAGTCATAAGGAGAGGAAGAGACAAGTGAGAAAGTAGAAAATCTTTTATAGGAAATTTTATAGAGAAGGTGAAATCAAGACATTATTTGAATAAGACATCTTACATGGTCTCATTGAGTTTTTGGTTATTATTCTTCCCTTCATTTATTATTTTTGTCTAGTGTTCATTTCTTTGATTTTTAATATGGTTCAATTATTAATCTAGTTTATTCCTTTTACCATTGAATTAGACCATTTTATATATTCAAAAATATAATAAAATTAGATTATTTCAAAAAATTATAAAAACTAGGGCCTATGCATGATTTTTAATTAATTTACATCAGTTAATTCATGTTTAACATATGTAGTAATTCTCTATATCTATTTATATATATAAAAACTCTTCACAAGTGTAATTGAAAGAGTTTCATATCATATGGGTTGTCATTTTTAGATGCAGTTATAGGTGGTGGTATTTTCTTAGGCCCATAAATTTTACATAGACAAAATTGTTATAACCTATATAGTAACACATTATGTTCTTATCCAATTCTAGTAGAATTGTCTCAGTAAATGAAAGCTATAATTTTTCTAGATTCAAACCACTCATAATCCTTATAAATAATTTATATATCACAAGTTCATTGGGAGCATCCTCTTACACAAGTTTTATCAATTTATGACTATCCTTATTGTTCACATTTTAATACATTACATTGCATGATTATTTGATCAATTACTTTTACATTGATAAATTAATGTCTATTTGAGTTTATTAATATGCTAGTGTAAAAAGTTTATAATTTTGATCAAATTTACTTATTCATGCATTATTTTCATGTTTATTTGTTTTTTTCATGTCTTGTTTGTGTATTCATCTTGTTTGGATCGTAGAGATTTGAACATATACTTGATTGTGGCTCTAAGCCTTATTATGTCCTTATATGAATGTCCCTTGTATGTGTCCCCTTGGCTTTCTTGCATGATTTCTATGTTCTTGTGTGTGCTCTTTGTGTATGTGTCATGGCCATGACACTTGTTTGCTCATTTTATCAGTTATTGTTGCCATTATGGATATCATGCATCTTTCTAGTTTTTTTATCCTATGATGGATATCACGCATCCTTCACAAGTTGTTATATTTATTTCACATGATTAATTTATGATCATTGTTCATTGAATTTCTCATTGCTATTATCTATCTAGATAGTAAAATATGTATGCTTATTTCTACGTGCATCTTATGTTATTATATTGCTCAATTACTTATGATGATTCCATGATATATAATGTTATCATTACTAATTTAGATTTCAATCTTCCATATAACATCATTTGCATAAATTTCTTATTTTTAGCTAAGTTATTATGTAGGTTTCATAACTCACCTCAAAAGATGGGGCATACACATTGGCTTGTCTTAGAGATTAAACTACAACAACACACTGCATACACATAAAATTACAGATTTTGATTAGTTGATTATAGTGCATACCTAAAAATCACCTAGAAATTTTAGATAACAATTCTCCATTTATACAAGGGCACAATTTGGCCATGTATAAAATAACACATTTTTGTTCCAATAGGTAGAAAACATTGATGTAAATAAATTCTAAGAATCACAAATAATATAAGATGTTTTATAGTAGGTATAAAAAATTATTTCAGGAGAATACTCAAGTTTTATCTCAAATTTTATTTAAAATGGGGGCATCATGCGTGGCATGTGTTTTATAGTTTGTACATATGTTTTTCTCATAAAATTAAATGATATTATTTAGTTTTAGAATCCATATACACCTAGATATTAGATTGGGTCCATGTGTAAGGAGCATAACCATCTCCTTTCTTAGTTTTTCACTAGTTTCATAGAAGTAATGGAAAATCATGTCATTATCTAAGTTGTATACACCAAACTTAGATTATGTTATTTTCCCACCAATTTTGCAATAAAATGAATCTTATTACATCTATAATAAAAATTTTTTTGGACCAATTATGCACTATAATGATCTATTAGAATCCATACAAATATTCCAAGTTAATCCACTACTTTGGGTATGCAATGATGGAGTTAATCATACCCTGAGTGCTTTATCAAACTCTCTTATCAATGAGTATTGGGGAATGCACTCTCCAATCTAAGTGTTTTAACAAAGAATAAAATATCCAAGGGTCCTAACATCTACAAGAACTAGTTTTACACTAGAAAACACAAAATTGTGTTTACCCAATTAGGTGTATTTGTTCCTTATTATTTGATCTATATTTTTCTTATCTTTACTTTCAGATTTTCATCTTAAGTAAGGACTAATTTATACATGTTTAATTATAGGTTTGCATGGAACATAGTCTAACATCTATCCTAAATTCAAGACTATTCTTTGTAGGTAAGTTTAGGTAAAACTCTTTCCTTTTGCTCTAGAACTTTCACTTTGATACATTAATATAATAAAATGGGGCAAATTTAGACACATAAATGAAAATTTATTACTAAAACAATGCACTTGTGACCACTCCTTATACAAACTTAGCTCATGCCTTGATTACATGGTATTTTGACCCCATTCCTTCTCTCTTATGTGGATGAACCATTCCTCCAAGTAACTAATGCTCACAAAATGTCCCTATTTCTCATTTCAAAGAAACTACACTAAACCCTTGTCTAATCCACACTTCTATCTTAATTATACTTACTCTTCAAACAAGACCACCCTATTAGGACTATTTTACTCACTAATAGTGTCTAATTTTTTTAGTCAAATCCACCCACCAAATAACAGATAGTTGCTAAAATTAAAATTAACCAAATAGTCATTTTACATGTTTATTAAGCCCCATCTAAAGGAATTCTAAAATTATTACTATAAAACCGATTTTTTATAACCATTATTCATTACAAGCTCATATAATTGAAAAGAACCATAATATCTAACATTGAGAGAAAAACATCATTTTTCCAATTCAAAGTCCACATAGACTTAATAGCCCTAAGCTATGTCTAAATACACCTCCATGGTCACATGTCATTGTTGAAACATCTAATCACACTAATATTTCACTGACATTTATAATTTCACCAATATTTCACACACACCATGATAGCATGGGAGAATTACATGGATTTTGACCCCTCTTCACATTATTGGTATATAAGCAACTTTCAAGAAAGGGGTGTTGAGGTCAAGCACAACTTCAAATGCTAACCCATTTTTACCCTATGATTGCATCCATCCTCGTGTCACTGAGGTAAGGTTTTAGTGAATAAAAAGCTACATAATGGCTTATACAATAGATCAAAATCTCCCAAACAGTCAAATAGGACATATAAGCACAAGCAAACCTATCATACAAGTCTAAATGATTAAACCCTCATAGATCACCAATGTGAAGGATTCCCCTATCTAATTATAGTGGCCTTTTCCTTGATATAAGTGAAGTGTGTTCCTAATTAATAGCCCAATCATAAAGCCATTCAGTTGTTTTTATAGCTATACTTATAGTCATGCACATTTTATTTCTAAATAACTTGTGTTTATTTGGTATTTTATTTTTTCAATTTTTCTCTAATGCATTAAGTTCTAAGTCAATTTTTCATTTATTGTATATTTTTTATTTTTACACAACAATTTTTCTAATTAGGATTAAAGATATCTTAATTACTAGATTTAATAAAATAATATCATGGTAACAATCCTAGCATAATGTAATCAATTGATATCTAAGTTAGTACCAAACATGTTAGTGACCACACACAATCTAGGAAATATACACACAAGGAAAAGATTCATATAAGATGAAAACATGACAATATGATCCTCTATGGACAAGGATTCAAAAACATGCTAAAACATGCACATCCACACACAATGATATAAAATTATTTAATGCTCATATGTGAAATTCAAATTTGAATAGATTTGAAAATAAAAATGAAGATGTAAACTTATATGTGTGAAACTAATGTTTCTCTTATGACCTTGATTGGGGATGATGCTTCCTTGAAGCATTAGAGCATTAGTGATTCCTATGAAGCACTTAGAGAAGGTTGGTTCCTTAATTGAACCAATGGATAATTTGAGGGGGATCAAGACACAAATTTAATGGATATTATATAGAAAATAAAAGCCATCGATGGATGAAAAAAATCAATTTTTACTATTGGTTTTTGTAACCCAATGACATGAAATGTGTTAGAATCCATGATATATTTCTAGGTAATAATGCTATAGGTTATTAAGCCTTTAGGTTATGGATTATACAATTTAAATGAATCAAAAAACATAGATGGATTAAATATTCAAATGTCACTTTTTGCCTTTGTTTATGAATGCATGAACAAAATATAATGGTGAACATCCATGCTCCTAAAATGTTTGCATATAGTAAGTAGTATTGAAAACTATGGCATGAATATATATTATGTCCCCTAAATTTTGAAAATTATCATAATGTAGATACTAAAATCTAATTTATATAGTGCCTCAGTATTATACACTTTTAAAACATCTATCATGGCTATACATTTTATTTATAGACCTACGTACTATCAAAAATATCATGTTCATTATATATTTATGCCTAATTGCTTATCTCTTAGTCCAGTCATTGTTATTATGATGATGAAGCCTTATATAATATGAAAAAAGTTATAACCTCGATTTTTATCCTTTATTATTAGTTTTGGACATGTACCTATTTTCTATCTCCCTGGACACTTGTGTCCCAGATAGACACATGCATCAACACAAGTGTCCACTTTTCTTAAAAGTGTCTAGTGCCTAAAATTCATCCAATTTGTAAAATAAACATATATTAAAAGATATCCTAAGTGATTTAATGTGATATATTTATAAAATATTTTAGTATATATTAAATATCAACCTTCATTCATTCCTAACCTATAAATCACATATAATTCACAAGTAAATATACCAAGAAGCACTCAATCAAGTATTCAAATGAGCAAGCCTACCCTATTCATCCCTATTTCTATATTTATCGTAGGAGTAGTATTTACACAAGTCTAAAGTAATAAAGGAGAAGAATATGATCCATATTTTTTAAGTTCCAAGATTTTTCATTGCATGTCTTTTATTATCATGCATTACATCCATGTGCACATACAAGCCAACACATAGGGGAGAACTACATAATTAGAATGCCCTCTTTAGAGTATTAGTTATGTAGATAGTTCCCATTGATAGAGGGGTATTTGTAGTAGTTTGAAAATGTGAGCCTACTAACCCATTTTTCTTATATTTATTACAAGGGTGAATAAATAGGTGATGTAGAGGAACTATTTCCAAAGGTTCAACCCTGCAAGTTATACACACTTGTCATAACCTCACAGGTTTCTTTATAGCCTTTTTTTTAGTTTTCCTATTTGTAAAAATAATCTAAGATTAGAAACTAGAAACTAAAGTAATTTTAAAGTAACCTATTTTTAATTATGTGCCTTAATAAATTTTATTGGTTCAAAACCACTTATAGATCACTTTTCTATCCCCTATCAGTCCTAATTAGGTTTTCCAAGGCCTAAATACATGACAAACCTAATTTTCCATACATCCACAATTTTTACAGATGTAAAACCTCTAGAATATTTTTAGGGACATTAACCCACACCCAATCACAAATTTTTGGGATTTTTAACTAGTTATAACTCCCACAGATCTACTTTTTATTTGAAAACCCTAATTTAGGGTTAAATTGGTTTGTGTAGACCCGAGAGTAGAGTAAATGTTATTTCACACTATAAAAGGAGTTTAAAAATAGTATAAACATTTTATTAGGCCTATATAATTCCATTACACCTTATAAAATCCTTACTTCCTCCCCTTAATACTTTTATTACACTCTTTTATAGGATTTTATGTTTGATTGGGTTCATGTATACTAGCATCTACAAGACTGTGTTGTCCTTCTCACAAAGAAGTATGGAAATAACCAAATTAAAAACTTAAGAACATTGAAATAAAATGTAAATAACTTACCAAATTCACAAGAAGCCTTAGAAACAAGTCTTTATTGTATCTTTCTTCACTGATCAATCACATACAATCAATCTCTAATGTTCACACATAGAAAATAGGGTCTGCAGTCAATCTTGTCTTCAAGTGAGGAACTCCTCTTGTTATTTTATTGGAAATTTAACATTTAAAAACTTGAATAAATGATATTACATGAAAACCAAAGTTTTCAAGAAGATATAAAAAAGGTATAGGTCCAAAATTGGTAGTGAAGGATATTAATAAAGTTTATAAAAAAATCACATTATAGAATCTTGATCATCATAATAACAATGGTCAGACTAAGATATAAGTAATTAGACACAAATATATATTTAATTTGAGACTTCAATTAGTGGGAAGGTATAAAAATGAAAGGTACAACCATGATAGGTATTTTCCAAGTGTATAACACTGAGGTACTTTATAAATCATATTTTAGTATCTACAAGAGATAAAAATTCTCCAATGATTCAAGGAAACATCATCACTAAGAAAACTAACAAAAATCCACATTAATTCCATATATATAAGTGTATTCACTCTATACTCTCATTGAAATTTTTAAACTATACAAATACAACTAATTTTCAAATATAAAACATTTGATTTCAAATTTTAATGTTAAAGTTCAAGGTTCAAATTTTCAAATTCAAATTTTTAAGAATGAAATGACTAAGTCATGTGTTTTTCAAGGTTTTCCAAAATTTATGGTGCCTTGCATGATCTAAGTACACATCTCAAAGATAAAGTGTGTTTTACATAGCAAGTTATGGCTTTCCTTTAATCTATTAATTTCATTTATAAATTGGGGAACAAGGGGAGGGGCGGTAAATGTTATAACCTAAAATTGGTCATGAATACTTGATCATTCCTATTTTATACCATTTTACCATTAATTTACATGTGCACTTAATTGATAGCTATTTAAATTTGACCTATCAAAAACGTAAGAGGAGGCTTACTTTCATCATAAGGCCCTCCTTTGTCACCTATAGAAATGAGATTACTCCCAAAAACATATTTATGCTTATGTATGCTCTAACTTAGACCCAAACTCATCACCTCTATTGAAATTATAATAATACCCAACATGATAGGAACACTCAACATTCTTTTCCATGTCTACCATTTCTATCCTTCCTCTTGAACCACTATAAAATCACATTCAATTCATTCATTTGGAATAATCTTGGAAAGCTTATAAATTATTTTACAAGATCCTATTTACATAAATGAACATTAAAAAAAGGTTCCCTATTCTTCCCAAATTATTTTCTAATAACTCCAAGAAATCATGAGCCATGTTTGAATTTAGTTTTATCCATTCCTAACCAAGAAATGATCAAGTATTAAAGATAATTTTATATGCATTCATATAGTCAAAGGATCATAATTACAAAATTAACTTATGTGGAATATCGACATGGAAATTTAATCCCTCTTAGAAGTATTAGTATGTAGGTAGTGCTCAAAATAATGGGGTGTTAAGTTATGGCATAGCTCTAGCTATTAACTCACATTTACTCCTTCACATTTCTTTGTCTCCTTGCAGCACAAAGTTAAGTATTTTATCTTCAAGAAGGCATATATATGTACTAACACACTTTATAAATATAAATTCCACACAATAAGACCTAGTTTTCACTATCACACCTGACTATTCTTAAAGTTATATTTTTTAGCAAAAAGATAGGATCGACCAATAGGGGGAAGAACAACAATCACTCTTATCCCTTAGAAGGAGTTCTTATCCTTGAGATAACTTGAGCTCAAATTCTATAAGTTTTTTATTTTTATGAATTCTATATGTTCCTAATTTTTGTTTTCATTTTTATTTACCTAAAGATTCAAAAATCTAAGTTCATTTCTCTTTTTCATTGTTTAGTCTTGCTCATTTTTGTTTCACATTGTATACTTTAGTGATTATCTTCAATTTGATGTTTAAAACTATATTTACAACATTGTGTATTATTCTATTTTATTTATATAATTTAGGATTAATTATCATATTAATTCAAATTTAGATAAAACATTATTGTTTTGAAGGGGTAGGATTGACCCATAAGGATGTTATCAACTACTAATATTAATCCTTATGGGTCAACTCTTACTTGGGGAGTTAATATTTTTTTAAGACTTTGTAATGCTCATACATATTATTATATGGTTTTAGAAATGTGGAATATATGTAGTTGTAAAAAAATAACTTATAAAGGGACGGGCCCATGTAAGTACTTAGGATAGAGTGAGGTGGTGAAATATGACCAATTTAAGTTCTTAAGTCATGCAAGATAAAAGTGGGCCCAAATTGACATTATCAATTATTCATGACCAATTTTTCATATCTATGTTTCCTATCCTCTCCTCCCCCATGCTCCCCCCACTCCCCTCAATATATAAATTAAATTACTAGAGTAAAAGGTAAGATATACTTAAGTGTGTACACCATAATTTGCCTTTGGGAGAAATATCCAATCATGCAACATGTTCCACAGTGAATCCTATAATGATGTAAATGTAATTAATGTCCATATTTTAAATTTAAAATTTTAATGTAAATTTAATTTTAAAATATTTTAAGTAGAAAGGAAGGTGTCCACATGTATATGTGAAATTGTTATTGCTCTTGTAACTTTACTATTGACCATTTTGACCACAAGTCAAAATGGGTCAACCCCCTATATTAAAAAATTATATAGGGGTAAAATATAATGTTATAGTGTGTATTTAATGTCATATATTATTTTTTTAGTCTTGATCATGGTCTAATTAAATCTTATGTCAATTTGAGTCACATAGGGGTCATTTTGGGGTCATATCTGCAAGTAGCATAATTTTCGAGGTGTATAAGTGTCCTAGTTTTCCTTAAAATATCCAATATGTTAGATTACCTATAAATAATTTTAGTTTCATTTGAAATTTTTAGGTTCCCTAACTAAAAATAAAGAAAATAACTAAAAAAGGAGTATGGAACTTATACAACTTATAAGAGAGTGTGACACATGGGAGAAGGTTGTGATATGACTCTTCAAATTCCTAAAATTCATTTACATGATTGAAACATTTTTTAAGTACTTAAAGTGGTCCAAAACTATTATGTTCCTTCTTCACCCTTCTAGACATGTAGAACTAGTCAGTAGTTTATGCTCGGTATGACCAATTTGAGAAGTTTCATACTAGACACCTTCAGGGAATGATATTAAAATTATAAAGATCCATTTTAATAACAAGAGTTTAATGATTGGTCAACTGTAATTTATGAATAATCTCTAACAAGTTGATTACGTTCTTTTTCTCACTATTTCCCATACCCTATAGGTTTTTTCTATTTTTTAGATGATTTTGTACAATCTAGCTACTAGAATTGACTCCAAAGGACATGGACATCTTCACCTCATGTCCCCCATTATTGGTTTAATTTTTTAAGGTGTTTTGATGATCCAATCATCTCAAGTTACAAGAGAAGGGACCATTTTATGTTGCAGTTAGGTTTCCATCATTTTCATAATCTTCATGCTTTGGTAATGACTTCATAGGGTAGTGATAGGTTCATCATCATGTTTTAAATGTTATATTGGTCCCCTCACATTTAAATCTCATCCTTCAAAGCAATATTCATGATTTTTTAGTCATACGTACCATACAATCAGTTTATTGTATGACTGCCATACACAGTTAACTAAGTGAGTTGTGTAAGGATCTAAGACACATCTATGGAGTTGTGATGGAGGTCCTGAAATTTTGAACACACTCTCATATCAGGAAAAATTAATTAAAATCCCTTCACTTGATAAAATAAGGGACTGTGATAGTTAACTCAATCACCCACACAATCATATAACATAAAGTTACACCTACATGTGCCTACAAGAAGTGAAGGCATTAAAATGAGGTGTGAGATCAATTGACTATGCATATTTTTATTAGAGATAAATTGACTATAAAGGTAGATTCCTTGAATAAATGGACCATTTCATGCTTACTTCTTATATACAACTCAAAGTGCACCTGCAGGTGCCCTCATGGAAACAAATCATATTGATGAGGAAGTATCTAAGCTGGATAGGATTCTCTATAGTGAGAAGAGTCTATTTAGAAGTTTTGAAAAGGGTCCAAACCTCATTTAAACCCACAAAACATGAATATTGATCATATTTTCATCCACTACCTTTACATTAGAATTTCCACCTATAATTAACACTAGCAGAGATATGAAGGTACTTGTATGGAGAATATTGGACATGTTAAAACCTTCCTTGGAATCCTAGTATGTTCTGTAGATCATGGCAAACCTATTTGAATTATTATGTTGTAAAATTAATATTTTAAACTACTTTCAAAGGTAATGACTATAGATTCAAGGATCACATCCCTATAACATCAAAACAAAGCACCTTGCTACTTTGTTGATATCTTATAACAAGGTTTATAATAGTTTTGATACATCTTAGTGACTTTACCTTATATCCTCCACATAGGAGAATATATCTATAAAATATGGAGGGAAGATGATTAATGGAAAGTGGTTGTTGAAAGGCCTAAAGATGCAGTTTTATGCACTAAACTTAGATAGTGAGATCTACATTATTGAACATCAAAAGACCTTCATACCCAAAATTTTGAATAAGGCATGTATCATATATGATGGAAACATTAAGTTGATGATCACAGTTTTAATCTAGATTAATTAAATAATTTTTGTAGATAAGGTTGTAATTCTATGTTTTTAGTCCCATCCAGACCCACATGTGTATCTCACATGAGATGTTGATATATAGTGGAATATGAAGTCCTATAAGTGCATAGTAAGATCTTAGACATGGAAACCTATGAACATAAAGACATATATCAGCCCATAAATTGATTATTAAAACCTCAAATGGTTCCCACAATATATATGACACAAATTTTAAGGGTAAAGTCACCTACATGACCCTACACAGCCAACTATAGCTGACTATGATGGTAGAGAGCAAAATAATTAGGGTTCTTAGTGTTGGTGTAGCCCAAGAAAGAATGAATAGGTAAAAATCATTTATATATGATCTTGGAAGGATTTAAGAAGGATTTATCAATGTTTTCAAAGTATAATCCATGCAAAGTCATCTATAGGTACATCTCATAAATAGGAAACACAATCAAGTACCTTGACCAGTCAAGTGAAGGGCATGACTTGAGGGGTTTTTAAAAATGTTGTAATGAAGAAGTGGTTGGAATGAATTTAAAAATGGAATTAAAATCTCATGACACTCTTAGATCAAGGTAGTAGATCATATAAACCCTTTCCAAGTGCATCACACAGTCCACATGGTAGAACCCTACATGCAGTCCCTTTCCTAAGGGTTTGTCTTGGGTTTTGAAAGAGTTATAAGGTCTAATGACCTAACCAAAGGCCAAAATTTGGTGAAGATAGTATCCATCACTTTTATAATCCCATCAACTATCTATTTGGTTTGAGAAAATAAGGGAAGTACCATTTATTTTTTCTCAGATAGAGGGTACTTCCTTAGAAGTACAAACCCTAAAGTCTTGAAGGATGGATGTAAGGGAATGAATTAGGGGTTAATTAAACCTTTAAAATATGTGTGGAAAGTTTAATGACATATATTAAAGCATGATAAACCTTACATATAAGGAGGAATCTCAATAAGGTGGTTTATACCTTCAGGGTTACAGTCAGCCCTATTAGGCAAAGTTTTGGCCTAAAGTCCAAATGGAAGGCCAATGTCACTTTCAACCTAAGGTAAGCTCTAAAATTGATTATAACATGTTTATGAGGGCATAAAAAATGTTTACAAGCTTCCACCCTATAAATAATTCTCTAAGAAAGCCACTTTTGGCTAAAGGACAACTCAAACCTATGCAAAATGTGGAATCAAGCTTGATAGGGTGACTTTGAATGCTCACATATTATTGGAGGGTGTGCATGGGGGTATGAGAAGTTTGGGGAAGTTTAAGAATGCCCTGAGCATTGATTTTGTGGATTTGGTCTACAATTCTAATGACTCATCTCTATGAACAAATATTAAGAACAAAAATGACCTAAAACCCTCACAAACCCTTGTTCTAAACCTAATGAAGGAAATCAAGATGGAATTATATCCAAATAGATAATAATGGCTTGTAAAATACTTTGAGCCTATATATTACTCTCTAGAGACCCTTTCCATCCAATTTAAGAATTCCCTATCTATACAGCCAAGGTACAGAGTTCCTTTCTTTGATGGTTTTGTGCATTTTATAGGTTTTAAGGACTTTTTAGAGGAGAAATAAAATTTTAGAGAGAGATTGAGACTTATTATATCATACTATGATAATTTCATGTTCATAAAATATCCTAAGTTTTTTTTTAGGTGCCTTCATCTCAGCTAGTCAAAACTAGCAAAGTGAGCAAGATGATTATATGTGTGAAAACTTCAAGTGGGAGCCTATTTAAGGTGTACCCAAGAAATATAAGGCCATGTATGGTATTTCCAAGTTTCATCCACTCTCTTTCATATATTTTCATGGAAACTTGAAGCTAATTTTGAGTCCAAGTGTGAGGGATGACTAAAAAAAGAGTTTCTTTGACTATAGGCAATGATGGCTCACTTTTAGAAGAATCTAGATGATTAGGAAAGTAGTCAATGCATAGAGAAGCATGTATATAACCCCACCATCTTATTTTGATCATGATATGTATCTCTATTCATTTTTATGACTTTTCAAAAAGGGTGAATGATGAAAGTAGTTTTCTTGTGTAGAATGAGAACTCCTATGTCATATTTTATGAGTCTCATGACTTGGAGGACCATTTGTCCTATTAGAGCTTGCATGGTCTATCTTATAATTAATTTTTATGCACATGTAAATACTCCTCTCAAAATTATAAGTATTCAAGTGACCTTTGGACTTATCTTTTCCTACTTCTATCTCAAATGTTATAAGTAGCTACTATTGTGGCCTTTGTAATCTAATTCCACTCCATGTATGGAAAATACCTATTGGAATGATGTCATATTTTGCCTCTAGACATTAGTTTAAGTCTAATTTTTAGTTCTTGAAAAAAATTATAAGCATTAAATTGATGTATGGTGATTTAAATTTATAATTCTCTATCCTTTCTTCCCTTATCCTTTCATGTTTGTGTAAGAGTTCTTATTATAAAAGGTCATATGAAGTGGTGTTAAGTGTATGAGCCTATATTTTAAGTTTAAAATGAGCCTTAATGTCTAAAACTATCCTATGGTTCACTTACCTTTTATATCTCTCATGCATCTCACATCCATATTGAAATACTCGTGTTAGAATCCATAAGACTTAGAAATTAGTTTGTATTCCTTTTTCTTAGTATAATAAAGTATGATGGTCATATGGAATACATATTGGTGTATCACCCCCTTATATTAGGTTCATTTCATTCAAATTCTAAATATTTTCCCTATAACCAACTAGTTAGGTAGGTGTGTGCATTTCAAGATAGATTCAGAGAACTTGCCCTTAAATATAGAGGCTCACTTCCACTATAGGTACACCCACATACCTAGAAGTGTTCTCATGTTGCCCAAATCTAGAAGAGGCTTGAACACCCTCTTCTAGGGTGAAATATTTTGTGAAAATATTTATGGCATGCCTAGTAGGACCAAGGTCCAAGAGAGTGGAATGATTGTTAGTGTGTCTTTCCTCAAATTAGCTTTTAGAAGCAAGCAAGTTAACACCATTGGTGACTCCAAATGATAACTTCTAGTTATACACAGCCCTGGTATATCTAATTGAATATTTTTATTAGTTTTTTTATCTCATATAACAAATGAGGTTGATATGAATAGTTATGTTGTATATTTATATCATGAACCTCCCTATCATCCTTACTATGAACCAAATTTTACTCCTCAATAGTCTTATCAAAATGGCTATTATTTCTATGAGCCATGGTAGCCATATAGTCCTCCATTTCCCTCTCCATATGGACACCATGTTTTTGGACATCCCTATGAGGAAGGTTACCAAGAAACCTATCAATAAATTCCTCCCTATCAATCCCAATTTGAGTCATATCATTCATACTATGATCCTTATCAACCCCAAAAGGATCCTTATGAGTCTTGTCATGAGGAATCAAATGATTCCATAGATTGTACATTAATATATTATAAGGCAAGATGTAGATTATTGTAGGATATAATTAAAGAATCCAATGTTGGTCTTGTGCCCCATTATTACCCTCCTCCTCCTCCATCAACCCCACCTCATATCCAATCCTTTTTGGTAGCCATACCAGAGTTGATAGATAGTGAAGATAATATGAGAACATGGGATGAAGAGTTTGATGTGCTTCCTAATAATCTCATGGAGTGGTTAAGAATTTTTTCCTAAATATGGATGAGTGCATAGGAGGTGGTTGAAAGTGAAATTCAATGGGAGATAAAAGAACAAATGGACTTGGAAAAGAAGTGCCTTCAATTCTCAATATATAGGCTAAGTATGTGGGAGGATAAAGAGCTCAAAAATTAACATGTTATTGTTGAATAAAATCAAGGAGACTATTGTCAAGATGTAACTCCTACTTATGTATATGTTTGTCATTCTAATTATCCCAAGAAGTCACTTCTCTATGAGCTTATTAGTGCTTTTCTCTTTCCTAAATCCACTCATAATCCTTCTCCTTATCCTCACACTCCATTAGTAATCCATCAACCTTTCACAACACCTCATATTCCAACTCCTTCACATGAGCCTATCCATAAAACTCCCATCTTACCCTTTCTTGAGGAAGAGCTCATCTTGAGAGATGAAAGTGAAGAGGAGAAAATCTAAGCCATGGATGACCAAGAAGATGTCATAAGTGACTATGAGGAAGAGATCACCATATGGACTCCCCTTGGTGAACATAAGGGAAACTTAACCATTTTGAAGGAAGAGAAACATATTGAAGACTCTTTTGTAATTTTCCATGAGGAATGTGGCCAAGAATTGAAGAGAGAGGTATTTGAAGAAGACTCCATGTTTTATCATGAAGTTGTGGATGAAAATCTCAAGCATGAAGTGGAGTGCACTATACAGGGTGAAGGTCAAGTCACTCCTTAAGAAGTTGTAGTCCAAAAAGAATCTAATGAGACCAAATTAGAATACATAATTATTGGATATGACTCAATACCCCTATCTTATTTTGAATCGCCCTTAAATGGATTAGAACATTAAAAACACTAGTATGATGACCTCATACATCAAGATGAGAAAATTAAATAAGTAGTGGTTCTAGATGACAAGGAGGGTGTTTCATCGAATTTTATATTATATTTTGAGAAATGAAGAAGAAGAAACTAAATATGAGTATAGTTGAAAAACCTATTTGGTTGCATGCACATTAAATCAGATGATTATGAAGAACTCCTCTTTGGTTTGGGAGGATGACCTACAAATAAGATAACACTAAAGCAACTGGTTGGTTAGATAGATAGCTGAGTGGATTACCTAGAACTAGATAGATCCCAAAATCAAGAGCTTCTTCGAGGGCTATCAATCCACATGTTTTAAATAATTAAGTTTATAAATACAAGATAAATTACTTGCATCAATAATCAAAATGTACTAAAATTGAATACAAGAAATGCTTGGTAATAAAATAGACTAAAATGACTAATATAAAAATAAATAAGTCAACAGTGTTAAATGGGTTAAGTGTGCTTCAAAAAATTAGGTAGGGGTTTGTGAATAGGTAGGGACATAGAAAATTAGATTTTTTGGAGGGTCAAAGGGTGAAAATAACTTATTGTAATTTCTTGCCACATTGACCATCAGTGATTGAGGTGACCATCGATGGTTAAGGTGATTTTTGGTGGTCAAGGAGACCATCAGTGGTCAAGGTGACCATTGACAATTCGATAGACCATCAATGGTTACTATGTGTAGGTCTATATTGGTAAATAACTAGTTGACAAGATCACAAAGTTGGATTCTAAGAGATGGGTTAGTGTTGGGTTAATTTTAAAATATAAATAAATTAAATGAATATCAAAAAATAAATACTTATCTTTTTGGAGGTTGGTCAAATGAATGGTTGAGGTGGTTAGCCTATTGGTGGATTCTAGCATGACTCTATTAGAGTAATGGTACTTGACACTTTAGTAGAGTGGTAATGGCAAGTTCGCTCTCTGATGTGATGGTTGGATTGTTGGATCATTGATGATAATTGACCTACAAAAAAGGAACTCTAGATGCACAAGCTATTGATAATAATTGCATATGGATTTCACCTCCTTGTTCCTTTCTTCTTATACACAAGGAAGGATAGGTACAACAAGATGTTAATTGGGACTTTTAATTTTAACTCACATATTCAATGGTTTACACATGGATTTAGATGAGCTATTTTTAGGAAAACAAGGTGGATGGTTTGCATGTTGGATTTTGTGATGGTGGGCCCTTATCATCGATAGTCGAGGGCTAAAGTAAAGAGTTGTTAAAGGGGTAGGTTAAGTCAGTTGGTCAAATTAAATTTGGTTAGGCTTGGTTTGTAGTCAAAAGGTCAAATTGGTCCTAAGGGGGTCCTAAGGTGGTCCAGGGGAACTTCAACATTTGGAATCATAGTGTGTTGATTTCCAGTTTCTACATTTTTCCCTTTTTTATTATGCATCTTTGAATCAACAAGTTGCAAAACAAAAATAGATTACTAGTCATAGGATTGGTTGCCTCGAGTATGGAAGGAGGTGTTCCCCCTCAAATTGAGAGTTGATAAGGTAAAATAAAATTTGGTGAAGGTTTGATAAGGTGGAGGTTGATGATAACAGGTGAACATCATGAAGGTGAGTGATAGTTTGGGCACTTGAGGTGAAAACATGTGCATAAAGTGCAACAAAAAGGTGTGATAACTGAGATTATACATAGAATAAGTTATCATAGTTGGTAAAAATAATGAGTAGGTGCTAGGAGGATAAGTGACAAGTAGACCATATGATCACATTTATGTAGGGTGATTGGGTACATTTGTAAATGTAATCCTCCTAAGAAATGTCTATGTTTTCATGGGTATCCAAGGTAGGAAGTGCTCTTAGTGAAAACACAAATTGGCCAAGTGTCATAGGTATGCAAGGTAGGAAATGATCCTAAGAAGACATAAGTGGGTTAGGTATGCATGAGGTGGTGTAAGTTCAAGAATTTAGTGAACATGGTAATGTTGTCACTACGATCAAAAGACCATGCAAAATTCATCATAAAATATGCACTAGTCAAGTTGAAATAGACTAGTGGTAAGATGATAAGGTGGTCAAGTTGGGTAGAAAAGGTCATCCCTAGGGGCGAGTTGCTTTTATTTAGTTTTATATGGTTGAGGTTGCTTTGAGGCAAGAGTAAAATTTGGAGTAACTTGACCGTTGATGGTTGGGGTCCTCAAGGGAGATCATCAATAGTCACCCTGACCATTAATGATCAAGGTTCAACCCCTAAAAATTCAATTGGTCAAAAGTGAATTTGAATGTCATTTTGATAATTTTCACTTTTGACTATAGAGATTTATAATTTTGGAATGTTATGTGAAGACACTGTTGATGAGGACTATAGAGGAATTGATTGTTAGTTGAGGTAGAGAGTGGACCGAGTAAACCAGTGGGGATGTAGGGTGGGTGTGGATGAGGATAGGTGGGTATATGGATTACTCCTCAATGGATTTCATGGAATGAGGTAGGTAGAGCCCTTAAATTGATCATTTATCTTGATTTTGAAATTTTATTCAGTTTTGAGGGTGGTTGTATTAGTTATTTTACTAGGTGGGTTTTGGGTTTTGTGCCTTAGGTAGGGTTTTATTATTTTTATGAAAATGGATAGGTGAAATTCAAATTGGGGATCTAGGATAGGTAATTTTTAGGTTGGGGTAAGAATGGGTGAAATTTGATAAGGAAGATATTATTTTTTTAGTTGGTTTAGGGTAGGTTAGGGTGGGGAGTTTCTACCGACAATCACACATAGTGACCATCGATAGTCACCTTGACTGTTGATGATCGATAACTATCGACAATAGGGGTACCTAACTATTGGTGGTTACTATGACCATCGGTGGCCAGGTAAGCTTTGAAGTGTTTAAGGAAAGGTTAAAGGTTAAGGTTAAGTTGGTGAAAGGTTTGATCAAAGGGTTGGATTAAGTGTTTTAGGTCAAAATGATGAGATAAATGTTAGTATTAAAATAGGTAAGGGGCAGGTGTAGAAAAAGTTATGGTTTATAGGTGATCATAGGATAGATAAATAATTTGTGTACTAATGAATATTTGTAGGCTTAGGAATAGATATAGATGCATGATTGAGTGCCATGCATCTTTATGGAGATCCACCAGGGGATGACCCCAGCTGATTTGGCACATATAAAAGAGGTCAGGTTAGGAATGATATGACACTATCAGTATGTGCCATATGACAGTCCATGATCATAGCTCTTATTGAGAGATGGGATCCAAATACAAATACCTTTTTACTATCAACTAGTGAGATCATGATCCTACTAGAAGATGTACATATGATTACATGATTACCATTATAGGGTGATCTAATATACCATATAGAGTAGGAGGAGAATGAGGATCACCTTGAGCTGTTATATAGTGATGACTATGATCGAGTTAGATGGCATGTTGGAGGGAAAGCATTAAGATCTAGTAGAGATTGATGACTATGCTTATGATTTTCATTTTATATTTTTCCCTTCTAACTCAAGTAATGAGATATTTCCATACTTGCTACTAGGGGTGTTGGTTGAGTTACTACTGGGGAAGACTATATTTAGTTGGGTACTTATTCTCTTGGTATAGATATATAGGGAGATGTAGGGCTGTAAGGCCCATAAGAGGTATTGCATCAGTGTCAATCTTGTTTTACACTACTAGGCCTATGAGCACATCTAGGTGCTGAGGCCAATGGGGTTATCATGGATGGGATATGCGTAGATTGAGTTCCTATTTAGATTCATATGGTGAATAAGTGACTTCACTACATCAAGTGTAGGGGGAGGTGCACATGATGTAGATGAGTTTAGGGGCATACTAGGTGCACTAGTGATTGGAGACATTACCTAAAGACCTTATGTTTAGTTTCTAGTATGGCCTACCTATAGAAGGTAGCCCCTATCTCTATAGAGTTATAGATGGATATTTAGTAGGTGGAATGGGGAAGTAGAGATTATCCCCTTTGATGGGGTACATAGATAATACAACCTAATTTATGGTATTTTAGGCACATTCCCAAGATACATGCATGAGGATTTAGAGATTTTATTACTTGAGCCACATCTAGTACTAACTTTACTATATTAGGAAGATCTACCAACCAGGTGATAGGTAGATGATGTCAGCTTTGTAGATGAGTAATTAGCATGGTAATAGGCTTTATATGTAGCTATATATTTTGGTGATGGTGGTAGGAGGCTGATGGATGTGGACCTAGTTAGGAGAGGGGGATAGAGGGCACTGGTATAGGGGTTAGCCCTGATGGATAAGTAGGAGTGGTGCTAACTACTACATAAGCATGGGTCATAACATTATAAGGGCATGTGGATATATTATAGGGTCAATTTGATACATTATAGGGTTAGTTAGACACTATGATAGGTGAGAGAAACTAGGATAGAGCTATACTAACCTAGGTCACCCAGGAGTAGGATGCTCTAAGATAGGCCATGGAGTAATAGCAACACTAGTATGTCTAGTAGGGACCATTGATATGTATAGGTTTAGAGCCACCATACAAGAGTTATGATACTATGAGGCCATAATCTTCACTCACTACCTAATAGAGTCCTAATGGGGTGAGTACAGAGCTAGTTTTGTAGGCAATGCCAGTGTGGTAACACTAGGTTAATGGGCCAAATTTGTAGCTAGATAGATAGGTACATCTAGGGGAGAGGCAAGTGCTATAGGGGGTAGGCACTAGGATCTAGCAATGCTTTTGGAGATAATGGTGCCCCTAGGGCATAACCATGACATAGTTCAAATATATTTATATATTATTGTATATCATTTTGATTCTGGCCTACAAGTTGATGTGGTGAGATGTACATTTTGAGAGGGAGAGACATGTATATCTATTATATACATTATGATGCTATTTGACTCATGAGTTATATATATGGTCTTTATTTATTACTCATTGCTCATGGTTTATTATTTGATTTGATATTGATTCTTATGATGTGATGTTTATATTGATTATGGATTATTCTTATATCATGGATGCTAGACACTAATGTAGACTCACCTAGCTAGGCATGAGATGGATTTAATTTATGGGTATGCTTCTTGTTTGCTTATGACATGCTAAATTTTAATTTATATATGTTTCATTATATAGATTTATACATGTGATTAAAATGGTTGATTGTTTTATTTCTCATGGATGATATGATGTATTTATGCTTATTATAGTTATGATTATGGTTATGAGTTTGCTTATGACACATGTGTATATGATTTTTGTTAATTTTTTAAAGATAAAACACATGAGGTAATTTAAACAACACCAAATAAGATAATCAAGAGACAAACATTGTAATGAAAATACCAACTAGTCATGAGAGGGTAAGAAGAAAGCAAGATGATTCTTCTTTTACAAGGACTAAAAAAAACCAAAGTTGGATTGGATTAAGGAACATAAGCCCTTCGAATGTTTCACATTTGTGTTCATTAATTGGTTGAAAAAATGTGTCTTGACAACATAATGTTAAGTAAGCTCAAAATCCCTTACTTATAGTGTGTAAAGGGGATATGGATGAAAATGGAACCTTCTTTTGAGACTAGTATGCCTCTTTTTTAAGTATTTGAAGAGTCAGGATAAACAAGTTTATGTCATACAAAGTGTAGACTGATTGATGCAGGAAGTCTACTAATTAAAGCCAATTGCAGATTTCAAAGTTAGATTCCTTATGAGAGGCAATTATGGATTTCAAAGTTATATTGATTTTTCCATTACTTTATAATGGGTCTTTTGCTTATTTTCTTAGGAGGATTGGGGAATCTAATCGATGCGAGAAGCTTCCAAGAAATTGCTCACTTTGACAAATGATTTACTCAGCCATCTTTCAAGGGAGTGGTTTGAGTTTGTGTGCTTTGTTTAATGTTTTTTATAGCTATCCTTTGATAGATTAGTCCACCTTACATTTAAAAATTTCAAATATGTTTTCAACATCTATCCTTGAAGGGAGTAGTTTTCATATGCTAGGAATGAGCCATAATTTCTATTGGTAGGGATTTTACTTTGTTTGATTTTTCTTGACATAGAATTGCTTAGGTTGGCTTAAGGGTTCACCTTTATGAATGCAAATTAGAAGCATAATAAGGTAGATTAGGTGTAAAATAGGTTTAGGTGACAATTATCATGGTAATCCATCCTGGGAAAGGGGTGAAAAGTACCATGATAATCATGCCATAGGTAGAGCCATGTCACCCATTATTCAAGATTAGGATATGATTATAATGGATAATCACATGATTTAGTTTTAATCACTTGCCCCTAAAATAGGGAGATTAATGTGGTTGAAAGAGAGGGATGAGCTTAGGTTTAAAAAAATGGTGAACTTGATCCTTCTTAACAAAAGCATGGACCCAGATGTAAAGCATTGAGGGGCCTAGGTTTTGGGTTTTCATCAAGAGAGGATAACTGGTAAGATCCTAATCTATATTTATGGGTTATGATATAGGGTTTGAACAAATTAAAAGTAAACTTCACTTGATTGATTTTATCCATATTGGTGACATGTTTATTTTCCTCTAGGTTGAGGTCTCTAATGTTAAATTCTTGCACTCTAAGGTGTTTTTTATAGGTACACTTGACACGTTCTTAATAGACATGAATATGGGTGAGGGCAACTAAATAACACTCATCAAGTAGTTTAAGTTAGGCTAAGCAGTGCTGATGATAATCATCCTTAGTAATTAGATCTTGCAAAGATATGTGAAGATAAGGTATTTGGACTTCAAGAGGCAAGATGACCTCTACTCCAAACATAAGAGAGAAAGGGGTAGCACCCATAGGGGTTCTAATGCTAGTATAATATACTCATAAGGCAAAGTGAATATGCAAATGCCAATCTTGACCAGATGCATTAACCATTTTAGTGAGCATATTATTAAGAGTTTTATTAGAGGCCTCAACCTATCCATTCACTTGAGGGTGATAGGGTGAGGAGAATATTAAATTTATATTGAATGCATCAAAAAGACCTTGGACTTGCTTTTTCTTAAAATATTTACCATTGTTGATGATAATCTTTTGAGGAACACCAAAGTTGTAGATGATGTGATGGTTGATAAAATTGATAATCTTCTCTGATTTGTTCAAGACTAGATTAATAGACTCAACCCATTTGGTAAAATATTTGGTCACAGTGATGATATAATGGTGTCACTATGAAGAATGGGGGTTAATTTCACCAATAAGGTCTAGACCCCATTGTGACAAAGGTCAAAAATTGAAGGAAACATGAATATTATGGCTAGGTGCATCATGTAAATTAGCATGTTATTGACATTTAACACACTTTTTCACATAATCACATTAGTATTAGTTAAGGTTAGGCTAGTAATAACTAAGCCAAAGGATGCATTTACCTATGGTGAAGACATTAAAGTGTCCCCCATAGATACCATCATGCATTTCCTTGATAGCATGAGAAGTTTCATGACTGCACAAGAAACAGAAGAGGAAACCATCAAAGCCACATTTTTAAAGAATTCCCTCTATAATGGTATAATGTGAGGTACTCTGGATAAATGTTCTTTGAGTATTCTTGGAAAGCCCAAAAGGAATGATGGAAAGGTTGAGATAGTTGAAGGTCTATTGATACCAAAGGTTGGGTTTCTTCCACATTGAAAATGGTGGGAGAATCTAGTTTGACATAGGAAGGTTGGGTAAGTCTATGGATAATAATAGATAGCTTAGAGTCAAAAGGTGTAGATGGGATCTAAGAGGTGAGGGAAGCCATGGCATTGGTAAACTTATGGGTAGATCATGGGTTTTAATGGACATGATAGTGTTTAAATGATGCTAAGAGTTCATCAACTAGCTATTTATACTATTGTTAAACATCATTCTTACACTAGTAAGAGTCATTAATTTGATTAGCCACAAGTTAGGAGTCACCAAAGATATTGATTATTGACTCCTAGGGTTAACATAGTTTAAGGGAATATGAATAAGGCTCTATACTTAGCCATATTATTGATACATTCAAAATCAAACTTTAAGGACAAAAGAAGAGGCTCACCATCAAAGGGAATAAGGATGATACTAGTTCCCCCACCATGTTGATATTTTGATCCATCAAAGATCATGGTGACCTAATAGGTGAAGTTTACTTGAGAGAGGGTTATGATGGACTAATTGGGGAACTTAATAGGAAGATGTTAGTTGTCTACTAATGGTGCTTCAACCAATTAGTTGTCAATGACTTGCCCCTTAATTATATTTTATTGAAGGAACTCAAGGTCAAACTCTACTAAAATCATGAGCCATTTGGCCATGTGTTGGTTTTGGTATGGCTTGGAGTGCATATACTTGAGTAGTTTGGTATTGGTTATGACAAATGTTTTATTTTTAAGGAGGTAGTGGCAAAGTTTGGTGGCCATAAAGACTAAATCTAAGAAAAGCTTATCTATATGGGTATACTGAGTCTCATACTCTAAAAATGTGTAGTTGATGTAGTAGACAACTTACACATTATGTTGTTCATCTTGATGATTAATCATTGCCCCTAGGGAGTGGTCAGTGGTGGAGATATAAAGGTAGAAAGATTGGTCATCCTTGGGAGGGGAGGGAACAGGTGGAGACAAAAGGTACTTTTTGAGTGAATCAAAGGCCTTTTGATAGTCCCTATTCCACTTGAAATATAAATCCTTCTTTAGAAGGTGGTGAAAGGGTTGGCATCAATCCCAAAACTAGGAGATAAAATGATGAATGGATTGGAGTTTCCCCTACAAACTACAAAGTTAGTTGAGGTTGATTGGAGGAATCATGTCAAGGATTTATTTAATCTTAGTGGGATTAACTTTGATTCTATAGAGGTAGATAATAAAACCAAGGAGATTTCCTGATAAGACCCCAAAAATGCACTTCTTAGGGTTAAGGTGGACATGGTAATGGATAAGTTACTCAAATATGATTTTGACAATAACTAAATGATCCTTTTAGAGTTTGGATTTTTTGATAAGGTCATCCACATATTCCTCCATAATCTTATGGATAAAGTCATGAAAGATATAAGTCATGGCACATTTTTAGGTTACACCAGTATTATTTAATTTAAAAGGCATGACTCTTTAGTAGAAGGATCCTTATGAGGTGGTAAAGGTGGCCTTGTGTTGATCTTTAGGGGAAATTAGGATCTGATTGTAACCTGAGAATCCATCTATGAAAGATAACATCTTAAGGCCAATTATAAGATGAACTAGCTGGTTGATGCTTGGTAGAGGAAATTCATCTTTGGGACAAGTGATGTTAAGGTTAAAAAAATACACACAAATGCGTAGTCCCCCTATGGCTTTGGTGATAGGCATGACACTCGAGACCCATTAGGGATAGTCAATGGGTTGAATGAAATTCATAGATAGAAGATGATTAAACTCATCTATGATGAGAAGGGTAATGCAAGGATGCATGCATTGAAGTTTATATTTGATGGGCTTGGCATCATGGTTGGTGACTATGTTATGGGTAGCAATGGTGGGTCAATTCTAGGCATGTCACTATAAGACCAAGTAAATGTTATGCTACAATCTTGGCCAATTTTGACAATGTAGGTGTCATCTAGAGTACCCAAGTTGATATCCATGGTGGATTCATTTCACATAGTTGAAGTCTTAAGAGGAAGGGATTTGTGGATGGAAGAATCTAGGGCACCAAGGTAGGTGAGAATAGACTCATCATCCTGGCATTGAATAGTGTTAATGGTAAGAGAGTCATCTCAAGATGGGTCAAAGGGATAGTTACAGTTTCCCCTTCCTTTTGATAAGTCAAGGGTCTAAGTTTGATCATGTTGAACAAAAAAATTAGGTTGGATGATGTCATCATCTTCACACATAGATGAAGAAGAGGTTGGGGAGGAAGGGGTGTCTTTCTCAATAATGGTGGTAGTAGGTGGTATGTTTTTCTTCTTGGTGGTTAAAATGAAACCAAAGCCATGTTTCTCATGATACTTTTGAGTCCTAATTGAAATCAACTCATGTGGGTCATGCTCATATCATCTAAAACCAAATCTTTTCCAAGCACACCTATAGATTTATGTCTTTGCAAAGCTTAGTTTATCTAGGTAGGAGAAACTAATGGTAAATGGTTAAGGTGAAAGAGAGGTGGTGGAAGTTCCAAGGGTCTTGTCAAGTCCCCCATAGATTTAATAGGTATGACAATGGGTAAGTCCAAAGAGAATAATAGTTCTAACATTAGGGTCATACTTGGGTTGGTGGTCAAGTTTCCCATGCTCTTGGGGAGTAGGGAAATCATCAAGGGTGAGGAGGTGATATTCCCCCAGTGAAATATGTCGGAATGTAGATTAAAAGTGGTATAAGATGGGGATCTTATCAGAGGGGATGGATGAGCTAGTAGATGCCTCATTGGTAGGAGAAGGTATGACCTCTTATTTTGTGGTTGAGGTCATATATTTTACCAAAGAGGGTGTGCTAGATGGAGGTAGGAAGATGTCATTGGGTTTATAGGTCATGTTGCATGTTGAGAAGGGACTTGGATCAGCTTAGATGGTGATAACCTAGCCTTTATGATCAAATTTAGTGTAATGATGAAGGGTAGAAAGGACACAACCCATGGATCAAATCCAAAGCCATCCCAGTAAAACATTGTATTGGAAATCACCTTCCACTATGTAGAAGAGTTAAAGGAGTGTGTGGGGTCCTAAATAGATATGAAGAACAATAGTTCCCAAGGTAGTGGCCATGGTGTTATTGAAGGATCAAAGGATAGCCAAGGTCTTAGACATGACATTTTTTAATAGGTTGAGTTGGTTATAGGCATGGGAGTATATGATATTAATATTGGCTCTTCCATAAATCGTAATTTGTTTGATGTAGGTTTGGTTGATGTAAGTAGTAATAAAGAGAGGGGGATCTAGGTCATCAAGATGGATAAAAGGTATTTCCAAATCCTTGAAGGTGACAAGGTTGGAAATTTTTAGAGCACCAACAAAGGTTGCTAGAGATTGAGGGTATTCAATTTGGACCTCTACTAATTGTAATACCTTGATCATTGTTTGGAAACAATGAGGTGAATTAATAATATACTCATATAAGTATATCTTCATTGGGGTTTGGTGAAGCTATTTGAGCACCACTCTCTTGATGGATTAAAAGGGGTTAGATTGGGAGGTACCCAAGATAGATATCTTAGGTTTAGTTGAAGGTGATGGTGTTTGTTTTTGGTTTGGTTGAAAGGTAGATGATGGGTATGTCCATATAATAGACACTTTGGCCTTCCTATTATCCTTATTTTGAGCTTGTGATTGTGTGACCACATGGATAGTATGGATAGAGGGAAGAGTTAGGCTAGGAGATGGGTTTGTTTCCTCATCACTCTGAGTTAATTGTGGGGGAATAGGTAGGTGTTGGGTAGTGGTTGGTGTTGGTAGGATTGGTAGTAAGATCATGGGAGGTTCCTTTATTAATAGATCATCCTCATCATAAAGCCTATGGATAATGGTTTGGATAGCCTTGTAGGTCTCTATGTCATGCCTCAGTGTCCTATGATAAGAGCACACTTGATGATTGTTATACTAGACTGGTTTTGGACTAAAAGGGTTGAATGGCCTGATAGGTGGTAAGGTAAATATAGAGGCTCATAATAACCTTTGAAAGATGATTGAGTAAGACTTAGATAAAGGTGGAGAGGGTTTAGGGGTTTTGGTCTTGGTTGGTAAGGTGGAAGTATTTTTGGAAATGGGCTTAATGATGGAAGGTTTGGGTAAGGTGTTACTCTTAAATGATGGTTTGGGTTTTGTTAAGGTGGAGATTGATAGGTTAGAGGTAAGAGGTTTTAGGGTAGGTATTTTGGTTATTAATGTCTCAAGAAAGATAAGTGTGTCTGAAAGCAAGTGTGCCAGTGTAACCAACATCAATGGTTGGGTCTTGGTTAGAATGGTTGGCTTCCTAATCAAAGTGGAGGGATGAGGCCCCAAAATAGAGGGTAAGGTTGAAGGAAGTAGGATTTTGGCTCTTTGGCCTTTTGGTGGCTTAACTTCCTTGATCGATTTGGGTTTTTGGTTGGTTGTTGGGTTTGGTGAGGTAAACTCCACTTTCATAGATGGGTGATTAATGCTCTATGTAGGTAAGGTGCCAAGTTTTTTGGTTGGTTTGGTTAGTTTGGTTGGGGAAGGTGATTTTTTTGTTTTGAGGTTTAAATGTCATGGATGATTAATAAATTATTAGGTTGGTAGTGGTTTTTATCATTTTGGTTGGTAAGATAGGGGTTTGGATAATAAGAGGGGTGGATTGGTTTGCTAAAGGTGTGGTTGGAGGTTCCTACTCAGTGATATAAGATATCCCTCATTATTTCCAAAATGTGGCTCGATCCATGTTAGGGTTGGAGATAAATTCCATTTTTTGCACTAAACTAGAGAATGGTTTATATACTAGTTTTGGTCCTTGGTTAGTGTACTTGAAATATAAGCCCATAGGTTGAGATAGAGGGATGGTAACCTCATCCTTTTCCTCAATCAACAAATTCAAGGTTTGAATGGGTGACTCCTCTATGGAAGTTTTAGCCATGGGAGCTTCTTCTTTAAGAATGATCTCCAAAGGGGTAGTAAATTGCTTGATGGTTGAGAGAGAAGGTAAAATGAGTGTTTATTCTAGTATATAAATGGAAGGAGGGGTTGATGGATCTACTACCTCAATAAGTGGAAGAGGATAAATGGTTTATTCCTTAATTTGGGTCTCTAAACTACAATACCTCAATAAGGTGAGAGGACGAGGAGTAGGTAGGTTGGGTAGTAGGTTCTTTAGTAATGAGCATGCCATGAACCATGTTAACAGTATGGGCATCATGAGAATACTCAATTTTTTTGGTTTCATTTTTAGTAGGTTCATGAATGGGAAAACATTGCCTAAATATTTTAAGGGCTTGGTTTTTAGGTTCATTGGGGTTATCCAACACAAGTTCCCCCTTGTCAATGAGATATTGGACAATTCTCTTGAAGGTATTACACCTACTAACATCATGCCTAACTACTCGATGGAAATTTCATAGATCATTTTCAATATACCAACTAGGTTTAGGATGAGAAGAATCAAATTGCTAAGGTGGTTTGATAGGATAAAGTTATATGATTTTCTCCTTTAATAACTTCTCCAAGATATAAGCATAAGACTCTCCAAGTGGAGTAAATTGCTCCTAGGTTTTCTGGTTTTGGTTTCTCATGTTTTCCTTTGAGGATCTAGAGGAATTTGGTTGGTTGATAGATGGGGGAGAAGTGGATTTAAGGATAACCATGTTTTTATTTCCCTTTATTTTAGTCCCAATATTTGTTTGGTTACTTGGTTTAGAGGAGGAAGCCTCATTGGTTTTGTAGGTAGAGTTCTTGTTCTTCATTTTTGGATTTCCTTCATTGATGGGTATATTTTTTATCTTATGCACCATAGTAAAATCTTTGTAAAAAGTTTTAAATCTCTAAACATGTAATTTAGAAGAGATGTGTTTGACACATGCCTGAGCAAAAAGTTCTATAAGTTTGGGTTGGGGCAAAGAGAAAGAGAGTTGGTTGATCAAGCTCCTTCAATGAGCTATAAAATTGGTAATAGATTCATCATCAAATTATCAGATAGAGTAAAGGTCAATGATGGAAACCTCCTAGGAGATATTTATTAAAAATTGATCCAAGAAGGTTTGGGCTAGCTAGGTAAAGGAGAATAAAGAGTTTTTGGTTATGGCACTATACTAGTCTAAGGCTAGACCAAATAGGGACATAGGGAAGGTATAAAGAAGGAGGTCATCATCATAGGCAATCAAGTAACATGCATGTCTAAATGCCCTGAGGTGTTATTGAGGATCCTCCTTACTCTAAAACTTAGAGAACTTGGGAAGTTCCCACTGAAGAGGGTATGGTTTGATAGGGTTAAATGGGTGGATGGGCTCATTACAGATCTAATCATATGATAATATATTGTGAGATGAAAAAATAGAAGACTCTAAGGTAGTCATCTTATCCATGATCATTTTCATTAAATCTTCTTGGGATTGTGCACCTAGAAGGTTATAAGGTGCATACTATTGTGGTG
The DNA here is from genome assembly GCA_037957365.1 of Torreya grandis. NCBI lineage: Eukaryota > Viridiplantae > Streptophyta > Pinopsida > Cupressales > Taxaceae > Torreya > Torreya grandis. Next base: position 1,102,713 of record JARHVA010002856.1, read on the forward strand.
GTTGGGTAACATATTGATAGTGGGTAGGAGGTTGGGAAGATACCACATATTGGTATGAGGATACCGATGGTTAGGTGGATACTATGTAGGGGTAGGTGGATATAGGTGGTTCGATAATAGGTAGAGGTACATGCCCTTGTGGTTTGATGATGTAACCTATGTTTGGTGTAATGGGCACCTGTTGGGTAATATTGATGGTTAGGTTAGTGATCAAAGGAAATGTAGTGACCTTTTTGGTGATTGGTGGTAAGGTAGAAGGTATATGTAGCACAAGATTTTGAAGTGGGGTAATGGTTGGTGGATTAGAGGTAGCCAAAGGAAGGTTGACAATGCTAGTGGTATGTGCTCCCATGGTGAGGGGAATATAGGTAGCTAGTGGTTGGGTTGATCCTAAGGTAGAGGAGTTGTTGGTGAGGGTAGAAGGTATAAGGGTGTTTGTAGGTTGGGCAGGTTGGTTTTCTATAGTATTATCAAAGGGATTGCTGGTGGATGAAGAGGTTTGGGTAGTCAATGGTTGGGTAGTGACAATGGTAATAGATTCTTTTCACATGAGGTGGGAAGGCATGCCATAAGGTGGGTCCATAGGTAGAACCAGAGTAGGGGTACGATGGGGTGTAGTGTTAAGATAATGCTAAAGGGCCATAGGGTTATTATTTAAGAAAGTGAAAAAGTTAATATCTCATTAGGGAACTTCCTAAGGGAAAGTAGGAATTCCCAAAGGGTGAGGAGAATATATTAGTTTAGAGACATAGTCCATGGATGAAGCAGTAGAAGAGGTTAACTAGTTCGGTGATGGGTTCTGTCCTACTAGTTTTTTCACTACTCATGAGTTAGAACCATATGAAAGAAGGAAAAGAGAATGTAAAAACAATCTCACCACTAAAATAGAGAGAAGACAAGAAATTATCAAGAAAATTAATCACATTCTAAAAATTACATTAAGTCCCAAAGGTTATTTTTAGTCTCTTTTTTGGCTTATACCTTAAGCTTTCAAGAAATTGTGTGACTGAAATTGGTTTGTAGAGCTGGTACTAGAAAAGAAGTCTATGGTGGGTTTTAAGTTATTTAGGCTCTCAAAAAGAATCTGTATTAGGAATCAATATGTGGCTTGGTATTGGGGCCTACCCTTTACTTCACACACCATAGTGATAAGGGTGTCAGGTGCTTATCTAATATATATTGATTTCCAAAGTTTATACTCAACCAGAGAGTTGAGTTAGTTATCCCCTTGGTGATGACCTCCAAGTAGGATTGTTGGAAAAGGATAAGGTGACTATTGGGTGATGAAATCCTAGTCAGTCCTTGTCTCAAGTTTGTTTGATGTTTAATTGACGAAGGTGGTTTGGTTTAGTATGTACAATAAAAAGTGATGTTACAATAGGATTACTTTTCTTTACTTTAGATTATATGAGCTAAACTTGCAATAAATTTATGTATGCACTTAATTTTAAGCCCAAAATAAACATTGATGTCATTTATGAGAATAGAATAAATAAAATAGAAAACAAGAGAACTCAAGCATCCCATCGGGCATGCCATAATTTTTTAGTGAATTATAGCTTATATTTTAGAAAAGGAAAAAGAAGAAACTAAATAAGGGTATGGTTGAAAAACCTATTAGGTTGTGCACATATTGAATAAAATGATTATGAAGAACTCCTATTTGACTTGGTAGGATGACCTATAAATAAGATAGCACTAAAGAAAATGGTTGGTTGGATAGATAGTTGAGTGGATTGCCTAGCACTAGCTAGATCCCAAAAGCAAAAGCTTCCTCGAGTGTTATCAATCCACATGTTTTAAATAATTAAGTTTATAAATAGAAGATAAAGTATTTACATCAATAATCAAAAGGTACTAAAACTAAATATAATAAATGCTTGCTAAGAAATTAGACTAAAATGACTAATATAGCAATAAACAAGTCAACACTAGTGCTAAATGGGTCAAGTGTGCTTTAGAAAATTAGGAAAGGGTCTATGAATAGGTAAGGACATATAAAATTATATTTGGTTGGGGGTTAGAGGTTTAAAATAACTTGTTATTTTCTACCATAGTGACTATCGGTAGTTAAGGTAACCATCGATGATCAAGGTGATTGTTGATAGTTGGACAGACCATCGATGATTGGGACAATCATCAATAATTAATATGAGTATTTATAGATTGGTAAATAGTTGGTTGATGGGATCACAAAGTTGGATTTTGAGAGATTAGTTGGTGATGGGTTAATTTTGAAATACAAATAAAGTAAATGAATATCAAAAAATAAATACTTATCTTTCTAGAGGTTGATCAGATGAGTGGTTGAAATAGTTGGCCTATTGGTGGATTTTGGCATGATTCCAGTAGAGTAATAGTACTTGATGATTTAGCAGAGTATTAGTAGAAAGTTGGCTCTCTAATGTGATGTTTGGATCATTATATCACTAATGATGATTGACCTATAAAAAAAGGAACTATAGATGCACAAGCTCTTGATAACAATTATAGATGGATTTCAAGTCCCTGCTCCTCTCTTCTTATATGCAATGAAGGAGAGGTGTAACAAGAGGTTAACTAGGCATTATAATTTTAAATCATGCATGAAATGGCTCACATATGGATTTATATGAGATATTTTTATAGAATCAAGGTAGATGGTTTGTATGTTGGCTTTTGGGATGGTGGTCCTTGACCATTGATGGACAAGAAGACCATTAGTGATCATACTGATCATCAATGATCAAGGGCCAAGGAAAAGTGTCAATAAAGGGGTAGGTTAAGTTAGTTGGTCAAATGACTATGGTTAGGATTGATTTAAATTTTAAAGGTCAAATTAGTCCAAAGGGGGTCCTAAGGTGGTCTAGGGGAATTTTGACATTTGAAATCATGATATGTTGAATTTTGATGTCTACAGAGGGAAAATATGATTAGTAACTAAAAATAAATATATTTTAAGAGGTTAATATATTTTCCACATTGAGGAATAATTATATGATAAGTTGGTGAAATATTAAACCATGGAGGATAATGACTAATATTGGTTAGAATATGCAAAGCTCCTTGATGAGGTTGAAGAACTTGTAGCTGAATAAAAACCCAATCTTATTGAGAGCACTATGGAAACCAAGAAGGTATGCCTTGTAAGACCACAATTGGAGGTAATATTTGAATATTTATGTGAGAAATTTGAGGCTATTTGGATGAAATAAGAGTTCATTTCCAAGGCTAGCTTGTTTAGAGCTACTTGGTTCGCATTGAACACCATGCCAATGAAGTTGGCAAACACCATGAAGAAGAGGAAGGCATCAATGCCAATGATAAAAATGATACATGCATATTTAAATCCTTCTTTTCATGAAACAAGATATATTTCAAACTTTGATTTTGATCTATGAGGATATTTTCATTTCAGGTTAGTTAGTGTTTGAGTTAGTTAGTTTGGTTGTTTTGTTTGTGTGTTTCATAAGTGCTCATGAAGTACATGTGTGTTTCTTAATTTATGTCTCATTATTGTTGTTTTAAGTTTTTTGGTGTGTTTTAAATTTTAATTTATGTGTCAAAACTACGTACATGTGACTTCATATCCTAATGGATAGGATTAGGCAATTGGTCATGGCATAACAATCATACCACCATTGGGAAATTACCAAGAATGTTAACCATTTTGACCAAAAGTAAAAATGGGTTAACGCCCATTTATTAATAAATTATATAAGGGTCAAATATAATGTTATAGGTTGTATTTAATATCATATATTGTGTTCTTTATCTTTGGTCATGGCCTAATTACATCTTGTGTCAATTTGAGTCACCTAGGGGTCATTTTGGGATCATATATGTGATTGGAATGGTTTTCAAGGTGTCCAAGTTTCCTAGTTTTCCTTAAAATTTAAAACATGTCATATTACCTATCATTAATGTTACTTTCATTTGAAATTTAAAGGATCCCTAACTAAAAATCAAGAAAATAACTAAAAAATAAGGGGTTGGGCACTTGTAAAAATTATAGGAGAGTGTGGCATGTGGGAGAAGGTTGTGAGATGAATATTTAGATTAATAAAATTAATTTACATGATTCAAATTATTTTTAAGTTATAAAATTTGTCAAAAACCATTCTACTCGTTCACCCTTCTAGACATACAGAACTAATCAACATGTTTATGCTTGGTAAGGCTAGTTAGAGAAGTTTTAGACCTAATGCCTTCAAGGGGTGATATAAAAATGAGAGATATGCATTTTGATACAAATATTTTAAGTATTGTTTAATTGTGTTTTATGAATCATCTCTAATAAGTTGATTGTGTTTTTTGCTCACTCTTTCCCATACCCTATAGTTTTTTTCTCTTGTTTGGGTTATTCCATATAATCTAGCTACTAGAATTGACTCCAAAGGACATGTAAATCTTCACCTCATGTTACCCATGCTTCTTTTCATGTTTAAATGTATTTTGATGAGCCAAGCATCTCAAATTGCAAGAAAAGGCACCATTTTATATTGCAGATAGGTTTCCATCATTTTTAGAATCTTCATGCTTTGGTGATGACTTAAGAGGGTGGTGATAGGTTCATTATCATGTTTTAGATGTTATATTTTTCCCCTCACCTTTAAATATAATCCTCAAAATCAATACTCCATGAGTTTGTAGTCATAAGTACCATACAATCAGTTTGTTGTATGACTACCATACATAGTCAGCTAAGTGAGTTGTGAAAGGCTCTGAGACACATCTATGGAGTTTTGATGGAGGTCATAAAATATTTAACACACTATAGTATCAAAAAAATCAAGTAAAATCACTTCACTTGATAAAATAAGGGATTGTGATAATTAACTCAGCAACCCACACAATCATATAACATAGAGTTGCACCTATAGGTGCCTATAAGAAGTAAAGGTATTAAAATGAGGTGTGATACCTTGTCTCAAGCTTTGAAACATCATAATTATCCATTTGAATACATTTATGGGAGATCAATTGACTATGAAGGCATATTCTTTGAATGCATGGACCATTTCATGCTTACTACCTATATGCAACTCAAAGTGTACCTATGGGTGCCCTCATGGAAATAAATCACATTGATGAAGAAGTATCTAAGTTGAATAGGATTATATATAGTCATAATATTCTATTTGGAAATTTTTAAAAGGGTATAAACCTCATTTAAACCCATAAACCATGCATAATTATGATAGTTTCATCCACTGCCTGTACATTGGAATGTCCACCTACAAGTGGCACTAGCAGAGATATGAAGGAACTTGTATGGATAAGATTGGGAAAGTTTTAACCTTCCTTGGAGTCCTAGTATGTTTTTTACATCATATTAGACCTATATGAAGTGTTATGTTTGAAAATTAAGATTGGAAACTACTTTCAAAGGTAATGACTATAGATTCAAGGATCAAATCCCTAAAACATCAAAATAGAGCACCTTGCTACTTTGTTGATATCTTATAAGAAGGTTTATAATAGTTTTGTTACATATTTATGACTTTTCCTTGTATCCTCCACATATGATAATATCTATAAAAAATATGGAGGGAATACGATTAATGTAAAGTGGTTGTTGAAAGGCCCAAAGATGCACTTTTATGCACTGAACTCAAACAGTGAGATCTACAGTATTGAAGATTAAAAGACCTTCATACCCAAAAATATGAATAAGGCATGTATCCATCTAGGATGTTAACATTAAGTTGATTATCATAGTTATAATCTAGAGTAATCAAATAATGTTTGGAGATAAGGTTGGAATTCAGTGGTTTGGGTCCCATCCACACCTACAAGTGTCTCTCACATGAGATGTTGATATACAATAGACTGTGAAGTCCTACAAGTTCATAGTAAGAGCTTGTATATGGAAACTTATGAACATAAATAAATACATCAGGCCATAAATTTATTCCTAAAACCTCAGAGGGTTCCCATAGGATATATGACATAAATGTCAAGGGTAAAGTCACTTACAGGACCCTACACAACCAACTATAGCTAATTGTGAAGGTAGAGAGCAAAAGAATAAGGGTTCTCAGTGTTGGTGTAGCCCAAACATGAATTAATAGCTCCAAATAATTAATATATGATGTTTGAAGCATTCAATAATGCTTATGTAATTTTTTCAAATTCTAATCCATGTAAAGTCATCTATAAGTACCTCTCCCAAATAGGAAACACAATTATGTACATTGACCAATCAAGTGAAGGGCATGACTTGAGGGGTTTTAGAAAAGGTTGTAATGAATAATTGATTGGAATAAATTGAAAAATACAATTGACATCTAATGAGACTCTTAGATCAAGGTATCAGAACATAGAAACCCTTTTCAAGTTCATCACACATTCCACATGGTAGAACCCTACACATAGTCCCTTTCCCAAGGGTTTGTCTTGGGTTTTGAAAGAGTTAGAATGTATAATGACCTTATCAAGGGAAAAAAAATTCAAAGAGTATAAAAAAACTGGAGAAGACCATCCAATATCTAGTTGGTTTGATAAAATACGGGAAGTACCCTCTGTTTTGTCTTAGACAGAGGATACTTCCCTAGAAGCACAAACCCTACAGTCTTAAAGGATGGAGGCAATGGAATGAACTAGGGGATAATTAAACCTTTAAAATATGTGTGGAAATTTGAATGATACCTAGGAAAATGTGATAAACCTTGTATAGAAGGAGCAATCTTAATAATGTGTTCTAGACCTTTAAGGTTATAGTCAGGCCTATTAGGTAGTGTTTTGGCCCAAAGTCCAAATGGAAGGCCAATGTCACATTAAACCTTAGGTAAGATCTCAAATGTATTATAACATGTTTATGAGGGTATAAAATGTGTTTTCAATCTTTCACCCTACATATAAGTTTCCAAGAATCCACTTTTGGATCAAGGATAACTTAGACCTATGTAAAATGAGGAATCAATCTCGATAGGGTGACTTAGAATGCTCACATCTTCTTGGAGGGTGTGCATGGAGGTCTGAGGAGTTTTTGAAAGTTTAATAAGTTATTGAGAATTTATTTTGTGGAGTTAGTCTATAATTCCAATGTCCCATCTCTATGAATAAATATTAAGAACAAAAAGGACCTAAAACGCTCACAAACCTGGGTTCTAGTCCCAATGAAGGAAATGAAGATGGAAAGATATCCAAACATATTAGAATGGCTTTGGAAATTATTTGATCCTATATAAAACTCTCTATATACCCTTTCCATCTAATTGAGGCATTCCCTATCTATATAGATAGGGTAAAAATTTACTTTCTTTGATGGTTTTGTGTATTGTGTAGGTTCTAAGGAATTTCAAGAGGATAAATAAACTTTAGGAGAGATATTGAGACTCATTATAGCTCACTATGAAAATTTCATGCCTAATAAAATCTCTAAAGTTTTCCTAAAAGTGCCTTCATCTCAGCCAGTCAAAATTGACAAAGTGAGCAAGATGAGTGAAAACTATAAGTGGGATCCTATTTAAGTTTTACCTAAGAAATATAAGGCCATGAAGGGTCTTGATAAGTTTCATCCACTCCCTTTCATATATTTTCATGGAAAAATAAATCTAATTTTTAGGCCAAATGTGAGGGGTGACTAAAAAAGGAGTTTCTTTGATTGCAAGCAGTGATGGTTTACTTTTATAGGAATCTATATGATTAGGAATGTAGCCAATGCATGGAGAAGCATGTCTAAAACATCACCCTATCCATTCAATCATGATATATTTCCCTAGTTAGTTTTATAACATTATAAAAGTGAGAATGATGAATATAGTTTTCTTATGCAGAATGAGAACTCCTACACCACATTTCATGAGTCTCATGACTTGGAGGGCCATTTGTCCTATAAAACCTTGAATGTTCTATCTTATGCACATGTAACTCCTCCTATTAGTATAACAAGTGTTTAAGTAACCCATGAAATTCTCTTTTCCCATTTTTCTCTCAAATTCTATAAGTAGCTACCATTTTGGCCTTTGTAATATAATTCCACTCCATGTATAGTGAATCCCTTCTAGAATGATGTCATATTTTGCCTTTGAAAATTAATGCAAATATTATTTTGATTTATTGAATATTTTTTTTAAGTGTGCAAGTGATGTATAGTTATGTAAAGTGATAATTATCTATCCTTTCTTCAGTTATCCTTTCATGTTTGTACAATAGTTCCTATTATAATGGGTCTTATGAAGTGTTGTCAAGTGTATGATCATATCATTTAAGTGTAAAATGAGACTTAGTGTTTGAAACTACCCTATGGTTCACTTACCTTGGATATCTCTCATGCATCTCACCTCCATATTGAAATTCTCATGTTAGAATCCATAGGACTTGGAAGTTAGTTTGTGTGCCTTGTTTATTAGTGTAGGAAAGTATGATGGTCATATGGAAGATATCTTGGTGTATCACCCCCTTATATTAGGTTAATTTCATACAAATTATAACTCTTTTCCCCATTATAAACTAGTTAGGTAGGTGTGATCATTTCAAGATACATTCAAGGATCTAGCCCTTAAATCTAGAGGCTCACTTCCACTATAGGTACACCCACATACCTAGAAGTGTTCCCATGTTTCCCATATATGGAATAATATTTAACACCACATTCTAGGGTGAAATATTTTGTGACAATAGTTCTATCATGCCTGGTGGGACCAAGGTCCAAGAGAATGGAAATATTGTCGGTGTGTCTTTCCTCTAATCATCTTTTAAAAGCAAACAATTAGTACCAATGGTGATTCCAAATGATAACTTCTTGTTTTAAGTATCCTAGTATATCTCACTAAATATTTTTATCAATATTTTTATCTCATTTAATGTATGAGGTTGATATTAATAGTTGTGGTGAATATTCCTATCATAAACCTCCCTATTAGCCTTACTATGAGCCACATTTTACTCCTCAACAATCCTATCAAAATGGTTATCAATATCATGAGCCATGGAAGCCTTATATTCCTAAATTTCAATCTCCATATGAACACCATGTTTTTGGACAACCCTATGAGGAAGGTTATTAAGAAACATATCAATAAATTCCTCCCTATAATTCCTAATATGAGTCATATCATTCATAATATGATCCCTATCAACCCTAAGAGGATCCTTATGATTATTTTCATGAGGAATTAGATGATTCCATGGATTGTACACAAAGATATTAAAAATAAATATTTGGATTATTGTAGGTATAATGCAACAAGTCAAGTTTGTCTTGAGCCCCATTATTAATATCCTCTTCCATCATCCCTACCTCATGACCAATCCTTTTTGACATCCATACTAGAGTTGATAGATAGTGAAGACAATATAGAAACATGGGATGATGAGTTTTATGTGCATCCTAATCATCTCATGGAGTGGTTAAGAAGTTTTATCCAAATATGGATGAGTGAATTGGAGGTGTTTGAACATGAAATTCAATAAGAGATCAAAGAATAAATGGACTTGGTAAACAAGTGCCTTCAATCCTCAATAGATATACTGAGTATGTGGGAGGATAAAGAGCTCAAAATGAACATGCTACTATCAAAGAAAATAAATGAGACTATTGTAAAGATGCAACTACTACTTATGTTGATGTTTGTCCTTCTAATCATCCCAAAAAGTCACTTCCCTATGATCTTACTAGTGCTTTTCTCTATCCTAAATCCACTCATAACCCTTCTCTTTCTCCTCACACTCCATCTCCAATACATTAACCTTCAACTACACCTCATATTCTAAATCATTAACATGATCCTATACATAAATCTCCCATCTTATCCTTTCTTGAGGAAGAGCCCATCTTGAGAGAATCAAGTGAAGAGGAGTAAATCCAAGCCATCGCTGACCAACAAGATGTCATAAGTGACTATGTGGAAGAGATCACCATAGGGACTCCCCTTGGTGAAAATAAGGTAAACTTAACCTTTTTAAATGAAGAGAAACATATTGAAGATTCTTTTTCAGCTATCCCTCAAGAATGTGGCCAAGACTTGAAGAGAGAGGTATTTGAAGAAGACTTCATGTCTGATCATGAAGTTGTAGATGACCATCTTAAGCATGAATTGGAGTGTACTATCAAGGGTAAAGGTCAAGTCACTCCTCAAAAAGTTTTAGTACTAAAATAGTCTCATGAGACCAAGGTAGAAGACATATTTATTGGAGATGAAAAAATATCCATATCTAATTTTGAATCACCCTCAAATGCATTATAACATGAACACTAGATTGATGACCTCATACATCAAGATAAGAATATTTAAGAAGTAGTTGTTCTAAATGATAAGGAGGGAAAAGATGATTGTCAATTACAAATGAATCTCTTTCAATAGATTGAATATATTTTCCAATTTCAAGGATAATTACATGAGAAGGTGCTAAAAGAGTCTTCCATGGAGGACAATAACCAAGATTGGGTAGAAAATGCAAAACTCTTTGATGAGCTTGAAGAACTTGCAACTGAAAGGAAGCCCAATCTTATTGAGAGAACTATGGAAACCAAGAACATATGCCTTGTTTAACCACCATTAGAAGTCATATTTGAATAAAATTTTGAAAAAATTAAGGCTATTTGGATGCAATAAGAGTTCATTTCAATAGCTATCATGTTTGGAGATGCTTGGTTATCATTGAGCACAAAAAAGAAGAAGGAATCAATGCCAAGGATCAAAAGGATACATGCCTCTTTAAATCCTTCATGTCATGAAATAAAAGAGGTTTCAAACTTTCCTTTCAATCTAGGATGAAGTTTTCATTTCAATTTAGTTAGTGTTTGAGTTAGTTTGGTTGTTTTATTTGTGTGTTTTATAAGTACTCATAAAGCACATGTGTGTTTCTTGATTTGTGTCTTGTTCTTGTTTTTTATATTATTTTGTGTTTTATTGAAGTAAATTTTTATGTCAAACCTATGTACATGTGACTCCATATCCCAATGGCTAGGATTAGGCAACTAGTCATGGCATAGCAAGCATACCACCCTTGGGAAATCGCCAAGAATGTTAAACATTTTGACAACAAATTAAAATGGGTCAACCCCCCATATTAAAAACTTATCTAAGGGTCAAATATAATTTTATAGGTTGTATTTAAAGTCATATATTATGTTATTTAGCCTTGGTCATGGTCTAATTAAGCCTTATGTCAATTTGAGTCACCTAAGGGTCATTTTGGGGTCATATATGCAAGTGACATGGTTTTCAAGGTGTCCAAATGTTCTAATTTTCATTAAAATGTTTAATAGGTTATATTACCTATAAATAATGATAGTTTCATCTAAACTTTGTAGGTTTCCTAATTGAAAATGAAGAAAACAACTGAAAAAGGAGTTTGGCACTTATACAACTTATAAGAGAGTGAGACACTTGGGAGAAGGTTATGAGATAAATATACAGCTTCCTTAGAATAATTTGCATGCTTTAAATTATTTATAAGTTATAAAATTGTTCCAAAACCATTTTTCTCCTTCTTCACCCTTCCAGACATGTAAAACTAGTTAGCAAGTTGATGCTTGGTACGATCAGTTGGAGAAGTTTCAGACCAAACGCATTTAGGGTGATTTAACCTTCATCCTTAATATTAGAAATATTTTCACCAAATATTACACCATAGAATAGGGTGTTCAATCCTCTTATATATTTGGGAAATATGGAAACACTTGCTAGTATGTGGGTGTACCTATAGTGGAAGTGAGCCTCTAAATTTAAGGGCTAGCTCCATGAATATATCTTAAAATGCTCACACCTAATTAACTAGTTTCTGATGGGGAAAAGAGTTAGAATTTTCATGAAATGAATCTAATCTAATGGGATGATACACCAATATGTTTTCTATATGACCATCATACTTTTTTACACTAAGAAACAAGGCATACAAACTAACTTCCAAGTCCTATGGATTCTAACATGAGTATTTCAATATGAAGGTGAGATAAATAAAACCTATCCAAGGTAAGTGAACCATAGTCTAGTTTTAGACACTAAGACTCATTTTACACTTAAAATATAGGCTCATACACTTGAAAACACTTCAAATGACCTGTTAGAATAGGAACTCTTGCACAAACATGAAAGGATAAGGGAAGAAAGGATAGAGAATTATCACTCTGCATCACCATAAATCACTTGAAAACTTAGACAACTATTTAATAACTCAACAATAGATTTACATTAATGTTCAAAAGCAAAATATGACATCATTCCAATAGGGTTTCACCGTAAATGGATTGGAATTAAATTACAAGGGCCAAAATGGTAGATACTTATAGAACTTTAGAGAGAGGTGAAAAGAAATAAGTTTAAGAGTCACTAAAACACATGTCCAAGCATGAGAACTAGTTACGTTTCAGGTGAAACTGAGTGTGAAATGGACCATGAATTCCTATTAAGACAATTATCCATATAAATCATGATAAACTCTCTAAAATGATGCAGAGATTCTTCAACTAGATTTCATGAAACTATTTTCATCACGGATCATTCCTCAGGTAATTGAAACTAGGATAGGGGATTCAACACATATGTTATGATAGTCGTATACATTTTCCAATCTACTAACTATCTTTTATACACCTTTATTCACCATCTATAGTTGTTCATAACTTTCATGGACCTCATTTTTTACATTTGGTAGTCATTGTTTATCTTAGACCTTGACTGGGCATTTATGTTAGTATATGAGTTCAAAGATCTAGCTCTACTATAGAATCCTTGATCCTAAATAGCTATCCAAGTGTTAATCTCTTACCATGTTGTTCATTCCATTCTAAACTATGTCTACAATACTTTCTTACTTTGGTTTAAAACATCTCTTTGGTTCAACATATATCTTATGTTTGATCTCTAGGAAATCCCTTAGCTTCTCAACCTTTAATTTCATTGGTCATAGACTATGACTTATAACCTTGACTCATTGAGATTTTCTCATACCATCTAATCTCCATGGTATGATTTAATGTGAGCCCTCATATTTTTCATTGACCTATCAACTCTATATGAGTTGGTGCCACTTGTTAATCATGTATTGATCTCAAGATCTTATTTTCAATCTACTTCTTTACATGCTTATGCCATATGTTGTCCTCTTGATATCTTTTACCTTTTGACTCATCTCACACTATCAAATAAAGATGTACAAAGAAATGCGAGCCTTTGATCTCATTGAGCCCACTTTCCTTCTAGTTCTTGCACATTATCGAATAATTGGTATGAATGAACATAGACCATCATATGTGCCTAGACCTACCTTCTTATCAGTAAACATGCATTATCAAATCTCTATTCAATTGATTTATACCATTAGATCTTTTCCAACTTATAACTCTTTAAGGGATTTAAACCTAGGGACATTTTGACTCATTTGAATCTAGTGAGAACCATTGGATCTTGCTTATCAATATGTGAGCTTGTGCAGACTATTAGATCTTGATAAAATTTAAACTTGTTAAGGGTTTTTTAAACCCAAATAGTTACTTTACAAAGCTCAAACTTGACACTTGTTTAGATGTCTTGCTCTATAGGTTCCACTTTGAAGCTCCATAACTTAGGCTAGAAAGCTCGCACAGAAATGAAACTTGTAAAGCATGTTCCTACCATGAATACCTTCATATCACTATAATATTTTAGCTCACAAGGCTTTATAAGCATATTTATAAAATGCCCAAGTAAGCTATCCAATCTAGTTCTTCATGATGTTGTGAGGATTTTCTATCTTCACAAAGCTTGTTCCTAAACTTTGTAGCTTTGAATGATTTTTTTGAGGCCTATGTAAACTTATCCCTGATCTTGAATTGCATTAATCACCATGAAGACCTATTTGGATCCTTAAAAACCTATCACTTACATATATTATTCTAAAATGACCCCTAAGACACCAAATGACACAAAGGCTAAGTTGGACTATGACCAAAGCTAGAGTGCAATATGATATGACATCAAATAGACTACAACATAACCTATGACATTATAAAAATCCCCTATATGAGATCTTGAATATAAGGAGTTAACCCATTTTGACCTATTATAAAAATTGTCAACATTCTTGTGATTTCCCAAGGGTTGTATGATTTTTATGACATGACCAGTTGCCTAATCATTTCCATTGGGTTATGGAGTCACATGTACATAGGTTTGACACATGAATTGCCTTTGACAATACACAACAATAAGAAAAAACAAGGATAAAACACAAATTAGTAACAAACATATGTTTAACTAGGATATTTAGGGAACATAACACACAATAGAAACAAAACATGCACCTAATCTACTATTTACAAAACTAAACTTTACCACTAAATAGAAAGGCTTCAAATGTATCACATTCATAGGGATAGGTAGCTCTTCTCTATTTATCCTTAATAGCTAAAAAGAGTTGCTTTGCTTGGACTTGATGATGATATATGGTCCACTCCATAGGGTATCAAATTTGGTGTGTCTCCCTAGTTTTTCTCTATATTCATCCCATTTCAATACTATGTCACCTTATTTAAATGATCTTAGAGTTACCTTCCTTTCAAAATACCTCTTCATCAGCACTTAATGATGTTCCATAGCTTGATGAGCTTTATATCTAGTCTCTTACAACTCCATTAATTCTGTTAATCTCCCCTCCATTGGAGTGTTCTCAATCAACTCTAGTTGATGTACTAATTCTAAAGTAGGCATCTCTTGAGAGATAGATATCCTAGATTCCTTTTCATAGACAAGCACAAAAGGAGAATTCCCTGTTGACTTCTTAGGAGTTATCTTGTCATCCCATAAGGTTGTCTTTAATTTGGAGTGTCAAGCCCTTTAATTATGCTCCAAATTTCTCTTAATGATTTTGATCATATTCTTGTTAGTAAATTTATTTAACCCATTACCTTGAGGGTAATATTTAGATGAAGTACTCAATCATATGTCATTACTATGTGCCCAATCATCTATTTTAACACCCATAAAAGTAAGAGCATTGTTTGAAATAATAGTAGAAGTGCCAAATTTTGGTATTATGATCTCATAGAACTCCAAGATAACATTTTCATTAGTTTACTTCAATGCTACTACCTCAACCCATATTGTAAAATAGTCATTTGTTGTGGGTACCCACTCATGACCATTACTTGATGGGGGTTTTATCATACCAATAAAATTAAGACCCTATTGCATGAATGGTTGGTCTACTTGGATAGGCTTGAAAGGAAAAGATACAAGATTTTGTTTTCCTAGAAAGAAATCACATTGTCCACACCTTCTCACCTAAGTATGGCAATCCTTGAAGAGGCTAGGCCATTAATATCCTACCCTCATGATCTTGGCAACTATGGTTCTTGGAGAGAAATGGCCTCCTATTGTGTCATCATGAAGCTTCTCAAACAACACTCTAGACTAATCATTATCAATTCATCTCAATAACACACCATTAATGTCTCTTATAAATATCACACCATTCATAAGACAAAATAGAATTGATTTCAACTTAAAATATCTCATTTGTGACCTACTCATACCATTAGGATACTCACTATTTTGAAGAAATCTGATCACATCTTGTGGCCAAGTTTTTGAAGGCAAGGAACTAGCTGATTGGGAATAATTATGATTGACTATATCCTTTTATTTTGGCTCATGAAGATCTAAATCCAAATTCTCACAAAGGGCTTTACCCTTTATCAAATTTGTCACCTTGATATCAACATCATCTTAAAGTACTTTGGTAATCCACCCTACCCTCTTTTCACTAAGATCTTTGCTCAAGAAAAATTCTTTGGTACTAAGATGAGAAACCATAACATGAATCATATTATTTGAAACCATATGCATAAACTTCTTTAATCCCCTTGCAATAGCAAGTACTTATTTCTCTACAAAGGTATACGTGACTTCATAATCTTCTAAACCTTGACTAAAGAATGCAATAGGTTACTCCACACCCTCATCAGTATTTTACATTAACATGTATGAGATAGTATCAAGGTTAGAAAATTAATACAACATGACATCTTTATCAAAGTCATGATTCACAAGAGTAAGAGCTTGTGTAATTGCTTTTTTAATGGCTTCAAAACTGTTCTTACCTTCCTTAGTCTAGGAAATGACCTGATTTTTTTTTAGCATGGTTGTGATAGGTTTTACCAAAGATGCAAACCCAAGTATGAACCTCCCTATAAAATTTATCTTGCCTAAGAAACTTTGAAGACATTTCTTACACAAGTGTAATGATATTCCTATAAATGAGTCTTGTGTGAAACTATTGTTGCTCTTGTAACTTTACTTGAAAATGATAGTTCCTTAAAGCATTGAAGAATTGGTGATTCCTATGAAGTACTTGCATAGATTGGTTCCTTTGTTGAACCATGGTTTACTGAAGTTGATCAAGACCAAATTTTAAGTGAATATTTATATAAAATATAGTCCATTGAGGGATGAAAAAGTTTAAATTTGTATTTTTGGTCTTTTTAACCCTAAAACAAAAACTAGTTGGAATCCATAATGGATTTGTAGGATGTAATGTTGGAGGGAATTTAATATCACAATTATTTACTATGCACTTTAGATAAATCAACCTCTATATATGGCATATACATTTAATTTTCCCTCTATTCTTTAGTTCATGTTTTCATGATCAAAATATAATGGATAGCATCCATTCCTATATAATGAATGTAGATAATAATCAAAGTATGGCATGAATCAGTATCATACCACTTGAATTTTAAAAATAATATAATGTGCACATTAATTTGTATCATTCCCCCGAGTGATAAATGAAAAAAAAAATTAACTATATTTAGTTGGAAAAAAAATACTTTTGTTTGAATCTTGTACACATATGCTCATGTGTATCCACCCAAAATGTATGAATATGTAATATGTTCCTATAATACAAATGCTTATGCATGGCATATTCCCTCATAAACTATACTAATAAATAAATTTTTAACCATTTTGAATTATTTGAAACATTATTTTTTACCCAAAATTTATTTTTTCTCATAGAGGCTTATCTCTGTATGAAAATCCCACTAAAATTCACCCCTTTTGAATAATCATTAACATATAATCATTGAATATCATATAATATGTATAAATGTATGTCATAATATTAATATATATATCATTGAAAGAATGTATGTAACATATGAGGTAAGGCTTAAAGTGTCAAATCTAAATAAATGTATCAATGAATATCATAATAGTAATTGTAATAGAAGAATCCTACACACTATTTAATGCATGATATGGATCATGGCACTCATAAAACTCAACATAAACACAAGTCTAATGAAAAAAAATAAGTCTAATGGAAACATACAAGGGACATGTTCAAATGTCACACAAGTAAAAATTTCACACATAATGCCAAGGGCCACAAGTAATGGACATGTTCGAATATTGAAATAACCAAAAATTGTCTCATAAAGATGCTCAAAAAAATTCACATGAGGTATAAGGGTGAAAAATAATAAAAAATAAATAATAATCCTATTTTAAATAAAGTAAACAACACCAAAAGAACATTGAATTACAAAATATAGTCTACACCATGTATATGTGTTGTGATCATATCCTATAAAATAGCATATCTATGGACACAATGTAAGATATATATGTTATTAAAAAAATTATAAGTATAGATATCTTAACACAATATATGATTTATAAATTGGTAACACTTGTAAAAATTATAAATTTTGGATAAGATACCCCCAACATGGCATGGTCATTGGGTGGAGAAAATTTCAACATCTAAGTCCATGTAGAATGTATATGTCCTAAATAAAATTAATAAATACCAGTGAAATGCATGTGTGATAGAAATATATTATGCTAGCTACAAATCATGAAATAAATAACATATGATAATAGTTTAAAATATATGTATAATCATGGTCAGGTATTGGTTTTGAATTTTTATATTTTTTTCAATATTTTTATATTTTTGAAATATTTGAATTTTTTTACATATTTTTTAATTTTAAAATAATAAAAAAGAGAATAATAGATGAAACCATGGGTTTAAAATTATAATAAATATTAGGGATCTGAATAATCTACAACATGTGTGAAGGTAAAGTTTGCATTGAATATGATGGTGTTGGCATGTTGTTGTCATTGATGTCAAGATTGATATCATTGATGTCAAGGTTGATGTCATTGATGTCAAGTTGCATCTAGTGAAGGTACATTGTGAGTGGTCATTGAGGTATGTGCATGATATGATAGGGTGAGATTTTTGATAATGTATAGGTTCTTTATATTTAGTCTTAACCCTATTATTTTGATCACACTCTCTAGTTTTTTTACTCTTCTTAGTAGCCCTTTATACCCTATTTTATTAATATTAAGGAAAAAGTACAAATAATTTGTACAAAATAAAATTATTTATGGTTACCCTTTAATTATACCCACTTGTATACCAATTTTCAAGATCTAAGTCCACCTATAGACCCACTTTAAAGTCACTAGCCTTCCCTAATTAGGCCTCCTCAAGCCTAAACACAAGACATTCAACAAACATCCATAAAAATGAGTCCATACATACTTAAAACCATGTGGATCAGTTTTAGCATCCTAAAATTAATCATATTACCAAGATTTGTGATTTTTTTATGGTTAGAAATCAAGTTATGCAAGAAACCCTAGTTTAGGGTTTTTAGGAGCCTATCACCAGCCAAGAGTGAAAAAAAATCACTTGTGGACATTTAAATGTGTTTCAAAGATATATAAATATGTATTAGGTCTTTATTCTCCTAGTGCAACCTATCCAAATAATGTTTTTTACCTCCCAATTCTCTACCAAGGGTTTCTAGCCTAATCTGTAGTTAACTGTGCAAGAAGACAATGCAGCTACAGACCTATGTTCCTATAAAATAAGGAAAACACAAAGTAATGCAAAAGAGGATTTCACTGAGCCTCTAAATACCCTCACTAAACTTACCTCAACATACTAAATCTCTTTTAAGTTTATGGAAAGATCATTTCCTACATAGAATAAACACACAGTCTGTGTGAACAAAATAGGGTATAGGAAAACATAGAGTTTTTTTATGCTTAAATATGTACCACAAGTGCTCAGAGTGTTAATAAACACTTATCATTTTATAATTTAGTGTATGAGTTGTGATTTGTGGTAATATTTTTACCTGTTGGTGGAATAGAGATAGAACAAGTGATTGTTTCATAATATTTATATTAAGTGGCGGTTGGAAGCCACGATGGCCAAATAATAGATCTATGTAGAATATGTAATAAACATGCAAAGGACAGTGAATTATGATCAAAAACTAAATTAATAATTAATTTACGATGTAACTTTATAATGACAAGCTAAATTAAGGTGATCTGATTAAAAAAAGAGCAAAAAGAAGGGTGGAAGAAAGAAATATTGTTTAACTTCATTCCAAAAATCATGACAAATTTTAGATTTCATCTAGACATGCACTTAACCAATATGTGACATAAATTAGCATAGGCTCAAATATTATCACACATTAGGCAAGTTTCTAAGGAAGGTGGAAATAATGAAAATAAGAGCTAGGTTTATCTTAAAGATTTTACCCTTACAAGCAAACAACATTAGCCCAAATGCAAGAAGGGTAAAAGAAATGAAATGAACCTAAAAACTTTTAGTCAACCTAGCATTGACAAAAGTTAACAAGTATGCAATTAAGGGTGCACACCAAGAATTTATAAGAACCATTCAAATCTAGTTATAAGAATAAGCAAATGAGAGAGAAGCCATGATAGAAAACACATAGATAAATACTGGACAATCTTTGCAGAATTCCTTGATTGTATTGCTTGCTTTAAGCTTACAAAGTGATTTTGGCTCTAAAAATCCCCCCCTTTTACAAAATGAAAATACTACCCTTTATAGAAGAACAAGGAAGTATATCGGTCAGTCATAAGATATAAATGCACAAGAGATAATGATAGTTGTCCTTTTTACAAAGTTCTAGAATACATTTGTTTTTCCAAAGTGGACTAATCCATAGGGAAACATGCTAACAAACTAACATATGCCTTTACAAAAAAATTCCCATTTTAAAATAAGTTATTTAAAAGTTGCTAAAATCATTAAATAACCCCTCTATTTGTCTATTGGGAACTTTCATTTAATAGCCATCAACTAGTTTTTGAACTAAAATTTGGCATTCATACGAATGTCATTTGACATCTGTGCAATCGTAAAATTTAAGCTCATATGAATTTTTACATGGGCTTAAATTTGACACTTATGTGATCATCATTTGACATCCACGTGACCGTAATTGAAATCTTATAGATCATCAAATTTAAGCTCATATAAAAAAATTCATGGGCTTAAATTTGATGTTTGTGTGACCATCATTTGACATCTCACAAATTGTCAGGGTCAAAAATGACTATGGAAAAATAGTGGAATTTGACTAAAAGGCCAACTTTGGGTCCTCATATCTTTTTATCTGCTTTGGTGAATGAGCTAAAATTTGGTGAATATGTTCTTGGTATAAATATGAATAAACCCATTTGACCATTTATCTTCAAATTTCTTCATGTGAGAGATATGACTGCACTAATATGCTCACTCAGATTTATTTGGAACCTAAAAATTTGGCTATAAAAAAAATAGTAGAATTTGGTTGAGAGGCCAGATTTGGGTCCCCATAACTTTATAGGCACCTCATTTCATGATCTGAAAATTAGTGCATATGATCTTGACATAAACTTAAACAAACCCATTTGATTGTTTCTCCTAAAACTGCAAAACTTGTGACATATAGCACCTTCAATATGTCTACTTGGCTCAATTTGGACCTGAAAAACACAGTCAAAAATGCTTTGGAGGGCAACTTTGGATCTCCATAAATTTTGACATGTTTCATCACATGAGCTAAAACTTAGTACATATGTTCTTGGCATAAATGTGAACAAATCCATTTGACCATTTCTCCTGAAGCTTTCATGTGAGCAAGTTATGTCCTTGTCAGCATGCCCAGTCAGCTCTATTTGCACCTTAAAAAAATGGCTATCAAAAAAATAATAGAATTTGGCTAAGAGGCCAACTTTGGGTCCTCATATCTTTTGATGAATTTTATTACATGAGCTAAAATTTAGTGTATGTATTCTAAGCATAAATATGAAAAAATAGATTTGACCATTTCTCCTATAGTTGTCACATGTGTGAGATATGGCCTTGTCAGATTGCTCGTTCAGCTCAATTTAGACCTAAAAAACATACTCCAAAATGTTTTGGAGGGCAACTTTATATTTCCATAACTTTTTATGTGCTTTGGCAGATGAACTAAAATGTAGCTCATATGTTCTTGGCACAAATGTGAACGAACCCATTTGACCATTTTTCCTTGACTCGCCCACATGTGTGAAATATGACTCCCATAAACTATTTATTCATATTTTCTACCATCAGACTAGAATGTCTAGATGGACACAATGAGGGTCCAATTAAATGTCATGCACTTCTATACTTACTCTAAGCACTCTTAGCATCCCATAGGGTCTCTAAAAGTTGTCCACGGCCTTTATAACTTGTCAAATGATACTTTAAGTAAACTTAAAGTGTTGAAAACATAAATTTTACTTGACCTTATATAGACCAAAGGCTATTAAAAGGCCAAATTAGGATTAAATCACAAAATTCAAACACAACTCATTCAAGAAAGGCCACATCAAACCTATAATCTAAAAAATGAAAAACAAATGCTAACAAACTTGGACAGGGTCAAACTAGAACCATGAGCTAATAACATAGCTATACCATGGTTTGGATGAGCTTTAAATAAAAATAATGTGCAAACATGCTAGTGACACTTTGATCAAGTGAATTTTGAATTTCAAGGTACAAAATTGCACAATTTGACATAAGGGTCCCTATTTTTCAAAAATGGGGCTATGTTGACCTCAACAAGTTTTTTTATCTATTTTGTATGATTCTTGGAGCTTATTTTAATTCCTTATTGATATTTTCCCACTATCAAATAACATTAATCTTCAGTCACATTTAGCAATATAAGTTCAAAGTCTTTTGCCTCTTAACATCACAATATAGTCTACACACAAAGAATAACTTCAAAATAGGGGTATATTCATGAATAAGTCTGAGAACCAAATGATTTGATCACTATTCCTTGAAACATATATTCTCAAAATACATTAAACAATCCTTCAAGAATGTTTTGTATAATTATCCAATTCCATTTGATCATCAAGACGGATACAATTTGCAACCAAGATAAAATCCTCAA
This sequence comes from Torreya grandis, assembly GCA_037957365.1. Lineage (NCBI taxonomy): Eukaryota > Viridiplantae > Streptophyta > Pinopsida > Cupressales > Taxaceae > Torreya > Torreya grandis. The sequence continues at coordinate 1,124,893 of JARHVA010002856.1, forward strand.
GACAGGGGTTTGTATGATGAATCTAAAAAAATATGGGTTATTACTTTTATTTCTTTGAATTATATCCTCAAAATAAACATGAATAACTATCTTCCATCAAAAATTTATCACTATTTTATGAAGATCATTCATTGTAACTACCATGGTCACCCTTCAACGGTTACAAGGTGAGTTACCAAGTATGCAAATTTGGTCTAATATGGGTTTTTCATAAAAATGAGTCTTTAGACCCTTGATATGGTTTCAATAGGTCCCTAATGGTCTTTATAAATTATTCACATACCTGACTAATCTATTTATTTACCCCTGCAAGTCCTACAACAAGCCAAATTCAAATTTTGTAAACAACTAGTTTTAATGGGAAATTTCTAAATTTGAAATTTGTACTACCTAGATGCATTCCTAAACTACCAATTTGAATTATAAGAATGATTGGGGAATTTTAAATCCATCTAAAGCATCATCCAACCTAAATGAATTTAAATAAGCCAAAATTTGGATAAAAAGGTTACCTAAGAGTGATGCTCTTGCATCACTTGAGCATAGTTTTTTCTATTGGTTGATATCAAGGTTTAGGTCAGCTTGAAGCTGTCAGTGTTTTCATTGAAGGTTCTTATGAAGGTATGATTACAATTAGGTCTGAAAGAGTGTTTTTGTGAGAAAGGCTAGTTGGCAGTGTGTGTTGTGATAAGCTTATGAGCATTAAAGGTATGTAGTGTGAAAGAGAGTAGTTATGAGTGTTGTTTTCTTTATTTCATTGTTTAAAAATGCATAGGTAGTAGATATTTGAGTTTAATTGATTAATTATCCTAAGCTTAATCATGGCATGAAGAGATATTATGATAAGTTATGATCATGGTGTCTTGGTGAGAAGAGTGAACATAGGCATGAGTGGTTGTATGAGGTTGTGTTATCATGTATGTGAGTCATTGGAACACTCATTAGAGTTTTAGGGTGAGCCTATAGGGGTAGGTCCTTTAGTCTAGGTCTACATCTAGACCTCTCTTAAACCCTACCTAGCCTTATGAGGTATCATGATCTATTGTCAAGGAATTTTAAGGATGTATGGTAGTGTTAAAGCATGAGATACATTGTATGGAATGTGAGTGAGATGTTAAGCATGACAGTGAGGTGTTGAGAGCATCAAAAGAGGCATGAAAGTCAGTTCAAGGCCTAGTAAGATATGATGACTATGGTGTAGAGAGAGAATGTAACCTCATGGGGTATCAGGATCAATTTCTAAGGCAAGTTTGAGTAGTTGAGCATTGAAAAATGTGAGACAAGTTTTTTTATGCATGTATATGAAGTTTGAGGCTCTAATTTGAAGGACAAGGCACAAAAAGTTGTTTGAAGTCCTCTCAAGTGCTCATAATGAAGGGTTCTAAACCCAAAAAGGATTTTTTTATGCTCATTAACTTGTCAAACCTTTGAATGATAATCTAAGTAGTTTAAGGTAGTTAATGAATTGTCCTAGATAAAAATTATAGGCATTAATTTTTGGATTAAGGGGTTATGCTTTATGAATGATTGTTAAGAGTGGAAACTAGTTTAAACCCTCTTCGAACCCTAATGATGACCCAATGTTGAAGATGATGCTAAAAATTGCTTGGTATGGATTTAATTGATTAGGTAATCTATTGTATCTTTTATTTTAATCTCTCAGTTAACTCCAAGTGGTATTTGTTAGAGAGAGGAGAGAGAAAATGTTGAGTTGCAAGCTTATTTTTTAAGAAGTTGTTATAGAAGTCAAAAGTTACATTGAACATAGTAATAAAATGGATGGAAGAATAAAGTAGAGACTAATTTTTCATTTACATGAATTTTAATTGATAGGTTAAACCCTTCAAGAGTGCTAAGTTATTCATCTAAGTTAGCTAATTATTAGCAGGCTTAATGGTGCAAACAGTGAAAAACCCAAGCAATAGTAAGAAGATGAATTAGAATGTGTTTCCATGATATAATGATGAAACCAAGTTAATGGAGATGTTTTTTATTAATTTTTATATATGTTTATGCTTTTAAGAATATTTGGAGGTCATGTGTGTGGTGAAAAAATTGCTCACAAGTTGACCTGTCTGGTTCAAATAAGACAGTGAGATATAAGGTCATGAGATTGGTCTACAAGACCAATATTTTCCATTTTACCATATGATATATCTATCTAATAATGGTATAATAATATCATAGTATCATATACATTCATCATAAGTCATTTAAATTGTCTATATAGGTGATGGAGGTCTAAGTCACCATGACTATGTTTTAAAGTAATCTGCCAGTTCTAAGTGAGTGAATTATGAAGGTGTTCTTAAAGCCTTATATTCTAATTGTAAGTGTCTAATTCATTTTTTGATGAACATAAGGTAATTTATACTCTCTCTCTCTCTCTCTCTCTCTCTCTCTCTATATATATATATATATATATATATATATATAGCAATAAAATATTATCAATTTTATATATATATATATATATATATATATATATAATTGATAATATTTTATTGTCTTAAGTATGTTTGAGCTTCATTCCTACAAGATAAATTTTTTGAGGCACACAAGCCTAATAGAGCAAATTGTGCAAACCTAGGTAGTAATGAGAAGTTGGTTATAAGTGTGTTTTTAGGGTAGATTGATGGATAAAAGTGCATGGATTTTTTTTTAATGACTTATAATTCATTTCCATGTCTTGGAGGAGTTTTAAATATAGTTTAAGTGGTGAAAATGATGAATCCAAAATGGCTTGTCTAGTTTAGTGAGGTCTGTGTGTAGTGAGGTCAAAAAATTGGTTTGTAAGACCAATAGTTGCCACTAGAATATATTGTGTTTATATTTTAATATGGTTTTTATATTTAAAATGATAATTTTCATTCATTTTAATTATTTTAAATTGGTCATAAATGTGTTGAAGGTCAATGTTTCATGACTATGTTATTGATAGTCTTGGCAGTTATGAGTAAGCAAGTTATAGTGATGAGGTTTAGACTCTATGCCCTGAGTTAAAGTGTGTATTGTAGATGGTGATATTTTTTAGATAATTTAGGTTATTTATAGGTGATTTATTTTTATGGTTATTTTTATAAATTATGTACTATCTTTAGTTGTTTAAGATAGACTTTTCTATGCGTTCAAAGGCCTAATTTGAACAGTGTTAATGGAGTGTTTCAAGCAGTGGTTGGACCTAAAATGTGTCATGCTAATAAAAATATGTTGGATAATTCCTATTTTATTATTTTATTATAATTTTTTTCTATGTATAGAGATGTAGAGAGTTCCAAGGGGTCATAATGTAACATGTCCTAAAGTAGGCCTAATGAAATTAGGTCTCCATGAGACATAAAAATGTATTTGGTCTATTTGATTTATGTAAGACCTAATATAATTATTTATTCTTAATTTTAACATTTCCTAATACCTATTTTATGGACAATATAATTGGGAAAGTATGTGTGGCTAACCAAGAGGTGTATGAGCAAGAGACTTGGATAAAAACAAGTTAGAGATTGGATTGAGGAGCGAATTAAATAGAAGATATTTGAGTGTAATGATGTCTTATAGACCATAATAAGAGATTATAGGGACTATCATGAATGTCTAATGGGAGGTTTTAATATAAATATCAAGTTCATATGACCCAATCAGTCTTAAAGAGACCTAGTTGAGTGAAGAGGCATAAAAGGCAATTTGAGAGGGATAAGAGTGTGAAGAGATGAAGAGGTGATCATCATCTATTATTTGATAAACATAGTGTTCTAAAGGTGATAAAATCAATCAAGTGGTTGATTTGGTCCTGATTTATCTAGGGGGTTGGTGCCTCCTTACATGTGGGTGCTTGTTAAAGCCTAGTCAAGTGGGTACTTGGCTATTTAGGGTTGGTTCTCCATATGGAGTTGGTGCTTCACTAAATTTGGTTTTTGTATTATATAATTATATTCCATTTATAAATATAAATGGTTTTTCTTCCCCTTGAGGATTTTCCCCATATGTGATGTGTTTTTCTATTTCATGTTAATATGTATGGTTGTTTGAGCTTTGATTAATCTATATGTTTGTATGAATGGCTCGTGAATGTTAAGTGGAATTGAATGAATGTTTTCAATAATAATTCACCCACCAGTCATTATGATTCCAAAAATTAGTATTATATCTTGGTCCTTTTAATTAAGTGTAACAACCTAAAGGAGATCCTACAATCACAAGCATGGATTGTGATTATGACTATGTTTATCATGATAGCAACAAAGATAAATTCATTTCACAAGCTAAGTATGTAAGTGAGATTTTGAAGAAGTTTGAAGGCAAAAATAAGTCATCTAAGGTAAGTGATAATAATTTTTTTGATGATGATGACTTTTTTGATCAAGTTGGTAATGAATTTCTATTCTTGGATAAAGAAGCAGGTTATTCCAAGGAAGAAGACAACATGTATGATGAAAACTACTATGATAGGGAAGAAGGAGAAGATGAATTAGATATTGAATTTAAGATCATAAGTTCCCTATATGGTTTGAATCACCAAAAGAAGAGGAGGCATGAGTTTAAATCTATGGTCAGGGGTCTTAAGGAACAAATATGTACCTTGAAGATTGACTAATTCAAAGAAGCTAAAAGGGATGAGAAGATCATGCGGGATTTTAGGAATTACCTAAAAAGTGTCAATACAAATTTTAGATCAAAAGAAGTTGAGTATGATCAGTTGAAGATAGAGATAAATGCTTTGAAGTTTGAGCATGAGAAGATCATAGACCAGATGAGCAAGTTTGATAAAGAGTGTGAGAAGCCAAAATAAGTAAAGAGCACCAACATGAAAGTCAACATGAAGAGACCAATCAGGTATCTTAATGTAATGAGGTATTCCAATTATTTCAATGATTGTTATTTTTCTTATCATATCTTTGGTCATAGAGCAAGTGATTGTAGAATGGTATTAAGGGATAAGTTTTCATGGGACCATGTGAGAAGGAGTGATCAATTAAGAGGTAAGAAAATTATTTTTGTTTTCTATAGTTATCATAATGTGGGACACATTTTAATATTTTATCCTAATAGAGTTAGAAGGCCCCCAAGACATAAAAAGGTATATGGATCTCCTAAAGTGCATGAGAAGGGTCAATCATTTGTATGGAAACCAAATACATTCAAGGTGATTCATGATCAGTCTACTATTCAAAATAGACTATTTTCTAAAGTAGATCAAGGATTAGATGTGGAGGAATGTCAAGAACATGTGTTATTTGCATATATTAACAAGGCAGTCAAAGAGAAGAAGAAGGATGACAAGGTGGATTAGTCAAATGAATAAGTAAAGCCTAAGTGGATTCTAAAGAGGGCCTATTAGTCTCATGATTATAATATGGTTGAGAATAGTGGATTGGAGATTTGGGAATCTCCTAAGTTTATGGTGTTTTATTGCCCTATGAAAAGGGGTGATTCCATTAAGCTTCATGGAGACACTCATCTATCTATAGAAGCATGAGGTTGAAATAAAATAAGGATTCATATTTAGAGGATTCTAGGTTTTTTTTTTTTGTATATTATATGTATATGACAAGGTGAAATTTATTTTGGTCAGTATGAGCATTGTTTCTAAAGATCAGTTCATGAGGAGCCATGGTATGGAATGCAAAAGTATATGCATGATTCATTTTTAAATTTACTTTTATATTATTGTGAGTATTCTAAGATTTTAGAGAGCTTGGTATCTCTGAGGTTTGAATTTATTAATAAACATGATGAGAGATCTAAGGTTGATATCAGGCTTATGAGGTCAAAAAGTAGTCAATTGGCATTTAATAGGTAAACAAGTATCTATTTGTGATTCTAGCAGTTGATATTTGAAATTGATCTATGGTGAGAAGTGGTATTGGTATCAATATGTTTAAAGGAATATGAGCATAGTATGAGATTCATAATGACTCATATGGTGAGCTTAAGTTAAGAATAAAAAGGGGGAGTCCATAATTCTTCAATTGATGTCAAATAATATGGTGACCTACTGTGTGATCAAAGGTTTGAGTCATATCAATCATGTCAAGGAGGTTAGCATGGATTAAGGGTGAGTATGTTCCTATAATAATTCATATTTTGTGTATTGATATTTTCTTTCAAAAAGGTGTGATTCCAGATGTTGTAGGTGTGATCATGTTTATTTGAGAAAAGAGCTAGTTCTGGGAGAATGAATACCAAATGGAGATGTATCTTTTTGAGAGAATGGTCAGTTTTTTAGAGTGGTTTTCATTTAGTGTCTATGAGGAGAAGCATTAGATCAAGGGGATATTTTTATCTCTATGTTATGAAGTGTTAAGATAGTGAGGTAAAAGTCAAAAGAAGTATGGTTTCTTGAGGTCTAAGGATCAAAAGGCAATTTGTGGAAGACCCTTTGTCATTAATGTCAAAGGGGGATAAATACTAGAATGGGGAGATAAGAATGACCAGATTGTAGTGTGTTTTCCATAAATGAAAAAGGGGGAGTTTGTTGGCATGATTTTGTCATTGATGTCAAGTTACATCTAGTGAAGGTGTATAGTAAGTGGTCATTAAGGTATGTGCATAATATGACAAGTGATATTGTTGATCATTTTATTTTCCATTGGTTGATGTCAAGGTTCAAGTCAGCTTGAAGTTTTTAGTATTGTCATTGAAGGTTCTTATGAAGGTATGATGACAAGTAGGTATGCAAGAGTGTTATTGTAAGCAAGGCTAGTTGGAAATGTGTGTTGTGACAAGCTTATGCTCATTGAAGGTATGTAATGTGAAAGAGAGTATTAGAGTGGTTATTATTGTTTTTGTCTTGTTTCCATTTTTTACAAATGCATAGGTATTAGGTCTTTGAAGTCAAGTACATAAGTAGCCTAAGCATAGTCATGGCATGAAAAGACCTTATGAGAAGGTATGAGCATGGTGGCTTCATGATATTAGTTCACATAGGCATGATTGGTTATATGATATTTTTTGAGCATGTATGTGAGGCATTGAAACACTCATGAGAGTTTTAAGGTGAACCTATAGAGGTAAGACCTTTAGTTTAGGACTGCATCTAGACCTCTCTTAAACCCTGTCAGGCCTAATGAGGTATCATGATCTATTTTCAAGGAATGTGAAGGATGTATGGTAGTTTTTAAGCATGAGAGAGGTTATATGTAATTTGAGATATATTTTGATCATGATACTGAGGTGTTGAGAGCAGGGAAAGAGTCATGAAGGTCAGTTCAAGGCCTAGTAAGATATGAAGATTATGGTGTAGAGAGAGTGTGTAGCCTTATGGACTATAAGGATTAGTTTCCAAGGAAAGTGAGAGTAGGTGATAATTTACAAAGGTGATTCAATTTTTTTAGGCATGTACATGAAGTTTGAGGTTTTAGTTTGAAGGACAAGGCATGAAAAGTTGTTTGGAGGTCTCTCAAGTGCTTAAAATGAAGGGTTCTCAACTTGAGAAGGATTTTATTATGCTCATTAGCTCAAAAAAAAATTCATGAGAACATATATATTTCATGGTATATGGGTAAGGGTCCTATCTCAAAATTCTAGGCATTATTTTTTGGAGTAAGGGGTTATATTTTATGAATGTTTGTTAAGGGTAGAAACTAGTTTAAACCCTCTTAGAACCCTAATAAAGACTTGATGTTGAATATTTTTATATAAATTTATCAATATGTATTTAATTTCTTAGTTAATATATTTTATATTTTATTTTACTCTCATAGGTACCTCTAAGTGGTATTGGTTAAAGAGAGGACAGAGAAAATGTTTAGTTATAGGCTTATTTCTGAAGAAGTTTTTATAGAAGTCAAAAGTTGCATTGAACATAGTAATAAAATGGATGGAAGATAAAGGTAAAGACTCATGTTTCATTTAAATGAAGTTTTTTGGATAGGTTCCACCCTTCAATAGTGATAATCTAGTCATCTAAGTTACCTAGTCTCTTACAGGCCTAATGGTGCAAACAGTGAAAAACCCAGGCAATAGTGAGAAGATGAATTAGATTGTGTTTTCATGATAAAATTACAAAACAAAGTGCATGGAGATGTTTTTTATGAATTTTAATATATTTTCATTCTTTTAATAATATTTTTAGGTCATGTGTGTGGGTAAAATGTTGCTCGCGATTTGGCCTATCTGGTTCAGATAAGACAGTGAGATATACGGTCATGAGATTGGTCTTCAAGACCAATATTTTCCATTTGACAATATGATATTTATATCTAATAAATGTCTAATTGTCTCATATGATCATAAAAATTCATCATAAGTCATTATATATATATATATATAGGTGTTGGAGGTCTAAGTCACCATGACTATGTTTTGAGGTAATCTGGCAATTTTGAGTGAGTGAATTATAGAGGTGTTATTAAAGCCTTATCTTCTGAGTGGAAGTGTCTAATGAATTTGGTGATGAAAATAAGGTAATTTATAATCTTTATATATATTTATTTTATCATATTTTAGTGTCTTAAGTATGTTTTATATTCATTCTTTCATGAAAATGTTTTTGAGGCACATAGGCCTAATAGAGCAAATTGTGCAAAACCCAGGCAGTAGTGAGAAGTTGGATCTAAGTGTGTTTTTTAGGTATATTTATGGATTAAAGTTCATTGAGTTTTTTTTAATTACTTATAATTCATTTCCATTTATTGGATGATTTTTTAATAAAGTGTAAGTGGTTAAAATGATGAAGCCAAAATGGCTTGTCTGGCTCAGTGAGGTTTGTGTGTAGTGAGGTCAAAAAATTGGTATGTAATACCAATAGTTACCACTATAAAATATTATGTTTATATTTTAATATGGTTTTGAGATGTAAAATTATAATTTTAATTCATTTTAAGTCTTTAAAAGTGGTCATACATGTGTTGAAGGTCAATGTTTCATGACTATGTTTTGATAGTCTTGGCAATTCTAAGTAAGCAAGTTGCAATGATGAGGTTGAGGATTTATGCCATAAGTTGAAGTGTATAATTCATATGTTTTGTTTTGTTTTTTATGTAATTTATTTTATGGATAAGTTATTTATTATCATTTTTGTGTGTATAAATGATGTGTTATATTCAATTATTCAAGACAGACTTTTCTATGTGTTCTAAGGCCTAATTTGAATAATGTTAATGGAGGGTTTCAAGTGGTGGTTGGACATAAAATGTGTCATGGTGATTTGATTATGTTTTATAAATCCTATTTTATTTTCTTATTAAAAAAATTTACCATGTATATAGGTGTAGAGTGTTCCAAGGGGTCAAAGGTAACATGTCTTAAAGTAGGTCTAATGGAATTAGGTCTCCATGAGACCTAAAGAAGGATTTGGTCTATTTGAGTTATGGCTGACCTAATGTAATGATTTATTCTTATTTTTAATGTGTCATAAGGCCTATTTTTTTTCCAATCTAAGTGTTCACATGTGTGTGGCCAACCAAGATTTGTATGATCAAGAGACTTGTATAAGAACAATGCTTTTTAGGCCTAATTGACAAGTTAGAGGATTGGACTAAGGAGAAAATGAGATAGAAAATACTTGAGTGTAATTAGGTATTATATACCATCATAAGATATTATATTTACCATCATGAATATCTAATAGGATTTTTCAATATGAATATCAAGGTTATATGACCTAATCAATCTTGAAGAGACTAGTTGAGTGAAGAAGCCTAGAAGGTAGTTTAAGAGGGATAAGAGTGTGAAAATACGAAGAGGTGGTCATCATATGTTAGTTGAGAAACATAGTTTTATGAAGGTGATCAAATTAATTATGTTTATGAGTTTTTCTTGAGTCATCTATGGGGTTGGTTCCTCTTTACAATTGGGTGTTCGCTAAAGCCTAGTCAAGTGGGTGTTTGGCTAGTTGGGGTTGGTGCTCCATGTGGAGTTGGTGCTTCACTAAATTTGGTTTTTGTCTTATATTAATGTATTTCATTTGAATATATTAGTGTCATTTATTCCCCTTGAGGGTTTCCCACATATGTGATGTGTTATTTTATTTCATGTTCATATGTGTGGTTTTTTGTGCTTTGATTGATTTATATGTTTGTATGAATTGCTTATGAATTTTAAGTGGAATTGAATGAATGTTTTGAAGACCGATTCACCCCCCCTCCCCTCTCATTCATTTTTCTTCCAATAGATATCATGACCATCTATGTGTAAGATAACCCCATTGCATTTGTGAATTTTAGCCTCAAAGGAATGTAGAATATAGAATATGTATACAAAGGAATGATTGTAAATTATAATATCATAAAATGTAAACTTTTCAAGTATGAAAAAAACATGTATGATAAATAACACACAAAGGAAATATTTGGCATGAGTAATATGTTGTGTAAGGTGAAACTGAGTATAGTATTGAGAAAGTGTATGTATTAAGGCATTGTTTTCTCAATGATTGATTTAACTATCTCAAATGCTACATTTTAAAATAAATTAACTCAAAATAATAATAATAATTTATATTGAATGTTTTTTTTTTGTTATTGTATGTAATGGAAAATAAAAAAAATTATGTTCCAATTTTGAAAAAACACACTAAATGGTAAAAAGTGGTAGTATCAGATCATTGTTTTAAATTGTTTAGATTAAGAAAGGTAAAAAAATATCCAAGATGCCAAAAAACATAAATATACAAGGGATAGAAGATTTACAAAATGTGTACAAAGTGGAATAAATAAGGTGAAGCAATCAAGGAGTTAATTGTATTTTTTATTATTTAAGTGTTTTTGAATTTTTTAAATTTAAATGTGATAAAAAATCATCTCATTATGAGGATAATCATAATAATAATCTATAATAATTTTTAGAATGATCAAACTTCATGAACAAAAATTTATAGATGTGGATGAATCATAATCTAGAAGAATATCAAATGTTGTAATGAAACTATCGAGATCACTATTTGTGTGATCTCATGTGAGAGAATTAGCTCTAAATGACTTAGTATGATTATGAATCCAATTAGGAGTAATAAAATTTGTTAAAAATGTTGTAATTTTTTTAGAACACATTTATTTGCATGTGTCACCAATTTAAAATATGTTGAATGTGATGGTGATTTTTGTGAACTTTCCACCTTTTTCTAATATGATGCTTGTTTTTGCATGGGTTGGTTATGATACTTTTTCACTTTTTTCTACATAGAAATATTTTACATAGGTGAAAAACTTATAAATGTGATTTTTTATTGAACAAATATGTTAATTATCTTCAATGGTGGATGGGGATGAGGAGGTACCATATATTATAGAGGGTATGCATATCAAGTTCATAAAACTATGACTACTTAATTGAAATGAATGTAATTTAGGCATATATGTATTGTGAAAGCTATAACATGGATCTTATATAACAAAGGACATTTTAATATCATATTGAAGACCAAATTCTATGGTAGAACTCGAAAATGAGTGGATAATATAGTATATCCCACCTGAAGAGGTAACACAATGTGTCCAAAGTACTTTATTATTTCCCATTCAATGTTTTGACACTTTTAAATGTTTCTCACATCTCATGTTGTGTGTAACCTAATGAATGGAGTAATTTAATTTAACATGCATTTTTAATTGACCCATTATCAACTAATATATTGTGAATGGGTTCTTTATCAATGTATGAACATATACTTTAAACATGGAAATTATATTAATTTTCCACTATCTCACTATCATCAAAAGTAATCATAGGACATTATTAGGAAGTTTGAACAATAGTACCAATAATAACATTTAATGAATTATCATATGACATAGGAGGTGGGTGCATATTATAGGTATGATGCACTACTAAATTATCCTTGTTTAACTTATGGTTTGGAAATGGACTTCTAAAAATATTAAGTGTAGCATTTGTATTATGTTGAGGCTTAGCTTCCTCTGTAGGTATGCCCAAATAAATTGCATTGTTATCAATAATATCCTAAATGTGGTATATAAGATTGAAACATCTAGTAGTATAATATCCATTCCATCTATGGAAATCTTAATATGCATTTGTTATCAATGATTAAATTTGATTTCTACTCATGTCAAACTCTAGAGGTACAGTATTGAGATTGCACTAAAGTATTTTTTTATCAATATATGAGGTGGTTGTGGTAGTCTAGGAATTTTTCTTCTTAATTGATCTAATAAAAGAAGTAAGTTTGAAGGCTTAGATATAACATTGACTATGATATTTTTATCAAATTTAGTATTTGTTGGATTTTATTTTTAATATGGTTTGCTTTGAAACTTCAATGTGTAAGTTTAAGTAGATTCAAGTGCATATTTAAGCTTGTTCAAAGTGATGATCTTGATTTCTCTTTCTCTAATTATATGACAAATCTCCTCAATTGATCTAAATTTATTGAAAATAATTCACTCATGAAAATTTTCAAGAAAATTATACATATACATATATATATATATATATATATATATATATATATATATATATATATATATATATATATATTCATTATCTACCAAGGTGTTATTCATTTTTTCAAGCATGGGTTTGTAATGAAGTTCATTATCACTAATAGGCTCATTAGTTCCTTAATATCAAAGGTTTTATTCTAGATATATTTTACCTTAATATAGTGAAATTTTAGGAGGTAAAAATCCTATAGGTAGAGGATATGATGCAATATCAAGTGCTAACATATTATGGAGTGAGACTTGTGAATTCATTTATCAACTAGATTTTCATATCCCTTACTCTATATTTAATACCTTACCATGAAAATATGAAATAGTTTTCATGGTGGATTGTATAGTAGCCAAGTTAAGTGATGTATTATGTATAGTTATCAAGTATTATGTATGAGTAATTTTGTTAGGCATGGGCATAGATATCTATTGGAAGTCTCACATTGCCCCCAAATCCAAAGGTAAAGATGTGAAAATAGTATCAATAGTATAAGTATAAACACATTTTATATGGTTTACAAATTTAAAGTGTGGTTGTTGTTGTGGAATGGAAGTATAAGTTTCACTTATTTTTATACTTTTTGAAGCTAACGGGAATTTGATTATTTTTGGTATATCTTATGGAATTTGATGGAGTCCTACTCAAAATTTGGATAAATGTTGTATTTGTTCATGATTTACCCAATTTATTTCATTAGGATGAATTATATATAACTCTTCATGTTTATCTTATTCATTATGATCATTTTGATTAACTTTTTCATTGTGATTATCTTCTTGAATATATTCATGAATAATGTTTTCATCAAAATAAAAGGACCTATTGTTTACATTAGAGGAGTCCATTTTAAATGTAGTCAAAGGGATTTGAGTATGATCAAAATTAACCCCACTTAACATAGAATACACATTAGAGGAATAAAGGAGGTAGGTATTTTATATGGCATAGAAAAATAACATGTAAAATATACTTGAAACAATAACTATAAAGGGAAAGATAAAAAAGATTTTTTTTCATGTATAAATATTAATAAATTTCAATAAAAAACAAGGTCAACATAAATTACTTTTAGTTTTAAATATCAATATGAGGTCACAAGAAAGTGATTTTAGAGTCAGATATTGAAACCAAGTTTGAAATAGAATTCTTTTAGTGTTAAATATTAGATCCAAGGTCAAAATAAAACTATTTTAGCGTAAGATATTTAGTAATTTATTTAGACCCTATGAAAAAATTAATCAATGATAAAATAATTATAGGGTTCAACAATATGTTTTATTAGAATGTGGAATTAATTGGTGTATTAACTCTAATTAAGATAAAGTGAATATAAGGGTAGAAAATTTTGTAAATAGCTTGCAACTATAAAATTGAAAATAAAAGTATAGAAATAAAAAAAGTTAGATAAAATAAAAGGTGCTAGATATGAAAAACATAAGAAAACTTAGATGTTTTGTGCTTGTAGGTTGACCAATCATGACTAGAATAGAGAAAATTAGATATGATTATATACATGCAACTAAAATAGATTTGTCATTGTTATGAGATATAATTTACTTGAAAAGATCAGGATCAACTATTAATATTTTCCTTTATGGGTTGATTTTGACTTGTATAGAAAAATTAAAAATTGATGGCACACTATCCTATGTTTTCACATGCTTGAAATATTCTTTTGTGTAGAAATTTAGCCTTCAGGTATGTATGAATGACCTATAAATGACGTATTCAAATTTGAAACCCTAATAAACCTTAAAATAGATAATAACTTGTAAAATGAAAATGGGTATTTTAATGGTCTGAGTTAACTACAATCACCCTTGTGATGATTGAACATTGTGTACACATCCAATAATCTAAGGATGAAATTCAAACCCATGTAATTCTCCCACATAGGGTGTTTAGTGAAATAGTTCTCCTTTTTCTACATGTATGCATCTATATGTTTCTTAAATATTTGATCATTATTAGATTTAATTGGATATAATAAGGTCTTGAATTGGTTAAGTGTTTATTCAAATGAATATAATCAAGTTTGGAAATAATATGAAAGCTTTACTTAGTGTGTAATAGTGTAATTATGTATCAATAATGAAATTAGAAAAGGGTAGAATAGGTTACTTGTAGGTTTGTTTAAATATCCAAAAGGGTGAAACCTAATGTTATATATCCTAAGAATGCATAACAACATATAAGATAGGGTTTACATTTTAAAATGAATTATTATTATGAAGGGGGAAATATTGGCCCATAAGGATGGGATCCACTACCAATCCTAACCATGTGGGTCAATTTTGACACAAGAATTTAATGTCATTATTAATTCAATGTTTATATAGATTTTTAAATGTTTTTAATAATTTAGAATATTTATGTATGTGTAAAACAACTTAGAAAGAGATGGACCCATATAAGTAATTAGGATAGAGTGATGTGGTGAAATAAGACCAATTTAAATGTTTAATTCAAGTGTTCATGATAAAATTTGAGTACATAAAATTATCCATATCATAAGACAACTATTTATTACTTTGTAGGCTTCTTGTGTCATACTCAAATGGCTCCAAGTTTTTGAAGTCATCTGCCTATGTCATATATTTTTGCACAACTTGAAACATTCATTTTTTAAATTAAAACCATTCCTATGGGTTGGGTCGTACATTCTTTTATTTTGATTGCATCAAGATTTACCCAAAGAGTCATCTATTTATACATAATTAGTCTAAAACTATTCTTATATTTCAATAATCTAGAAATTATCTAGAAATAACCTATATATCACCTACCAATAGGTCATTTATACGTGTTCACATTAATAGTAACAAACATAAAGCTTTAAAAATTAGATATTATTCATAATCAGGAGGCTCTATCCAAATCTAAATCCCCAGATCCAAGTCCTTTTTCTTTTTACATTTTTAATTATCAAAAGTAAGATTAAATATTGCATACATACTAAATGAGAACAAGAGCTGGTGTGGTTTGAGCCCTATTTAGAGTATTATAAATGTAGGCAATAGTGAACGACTTAATGATGGATGGTTAAGATCAACTCAATCCTTGTTTTCGATTCCTTTTTTTTTAGGTAAATATAGTTTCAAAATTGGAAACAGGGCTTCAAGGTGAATGAGATAGAATTTAAGATTTATGCATAAGTGTGAGCTTCTGATATCAAATAGGAAAATGGTTTACAATTACACAGAGTTGTTTGTATTAGGAGAGTTTTTAACATATTATAAGGACATTTCTAGCAAGATTTATGTGGTTACAAATTTTTTAGGCATTTAGCTATTACTAGATTTTTCCATGAAAGTTTAGATAGTCAGCTCCTAGATCTAAGTAACTTTTGATATATTTTTAGTCCTTTCCTTCATGTAAACATTGTCTCAAACCTAAATTAAAAATTAAAAAGATAATTACCTTAGTCTTATTTTTATTTTTATAAATAGTAATGAGTAATTAAACATTTGTTGGTACATTTAAATTTGATTAATTTAAACATATCTTAGAAAATTTAAACATTAAAAAGTTATATATTCTTTAGATACATTGATAAATAAATAAATTAAAATTTATTGTTGAACTTGATCCTTATATTTAGTGCATCAAAACGTGGGTTTTATTTAAGGTGTCATTCTTCTTCTTAGTGTTTCAACTTTATATGTTTAGGAATAATTTTCAAATATATTTTTATTAAATGTACCTTTTCTCCTAGGGTTATAATCCTTAAAACCCTAATATTATATATTATACCTTGTATCAATAGTAGGCTTTGTGATTTTATTTATTTCCCTCTTATTTTTTGGTATAAAACATAATGCTAGGTCAAGTGGTGTGTAAATTAGGAATTATTATATTTATATGGTTTTCCATATATATCATACTTTTTTGGATACCCCTCATGATACAAAATTATCCATGCCTATTTCATGATACCCCATACATATTATTCTATAACTACAAGATAAGATGTTGTAGTTACAACAAAATTATTTTATAGTTTTTCATTTAATTGATTCTATTTAAAATCATAACGACCCTATTTTTATTGATGTCATAATTACCTTTGTTAAGAATAACTACTTAACAAAAGATAAATATTTTACACAATACAATTTTAGATTAAAATACCTTTAAAAATTAGGAAATGATGGTAAATGATTAAGTAAGCATGCATAAGATATGATTAATATCATAACCCATTGTAAGTATAAATTTAAACAAGAATATAATATGAGGACAATTCACTAATTAATATAGAAACTAAGAATCCAAATATACATATTATACAAATTTCCTTAAGGCAATACAATAAGTTTATATGAACCTTGGTGATAATGTTTGCCCCCATGATTTTTTTAATTAGTTTCAAATAGACAAACATATTCCATTATATATTTAAATGAAAGTATTAATGAATGGATATAAGTGAGTGTTAGTAGACAATGGTTTAGAATTGATCATTTTTAGCATAACAATATTACAAGCATTAGGAATTGACTATGTGTAGTATTCAAAATTTAGATAAGCACATTAAAATATTTGATGATGTTCCTCACCAAGTGATTATAACAATAACATTATATGTGAAAATATGACCAGAGAGAGAGAGAGAGAGAGAGAGAGAGAGAGAGAGAGAGAGATATGAATACCCATTTAAGTATTATAAAATAGTGAAGCCTACTAACTAACTTATCTTATTCACTCCATGAAAGGATGAAATTTTCACAGTTATTAGATTCTCCTCAAAATATATTACAAAATTAATTTGAGTGTAACCTCATATCTCACACTCCTCAAAAATAGGAGAGAGAGAGAGGGGGGTGGAGAGAGAGGAGAGAGAGAGAGAGAGGGGGGGAGGGGGAGAGAGAGGGAGAGAGAGAGAGAGGGGGGAGGAGGAGAGAGAGGGAGAGAGAGGGAGAGAGAGGGAGAGAGAGAGAGAGAGAGAGAGGGGGGGGTGGGGGGAGAGAGAGGGAGAGAGAGAGAGAGAGAGAGAGAGAGAGAGAGAGAGAGAGAGAGAGAGAGAGAGAGAGAGAGAGAGAGAGAGAGAGAGAGAGAGAGAGAGAGAGAGAGAGAGAGAGAGAGAGAGAGAGAGAGAGAGAGAGAGAGAGAGAGAGAGATGAATACGCATTTAAATATTATAAAATAGTGAATCCTACTAAGTTATCTTATTCACTCCATGGAAGGATGAAATTTTCACAGTTATTAGATTCTCCTCAAAATATATTACAAAATTCATTTGAGTGTAACCTCATATCTCATACTCCTCAAAAATAGGTTGATATAATAAAATCTCCACCTAATAGATATGAAAAAAATTCATATTGTAATTATCATAGATGTATAAGACACATAAAATATATGCTTTTGGGTTAATAATTAATATACATGTTATAGTTGATACCCATTCTATTTATATGCATAATATTAATAAATATATACATGATTTTTTGGCATAAAGTTTTTGAAAATTAATATCTAATTCCATAATGAATGAAAACACATTATTTGGCCATGGATAATAATTTATAGGTTACTACAAACACTATAGTTTCATGACTTAAATAGGTAAAATTCTATTATGATACTGATAATGGATGTTATAAAACATATGACTACTCAAATTTAGATACAAATACATCTAATACCTTTTATAATATTTTCCCAAGGAAGGAAACATTCATATCACTTTATATATGGCCTACATATGTGAATCATATTGATTAAGACATTTTTTAGCTTGTGCATAATCTATATTACATGTCTTATTGATGTTTATTATATTTATTATTCCTTATATTATTTTATTCTGACATACATGCGCACATATGATCTTGCATTGATCATTGTTATAGTCTTCACTTTATTTTCATATTTTCACTTCCCTTTTTTCCTTTTGATTATTTATCACAATCTATACATTTGTGATATATCATAAAATCCTACATCATTTTCAATAGTTTAATCCTAATACACATTCCTTGTGACATATTACTTTATCACCTTTGTACATTAACTATCTATGTTTTTTCTATTAGGGATCACATTGAGCTTACATAATCACATAATTGTATACCTATATATCATGATATGAGAACACATATTTTTCATTTCCCATTATAGGAATGCATCCTATTATCTCCACATACTCTCTTAAGATATGATGGTGTGATTTACATAAAAAGTGGGGGTATATTTGTTTCCTTCATTCCTCTAGGTTACTTTGTTACTTCATTTTTTGTGTACTACACCTTGAAATATGCTATGGATTGTTCATATCTCTACAATTTGTACAATATTTATTCATTTCCACTTGGAATTTCTTGGATAAAAAATTTCATGTTAATATTCAAAAACTATTAAATAAAAATAAATTATTAAAAAATAGAAAAAAATTATAATACTCCAAAAAAAATAAGACCTAAGCATAACATGGTTTCTAGGTTATTTCATTGATTTATTTTCCTTAGCATATGTTTGTTACATTACATATCCTTTTTCATATACATATGTGTTTCATGGTATTTTGAGTAATGTGTCAGACATGTAGGTTATACATGCTACACCCTTAGACCATGCAAATGCTAGGGAAATATAATTATATGTCATATTTTAAGGGTCATATCTTCCTATGACCTATCCATTTATCATGTTGAGCTATAACTATTTATTACATATGTATCTATCTTTATTACATTTGTTATAGTATTATATTTCATGGATGTTATACTTCCATATGTTGTTACATTGGCATTGATTGATGGTGTAGACTAGACTGACTTATTTTACACTTCCTTTATTCTATTTCCTTTCATATATGTTATTAGCTAATTTCAATTTTTATAGATCTCTCCTTATTGAATGACATCTATTGATTAAGTATACATTGCATAACTATTTCTTTTTGTGGTCTTTTCCTTCTATGTGATGTTGATTGTTCATAGTATAGCATTGATTTATAATTATGTATGGCTCTTGAATTTTTTGAAATTATGTCTTCAGTTAGTATACTATGTGTCTCTATTATTATTATTGACATTGACTACTATTGTGCATGCTTGTTTTATATACAACATGGACATGGACATGGAATTGTAGTCTTTTGTGTGAAATATTATTGGGATTGTCATAGAGACTTAATCCTCCATACATAGATAATTGACATCCTTTGTCACATTACCTGATTTAGAGAGTTTGGATTGGGTCAAATTATCAGTTTTGTTTAGATTATGGGATATATGTTTATATATTGAGATGGATTTTAGGGAATATGCAATGCATATGTAGACATTTTATAGGTGCATAATTGATAGGTCATCATATTTATCAAACTGGGGGCAAAGTGACATTTAGATTTATAGAATTCTATATCAAATTGGGAATGTCGATATGATAATTGTTGACCAATTTTTCCCAACATGCAAAATTTTGGTCCCCTTCTTCCCTTGCTTTTCAAAGCCAATCAATTTCAGGTTGCACAAGTTCAAAGACATGGTTCTTCGGCCTGGTTCAGGCCTTGGTTCAATCATCAAATCCATCTTTGTTTTAGTTGGCACTTGGTTTATCTATCTTCAAGTTCAAACGGCCTTGTTCCAGGTTGGTTCAACACATTGGTTCATCGGCCTTGATTCATCAGCCTTAGTTCAATCGGCAGTCCAAGTTTAATGCTCTTGCATTGGGTAGGCATTTCAAGGAAAAGGAAAGGACCCGGGTAAGTGTTTTCATATTTTGTTTAAGTCTGAAGGAATTTGGGCACAGTTCAAGTTCAAAGCTGGGGCTGGGGAGAATTTTTGTAGACTTTTTATCTGCAGGAAAATGTCTGTGGACAAAATCTCATAGAAAATACACAAGGCAAAGACAGACCTAGGGAAATTGTCTGTGAACAAAGCCCACAGGAACCCGAGAACAATCTGGACAAAGCAAAGGACCCACCGAAGGACCCCAAAGGGCAAGTGCCCTTGTGGGGGACTCTTGGCCAAGAGACAAAGGGCATTTTCAAAGGGTCGGAGGATCACCTTCCCTTCGAGAAGGTGCCAGGAAAATATACAAGACAAAAGGGTGCCTGTAGAGAAGAAAAAGGAAGACAGGCCCACAGCAAACCCAGTGAAGGACTCGATGATGTTTTGACAGGGACGAGGATGTCTCAGAGGCTATCAAAATTAACAAATCAAATTAGCCATTGGTTTTCAAACCAAGGACAGCCATGTGAATGTCAAAATTTGTGCAATGAAATAGTTGTTTGCTTTCAAAATGAGAGAGCGCTAACCATGAGAGCCCAGAAATGCAGTGACCCGCTGGAAGTTCACCCTGAGGGCTGAAGGAGCTAGAAGAGACAAGATAGGAAAAGGACAAAGTGTTAGGCATGGAATAAGTAGGTAGTCCAAGTGGCAAAGGGAAGCACAAATTTGAGAAGTGACTCCAGTAGGTGAAATAGTGCCTATGAATTGACCATTTGAGACACAAACTGCTAGCAGTGTAACCAATTTTCTCCATTTCACATTTATGAGTGGACAAACTATGTAAATCACCTTGAAGAAGTAGCCTTACAAGGACACAAAGGGTACAATTCATTAATGTTTTGATCGGCCTGCTCTTCCCAATGAGGGGACGTGAATTAGCCACTTGTAAAAAGGGGCACCAAAGGGCCTCCTTTTCTCCTCCTATATATGGAAGACTTGTCATTTGTAAAAGGATCTTTTCCACATTTGTAAGGTGTAGCCCTGGCAAAATTTTCACCTGAATCAATAAACGCAGTTTTTACATCTATCTTGGATAGATATTTTTGAGTATGTCTTGAGTGTTAATTTGTGTTCAGTCATTGTCTCTTGATGCTTTCATAGGTCCAACACCAACATACATGTTGTCTACAAGGTGCCATTTCTATAGCTGATTGGAGAAAAGCTACATTTAGAAGTGCAGGGATAGAATAAATTACTTATAGTGTGCATTTCACAGCACCTTGGTGAATATTTGTCCTCTGTGTTTTCATAAAAGCCTCCCTGCCAGTTTCTAGTAGCCTGGTCCTTCTACCAAGTGTGAAGTGTATGTATGCATTTGTCTGATTTCAAGTGTGGATGTGTGAAGATTGACTTATTTTGTTACATCACCTCTTTAGAGTAGTTTGTTTTCCTGCATCTTTCTCCCTTTTCACCCCCCATTATATATATATATATATATATATATATATATATATATATATATATATATATATATATATATGTATGTATGTATGTATGTATGTATGTATGTATGTATGTGTTAGCACTTGCTGGAATGAATATGATGCATCAAAGGGAGCTAGCCCTTATCTAGAGACTCTCCCCTCTTGCTTCGCCAGTCCCACAAGTGAGAGGGGAGTTTCCATAGTTGCAAGGAGAAGGCAGGAGCTCGACTTCCTGCCAAAGGGTGCAATATTTGATGTCAATAGTTTTGGCATGCATGAAGGGACAGTTTTACAACTCAGTAAGGTCTCAAGATTGATGCTGGTCCTGTTACAGCAAATCAAATATTTTTTAGCATTTGGTGACTCTAAGTTAGATTTTCTAGTTAAGCAGCCTGGTGCCATCAAAAATCACTCTTTGTATGTATATTTATTTTGCACAAAATCATGGATCTTATTTTCCTTCATATGGTTTCGATCAGGTTCCAAATATTTATGCAATTGCCTTAAGCAGCTCTCTTAGTTGTCCTGCAATGATAAGGGAAATGGCCCTAGAATTGGAGATTAACAGACTGGAAGAGCAGTACAGATATCAGCATGAGTTGATGTATGAAGAGGAGTGTTTGTTTAGGCAAGCACAAGCCTTGCAATCCATGCAAGAAGAGGTAGCAAAATGTAGAAATCCATTTATTCAAGGCAGTCAGCCTTCTGTGCCCCCTCTTGATCTGAAAAAATCCCCCTCCTTTGTGCCAAATCCTTTCTATCAAATTGCAATTGCTCACTCTAGCTCATCAAATACATTCACTCTCAATCCCGTGCACCTAGCTATTTAACACCAAAAGACATCAGAATAACCTCCCATGGAGATGAACCTTCTGAACTCCTTAGATTATGAATCTTCCATTAGAGGAATACCACCAGCCAGCATGTCCCTCTTCTAAAGACTCCTCCAGCGCATCAACAGTGTCTTCCTAGCATTCCTCAAGCTCCCCAAGTCCTTCACCATGATGTGCAGATTCCAAGTTAGAGGAAGGAATGCCAGGGACTAGCTCATAGCTTTGAAGAGGATCATGATGGTGACCTCCAAGAAAGACTCTTTCAAGACAATCTAGCCAAGAAAATTGAAGATTTAGAGGCTAGGATGAAGCTGCTTCTTGAAAGAGAGTTAGAACCTTCAAACCTTGTGGAGGAGCCCCAAGACCTTGGAGAAAACAAATTTGTTGCTTGTTCACAGGACCAAAATTTCAATTCTGAGATCCTGAACTGGGGAAAGACAGTAGAATCATGGGGCAAGGAGGAGGAGAAGCAAGTTTTTTTTCAAAACCTTAAAGAAGCTGAGGCTGCTCCTACTGATGATGATGTTGGTGACCTCCAAGAAAGGCATTTCCAAGAAGATCTGGCCAGGAGAATTGTAGAGTTGGAATTTAGAGAGATAATCCTTAGCCAATGTGTGATGGATGGTTCAGACCAAATAGCACATTCCATGTCTGAACACACCCAATCTACCCATTTCCAAGAGAATTATCAAGCTATACCTGATATAGATGAAGTGCTGACCAAGTGGAAGGAGGAGAATCATTCGATTCTAGCTCAAGGACTGCCTCCTCTTCCACATGTTTTCTCCACTTCACCCCTTCTCAAGGAAGAACCTATTTTGTAGGAGGTGGGAGAGGAGAAGAAGATCCAATCTGTAGTTCTTCAAGAGGCTGTCATGAGTGACAACAAAGAAGAAATCATCATCAATGCTCCTTGTGAAGACCTTATCAGCAATGGAGAAGATGTAGGTCTTGCATAAATGCAGATGTTCCAGTAATATGAGGAGGAAAAAATGCATGGTAAGCTCTCTTTCCCTCTGTTTGATGAACTTCCTCGCTGCTTTGATGAAGAGAATGACTACACTGAGGATCCTGAGTTGGAGGAGGATCAAGAAGATACCTTTGAACATCTAGAGGTCCTGAGTTTTTAGGAGGAAAAGGAGAGGTCTGTCTTCCTGGAGGAATGCCTTGAAGAAGAGAGCTTTGAATAGAGAGGTGATGTTCTATGGGATGAGAAATCATTTTGTGAGTCAATTTTAGACATCACCACAGTCACCCTTCTTAAAGAAGGCCAAAAGGAAGTAGAGGACGAGTCTAATAGGATCTTCAATGAGGCAAAAGGAAACAGGTCAAACCATGATACATTGCAGAGGGAGTGTGCAGATTAAAGGGCTTATGGTGATAAGCCAGCAACCACTGATTTCTTGGTGAAGATCACCAATATGAAGGACCATCATTCAACAAGCCTCTAGGGACAACAAGAATACATGTATGTTGGAGGCATGTTTGAATCTGATCCACTCAGATACTTACCAACTCAAGTGGCAGGCAAGAAGATTAGGTCACTAACTCTCTTTCTCATTCAGCTACTTGCTTGGCACCATAAGTCCTTTTGCCAGGAAGGGGACTTAAGAAATTTTCCCTTCAATCTAGGAGGGAGGTGAGAATACCTAGTTAGTTTTATATAGTAGTTTGTTTTCAGTTTCTTTCCCTGCTTTCCCTAAGTGCTATTGCACAAGTAGTAGTTTTCTTAGTCTTGTGTGTGTTTTCATTTCCTGGGAGGTAGATCTACGTAATTAGTTCTAGATTAATTGGGGCTATTGCTAATTTTAAATTTATAATCTGACTCTATGCCTAATGGATCTTTAAGGCAACTAGCCTTTAAGCATAGCAGGCATGCTTACCCTGTGAGTCACCAATCTATTGACCAATTTTGCCCAACAGGCAAAATTTTGGTTCCCTTCTTCCCTTGCTTTTCAAAGTTAGTCAATTTTGGGTTGCACAAGTTCAAAGACATGGTTTTTCAACCTGGTTCAGGCCTCGGTTCAATCTTCAAAGCCATCATTGTTTCAGTCGGCACTTGGTTTATCTATCTTCAAGTTCAAATGGCCTTGTTCCAGGTTGGTTCAACACATTAGTTCATCAGCCTCGATTCATTAGCCTTAGTTCAATCAACAGTCCAAGTTCAATGCTCTTGCATTGGGCAGGCATTTCAAGGAAAAGGAAAGGACCCAAGTAAGTGTTTTCAGATTTTGTTTAAGTCTGAATTCCTTTAGACTTTTTGCCTGAAGGAATTCCTTCGGACAAAAAGTATGAAGGAATTTGGGCACAGTTCAAGTTCAAAGTCGGGGCTGAGGAGAATTTTTGTAGACTTTTTATCCATGGGCAAATTCTGTGGACAAAAGCCCGTGGAAAATACACAAGGCAAAGACAGACCCTGGGAAATTGTCTACAGACAAAGCCCGTGAGAACTCGGGAACAATCTAGACAAAGTAAAGGACCAGCCGAAGGACCCCAAAGGGCAGGTGCCCTTGCGGGGGACTCTCAGCCAAGAGACAAAGGGAATTTTCAAAGGGCTGGAGAATCACCTTCCCTTGGAGAAGGTGCCAAGAAAATATACAAGGCAAAAGAGTGCCTGCAGAGAAGAAAAAGGAAGGCAGGCCCGTAGCAAAGCCAGCAAAGGACCTGATGATGTTTTGACAAGGACGAGGACATCCTGGAGGCCATCAAAATTAACATAGAAAATTAACCATTGGTTTTCAAACCAAGGATGATTGTGTGAACATCAAAATTTGTGCAAGGAAATAGTTGTTTGCTTTTAAAATGAGAGAGCACTAACCATGAGAGCCCAGAAATGCAGTGACCCGTTGGAATTTCACCCCTGAGGGCCAAAGGAGCTAGAAGAGACAAGATAGGAAAAGGACAAAGTGCCAGGCATGGAATAGGTAGGTAATCCAAGTGGTGAAGGGAAGCACAAATTTGAGAAGTGACTCCAGTAGGTGAAATAGTGCCTGTGAATTGACCATTTGAGATGCAAATAGCTAGCAGTGCAACCAGTTTTCTCCATTTTACATTTATGAGTGGACAAACCATGTAAATCACCTTGAAAAGTGGCCTTACAAGGAGACAAAGGGCGCAGTTCATTAATGTTTTGACCGGCCTGCTCTTCCCAATGAGGGGACGCGAATTAGCCACTTGTAAAAAGGGGCGCCAAAGGGCCTCCTTTTCTCCTCCTATATGTGGAAGACTTGTCATTTTTAAAAGGATCTTTTCCACATTTGTAAGGTGTAGCCCTGGCAAAATTTCCACTTGAATCAATAAACGCAGTTTTTACATCTATCTTGGATAGATATTTCTGAGTATGTCTTGAGTGTTAATTTGTGTTCAGTCATTGTCTCTTGATGCTTTCATAGGTCCAACACCAACATACCTGTTGTCTACAAGGTGCCATTTCTACAGCTGACAGGAGAAGAGCTACATTTGGAAGTGCAGGGACAGAAGAAATTACTTACAATGTGCATTTCACAGCACCTTGGTGAATATTTGTTCTCTGTGTTTTCATAAAAGCCTCCCTGCCATTTTCTAGCAGCCTGGTCCTTCTGCCAAGTGTGAAGTGTATGTATGCATTTGTCTAATTTCAAGTGTGGATGTGTGAAGGTCAACTTATTTTGGTGCATCACCTCTTTAGAGTAGTTTGTTTTCTTGCATCTTTCTCCCTTTTCACCCCCCCCATTATATATCTATATATATGTATGTGTTAGCACTTGTTGGATTGAACATGATGCATCAAAGGGAGCTAACCCTTATCTAGAGACTCTCCCCTCTAGCTTCGCCAGTCCCATAGGTGAGAGGGGAGTTTCCATAGTTGTGAGGAGAAGGCAGGAGCTCGGCCTCATGCCAAAGGGTGCAATCTTTGATGTCAACAATAATGGGGCATAAATATTTTTATTTTATGTGTTATTCTATTTTAAAGTTGTTATTAAAGGCATTGAAGGTTGTGAACATTAATACTTATGGAGTTACTTTAGTGTCCCACATTGTTCCATAGTGAAAATAATAAATATATTTATTATTAAATTATAGAAAAAAAATTAAAACTTTTGTTGTGTAAATAATAAAACTTATATTTATTATGTAATGTGGTTAGTTGAAAAGGTGGGTCGGTTCATTATAACTATTCACACCCCTTATAAATTATTTTTTCCTTTGTAAGAAATAAAATTAATTCATTGTGAATTATTCTTCTGAACATTTTGTGAAGGGGTTGTTTTAAGAGGAGAAGTGAGGTGAAAAGGAAGTTACTAGGTGTAAAATGTTTCTTATATAATATTTTCTATAGGTTTTTTACCTGTATAGGTTTTCCCACATAAAATCTCATGTAATGTATTTATTTTCTATCTATTTATTATTTAATATTTTTCAATTCTTTTAGTTTAAAATTTTATTTAGTATTATGGCATTCATTTTAAACAATGTATTATTCATTTTGATAGCTCCTCTAATTTTATATATATATATATATATATATATATATATATATATATATATATATATATATATTCTATGCCTTCAAATATTTTTAATTATACTAAGCTTTGTGACCTGATTTTATTATGGACATCATAAATGTCTAACCCTAATATTCATTATAGTAACATTTAACTATGTTACGTTAAAAGCTTTCATGAGCAATTATATTTGAACAAGTTTCAAAAAAATAATATTTTAATTAGTTTTAAAACATCATATTATAATATTTTGTATTTCATGACTTTTAGGTCTTTTTTGAAATAAAAAAATTTGGTATATTTTTTATACAGTAATTTTTTTATGTGTTTTTCCTCACGTGAAAATATTTTTACCCAATTTACATCTAGTAACTAACCAATTTAAATTATTTTTTTATGGGAAAGAATAATAAATATAATACAAACCTCATATTAAAAAATCTTTCATTAAGATTTGTGTTTTAAATAAACTATTTTGTACTTTTTTAAATTCAATTTTTAATTAAAATCAAATTAATTTTATTTGACCACATAAGTTTAGGTCATTATATATTTCTCTTATATAGTTTATATTTATCTAATTTGACAAAGCCACAATTAAAGATATCGATCAAAGGTTGTTCGACTTAGTTAAAGTGGAGAAGCTACTTTTTTCCCCCTTACAATCGACTTCCTTTTTTATTCATTCAATTTTTTTTCTCTATCATAAAAATTGATGTGTATTATATTATGCAGGCATAAACATATTCATTGGAAAGTTCATCATTATTGACTAGACACAAAGGTGTGTGAAATTATATTACATATTTTATTTTAAATTTTTTTATTAAGTTTTATTTGAAATCATAATAAAATCACATCTTAAATATTTAGTATGGATAAGTCACAAATTTGGAAGTCCATATCAAAACTGAATTCATCTTTATAAAATTATAAAGTATTGTTAATGGGACTAAGAAACCTCCATCTTGGAGACATGTGACATCCAAACATAAAAATGCTTATCAATAGAAATATCAAGAAGCTATGTCAATCATCCTAAAGAGTGTTAAGAATGAGTTCACACTTCATGTCATAAATTAATAATATCCTATCAAAGCTTGTAAACTCCTTAAATCAATTCAAGAAGTCATTCAAATTTATAATATTATCATTATTATTATTGAACTCATGAAAATGTTGCTAATTATCTTTCTAAAATTAAAAACATAAAATCATAATTAGATGGATGTAATTGAATCTTTATTCAATGTCAACTTATTTATTTTATTATTTTATTAAATATCCATGAGAAGTTTGGAAATTTTATTTCCATTCTTAACTCTAAATATCAAATAGATAAATACATTCTTAGCCTCTCTGCCCTTTCGGCTCTTCTCATTTGAGAAAAACAAGTGATTTAAAAATTTAAATCTAAATAAAATTACACTCAAACACTTCTCACTCAAAACAACATTCTCAAAGACAATGAAAACTATAAATTCAAATCAAAATCCTCCAATGTTACTAATAAGGATAGCAATTAGAAAATTGTACACAATAACTATAAAGTCAAATTTAATAGGAATTATAATCTCTGTGGTAAGTTTGGTCATAAAAATGAATATTTTTATAAAATAAAGGGGTAAAACTTACTAAAAACCTAAAAATAACAAAGGAAATACATTTTTTAATTAAAATCAACATAAAAATTAAAACCAAAATCAAAATAGCAATCAAGATCAAATTTGTAATACTATTACTCTTTATGTTGCTTTGTTTTCTTCTAATGATAGTGAATGGATTTTGATAGTGGTGTTTCACATCACATGACATAATTTTCTAATATTTTATTTGATGCTAAATATATATATATGAAAAGATATATTTATGTGATAATTCATTTTTAGAGTAATAAAACAAGGTAAAGTAATTTTTTCAAATGGATTATTAAATGATGTTTTATGTTCTTAAACTTAAGAAAAATATTTTATCATGTTCTTAGATTATGCATGATAATTTAATTATAACACTTATTGAGGACAAGTGGAATATTGAATATCAATTTGGATCTATGATTGGTGAAGTTATTCAACTTAATGGTCTTTATAGTTTTACTAGTTTTTCTTATGTATCTTGTCTTTCCTCTAAAATTAGAAATGAATTATGGCATGAAAGGCTTGGACATGTTAATTAAATACTATTATCTTAAATATTTTTTTATGGAGGACTAAATCTAGAAAAAATCTAATTTTTAAAGAATGAAATGACTTTGACTATAATTGAACTTTTATCTACTTTAGCTTTAGGTGACTTTGTAACATAATCTATATTGGTTAGAATATATTGATGACCAATATAAAAAAGTGGATGAATATTAGAAATAAATTTAATTCTCTATTTGTTAAACGGTTTCTCATGAATTACAAGATTTAAAGACATTATTGGTATTCTGTCTCTACTAACAAATAATTAACAAGACATGTATGCATGAATCAACTTATAAGAATATTTAAATAATGTAGGTCAATAATAACCTACACTTCAAATTTTACAAGTAATGGTTTTTTTGCATAATGACCACCACAACTTCTTTCATGGCATTGCTTAAGAACTTTTTGAGTTTGATCATGGGTTATTCATCTTAATAAAACACCATATATTTTCCTATAAAATAAAAAGTTTTATAGTAAATAGAATTTTAAAGTTTAAAATCTCAACTATCATCTGTGTCTCTTATCCAAGTTATTAGGACAAACCTGATTTTGAAAATAATAAATTACATCTACATCATGATACCAATCATCCTCAACCAACAAATAATCTCAATCATTCATTTCATATTCAAATTTAAATTTCTTAAAGAAATCAACAACTTTTATGGACTGAAAATGAGGTTTAAAATTTAAAAAATTGTAAATAGATAAGACCAAAACATTTATATTAGAAGAATCATGTTCAACTAAAAGTTTTGCCAAATCTTTTCCCTTTATAGTTTTGGACATTTCAAATTTAAGATCAAACTCTTTAATTCTCAAAATCTATTTTGTTAACCTTCCCTACATAGTTGGTTTCTTCAAAAGATAAGAAATAATAGTGCATTAGATCTTAAATTAACTTTATTTCCCATCAATAAATAACAAAATCAGATCAATGAATAAAATAAAAATAATTTTTCAATAAGAGGATGCATGGTTTCCATATATTTTAAAACTTGGCTTGTATAACCAATAGGTTTCTCATCACTATTTTCATCACATCGAGTGATCACAACACCTATAGTTTTATCAATAGCATTCACATAAATAATGAAGGGTTTAGTCAAATTAGATTTAGCAAGTACATGTGCACTTGAAGCATTTTTTACATTATTAAAAGTAGAATCTATACCTGAATCAAACACATATAATTGATTTTTATTTAGTAAAATTTGTAATAGATTAAATTTATCAAAAAAAATTGATATGAATTTATAAACAAAATTAATTTTTCCAAAGAAAAATCTAAGACCATATTGGTTTTTAGGTGGTGACAGCTCTTTAATCACTTTAATATGTTCAAGATCAATTGAAATGTCATCTTTAGAAAGTATATGTCCTAATAATTTGAGTTCAATAATGCCAAAGACAAATTTCTTAGGATTAAGAAAAATACCATAATTTCTATATCTTTTAAAAATATCGTGAAGATAATATAAATACTTATTTCTTTTTTTAGAATGAATTGTAAGGTTGTCTAAGTAAATTTGAATGACTATGCCAATTAAATCATCAAAATATACATGCACAACTCTCTAAAAAGTGTCACCTACATTTATGAGACCAAAAGGCATTCTATTAAAATTAAAAGTCCCTCTTCAAGTGAAAAAATTTATCTTATGCCTATCATTTAGATTCATAAATATTTAATTATAACTAGAAAATCTATCAAGTAAAAACATCATTTTAGATCCTATAACTTGTTGTAAGATTTGATCAATACTAGGAAGAAGAAAAATATATTTCATAATGGCCTTGTTTAAATCTCTAAAGTCTATGATAGTCTAATATTGTCATTATTTTTACGTATAAGTACTAAATTAGCTATCCAATCGAAATATCTTATAGGAAAAATGACATCACCATCAAGTATCTTATCAAGCTCTTTGTTGATGGTGTCCTCTAGAAAAGGGATTATTCTTCTTATTTTATACCTAACAAGTTTAATACTAGGTTTTATAGGAATATCATGTCTAATAATTTTGGTATCATAGCTCTTTAGGTCTTTATAAGATAGGCAAAAATATCAATAAATTATTTTAAAAATTTAATGAATTTAAACATCTTATCTAGTGTACATTGTATTATCAAATTAAAAAATTTAGGGTCCTTTTTAGTTCCAAGGTTAATGAAAGTAGTTTATCTAATTACTCTCTTAGAAGGTTCTTCAATCCATGAAATCATATGCTGATTATTCAGAGTAAACATCAATCCTAAACCAAACTCGTAGATAATTTATTAATAATACACTGAAAGGTAATCTCCATAGTTCAGCACATGATTTTCATAGTTAAAATAATTGTCTTTAAGAAAATAATCAATATGTAACTCTAAACTAAAAACAAGCCAATTTTCATTAAAATTGGGAATTTTAGGGCTGAAAATATTCTTAAAATGAGAAGTTGATAGTGTGTTTAATTTCACTTAGAGTAAGATTAGAATTAAAAACAATGAGTTTATCAACTTGAACATTAATTTCTCTAAGTATACAAGTAATATTAAAATCTTCAAATTTTTCAAGCAAATCCCAAACCTTTTGAGTGTATTGATGAAGATGAGTTTGATTCATTTTGTAAATTTTCCTAACTTGTCTAATAATCAACTCGGAATCTCTTAAGACTTATAGTTTGACTCATTTTGTAAAATTTACTAACTTGTCTAACAATCAATTTAGAATCTTTGAAGACTTCTAACTATTTAATATTTAATTTAATCACTTTCTCTAGACCTAAAAAAAATGATTCAAATTCTACTATATTATTTGTATTATCAAAAGATAATTTGTAATCATAATGAAAAAAAAATCTAAATGAGAAATGAGACAAATTTAAACACCATTACCATATTATGAACAAGCTTCATCAAAATATAAATACCATAAATTGTCCCTTGAAAAACTATTTTCTTATTATTTTTTAAGTTCATCTATGGTCAACAACTCATAAGTATTAGTACCTATTTCCACATAAACAATAGTATGAGGTAAAGAATCAATAGGATTGTTAAATCAATATTTTATTCATATAAAATATATCTCATTTCTTACAAAAACCCATGTTGTATCCTTTCCAAAAAAAGCACCAGTTGTTTTTGACCAATCTCTTCCTTAAAGAATGGCATAATTACTAAGAATATCCACAATTTCAACATTAGTCATACACCTAATTTTTTCATCCTACATAATTTTAATAACAATATCACTAAAATTACCATAACTATTAGTTTGTTTTAAATAAAAAATTATAAGTTTCTTGTTATCAGTTTCATAGGAAAGGCATAATTGATCAGCAATAAACTTTGGCATTATATTTTTTGAAGCATCAATATCTAAAATATAATTATGTGTGATTTTATCAAAATAATAATAATAATAATACATAAAAAGGTGGAATATAATCAGTAGGAAGATCATATATCTAAGAGAAAATAGCAAACTAAGATTATTCTTTATTCTTTATTTCTTCTTGAAATCCTGATACATTCTTAGAATTTGAGTTATTAATGACATCACTGATTTTATCAAGTTGTCTTGGTAAACCAACAACATGTAATAATGAAAACCATGTTTTAATAATTTTTGAATCACCTATAATGCTATAAAATCCTATATTTGAATGATGTATATGAGTGTAATTATTAGGATTATAAGGAGGATATTGATGATTATTAAAATTAATAGATAAAGTATTATTATTTTGGGAACTAATTATTGTATTATCAGATGTAGTATTCTTCTACGTACATTTGCCTTTATCTATTTTTTTAGAAGAATAAAATTTATTGTTAGTGATACTATCTTTTTGATTAGAATAATCCTTTTGTCTTGTATTGATAGTATAATAATTTGAAGATTTGACTTATCTAAACACTCATAGATCCTAACATATTATATTGTTAGTAATACCAATAGAACTACTTTATTTTCCTTAAATATATTTTTTAAATCTATACACAATTATACAAGTGTCAAGACCATGATCTAACTCATAAACATTACAATAATGAACCTTTTCTCTATTTTTAACCTTTTGAGGAAAGGAAGATTCAACTGATGAAGATGGTTTATCATCAAGTTGCCTTTTAATGAAGACTAACTCATTGCTAAGACTATGAATGGCTTTTAAAAAAAATTATGATCAAAATTTAAACCTATTGTATCTATATCATTAAAAATGATACATTTTAATTTATTTTCACACTTAATACAAAAATTTATAGTATCATCGTAATCCATAGTATCTTTATCTTATAAAACCATTTTATACTTTAAAGTTAAATTATTACAAAACTATAGTCTAAACAATCTTTTTGAAGGTATAACATCACATGGAATATTCTATCATAGTCTAGTGAATCTACCAATATGTTGTATAAAATATAAATTCAAGTGTTCATATGGTTGTCTAAGTCAGTTCTTGACTCATTAAAAATAGGCAAAAATATGGGGTTGTCTTTCTACGCTCAACATTTTATACTCAGTTATGCCAACATCAATTCACATAAGGCATGTGACTTATACACTCACCCAAAATGTAGTAGAGAAAGAATCGAGACCCACATTGGGCTAGTTGTGTCATGGCACAAGGCATCAATTATGGGACTTGGTTATTTGAGAGAAAGTCTTAAATTGATTCTTTAATGCATGCCTTTCATGGACTATGCTTAGTGGCCTATAGGTACATGCCTCTAGGGGGACTAATTATAGATTCATAAGGGTACAAGCCTTAGTTAGACTAATCCTAAGTCATATAGGCACTTTGAAGGGTCCAGGGACTACTCTCACTTCAAGTATTCATACTTAGGCTAGCACTCCTAGCAAAAATAGGGACATTTAGCACATGATCTCTCTACACTTAGGCTACTTCTATAAGATATGTTGATGTCATCAATATTGCAGGGATGCCATTAATGTCATGAACCAAAAGCTTGTAAACAATATTTTTAATGTAAATGTATGACACTTATAACATTATAACCATTGTGCATTCAGTTATTAACACTAAGGAAGTATAAACCAGAAATATTGTATGATACATAATAACCTTGTTTATAAATAAAATTTCAAATACAAAATAGAGTCCATTACACTTTAAAATAGGGTATATGCTTAACTCAAAATACTCAACAACCCAGAGGCTCACAAGCAACCTTGGGCACTAAAAATAAAGCCTTAATGCAATATATGATACTCCTTGATCTAATGGCATCCTATTACAATATATCTAGATCCAATTCTTTAAAATTGTGTTCCATCAATTTTGCATCTTCTGCATTGATTGGTTTGAGTTCATTTTATAGCCTATAGGAACATCTCTTACTAGGGTGGATTATGCATACCAGTTGCCAATATAGAGCCTAAGTCATCATTTTACCATTTATATCATCTTTCACCCTTTGATATGCAATCACCATGTATCTGTTTCTATTCAAATTTTGCTTTCTATATTCAAGAGAAGAATTAAGAAACTAACAGATATGGTCAAGGCTTGATGTGTACCTGGATGTAGTCTGCGCACCGTAATCCAGACGCTGTGAGTACTCCTCTTTGGCTGTGGAGGAATGACACCTGCAAAGAAAGAGACTTGGACAAAAGAAGGCGTTAGATGGATAGATGGTGGGTTGCCAAGCAAAAGCCTATTCCCAAAAGTATGAAAACTTCCTTAAGGGAGGTCAACCCACTATTTTGATAAAGATAAAGTCTGATAAAAGATAGAATGTTAAAAATACTGAAATGATAACAAACTGAAAGAAACGGAAGCAAAAGCTTACCTGAATGATGCTGTCAGCTTGGTCAGAGTCGTCGGCGTCGGTGGTCCTATCGACGTCGGTTGTTGAGGTCTGTCGATGTCGGTTAGTCTACCGACGTCAGTTGGGGTAATGATCGGCGTCGGTCGGGGCAGTGGTCTATAGTCGGGTCTGGTTGAGTTTCTTGGTCTGGGGACGGGTCTGTGGTCTATTTGATTGGTCTGAGACAAAGTTTTGGGCTCAGGGGAATGGTCTAGGGTTTAGGTCTAAGAGTCTGGTTGAATGGGCAGAGTATATGGTCTGACAGAGGGATCAAACAGAAGAAAGGGATAGGAGAGAGACAAGGTTCGAGACTGGTCTAGTTTGGTCAGAGTTTGGTCTGGGGGATAGGAGTGCTGAATCTAGTTTAGAAACAAATGACTAGAAAACACAAATGAAAACACAGAAGAAAACTTACCTATGATGTGCTGAAGAAAGCATTGTAGACTGGTGTACCTGTTGTCAGTGTTGTTGGTGATGAAAGTCCCATCGCTGGTGGAGTTGCTGAAGCCAGAATACCTGTTGTTACACCTGAGGGAGAGAATGAGAGGCTTTGTTTGAAGATTGGCAAAGTGGCAAGGTCCAAGAATGGATTGATGATCAAAGTGCAAGATACCAGAGTCAGGTTATGCGAGAGGAGAGACCAAGAGAGCCTCGAGAGAGGGATAACGGTGCATAAAATTGTTAAGAAGGCCGTCGACACCGGCAATATCGCCGACGTCGATCGACAGTTGACCGACGTCAGCGGCTAAAAGGCCGGAGAAAGGCTAAAAATAGCCTTTCATCCATTTTCCAACCACCGAGTCAGCTAGTCCAAGGGAGGAACGATCGAAGGGGATTAAATGGACGAGGGGAGAAGTTGGAATGGGAGTCTAGGTGTTAAATATGGCCATGTGGGGAATGAAGGGAATCCAATGAGGGTATCCTAGGGTGGTGAGGTGGCAAGGGAGAGAGGGAAAATGGATTTTATTAATTTAAAATAGGATATTTATTTTAAATTAATAAAATATAGGTTAGGAGTGGTTAAGTGGACGAAGGGGACCAAGGGGGGGAGAAAGGACCAAGGGGTAAACATGATTTCGGTGTCTACAGTATCATCCAACCTAGAAGATGCCCCAAGATTCCTATAAATGGTTAGTCACCTACCAGCTGGTAGAAGGTGTGCACTGAATCCTCTAGCTAGTGCCAAGATGCCAAAATATAAATCATTCAAAATTATTGCCTCACTCTGATGTTTCCATTGTGCTAGAATGAATCCCATACTTAATGAAATAGGGGCCCAACACATTAAATTGATAAATGGTTTTTCCTAGATCTAAAGAGATATTTACTAATTTATTAACTAGGTACAAATCTAGTTTAGGTTTAACAAAAAAAGTTCTAACCATTCTTCAATATCATTCTAATTATATATAACTCTAGAGGGAAGACTAATGAAATCTTGATAAGTTTTTCCCTCTAAATTTGAGATAAAATTATAAGAGACACTTTTTCCTTCACAATACACAGAGTTGAATAAATTAATCTAAAAGCATCCAAATGATACTTCAATTATTCACCATGAATTATAGAGAACTTAGGAATATTAAGACCTTTTAATTAAGGAAGCTTCCCTAGATAAATGCCAATATTAATAGGATTTCTATGAATCCAAGTATTCACTAAAGGTTGAGTTTTATCATCATAATCTACCTCATTATCAATTATTTCATCTTAATTTCTTTTGATTTGGAGACCTGAAATCAGGTCTCGATCTCTTTTGTTATATCTCCTTAATTCGAGGTTGTTTTTCTTCCATTTAATTTTTTAGTAAATTGAACTACTTAACTAGATTGTTTTATCTCTAAATTTATATTAGGGTCAATAGGGAAAATATTATCCTCAGAATGAAAATAATTAGAAAGAAAATGAACTCTAGGTTGAGGATTAATAAGAAAGATCTACACTCTCTCCTTCTTGATTCATTGGTTAGTTTCTTAAATATGGTAATGTGTTTCACACAAAAGACTTACCTCTACTTCACAAATTTTTGCTTACTCTTCTTCTTCATTTATAACATCAATTATGCTAGGTAAATCATAAAGTCTATTATACCACTAAAAATGAGCTAGATTAAAATCAATGCCAACTTGATCATAAGAAATGTCAATTAAAGGTTGTATGACTAAATGAGGACCCCCAATGGTCATGGACAAAAAATGAAAAGAAAAAATAAAATAAGATTTTTGAAAAACTTCAAATGAACTCTCTATAAGTAACCTTCAAATAAAAAACAATCAATGTAAAGTACTTTAATCTAATGATTTAATCTTATGTTAACTAAACAATCAATCTAAAAACTAATAAAATATAAAGGTTAATCTAAACACACAAGTAAATCTTAAATAAAAGATTATGAAATTAAATAAATAATTAATTAAAACACTTACTCCTAATAAGAGAAGATCAAATAAGATTCTAGATTAATAGATGTAAAATAAATAAATGAATGAAAATCTAAACCTAATATGTAAATAAAATTAAATTAGAGAATGACAATGTTGAAATGAAATATAAATCAAGAATATAACACATAAAACAAAATGAAACTCAACATTAAACAATATTAACTAATTAAATCTAAAGAGATAATCATATAAAATGATAAATTTGATATTTAAATAAACGTAAAAGAAAAAATAATATAAATAAGACTAATCAAAAAATAAGAATAGATTGTGAATCTTACAAAAGAGTCATCATAGTAGAAAATGGAATAAGATTTTATTAAGAAACTAGTTTTAATACAAAGTATCTTTAAAATGATAATTTTTACAATTTAAAAAGATCAATAAAGTGTCGGATATGGTGATGTAATCATTAGTATTCGAGTCAAGTACTTTGCATTCTAAACATATGACTGCATAGATATAGTCATCATAAGATATTAAACTTAAGATACTTTAGATAATTGATTTAAAAACTAAACAATAAACTTGGATATACCTACATTAATTAAGTGCATTGCTTAACTATTAGAAGATGTATTATTGATCTATCTACAAAATTTGTATCATCTTAGAAATGTTGCACAAATAAGATAATGATGAATAAATTTGAAGTAACTCAAAGTTGTCAAAATACCTATGTAATTCTTCTCCTCCTAATGATATAACATTGATCTACTTTTAAAAAACATTCTCAAGAGATGGTTAAGAAAATAAGTTATAACTAACTTTAGTTAGTTATTAGTTAACTTTAATTGACTTTAAGAAAGTTGATTAGTTAATTTTATAAATTGACTTTAAATTAAGATTTTAATTAAGCCTTAAGATACAATTTAAATAATAATAGACCAAATATAAATCTAAACAGGTGGGGGTCCTTTAGTCATTGCAAACATTAAAAATAAACATTCAAATATGTCAAATAACATAATAACAATAGTAATTTAAATAAAATTAAACACTATAAACATTAATTCCGTATGCATCTATCCATATAATTCAATAACTATATAATTAAAATAAACCACACTGCATAAGTATCAACTTGTTGTCATACATCTAAAACAAAAAAATATCCACAGGGTCAAAAAAATCATAGTATCATCAACAACAAATTAAAGTATCAAGTTTAACCAAAAATAGCTTAATTAAAAACCCACTCATCATCTATATCATAAATTACTTCAATTAAAATATGACCTTTATCTATCACAGATTCAATATATTAAATAGTATTTGTAGGGAACTAAACCAATTTTGTGCCCAATTCATTATCCTCATGATCTACCTGAATCTGAAGCTAATGGGAGGTTTGTATGCCTTTTACCTATTGAAGAAACAATAATCTTATTTGTGTAAGGTGTAAATTGATCAAGTGTTAATTTACAACACCTAATAGGTCTACTCATAGGTTCAAGTGATGGATATTTGGTATTCAAAGGCACAAGTGAATGTGGATATAGTTTTGTAGTCATCTCAAGTTTAGTTTTAGGAATAGGTACTCTTTTCTTAGGTGAATTATGGGGCTCAAATTATATGGAAGTATGCATATGCTAATAATAACTACTTAGAGTTCTCATCCTTAAATATGAGAACTCCAATGATGACTTCTCTAACCTCTATTTCCATGGGCATAAGTAGGACTAGATGACAAAGAATTTAATACATTCTAGAAAGTAGGGTCAGCAACATTAAAATGAATGTACACGTGGGTACCATAGTTAAAAGGTCTAGAAAAAAATTTAGCACCATTACATCCACAAAATAGTTGACCCCTATGAACATGCCTATGTGGAGGACTAACTTCTCTTTGTTGATCAATGTTATGTCCCCAATTATTCCCATGTAAATGATGTTAATGTGGAGGACTCTAACTAAACATTTTATATTAAAATGTAGGACTATAAAATCAAAATCAAAACTCTATTTTGTACTTCAAATCTTGATTTGATCAAATGTAAAAATCATCTCATGAAAAATATATCAATCTTGTAAATAAACCATTAACAATCCAATTCAGTAAATAAATGAAAGTAAGCTCTTTTAAAACATCTATTCAAAAATTTCAAAAGAGGAGATTGAAATTTGAACAATTTTGCATTCCTCAAAATTTCATGCAACTCGTATACTAATAAATACCACTTAAATTTTCACATTTGAAATAAAAAGGTAAAATATATGAATTAAAATCCATGTACCCTTGTTCTTAATGAATTTTATATATTTTATCAAAAAAAGCTTTGGCTTTAATACAACCACCACAAAGCTAACTAAAACCTTACAACATATATCAAAAAAAATTAAAGTCAATATAAAAATCAGTCAATTATTGAAAACTTCAACTTCTATGCCAACCAAAATATTTGACTATGTTCATTGATACCAAACTATTATTTTGTAACAATTTGAGAACATAGACATCCAAAAATGAATTTGAAGTCATAAAAATATTATACATGTTTGACCTATCCAATCTGTTGTCCCCAAAAATAGGATTCTCATTTTAGGACAACATGTGAACTATTTTGGTTCAACAGACCAAAATTATCTCTTCCCTTCTCTAAATTTGTTCTGAGCATTCAAATTTCTCATTTTTCAAGCTTCTCAAAAATCTACGGACTCTGCAGGCTTGAATCTACGGACTCTGTAGGAAGAAAATCTATGGACTCTACAGGAAGAAAATCTATAGACTCTACAGGCCAATTTCTACAGGCTTCACAGGTTGAATTTTATGGACTCTGCAGGAAAGAAGCAATATCTCAACACTTAGGTGATTTCAAAGTTAGTTCAATGACAAGGCTCAACCAAAAGAGTTCATCAGCAAGCTTCTAAGCAAGGTTTGAACCATTGAACCATTGAACCTTGAACCATTTTGGTTCAATGGGTTCAAAGGTTCAACATCAGCAGCAAGAGTTAAGCACATTTGTCAAGCTTCAAAGTTCAACCACTTTAAGGTTCAACGGCTTCAAAACACTTATCAAAGAGAAGAAGGCTTGACGCATTGAACCGTTGAACCATTGAACCACTTTGGTTCAAAGGTTCAACGACCAAATGGTTCAACACATTTGTTCAAAAAGATCAAAAGGACTTAGCCAAATAAAAAGAATGAACCGATTGAACCATTGAACCTTGAACCAAAGGTTTCAACGAGTTCACAGGTTCAAAGGTTCAACCAATACAATGAATATCAAATAGATTAGAAAGAACAAGGAAGTGATGGACTAATGGTTCAACAGGTTCAAAGGCTTCTTCAAGTAGGTTCAATCAAAAGAACAAGTTTTTGATGCTTGAATCTTTGAATCATTAAACCATTGAACCATTTTGGTTCAAAGGTTGAACGAGTTCAAGGTTTAAAGGTTCAACAGGTTCAAGGTTCAACGGGTTCAACGAGGCTTGTTTCAAAGAATCTTGATTCAAGCGGTCAATAGAAATAAGGGAATGAACCATTGAACCAAAGTTGGTTTAATCGATCGGTTCAAGAGACAAGTTCAAAGGAGTGCCCCAAGTGTAAAAGACATAAGTGCCCTTATAGAGGGAATTTTCGTGGCAAAAGTGACTAAGGAAGGAAACAAAAACTTGATAGAACTCAGTGGATGCTGCCAAGTGTCATCTTCTGAGCCTCATTTCACTTTGTTTCTAAGAGCAGTGGATGCTGCCACGTGTCACAATTTGAGATTCACATAAAATCAACTAAGGCAAATTTCCAAGGGACAAACAGCCCTTGCAAAGGACACTCAGAAGCTGAAATGAACCATTGAAAAAACTTGAAAGGCTAATTTGGATCTCAAACAGCCCTTGTGGAGTGTAGAAAAGGGGAAAATGGACCAATTCAAAGGCCAAAAAAGCAAAGGGATTTTCCTTCAAAAAAGTTTCCCCAGGAAAAAGTGACAAAGAAATTCTTCTTTCAGACCAATTGTCTGAAAGAATTCCTTCAAACTTTTTCCTCTAAAAGAATTTCTTTGGACTTTTTCCTCTGAAAGAAAAGTCCAAAGAAATAGAAAACCCGCTATGCTACCGCGTGTCATTTTCAAAGTCACAGTGAAAGCTGCCACGTGTCATCTATTGAGACACAATATTAAATGTAGTAGAAGCTGCCAAGTGTCATCTTTCATAGGGTTCTCAAAAGACCAGTAAAAATGACTAAGGAACAGAGCATCGAACTACATCGAGGACTCAATTCAAATAACCAAAAAAGGAGTAATGAGAAGGAATGACCAGAAACATTTGCACATCATATATGTTTTTAGAAGTAGATTTCCAGGTGGATATTGAAAGATGTAAACTTTCAATAGTGTAACCCATTTCTCTGCATTGAGAAAAGCAAATGGGTAAATGCCCCTAAATTCTACAATGTCTTCTTAACAAAATTTAATGCAACATGATGTGTTACTATTCCCAAGTCCTTCTTGAAGAGGATATATAAGGGACTCTCTTGTTATTGTGGGGGGGGCTCTCTGATTATTAGAAATAGAACTCTACCCAAATTGAAAGGCATTACTGAGACTTTAAGCTCAGATTGTTGATCATATTTTGTGCTGTGATATCTTTGTTTTTGGGGAAACTATTCTTATGTCTTTTTCCTTAATATATTTTCTATTCCTTTAATTTAATAAGCAGAATTAATGAAAGTAGTTAGCAAGGTGCCCTGAAGCCACCTGTGGAGAGACTTTATGCCCCCATTATTGCCTTTAGTGTGTTTTCTTTTTGTTTTTTTGTAAAGGACCTTGTGACGACTTTGTGCCCTCATTATCCTTTGTATCTCACTCTTACTCAATTGAGGTGGAGACTTTGTGCTACATCTCAATCTACTGGTTACTACGTCCTTGGTTACATTTTGCAATTACTACCAGGAAGATTCTTGTGATTTGTTGAATAGTACTTCTGAAAGAAGAGGAGTGTTTTCTATCATTTCCCTTGAGATTTCTCCTTTGATTTACATGCATCATCTCTAAAAAAAGAGAGATAGATGGTTTATCCTACCCTTGAGTATTATTTTATGTTCATATATATATATATATATATATATATATATATGGAACCTCCCCTTGATGAGAGGAGATATTAGTCCCCTTTTGATGTGGTAAACCTACACATTTGGATGACCAATCTTCCTACTTTGGATGATCAGACTTATTTTGTTTATCAGTACGCTAATCGACAAAATATTCAACCAACAGTTTTTGGTGACTCCACCGGGGATATAGTTATGTGCATTCTGAAATCTCAAGTTTTAGATGAAATCAGTCTCTACCATTATCCATTATAGACTCCATTCCATTTCTATGTTTTACCCATTATTATTATAACCTTACCATTCACCTCCACACTAACTGGGAAAGAACGTGCAGTTTAAAGCCTCAAGCTTCAAACTAAAGCAAGGTCAATTCTTTTCCATTTTTGTTTCACAATCTGGCAGATTCAAGGTATACATGAAGCCAAAGGGCTAAAGGTATT
The DNA here is from genome assembly GCA_037957365.1 of Torreya grandis. NCBI lineage: Eukaryota > Viridiplantae > Streptophyta > Pinopsida > Cupressales > Taxaceae > Torreya > Torreya grandis. The sequence goes on from JARHVA010002856.1 coordinate 1,167,733, forward strand.
ATTAACCCTGTATTCGAGTTGGTAAAACAAAGTAATTTTGATCTATTTCCTTCACCATCTCACCTCCAACAAACCAAGAGCTTTCCTCCTACTAAAGTCAGATCTCCATTGCCAAACGAGGTATCCACTTCTATTGTTGATAAAGCTTTGCCAATAATTACCCCTCTAAGATTTTTTATTCCTCCTTTTCATAGTCATATAATGGCAATTCAAGGCCCTTGGGGTAATTATTTTGGTCCTCTCAATCTTACTCCACCTCTACATGAGCTTCCACACAGTTCAAAGAAGAATTTCCCCAAATTTTATGGTGATGGGAAAGTTCATCTTGATGAACACATTGTAGCCTTCAGCATAGCCTGTGGCATAATTGGAGTAGAATTTGAAGATGTAGTAGTTAGGATATTTGTAGAAACATTACAAGGTGCTACTATAGATTGGTTTTATCATCTACAGGCTCGGTTAGTAACTAATTAAAATACCCTCAAACCTAAGTTTGAAGCTAGATTCAAACCTGTAGAAGATGCACATGCACTTTTGGCTTAATTTACACAAATGAAGAAAGAACCTCATGAGCCAATGAGGGAATTCATATCCAAGTTTGACAAATTGAATAAAAAAATTCCTATAATTGCTTGACCTACAGCTGAGAATCTCAAATGCTTCTTCATTAATTCTTAGATACCTGGACTAAGTTTTCTTTTGAGACATGCTGGTCAAATAGATCTTGTTATAGCTCAACATCTATCCAGTGAGGTAGAAGATGATCTCATCTTAGTAGGGAAGTAAGAAGAGATCCAAATAAAAATAGACCCTCATCATCTTCTAAATATTCATCTACAGGCACCATAGATCCAATGGTACAGAAGTTGGAAAATGAGTTGCTTGCTCTCAAAAAGCAAATGGCACAAGGAATATATTCTGCTCCTTCATACAGAGATATGCCAAGGACATTTCTAAATCAGTCATATCAAGGCAATGCTATCAAGAATCAAGGAAAATAAAATTGTCTTCCTCCCCCACAAGGGAAACTTGCCCTGGAAGCTCCTCTAACCAATTCAGCAATGGGATATCTTGAAGCAAAATCAGAGTTCTTTTTTCAGTTTGAATTGAATCAAGAAAATGACGTTGATCTCCTTGTAAAAAATCAAGAAGAATCAGTCGGTGACTCCCACATTAATTTCTTGAACTACCAGGATGAACCCAAAAGCAAAAGAGAAGCTTTTGATGGATCATACGCAGTGTTTATCAAGTCCAAGAACCAATCAGTCCAGCAAGCTAATAAAGGGAAGATAGAGGAGCAACCTCAACTAGTAATTACAATTGCTAAGTGTGGAACCACTCTGCCTTTCCAGTCAAAAGATCTGGTGATCACCCAAAAGGTAAATATATCAATCTCACCTTCACCTTCTACTTCAATTTCGCAAACCAACCCTCCTCCCATCCCTCTTAAAACTTAGAAGGTTAAAATACCTTCCTCTGTACCTAGCTCAATTCAGCCATTTGACATAATCGATCATGTCAAAAAGACAAAAATACAAATGTCTGAATTTGAATATTTGTAGTCCAATCCTGATCAATTGGATAAGTTGGTCCAATGTGTCAAGAACCAAACCATCCATGCAGGACAAGAAGCTAAAAAAGTAACTCCTGATTCCCCAAAGAACATGCCCATTTCAAATAATCTTGTCATTACTCCTCCAGCTGCCCCTGAGAAAATAGAACCTTTATATGTTTCCCTGTTAATAAATGGTCACAAGCTAAGTAATTATATTATAGACTCAAGCGCATCTGACAATGTCATGCTTGTTAAAGTAGCTGAATCTCTTAGCATCACATTAACCAAGACATTTGGGAGATGTTTCTCCATGGAAAATAAATAAGTACCATTGTTGGGGTAAATCAAAGATGCCCAATTTGCATTTGTAGCCTTTCTAGACAAGAGAATCAAGATGATTGTCTTAGTGGTTGAAATTCCATCATCCTATGGCATTTTGCTTGGATAAAATTTCTACAAGGACATGAGAGGAGAACTAAGCATGGACCTATCTGAGGCAAGAATTCTTGTCAAAGGCATAATGAAGAGATTGCTCCCTGAAAAGGAGGCAACATACGTGGTAACCCAAACATCAGCCCCTGAAGCTCAAATTCTTTTTGAATCCTCAGGTATGGGTAACTACTTTCTATCTATAGATGAAGTGCATGAAATATTTGATAAAATTCTTGAAAGTGTCAACCTAGAAATCAGTTCAACTAGAATAGCAGAAGAACTAGTAGGTTGCAATACAAATGAAGAAGGACCCTCCCTCTCTAATGAAGGAAAGTCTAAAGAAAAATTAGTATTTGATGAGGTATGGACTCTGGAATTAGATGGTAGTTGTTCCTCTACCGGTTCAGGAGCTAAGATTGTGTTGATATCTCCTCAAAGAGATATGTTTCCTTCATCTTACAAATTACAATTTAGCAACACTAACAATACAGCTGAATATGAATCTTTGTTGCTTGGATTGAAGGTTGCTCAAGACAAAAGCATCAAGTTTCTTCATGCCAAAGGGAAGTTGAATTAGTGGTTTGTCAGGTGAGAAACTTATACCAAACCAAGAATGAAAGATTACGCCACTATCACAACCTGGTTTGGGACCAAATTGAAAGCTTTAATGCTTTCAACATTTCTGTCATACCCAGGGAATCTAATGATAGAGCTGATGCACTTGCTATTTCTGGAACTCTCTTAGTTCGTCACTCAGATTTCAAAAAAGAAAAGTATACTATTGAGCTAGTCTATAGACCAAGTGTTCCTGACAATTTTGATCATTGGCAAGTATTCAATGATAATCATCAAATCATTGCCTTCTTAGAATGAAAAGACAATTTTGAACAACTATGTTTTGAATGTAGTGAATCTCAGAAGTATGAATCAACCCCTAAATCTAGTTTAGATATAAATGAAGAATTTTTAGAGATGAAAGGAAATAAAATTCTCAAAGGCCTTGTTTCTCTTGAGAAACTGTTTGACAACCATGATAGATTCATCAAACAATAGTAAACAGATTCAAGTTTCTCTCAGAGATTCGATCAAGTAAATTTGACTACTAAAGAAAATCCCAAAATAGTTAACATTGGTGAGTGTTGCACCCCTGAAGAAAGATTAAAGTTCACCACTTTACTCCATCAATACATGGATGTCTTAGCATATTCTTATGATAACCTAAAGTCTCTTAGACCTGATGAAATCTATCATGACATTCCTCTCAAGGCTAACTCAATGCCCTATAAGCAAAAATCTAGACAGTATAATCCAAAAATATCAGGTACTATTCTGTCTGAGATACAAAAAATGTTAAATGCTAGAATCATCTTCCTAATCCATCATTCCACAGGGATTGAAAACATAGTGCCTATAAGGAAGAAGAGTGGCAAAATTCACATTTGTGTAGATTTCAAGAATCTAAATCAGTCATCTTTGAAAGATAATTACCCTTTGCCAATTATGGATCAAGTACTTCAAACAGTGACAGGTGCAAAGATGTTATCAATGTTAGATGGCTTCTCAAGATATAATCAAGTTGAAGTTGGTGAAGCAAACCAACACAATACTATATTCACCACACCTTAGGGTACATTTGCATATAAAAGAATACTTTTTGGCTTGATAAATGCTGGTGCCACCTTTCAGAGAGAAATGGACCTGGCTTTCAAAGAAGAGATGGTTAAATTCATAGTGGTATACCTTGATGACTTAACCATATTTTTAAAGCATAGATATAATCATGTATGCCACTTACAACAAGTGTTGGAGCGCTACCACCAAAATGGTATTTCTTTGAACCCTAAGAAGTCTATTTTTAGAGTAACAGAGGGGAAACTCCTCGGACACATTGTGTCTAAAGAAGGCATAAATATTGACTCAGAAAAAGTCAAGTCTATTCAAGAGCTTAATTTGCCTACAAGTAAAAATGATGTTCACTCTTTCTTTGGAAAGGTGAATTTCTTACGGAGGTTCATCCCCAAATTTGTTGAAAAGACTAGACACATTGTGAACATGATGAAAGGGAAGACCACCTTCAGCCGGACTAAAGAAGGCAAGTCAGCATTTTAGGATATCAAGACTACCATTGCCCATGCCCCTACCTTGGTTTGTCCATATTACAAAAAAGATTTCATCATATATAGATATGCATCTAAACACATGCTTTCAGCAATTCTTATTTAACAGGAAAGGGAAGGTATAGAATCTCCCATTTATTTCATGAATTGCCCTTTCAAAACCCATGAGATGAAGTATTCAAATGTAGAGAAGCATGCTTATGTAGTGGTGAAAGTAGTCAAATATTTTTGCTTCTATATCCTGAATTCACACACTACTGCCTTAATTCCTAACACTACAGTCAAGTCCATATTAACTCAGCAAGAGTTTGGCACAAAAAGAGGCAATTATATTGCAAAGATCCAAGAGTTTGATCTAGACATCAAGCCAACAAAGCTGGTCAGGGGAAAGGCCTATGCCAATAAATTGCTGACAACAAGCCAAAAGATACATAGCATGAAGGAGTTAAAGTGGAAGATACACCAACAGTCCTTTTTTTCTTCACTACCAATGAGTGGTATTTAGGTATTGCTCATTTTCTTACTTATGGTGAATGTCCTGCTCATTTGTCTTATAAATAAAAGAGGACTATCAAGTTGAAAGCTGCCAATTTTGTCCTTTGAGACAACAGCTTGTACAAGAGAAGCATAGATGGAGTATTCCTTTGTTGTGTAGACAAAGAGCAACAAATCCAAATTTTGAAATCCTTCCACAATCTAGCTTGTAGAGGACATTTTTCTACTCTTATAACTGCTCACAAGGTTCTATGAGCCAGGTATTATTGGCCAACTCTTTTCCAAGATGCATATAAGTGGGTGAGAAAATGTGAACTTTGCCATCAATTTATTAGAAGACCCAAGTTAGCTGCCCTGCCTCTCAAGCCAATGATCATAGAAGAACCTTTCTAGCAATGGGGGATTATTTTTATTGGGACTATAAATCCATCTTCAAGTGTTGGACATGATTATGTCATTACAGCAACTGACTATTTCACCAAGTGGGTAGAAGCAATCCCAACTAAGCATGCTACTTCAGAGGTTGTATGCAATTTCCTCAAGGATAATATCATTTCTAAGTTTAGAGTTTTAACCAAAATTGTTACTGACAATGCAGCTTATTTCACCTCCTAGGATATTACACAATTCTATTTCCATTATGAAATTACACTCTCTCACTCTTCTGATTATTTTTCACAAGGGAATGGACAAGCTGAATCAAGCAATAAAAATATGGTAATTATCATCAAGAAGCTAGCAGATGACAATCAAAAGACTGGCATAAAGCATTGATTGATGCTCTATGGGTAGACAGAATTACACAAAAGAGGGCAATTGGTGTGTCTTCTTTTCAACTTCTTTATGGTATGAATGCTGAAATACCAATCACCTTAGAATTGCCAGCCTTAAAATTGGCAAAGGCAATTGAAGATCAGACATATGAAAGCTCTCTTGATAAGAGAATCATGTGCCTGACTGAGCTGGATGAACAAAGAACCATGGTGGTGGACCGAATTGCTGCTCATCAAATTCTGGTAAAGAAACTCTTTGACCAAAAGGCCAAAAAACATGATTTCTAGATTGGGGATCAAGTCCTACTATAGGACAAAAGGAGAGAACCAAAAGGGATGCATGAAAAGTTTAACTCCCTTTGGAGAGGCCCATTTATAATTCATCAACACAATGGTGAAAATAAATTTCTATTGAAATATCAAGATGGCACACTCTTTTCTCTACCTCACAATGGGTAGCATCTGAAACACTTCAACTCTTGAAGTATCAGATCATTACATATGTACATATGTATATTTGTATAGTTTTTAATTCTATTTTGTTTTGTTTATTTCTATTTTTGATGCCTTCTATTTCTGGGTAACATGACTCCATAGCCCAATGGTACACATGAAGACACTGGAGATTTTGGATTCTACTCCCTTCAATTTTTTTTACAATTGATAGAAGTTCCCCAACTGGAGCCAACTATTATCCCCAAAAATAGACTTCTCATTTTGGGACAACATGTGAACTATTTTGGTTTAACAAAAAAAAAATATCTTCCCTTCTCTAAATTTGTTCGAAGCATTCAAATTCTCATTTTTCAAGCTTCTCAAAAATCTACGAACTCTGCAAGAAGAAAATCTACAGACTCTGCAAGAAGAAAATCTATGGACTCTGCAAGCCAAGTTCTACGGGCTTCACAGGTTGATTTCTATGGAGTCTGTGAGAAAGAAGCAAACTCTCAACACTTAGGTGATTTCAAAGTTGGTTCAATGACAAGGCTCAACTAAAAGAGTTCATCAGCAAGCTTCTAAGCAAGGATTGAACCATTGAACCTTGAACCATTTTGGTTCAATGGGTTGAATGGGTTCAAAGGTTCAACATCAGTAGCAAGAGTTAAGCGCATTTGTCAAGGTTTAAAGTTTAACCACTTCAAGGTTCAATGGCTTCAAAACACTTATCAAAGAGAAGAAGGCTTGATGCATTGAACTGTTGAAACATTGAACCACTTTAGTTCAAAGGTTCAACAACCAAATGGTTCAACATGTTTGGTTCAAAAATATCAAAAGGACTTAGCCAAATAAAAAGAATGAACTGATTGAACCGTTGAACCTTGAACCAAAGCGTTAAATGAGTTCACAGGTTTAAATGTTCAATTAGTACAATGAAGATCAAAGAGCTTAAAAAGAATAAGGAAGTGATGGACTAATGGTTCAATAGGTTTAAAGGCTTTTACAGGTAGGTTCAATCAAAAGAACAAGATTCTGACGCTTGAATCATTGAATCGTTGAACCATTGAACCATTTTGGTTCAAAGGTTCAACAAGTTCAAGGTTTAAAGGTTCAATAGGTTCAACGAGGCTTATTTCAAAGAATCTTGGTTCAAGTGGTCAATAGAAACAAGGGAATGAACCATTAAACCATTGAACCAGAGTTGGTTTAATCAGTCAGTTCAAGCAACAAGTTCAAAGGAGTGCCCCAAGCGTCAAAGACACAAGTGCCCTTGTAGAGGGAATTTCCATGGCAAAAGTGACTAAGGAAACAAAAACCCAACGAAACTTAGTGGATGCTGCCAAGTATCATCTTCTGAGCCTCATTTCACTTTTTTTTAAGAGCAGTGGATGTTGCCACATGTCACAATTTGAGATTCACATAAAATTGACTAAGGCAAATTTCCAAGGGACAAACAACCCTTGTGGAGGACACTCAAAAGCTGAAATGAACCATTGAAAAAACTTGAAAGGCTAATTTGGAGCTCAAACAGCCCTTGCAAAGGGCAAAAAGGGGGAAAATGGAACAATTCAAAGGCCAAAAGACCAAAGGGATTTTCCTTCAGAAAAGTTTCCCCAGGTAAAAGTGACAAAGAAATTCTTTCTTCGGACAAATTGTTTGAAATAATTCCTTTGAAATTTTTCCTCTAAAAGAATTTCTTCATACTTTTTCCTCTGAAAGAAAAGTTTGAAGAAACAAAAAACTGCTATGTTACCGCATGTCATTTTCAAAGTCACAGCAGAAGCCACCACGTGTCATCTATTGAGACACAGTATCAAATGTAGTGAAAGCTGCCAAGTGTCATCTTCCGTAGGGTTCTCAAAAGACCAAAAAAAATGACTAAAGAATAGAGCATCAAACTACATCGAGGACCTAATTCAAATAACCAAAAAAGGAGGAATGAGTAGGAACAACTAGAAACATTTGCGCATCAGATATGTTTCTAGAAGTAGACCGCCATGTGGATATTGAAAGATGTAAACTTTCAATAGCGTGACCCATTTCTCTACATTGAGAAAAGCAAATGGGTAAATGACCCTAAATTCCAGCATGTCTTCTTAACAAAATTCAATGCAACATGATGTGTTACTATTCCCAAGTCCTTCTTGAAGAGGCTATATAAGGGACTCTCTTGTTATTGTGGGGGTGTGGGGGGGGGGGGGGGGGGGGGGGGGGGGGGCAGGGGCTCTCTAATTATTAGAAATAAAACTCTGCCCAAATTGAAAGGCATTACTGAGACTTTGAGCTCAGATTGTTGATCATATTTTGTTATTGGAATAAGAAAGCAAGTGATTTTTTTACACTTTGTGTTGTGATATCTTTGTTGTTGGGGAAACTGTTCTTATGTCTTTTTCCTTAATATATTTTATATTCCTTTAATTCAATAAGTAGAATTAATGAAAGTAGTCAAGAAGGTGTCCTAAATCCAACTATGGAGAGACTTTGTGCCCCCACAATTGCCTTTAGTGTGTTTTTTTTTTTGTTTCTATGTAAAGGACCTTGTGATGACTTTATGCCTTCATTGTCCTTCGTATCTCACTCTTGGTCAATTGAGATGGAGACTTTGTGCTACATCTCAATTTGTTGGTTACTACGTCCTTGGTTACATTTTTTAATTACTACTAGGAAGATTCTTGTGGTTTGCTAAATAGTGCTTCTGAAAGAAGAAGAGTGTTTTCTATCATTTCCCTTGAGATTTCTCCTTTGATTTGCATGCATCATCTCTAAAAAAAGAGAGATGGATGGTTTATCCTACCCTTGAGCATTATTTTATGTTTATAAATATATATATATATATATATATATATATATATATATATAGCATATCTATAGGGAACCTCCCCTTGATGAGAGAAGAGATTAGTGTATATATATATATATATATATATAGCATATCTATAGGGAACCTCCCCTTGATGAGAGAAGAGATTAGTCCCCTTTTGATGTGGTAAACCTACACATTTGGATGACCAATCTTCCTACTTTGGATGATCAGACCTATTTTGTTTATTAGTACGCTGATCGATAAAATAATCAACCAACACAATCGATGTATCACAATAATACAGAATAATTAGAATTAGATGTATCTTGAACAAAAATATACCAAATAATACTATTTTCACTTAAACTAATCATATTTTTCATTGTTCAAACCAAATATACATTTTAAAGAGGAATAAAATATATAAAGTCATTATTCTAAAAATTCCTTCTTTCATATTAACTTGCATAAGTATAACTGATAAAACACATTCTATGAAATTGAAACTCTTCAGGACTACTCAACAATTTTATACTGACATAAAGTTTAAACTATCAAATGCAATCTTATAACATCCATGATATCAAAAAATATATATATCATCCAAGAGATGAAAAGAGTCTCTTGTACAAATATTATCCCAATAGTGTCTTAACCAACCAAAATTTTATGTATGACCAAATATCCATTATGTAAATTTGAATCATCAAACTTTGTTCAAAATAAAAAGTTATATAGGAAAAGTTCACTGATAGTTTCTATAGACACCATAAATCCACACATTGTGACTTTAAGTGTCAAAATACCCATTGACCACCTTAGGACCCTCTTGGGACCAACCTAACCCTCTAAACCTTAATCAAACTTACCCATAGTCAGTTTGGCTAAACTGACTTAACCTAACCTATTACCCTTTTTACCCTTTACCTTTGACTATCAATGGTCAAGATGATCATTGATGGTCAGGGTCCACCTCTTTAACCAAAATCATGTAAACTACCTACTTTGTTTTTCTAAATATAAGTTACCTAAATCTTATTGCAATCCATTGCATGGATGATTTATAATTAGATATCCCAGTTAAACCTTTACTTCCACCTCTTGCTCATGCCTATAAGAAGAGAGGAGATGGGAGGTGAAATCCATCTGCAATTGTTATCAAGATCTTTATGCATCCAAGATTTTCTTTCTTGTAGTTAAATCAGCAATTCAACAATCCAACAACCATATCATAGATTCAAATTGTTGTCACCTCTCCACCAAGTCTTCAAGTACCATTATTATACCAGAATCTAGCTTGATTCTACAAATAGATCAACTACCTCAACCACCCCACCCAATTATCTTTCGGTAAAACAAGTACTTATTTCTTACTATTCATCTACTTTATTTCCATTTCCCAATCAATTCAAATCTTACCTATCCCTCAGAATCCATCTTTGGATCTCATCAACTAGCCATTTTTATCAACCTAGATCTAGATATAGTAACAATCAATAATTGACTCAACTACCAACAGTCTGTCCAACTATTGATCATCACCTTGACCACTGATGATCACTATGGTAGTGAAAACCAACAATTTTTTTCACCTAACTAAACCCAATCAAACCTAATTCTCTATGTTCCTACTTGTTCATAGACCCTTTTCTGATTTTCTGAAGTAGACCCCAACTCCCTAACACTAGTATTAATTAACTTAATCACTACTTCAATCATTTATAGCATATTTATTAGCAAGTATTATTATGTTCAATTTTATTACTTTTTTATTATTGATGCAAGTACCTTTTATTCTATTTATAAGCTTAAGTGTTCAAAATGTGTGGACTAACATCCCTTTAGGAAGCCCTCATTTCTAGGATCTAGTTATCACTGTTAGGACCCAAAAGCACCATTGATTACCAAGCAACTAAACATGCAGAATTAAACCAAAATCACAAGTAACTAGAATTCAAAAATAACACAAAATATGAGAGACAATACCCAATTGTATTAATACTCTTCCAGAAAAGAATTAAAAATGAAGAGACGCCACACTCTTCCCACCTTACAGGCTTCCCACACCAAGTGTTCATTAATTCACCTTCAGGAGCTCACGCTCTCAATTACGGTCCCAACACACAACTCAAACACAGAGTTGGTGTTCACCTCCAACCAGTTAGTATCCACTATTGCCAGTACACCGAATATACACACATACTCAATTGAGTACACAATGCACTCCAAGTAGATCTCCCATGAACTTGTAACAACTTACAACTCAAATGATCTTACTTATGGAAGGATCTACCTTGCCTTCCTCTTTGCTCTCCAACTAAGTACACACCATACTCCAAGTAGATCTCCCCTAATATTGCTCCCTGTTGTGTTGCTGACCTCCCTAATCTTGCACACCTGCAAATCAATCTGAATCTGCACACCTGCAAACCTAGATCTCGCACACACATACACCTGTAAATCAATGATCTTACTTACCATGTAGATCTCCAAATGTGGCCTTGCACACCTGCTGACCAAGATCCTACATACATGAAGAATCCTTCTGATTCTCCAAACCAGCACCCATACTTGGCACTGTGGCACTAGGAGGAACACACCTTGCTCTCTTCACACACTGAAGGAGCTAATATTTGCTCTCTTACTCTCTAGCAAAAATTACAATACAGCCCATGAGTCTATTATATAGATCTCATGCAAGCAATAATTAGACATCTAATTACAATAATTAGATCCATAGCTCAAGACTATAATTAGCCTTCTTCATGCAAATAACCAATTTGTTAATGAACTATCTGTGGAACTCGCAATTCAAAACTGCACAGGTGATTGACGTCGATCCCTGTCTACCTGGGGTTAACCAACATCGACCGATCTTGACCATCATTAGTAGCTTCTTATCTCCACCTGACTGACATTGGTTGGCCTGACCGATGCCGGTGACTATGACACTCAGCACCCTCCTCCAATGTCTACATCAGTGAAGCTTTTAGCTCCACAACCTAACAATCTCCCACTTGGAGATAAATAGCTACATTATACCTGTACTTGTACACCATCTAATCTATTTTCTAGCTTGTATCCCTCTTCAAGATCAATCTTGAAGACCACCCACCACACAACCTATGGTGCACCTCTTGTCATCCAAGTAACCTGCCACATCTGAACCTACAAACCCATGTAGTGTAGTCCTGACCCTACATAGCATATATACCTGCTAATGGTCCCTCTCAAATACCTAAGAACCCACTTCCCCAAATTGGCTCCTAAATCTTTGATAGGTCCCACTACTGGGAAAAACTCAGGTCTATACTAGACCTCATGTGATTTTAGACACTGAATTGTCCAGCCCTTGGTGTGCTCTAGTTTTGCATCCTGTGTATTGAACCTCGCTAACACCTAATTACATCAGCTCCCACTAGAGACAAAATCAACCTGTGATCTTCCATGTCTCTCATGCCAAATAATTTTGCTGCTCTAAATTCTTGATGACATGCCACTAAACTAACCTTACCCTTAGCTTAGCAAAACCCTGTATGTCTAAACCTACACCAAGCATACTTGTTTCTATAAGTTTTTCACTTTTTTACATTCAAAGGAAGTAAGAAACTAAGATAAATGGTCAGGGGTTAGATGATACCCGGATGAGGTCTGCGCACCATTATCCAGACGTTGTAGGGACTCCTCTTTGGCTGTGGAGGACGACACCTATAGAAGAAAGAGACTCAAACAAAGAGATTGTTAGATAGAGATAAGGTGGACTGCCAAGCAAAGCCCGGTCCCAAAGTGCAAAGACTTCCTTGTGGGATGACAGTCCACTGTTAATAAGTAAAAGTGTTGAAAATAGAGAAATGACAAATGACTAGAAAAGAGGAAACTAGATAATGTGTACCTGATGTCTGTTGTCAGTCTGCCATAGTTTCTGATGCCAGTTAGTCTGTTGTCATTGGTTGGTCTAAGGTTGCCAACATTGGTTATTCTACCGATGTCGGTAGGGGCAATGCGCCTGGAGGCCAGCGTCGATCAGGGTAATGGGGCTTTGGACGAGTCTTGGATGGGTCTCTGGTCAATGGAATGGTCTGGAAGGAGTCTAGGTCTGTGTAGGGGATGCAAGATAGATATTAAGGTCTAAGGAAGGAGTCAAGTAGGGGGTAGGGTGTCAAAAAGAGTGAGAGTATGAAGAAGGCTTCTCAACCTTCTCAAGAAGAGAATTAGGTCTGGTCTGGTTGATAGTTGGGTCTGGACTGGTAATATGGCTTAGAAGTAGTAAACAAAAAACTAATTACAAATACATTCTAAGCTACTGGAATGAAATAAAAGAGTACTTAGCTCTTGCTTGCTGATAAGGGAGGGTAGAAGACCTGTTGCTGATGTAGAAGACTAATGCAGAGTGCTTGTAGCTTGTGATGCTTGATGTGTGTCTGGGAGAGAAAGAGAGAGGTCGAATACCTGCAGCCAAAGAATTAGCAGTCGAGGAGGAGGTTGATTGATTGATTTATTCAATGTCTCGGGGGGTAGAGAATTTGCCTTTAGGTCTATTTTAAGAGACCGACATTGGTGATCCCGCCAGTGTCGGCCAACTAGTAACCGATGTCGGCAGCTAGAAGATGGGAAAAAGGGCTAAAATTAGCCTTCTACCTATTCTTCCAACTGTCAGGGCTAATTGTCATGGGAAAATGGTTGAAGGTGGATTAAATGAGCATGAGATGGTAGTGGGAGGAATGAAATGGGGTTTAAGTAATTAAGATTTGGCATGAGGTAAGGGAGGCATCCAAGGAGAGGTATCCTAGGTGGGGTGAGGTGTCATGGGTGATGTGTCAAGGGGGTATTATTAATTTAAAATAGTTAATTTATTTTAAATTAATAATTGAGTGGTTTAGGATTGTTTGAAAGTGGACTAAGGGGACCCAGGGGGAGTCGACCAAGGAGTAGACATGATTTTGGTGTCTATAATACCATCCACATACAGTAATAGGATAATGTTGTGACCATCATCCACCTAGTAAGACAAACATAATGGTTATACTGACATTGACTAAAGCCCTGCTTTGTCATCCACCCGGTACCACCTGTCAGCCCTATACCACTGTCCTGCAGCTTGCTCAAGACTATATGACCTGGCCTTTCGTCTCATGTGTCCATTCTCTCTATTATTTAAATAAGGTATCCATTCATCTTTCAATTCTTTCTTCTGGCTGGCAACCCTACCAAATCTCCCATTTGGTTTTGCATCCTATTCATGCCATGCTCCCACTATTTCCTGGATCCTTCTTACTCTGCAGTGAGCAACGAGTATAAAGAAGAGGAACAATGAATTTGAGGCTTACTTACCCTTTTAGTCCTCCATATGGTCATTTGAGACTCCTTGACATCTTGTTGTCTTCTTAAAATCCATCTCAGTGACTGACCTTGATCACCACACAATCTGCATCCGACCGACGTTGATTCCATGCGATTGTCCTTTCTACCAATGCCAGTTTCTTGACCGACATCGGTCTTACCCAGTCACCAATGTCAGTTCTATGACCAATGCCAGCAGCCACCCTGCCCAACACCACTGGCTTTGGTCTGCACATGACTGACATCATCACCTATCTGTTCGTCGTCGATTCCCCTTGACCGATACTAGTAACTGTGTTTGCCTGTGAGTGATGACTTTTTACTCACGAGCTTTATTTGAATCATTTCCTTGTCTAAACTGCCCTACTCAGAGGTATCTAGCCCCATCCACTGATCTTTGTCCGTCATCTCCTCCAAGAACACCAAGGCTTTCCAATTTTTAAGTTTATCAAATACATCAGTCTTCCTTGTCCTGCAATAAATCCAATCCTTTCTTGTAGCAACCCACTGCTCACAGAAATCTTAGTCTATGCTCTCTAAAGCTAAACTCTTACCATATGACTTAAGAACATCTATTCCCTTCTCACTTATGTGACCAAACCTACAAAGCCACACCTGTGCAATAGAAGTGGAATCAGTAATACAAGCAAGTAGATAAAGAGTACCTACTTTCTTACCACATACTAATTCAAGTACATCCTTGGTAACATTCCAAGAATCCATTGTGAGAGTTCCTGTGCATCTCTCATCACCCAAATTTCTTGAATAAATTAGCCACATCTCCAAGACTGGGACCTGCATGACTTCCTTTAACACCCATGTGTTGGCCATCTACAATTTCAGCCGCACTTCCCCTTTACCAATACTATGACAAGGCTCACCAACCCCTCTAATTTGGGTTGCATGGAAAGAGGCAACAGAATATATAAACCAAGATTATACTTTATCCAAGAAACATCCCAGAGCATCCTGTGCAACAACACCTGCAACATCTACTTCTTCAATTTCTTCATGTTGATCTGCTACCAACCAACAATTTTTCTTTACCTGCTCTTTCTTTCCATAACACCATAATTGATCATTCATGCCTTTGAATTCCTCCATTCTTAGTGTACTTTATTCTACCATTGCTATACTCCCACTCAATCAAAAACCCCTGAGAGTGACCTGTAACCAAATACAAATCTGCTCCCTGCAACCTTAGCTTTGATACCAACTGTTAGGACCCAGAAGCACCATTGATTACCAAGCAACTAAACATGTAGAATTAAACTAGAATCACAAGTAAATAGAATTCAAAAATAACACAGAATATGAGAGACAATACACAATTGTATTAATACTCTTCCAGAAAAGAATTACAAATGAAGAGATGCCACACTCTTCCCACCTTACAGGCTTCCCACACCAAGTGTTCAGTAATTCACCTTCAAGACCTCACTCTCTCAATTACGGTCCCAACACACAGCTTAAACACAGAGTTGGTGTTCACCTCCAAATAGTCAGTATCCACTACTGCCAGTACACTGAGTATACACACATACTCAACTGAGTACACAATGCACTCCAAGTAGATCTCCCATGAACTTGCAACAACCTGCAACTCAAATGATCTTACTTATGGAAGGATCTACCTTGCCTTCCTCTTTGCTCTCTAACTGAGTACACATCATACTCTAAGTAGATCTCTCCTGATATTGCTCCCTGTTGTGCTGCTGACCTCCCTAATCTTGCACACCTGAAAATCAATCTGGTTTTGCACACCTACAAACCTAGATCTCGCACACACATACACTTGTAAATCAATGATCTTACTTACCATGTAGATATCCAAACATGGCCTTGCACACCTGCTGACCAAGATCCTACATACATGAAGAATCCTTTTGATTCTCCAAACCAGCACCCATACTTGGCACTGTGGCACTAGGAGGAACACACCTTGCTCTCTTCACACACAGAAGGAGCTAATATTTGCTCTCTTACTCTCTAGCACAAATTACAGTACAGCCCATGAGTCTATTATATAGATCTCATGAAAACAATAATTAGACATCTAATTACAATAATTAGATCCATAGCTCAAGACTATAATTAGCCTTCTTCATGTAAACAACTAGTTTGTTAACGAACTATCCATAGAACTCGCAGTTCAGAACTGCACAAGCGACCGACGTCAGTCCCTATCTGCCTAGGGTTGACCAACGTCAGCTGATCCTAACCATCATCGATAGCTTCCTATTTCCACCTAACCGACGTCAGTTGGCCTGACTGACACCGGTGATTGTGACACTCAGCACCCTCCTCCAATGTCTGCATCAGTGAAGCTTTTAGCTCCACAACCTAACAATCACTAGGCAATCCAATCAACTATTTGTCTAAAAAATAAGTTTGCTCTAGTATTTTCTTATCTACATGTCATCCTCCCAAGCCAAAGAGGAGATCTTCACAATATTTTGATTCAATGTGCACACAATTAAATAGGTTTTTCAACCATACATGTAATTAGTTTCGTCTTTTCCCTTTTTCTAATAATATGCAATAAATTCACTAAAACATTTTGGTATGCTTGGTGGGACCCTTGTGTCTCTACTTGGGTTCTTTTTTGCTTGCATTCTCTCTCTATTATATGTTCTTTAACAAAATAAAAAATATCATTTGGGCTTAAAAATCAAGTGCATACATCGACTACTTGAAATTTTAGTTCACATAGCTTAACTCGAAAGGCAAAGTAATCTATCATAGCTTCACTCTCTATTACACACACTAAACCAAACAACTTTCATCAATTAAACATCAAACAAACTTGAGACAAGGTCTGACTAGGATTTCATCACCTAACAATAACCTTACCCTTTCTCGATGATCCTACTTGGAGGTCATTACCAAGGGGAGAACCAACTCAGCTCTCTAGTTTAGTATAATCTCTAGATATCAATATATATTGGTTAAGCATCTGACACCCTTATCATTGTGGTGTGTGAAGTGAGGGGGTAGGCCCCAATACCAATCCATGTATTGATTCCAATATAGATTCTTTTTTAGCACCTAAACACAACCTAAAACCAACCATATACTTCATCTCTAATACCCACTCTACGAATCAATTTTAGTCACACGTCTTCTTAAGGCATAAGATAAAAGTGAGATTAATTAAAAATCTAAGGATTAACACATATTTTAGAGTGTGATTTGATATTTTCTTATATTCTCTTTATTTGAGTGGTGAGGTTGTGTGTGCTTTCTATCTACCCTACTTCATATGCTTCTCACTCACCAGTAGTGAAGAGACCTTGCACAGCAAAACCCATCACCAGACCAACCTACCTCTTTTACCTCTTCATCTATGGACTATGTTTTTTAAATAATAAACTCTCCTCACCCCTTGAGAAGTCTTAATTTCCCTTAGGAGCTTCTTTAAGGAGATGTGGATTTTGCCACTTTCCTAGATAATAATCATGTGGCCTTGCAACATTATCTTACAACCATGTCTTACTGTATCCTGACTTCAGCTCCATCCATAAATCCACCTTATGGCATACCTCTCCATCTCATGGGGAGTACCTCCATTTCCATAGTTACTACCCAACTATTGACTACCCAAGCTTCCTCATCAACCAACAACCCCTTTAAGACTACCATTGAAAACCAACAAACTCAAACTACCAATGTCCTTATACCTTCTACTCCTACCAACCACTCCTCCACAATAGGAGTGCCTACCTCTAGCACTACTAACCTTCCTTTAACTACCTCTAGCCCATCAACCACTATTCTACTTCAAATCTTTATGGTGTTCATACCCTCTACCTTGCCACCAATTAGCACAAGGGTCACCACCCTTCCATCAATCACCAACCCAACTACCACTCCTATCCAACAAGTGCCCCTTAGATAAACCTTTGGCTACATCCCTAATCTAAAATGGCATATACCCACTACCCAACCACATAACTCTACCTACCCTTATGCATCTTCCACCTAACCACTAGCATTCACTTACCCATATGTGGCAGCTTCTCAACCTTATACCCACTTTTAGTATGTTTCCCAACCATCCCAGTAGTATGCATCTTATAACCCTTTGTGTGCACAACCCTAATCCAACCTAATGAAGATGCTTATGGGAAAGATGACAACCTTAGATTCATCCATTTTGGGTTCTCAAAACATCTTATCATATGACCAAATCTATAATGAGCCCATCCATCCATCTATACCTATCAAGTCATATCCTCTCCAATGGAAACTTTCCAAGTTCTCTAAATTTCAAAGTAAGGATGATGCCCAATAGCACCTTAGGGAATTTATGCATTTTTTTATCTCATCACCTATGATGATGCCCTTCTTCTTTGCACCTTCCCCATGTCCTTAGTTGGCCTGACATTAGATTGGTATAGTGCCAACCTAACCACTCCCTTTTCTCTCTCACCCAACTAGCTCAAATCTTCTTGAACCATTTTTTGATCAATATCTCTAATAAATTTTCTATCACCGGCCTCTCCTCTATCTGGTAGTTTAAGGATGAATCATTTCCAATTTTATGGCTTGTTGGAGGAGCCTAATTAACCAATTTTCCTTTTCCTTGCCTCAACCCAAACTCATAGAGCTCTTTGCTCGAGCATGTGTCAAGCATATCTCCTCTACAATGCATGTCCAAAGTTTTTGAACCTTTGATGAAGCTTTTACCATGGCATATAAGTTATAAAATTGATCCATTGATGAAGGAAAGCTAAAGATCAAAAACAAGAATTCAACCTATAAAATCAATGAGGCTCCTTCCTCTAAGTCAAGCAACTTGTCTAATACCAACACCAAGAGAAAGGGAACCATGAATATGATTGTCCTAAAATCATCTCCTCCACCTTCTATTAACCAATATAATTCCTCTAGTTCTTTAAAGCAAAACCCACAGAACCAAACCCAAAATAACCAAAAGCAATTCACTCCTCTTGGATAATATTATACATCCATCTTGGAGAAGTTATTAAAAGCCAACATCATTCAACTTTGCCCTATCAAACCACCCTAGTAATTTGACTCTTCTTTCCTTGCACCTACTTAGTATAATGATAATGATCTGTGTCTTTCATTAGGTTATAGGGCATGATGTCATTAGGTGCAACACATTTAAGGGCCTTGTCTAATCCCTTATTGACATGGGGGAACTTACATTGGACAACCCTAGTACACCATCAAACCAAGCCCTTGATATATCTAGGAAACCTTTCTCAAACCATGTTCCTACCAAGAATAAGAGAAAAAATGTTGAGTGCTCTCATGATACCCATAAAGTTAACATGGTCCTTGACACACTCTCTACTAAATAACCTCTTGATCAACCTATTTGTCTCTCACCCTCTCTACTTAAGAAGGTAGAGGGATTACCTTCTCCATTAAAAACTAAAACTAAGGAAACACCATCTTCTCCCCCTCTACTTATTAAGTTGAGGGAGTCCTTAACCACCTTTTTAGCTGGTATACTAAGATAACCAACCATTGCCACCTCACCTTCACCTTTAATTACCAAGAAAACCACTCCCCCTTTAGAAACCATTCTCAAGGAGGAAACCCCCATGTGTACTCCTCCCATTGAGGAACCACCTATTTCAAAACTACATCATTTTATTGAGGAAGCAGATGAGGTTAACATCCCTATGTCCCCACCTAGGGGCCTATCTTTCATGTCTACTATTCAGGGAATCAAGCCAACCTACAAACCATTCTCTAGGCTAGTGTAGAAATTAGAATTTATCTCCAACCTAGACATAGATCAAACCACCTTTAGGCAATAATTAGGTCTCCCTTACATTACCTGACCAAAACCTCCAACCATACCTTTATTATACCAACCCATCACTTCCACTATCCAAACTCCTACCTTCTCAACCATACCCATAGCATCTTACCAATCCAATGAACCCTTAGCCACCCAAGGCACTTAGACCCCAAACAATAAAGTCACCTTCTCAGACCAAAATAACCAAACTAGTCAAAAACCTTGGTATCTTCCCTATACCAAGCCTTAGTCACCCTTCGATGAAGGTATACCTAACATGTTCAAACCTAGATGCCAAACACTAGACCAAAGTTATTAAAGAGGTGAAACCACACATAGGTTGAAAGGCCCAAATTTTTCCTCCCTCAACCTTACCTTCCATTATAGGGCCCCATCCCTTTACCTTGAGAAGGAAGCCAATTACCTCTACTAAAACACCACCACCTCTTTTGGTTACACCTTCATAGTCACTCTCTGATGAACCTTTTTCACTATTCCAATAACACCTAAGCTACCCACTTTGTGATCTTCTACCTCTATCTCATCAACATCCTTGCCTAAACTGAATCCATTAACCAAACACACCACCCAACCCAAAATGGATACCACCAAACCTATTTCCAAGCAACCTCCTACCTCAACCACCAAAGCAAAGACCACTAAACCTTTACCATCTTTGGTTGAATCCTATTCAACCATTTTCCATAGGTTATTACAAATTTCTTATTTACCCTTACCTTCCATCAGACCCTTTAACCCTCTAGCTTCTAAACTTGTTTGGTACAATGACCACCATGTGTGTTCTTATCACAGGACACCTAGCCATGATACAAAGAATTGAAAATCTCTCTAAACCATCATCCATCAGCTTTACAATGAGGATGATCTATTAATAGATGAGCCTCCTATGATCCCCTCACCATTCCAACCACCAACCATACCTACCCAACACTCACCTACTCCTCCACTCTCACCTCAGAGTGAAGATGAATATGACCAATCCTCCAGATCAACCTCTCCTATCCATACTATCAATGTAGTCACAAGAGCACAATAGAAGGATAAAGGGAAAGATAAGCTATCCATCCTTAGACATACCCCTCTTAAAACTCCCAACTAACCTACACTGAATTATCTCCATCTTTAACTAGACCTAAGGTGTCTATTTTAGGTGCCTCCCAATCTAACCCCTCAAAATCCATCAAGAGAGTTATCCTCAAGCAACTTCATCAGACCCTGGTGAATATGATTTTGTATGAGTTAATCTCTACCTCTCCCCATCACCACCAAACACTAATAGAGGCTTTGTAATCCATTTAAGTCCAACCTAAGGACCCCCAACCTCTATCCAACTTTATCGGTGCCCTTAAGATTTCCAACCTTGTTACCTTTAAGGATTTAGAAATATAATCCATCCATCTTGAGGACCCAGATCCTCCTCTTTTTATCACTTCTTATATCAACCAAAATTGCATAAAATAGGTCATGGTTGATGGGGGATCTAGCATTAACATCATCTCCTCTCATGCCTACAACCAACTCAACTTGCCAAATAATGTCATGTCCAAATATTCATCCATCCTTCACTCCGTTAATGATACCATGACCACTACCTTGGTAACCATTGTCCTCCATATCCATTTAGGACTATGTACACTCTCTAAACTTTTCTATGTTTTAGAAGGTGAATTCTAATGTGTCTTATTGGGACAACCTTGGATTCACTCTATGGTTTGCATTCTCTCTACCTTCCACCATTGCATTAAGTTTGAGCATGAAAGTTAGGTCATCACCATCTATGCTGACCCAAGTGCTTTCTTAACATGCAACATGACCTATCACCCTAATGATGTCCTCATACCCCCATCTAACATAGCCTTAGTATCTAAAACCCAACCTTCAACCACCAAAGTGGATATCATACCTCTTTCTTTTGATGAGGCTTCAACTAGCTCCTCTATACTCTCACACCAAATCCCCATTTTAGACCCTTTAGAATCCACTTTCCATTTCCTTTTATGGGGGATTATCACCTTTTAGTACTTGATGCTTTCCCTACTCCTCACGAGTATGGGAAACTTACCAACCAACTATGATATGACCCCAATGTCAAAACTATTATTCCCTTTACAACTCCCCATCATCAGACCCATTTTATCTATGGTAGATGTGGGAAATCCCTTAGTGCTTCCATGACCTATCTTTCACCTCAACCATTTAACATTAATTTATCTTACCTAGATAAACTAAACTTCACCAAGGCATCCCTTCATCAGTGTCCTTGGAAAGGCTTTAGTATTGAGCACTATGAGTATGGCCCACACAAATTGGTCAACATCAAAACCAAGAAACCACATGAGAAACATAGACTTAGTTTCATCTTACCTAATAATAAGAAAGACAAATAACCCACCGCTACCATAATTGAGAAAGATATCCCCTCCTCAATGACCACACCTCCACTTACATGTGATGATGATGATATCATCCCACCTAACTTTGTTTTTTCATCAACATGACCAACTTTAGACTCATGACTTATCATAAGGAGGGGTGACCCCTACCATTAACACTATTTAGTAACAAGATAATGATTCTATTCTCACCTAACTTGGTACCCCAAATTCTTTAATCCATAAATCCCTTCTTCTCGAGTCTTTGACCATGTTGAATAAATACACCATGGATATCAACTTGGGTACTCTAAATAACCCCCATGTTGTCAAAATTGGCCAATCATTAAATTTTGGGGAGCTTCCAAACTTCCCCTCTTTCTTCTAAGACCATAGTATAGCGTTTGCTTGGTTTTATAGTGATATGCCTGGAATTGACCCCATTATTGCTACCTATAACATAGTCACTCACTATGATGCCAAAATTATCAATCAAAAACTCTAATGCATGCATCCTCACATAAACCTTCTCATCAAAAAATATCTTTAGTATCTTCTATCTATCAATTTCATTCAACTCATTGACTGCCCCTAATGGGTTTCAAATGTTATACCTATCACCAAAGCCATATGGGGACTATGCATATGTGTGGACTTTTGTGACCTCAACCTTGTTTGCCCTAAATATGACTTCCCTCTACCTAACATCAACTAGCTTGTTAATCCTACAGCTGGCCACAAGATGTTATCTCTCATGGATGTGTTCTTGAGTTATAATCAAATCCTAATTGTACCTAAAGATTAGCACAAGACTACCTTTACCAACCCTTGGGGAACCTTCTACTATAAAGTCATGCCTTTTAGACTAAATAATGCTGGTGTAACCTACCAACATTTCATGATCTATATTTTCCATGACCTTATCCATAACATTGTTGAGGATTATGTGGATGACCTTCTCAAAAAATCCAAACTCTAAAAATATCACTTAGCCATTCTTAAGATCATCTTTTAGTGACTTATCCATTACCATGTCTGCCTTAACCCCAAGAATTGAATTTTTGGGGTTTTGTCAAGAAATATTCTTGACTTCATTATCTCCCTTCATAGAATTAAAGTCGATCCTACCAATATCAAAGCCATCCTTGACATGTTTTCTCCCATCAACCTTAATCAACTTCGTATCTTGCATAGAAAGATATAATCCATTCATCATTTTATATCCTAGCTTTCAGATTAATGCCAACCCTTCCATAACCTTCTAAAGAAGGATGTGTCTTTCAATTGGAATAGTGACTATTAAAATTCCTTTGATTCACTAAAAAAGTACCTTTTATCACCACTAATCCTCACCCCTCCCAAGGATAACCAACCTTTTTACCTATATATCTCTACCACCAATCATTACCTAGGGGCAATGCTTGCTCACCGAGATGAATAACATAGAGAGCAAGATGTATACTACATTAGTTTCATGATCATAGAGTGTAATACTTGGTACACCCATACCAAGAATCTTTGTTTAGTTTTAGTCTTTGTAGCTACCAAACTTTGCCATTTCCTTCTTAACCATAAAACCTACATCATTACCAATACTAACCCACTTAAGTGCATGCATTCCAAGCTATACCAAAACTAGTGTATGGCCAAGTGGCTCATGTTCTTAGTATAATTTGACCTTGAGTTCCTTTATTAAAATTCAATTAAAGGGAAAGTCATTACTGACTAATTGGTTGAAGCACCTCTAGCATACAACCAACCTCCTCCTCTTGAGTTCTCATATGAGTTTATCGTGACCCTCTCTCAAGTGGATTTCACATATTAATTCACCATGTTCTTTGATGGATCTAAGTGTCGACATGGTGGTGGAGAAGATATAATCCTTATCCCCTTTAATGGTGAACCTCTCCCTCTATCCTTTAAGCTTGATTTTGAAGGTACCAACAACATGGTTGAGTATGAAGCACTAGTAATAGGATTTCAAACTACCTTAGCCCTAAGAGCCAAAATAATCAACATCTTTGGTGATGCCCAACTTTTGGTCAATCAAATCAATGGTTCGTACCAATGTAATAATGTTCTATAATAGTATAAGTAATTATTTGATGAACTCTTAGCATCATTCAAACACTATCACATCCAGTTAAGCCCATGATCTACCAATAATTTTTTTGACACCATGGCTTCCCTTACCTCATAAATTCTATCTGCACCCTTGAGCTCTAAGTTTTCTATCATTATCAATAAGATTACCCAACCATCCTATGTGAAACTAGATTCTCCCACCATTTCCAATGTGGAGGAGACCCAACCTGACCTTTGGTATCAGCAAACCTTTAACTACCTTAACCTTGACATAGTTCCTTCTAGCCTCTCTAAGAATGATTTAAGAGCATTTATCTATAGTACATCTCACTATACCATTATGGGGCAATCCTCTATAAGTGTGGCTTTGATGGCCTTCTCTTCTATTTCCTATGTAGTCATGAAGCCACTCATGCTATTAAGGAAATGCATGATGGGATGTTTGGTGATCAATTTAGTGTTCTCATTGTAACTAAGTGCATCCTTCATATTATATATTACTAGCCTACCCTTAACTAATACTATTGTGATTATGTGAAAAAGTGTGTCAAATGTTAACAACACACTAACTTGCATTACGCACCTAGCCATAACCTTCGTGTTTCTTCCAATTTTTGGCCCTTCTCACAATGGGGTCTAGACCTTATTAGTTAAATTAATCCCCATTCCTCATAGTGACACCTATCATTATTGTGACTGAGTATTTTACCAAGTGGTTAAAAGCTATCCCTCTAGTCTCGACCAAAGTGGAAAGCATTATCGACTTTATCAACCATCACATTATCTATCACTTTGATGTTCCTCATAATATTATCAACAACAATGGTAAATCCTTTAAGAGCAAGTATATGGTCTATGTGATGAATTAAAAATTAATATAAGCTTCTCCTTAACCTATCACCCTCAATAAAATGGACAAGTATAAGCCTCTAACAAAACTCTTAATAACATGTTAACTAAAATGGTCAACACATCTAGTCAGGATTAGCATTTACACATCCCTTTTGCTTTGTGGGCATATTGTACTAGCATTAGAACCCTTATGGGTATAACCCCATTTTCCCTTGTGCTCAAAGTAGAGGTCATCTTGCCTCTTGAGTTCTAAATCTCCTCTCTTTGCATATCTTTACAATATCTTATTTTGAAGGATGATTATCATCAGCACCATTTACCCTAGCTTGAGCCACTTTATGAGCATCATTTAGTATCCCTTACTTATCTTCATGTCTATCAATAATGCATCAAGAATTCTTATAACAAACACCTTAAAGTGTGAGAATTTGATATTGAAGATCTCATCCTAAAATAAAACCAACAGTCACTAATATGGAGAAAAGCAAGTAGGGAAAGTTTACTTTCAATTGGATTGGACCTTATATCTTAACTGACAAGTATGGATCAAGAGCTTACCAATTGTCTTTTCTCTAAGGCCACCCAAAACCTGAACCCCTCAATGCTACGTATCTACATTCATTTTTTTGTTCAGAAGGATCATTTTTACCTTTTGTCTAACTTAAACTCATCCCTTACTATCCACCCACATTCCATCTCCCTATTTTAGGGGCAATTGATTAAAAATAAATCATGTGATTAGCTATCATCAACATATCCTTATCTTAAACAATGGGTATCATGTCTAAATCCATGGAAGGGTTCTCATGGTATTTTCCAAACTTTCACATGATATATTTCCATGATCATTGTCACATAAATGTCTTCACACCTAATCAACCTTCTTGTGCTTTTAGTTTTGCCTTCATAAATATGAACTATTAAACTAGCCTAAGAAATTCTATGTCAAGCAAAATCAAAGAAAAATAACATAATTCCTATCACTAAAAATCATGGGTCATTCCTAGCATTCATAGACTATTCCCTTGAAAGACAGTTATTGAAAATCTATTTTAATTTCCAAAACGTAAGGTAGACTACTCCCTCAAAGGATAGCTATCAAAAGCATTAAGTAAAGCACATAAACTTAAGCCACTCCCTCAAAGGATATTTGAGTAAGCATTTGTCAAAAGTATAGCAATTTCTTAGAATCTTCTCACATCGATCAACTTCTCATGAATATAGCAATCAGCAAAGCACCCTTTATCAAAATCATAACAAAAGCAAACTAATTTTGAAGGCTACAATCAACTCTCAAGAAACACACTAAGGTGGAAGCCATAATCAACTTTCATAAGTAGACTTCTTACATCGATCAGTCTACACAATTTTGACATATTCTTATTTATCCTTGTTTTTTGGACACCTACAGGAGAGGCATGCTAGTCTCACAACAGGTTTTCATTTCCACCCATCTCCCCTTCACACTATAGGTAAGGGATTATTGAGCTTACTTGACATTATGTGGTTAAGACACCTTTTAACCAACTAATGAATGCTCATTCAAATAACTAGAAGGGATTATGTTCATTAATTCAATCCAACTTTAGTTTTTTTTTAGTCTATGTCAACAAAGAATCATCATGCCCTCTTCTTACCCTATCATGATTAGTTGTTATTTTTGTGGTGATGATTATCTCTTGATTATATTCTTTAGTCTCTCATCTAGTGTTGTTGATTTATTTACATTAGGTATTTTACCTTAATTCAAATTAACAATAGAGCATTACCATAAATATAACCATAACAATAGCATAACCATACCAATCATGATAATATCACAACATCCATGATCATTTAAAAAATCAACCATTTTCCACCACATGTCTAAATCTATAATAATTTGGTATATACTCATTAAAATTTAACATGTCATAATCATAACCATAAATCAAAACCATTTCATGCCTAGCTACATCTATGTTAGCATCTAGTATCCATAAGTGTAATCCAAGAACAACATATTACAATCCATAAGCAATATAAACATAACATCATAAGCATTAAACATCAACATCAAACCATAAACCATGATCATAAGCATAAGCAAAGATCACATATATATAAACTTGTAAGTCAAATAACCACAATAATGTGTACATATAGATAGATAGACTCTCTCTCAGAAATGTACATCTCACCACATCAGCTCATAGGATGGATTCAAAATGATATACAAAATGTCATATCTAGCTATACCTATGCCCTAGGGGTGCCACTATCTCTTCGAACATTATTGGATCTTAGTTCCTACCCACTTATAAATATTGATCCATCACTTATCCCTATCTATCCAAATACAAATCTTGCCCACTGACATGGGGTCACCAAAATTGCCCCACCTATTAAGCTAGCCCTATACTCACCCCATCAGAGCTCATTTAGACACTGTGCTAAAATAATAGCCTCATAATATCATAGCTCTTCCATTGTATCTAGGTATCATTATATAGGGGTAAATTTGGGTGGTGCTACCTATCCTACTGCTTCTCCTCCTCTCTACCTCAGAGAGTCCCTCTCCTGAGTCAGCAAGCCTAGAGAGGTTATGGCCTAATCCCTCTCACCTATGATAGTATTAATCTAAACCTTTAAGGTCACAACCTAACCTTGTAGTGTGAAAATCTAGCCCTGTGACATGGCCACCTATCCTTGTAGTACATGTACTTATCCCTATGTAGCAGCTAAACCCATTCCTACCTTTCCATCATGACTAGTTGGATCCATGGCCATTGGCCTCACACCCTTATCATCTATACCAATATTTGTAGCTATATATATCAGCTAGTACCATGCCATGTACCTACTTACAAACCTATCATCATCTATTTGTGCCCTAGTAGGTAGCTCCTCAAACTCTAGCATACTAGGAATAGGATGTGGCTCTAGTAATAGGATCTCTTAATCTTCTCTCTTATACCTAGGGAATGGGTCTAGGATACCCTATACCAAGATAAACTATCAATGTACCTTATCAAATGGGATCATCTCCACCTCACCATCTTTCCTACTAAATATCCATCTATAGCTCTATAGTGAGAGTGCCTACCTCTTTGAACCTGGCCATATTAGGAACTAGATGTATGGCCTCCATGTGATATCTCCTATCACTAGTGCACCCAGTGCACCCCTAAATCACTCCACATCATGATTACCACCCCCTAAACCTAATGTATCAAATTCACCTCTACATCACATGAAGCCAATGGGGAAGTCAATCTATGTGAACCCTGTCCATGGCAATCCAACTAGCCTCAACACCCTAATGTGTTCATAGGCCCAATAATGTAGAATCGAGTTGATGTTGATACCATATCTATTAAGGGACCTAAAATTCCATAGATACCTGTATATTTGTACAATTAAAATAGTCACCTAACCAAATACCATCCACCCTAGTAATAGCTCGACTAGTACCCCCAATAGCAAATAAGGAAACCTCCCACTTTTCAAGTCAGGGAGCCCAAAACATGTCATAACAATCATGAGCATGGTCATGAGTCTCCTCTAAATAATTTCCCACAAATATAGTGTTGTATACTTAAATCCCCCAACATGCCACCTTACTTGATCACTCTCATCTCCATGCAATAGCTTGACATGATCATCCTACTCCTCTCACTCTATGTGGTATATCAAATCATCATGGAATGGAAGTCAAGTAATCCTATACATATCCTCAAGAAAGATAGGCATCTCACCATTTATAATATTCATAGTAGGATCCCATATCTTGATGATCACTATGACCATAGAGACATCTGAGGCATGTACCGATAGTGCTTCATTACTCCTAACCCACATCCTTTATGTGGGCTCAGTTGGCTAGGGTCATCCCTTGCTAGATCTAAATAAAGATATGTAGCATGTAGTCACATATCTATATCTTCTCCCTATACTATACCAAGTTGGAACCATGGCTTAGTCACTTGTACCTATATCATCTACCCTACAGTAACTAACTTATTTCCTTCCCTAACCTACCTATCTACTTGATACCTACTAGGTTTACTCTCTAGACCTACACCCCTCAACCCATACCTTACATGCACACATTCCACTTGCCCTAACTTTTTAAACATTTAGAAAAATACTTCCCTCCCCTTATTGACAATCGATGTTCATGGTGATTTCCAATGATCGTCTACCCATATTTTCTAAGGTATCAATCATCAATGATCAGACTTGATTGTCAACAATCACTATGGGCATTCTATGGTCGAAATGTCCAAACCCTATCACAATAAAAACCACCCTAAAATTCATGAAAAACAACAAAATTTTCTACCCTAAACCATTACTCAGCCTAATTTAAATACTTAACCCACCAATTCTCAATTCCACCCACCTATTTACCTAAATTCAATAAAACCCCTTCCTAGGGCATAGCAAACCAACTAATGATTTCATCCTACCTTGACCACCCTACCCAATGAAAATGTAGAAAACCAAATCTATCTATCAAAATCAAAATATCTCCTACCTCATTTTGTGACCTCCATCATGGAGTCATCTGTAGACATATTCATCCTCACTCATAATTGTGTGTTCCCTACATTCTGCTTAGTCAACATAGTCCACCTCAGCACCAACTCTTAGCAAAATCCTTCATCATAAAATGCCAAAATATAGACCTCAAATTCAACATAAATCACAAGTAACAAATGTTATAAAGTGATTCACTTTTCATCACTAGTTTTTAGGGTTTTACCCTAACTATCGACAATCAGGGTGACCATCGATGGTCATCCTTGGGGACCCTGACCATCAATAGTTAGGTGCCTCATTTTGTTACTTCCAACTAGGTAGCCCCCATTTTTAGAATGACTAAACCATTTCTCACCCACCCATGGATATTACCCTCTCCATCCACCTTGACCACCTCATCACTTTGCCTTTGGTCCATTTTAGCCTAATTAGTGAGTGGTTTATGACACTTTTGTTTGGTCTTTTTGACCATAGTGATAACATTTTCATGTTTACCCTTTTGAATTTACACCACCTCATGCTTACTTAACCTACTTGTGTCTTCTCAAGAGCACTTCCTACCTTGAATACCTATGATACTTGAACTCTTTGTGTTTTCCACATGAGCACTTTCTACCTCAGATACCCATCAAAAACACTAACCTTTTCTAGGAGACTAATAGGTGTACCCAACTACCACACCTACATGTAGTCAGGTGGTATACTAGTCACTTATCTCTTAGCATCAACCTTTATTTTTATCAACCATGGAAACCTTATCTTTGCATGATCTTGGTTATCACACCTTCTATTATACTTTGTGTGCTTGTTTGTTTTTTAGTGCCCAACCTCTCATCTACCATCATGATGTCTACCCTTATCATCACCTTCACTAACCATGTCAAACCTATACCTAACTTTTATTTACCTCATTACCTCCAATTTTAAGGGGGAACACCTTATCCCATGTTTGGGGCAATCAGTAGACCTTCAACCTATCAATCCATTTTTATTTTACAGCTTGTTGATTCAAGACACATAATAAAAAGGTGTAAAATGTAGACACTATAAATATGCACATTATGACATCGAGTATCTAAATAACCCTTGACTACCTTGGGACCCTCTTGGGGCCAACTTAACCCTTTAACCCTTAACCGAACTTACCCATAGTCAGTTTGGTTGAACTGACTTAACCTAACCTTGTACCCCTTTTTACCCTTTACCCTCAATTATTGACAGTCAAGATGACTGTGAATGGTCACCCTAATTGTTGATGATCAAGGTCCACCTCTTTAACCAAAAACATGCAAACTACCTATTTTAATTTTCTAAATATAAGTTATTTGAATCCTATTATGATTCATTACATAGATGATTTATAATTAAATAGCCTAATTGAACCTTCATTTCCACCTCTTGCTTGTGCCTATAAAAAGATAGGAGCTAGGAGGTGAAATCTATCTTCGATTGTTATCAAGATCTTTATACATCTAGGAGTTTATTTTTTGTAGGTCAATCAACAATCCAACAATCATATTAGAGATTCAACTTATTGTTGCCTCTCCATCGAGTCTTTAGGTATCATTATTCTACCAAAATCTAGCTTGATTCCATGCATAGATCGACTACCTCAACCACCCCACCCAATCAAATTCTTGTAAAACAAGTACTTATTTCTCAATATTCATCTACTTTATTTCCATTTTTCAATCAATTCAGACCTTACCCATCCCTCAAAATCCATCTTTAGATCTCATCAACCAGCCATTTTTATCAACCTAAATCTAGATACAGTAACCATTGATGGTTGACTCAACTATCGATGGTCTATCCAACCACTGATGGTCACCTTGATCATCAATAATTACCTTGACTACTGATGATCACCTTAACCACCGATGATCACCCTAACCACTGACAATCACTATGGTAGTAAAAACTAGCAAATTATTTTCACCTACCTACATCCAATCAAACCTAATTCTCTATATTATTGCCTTTTCATAGACCCCTTTTTGATTTTTTGAAGTAGACCCCAACTCCCTAACACTAGTATTAATTAACTTAATCACTATTTTAATCATTTCTAGCATATTTCTTAGCAAGCATTCTTGTGTTTAATTTTAGTGCCTTTTTATTATTGATACAACTACCTTCTATTTTATTTATAAGCTTAATTGTTTAAAATATGTGGATTGACAGTCCCTAAGAAAGCCCTTGCTTTTGGGATCTAACTATCACTAGGAAATCCACTCAATTATCTATCTAACAAACAAGTTTGCTTTAATGTTTTTTTTATCTATAGGGCATCCTCCCAACCTAAAGAGGAGCTCTTCACAATATTTTGATTCAACTCATACACAATCAAATAGGTTTTTCAACCATACCCATACTTAGTTTCTTCTTTTCCCCTTTTCTAATAATAAGCAAGAAATTCACTAAAATGATTTCATTTAAATTATTAATCATATATCCATTATTTACTATCAAAACCCCAAATTTAATCTAATGACAAACTGAATGAGGAAAATAAGAATTCAACACAAAACAACTTATGAATACCATAATGCAAACAAGTAGTAACAGCAAAAGTGGTCATTTATTTACCAAATTTTCATCTATCCATAATCTCATCAAATCCTTCATATAATAGTATAAATGTATGTATATAAACAACTTAAACATTAACTATTCATAGATTCATATTGCACCATCATATAAATCATAATTATATAAAATATAATCATGGATTCAAATACTTATCTCTCATTGACCGTTAGATTAATTCAAAAATGTAAACAATGTATGCTCAAAAGGCCTCTTATCATGAACCATAATACGTATGTAAGAGGAATGACCAACATATTATATTGAAAATCAAATATTTATGCCAAAAAAAAAAAATTACAGATAACCATTCTTTCCATCACATTGTCTCAAATATTTCCATATCCAAAACTACATTTTTTTCATCCCATAATAAGTTTTAGGAAGGAAATAAGATATCTTTTAGATTTACTCTAAAATCTTAACACCTAGAAAACATTTTAAAGGATACCATTAAATACATGCACATGTAGACTTTAAACATTAACCAATGGATTTATAAACCTTTCACAACATTATCATCAACTATCTGGCAACCCAAAACCAAAACCAATGAAAACTTAAAGTTTCCAAATATTTTCAAATTGAACACAATAATACTTAGCATACATAACCTTTTCATGAATATAGAGTTCAAAACCCATCTCATATGAATCGTAGCTTCTTGAAAAATAAACTTCTAATCATATGAGCTTTAACAATTCTATTCCATAACATCATGCAAGTAAAATAACAAAACATATATGCATGTTTCAATATTTTCATTTGAGAATTCAAATAGTTGTAACCTTCATGGAAACAAACTATAAATATGATCAACATACCTCACCTGTAATTAAAACTAGATTCAAAAATCTTTTTAAACTCAATCATTTTCTTCTTTCCACTTGTAGAGCTAAAGCTTTCAAGCTTGAAAATGACTAACAAAATGAAAAATAATTACACTTCGTATGTGCCAAGATTCACATTAACCACTTACACCTATGTGCCCAATTTTAATTGTTAATTAACTTTGTCACTAACTAGTTTAGTGGCTTAACCAAGCTAAACACAATATCACCAATTTAGCAACCACTAAATTATCATCTAGGTATCCTACCAACATATAAAAATTGATGTATGTACTTTGATAATCAATTAAGTGAAATCTCTAACATCTTAACAGATTTTCAAAAAACAAATCCCCACATAAAATCTACACCAGTGCATTTAACATAGATTATTCTAGATTTGTATATTGTTACCACTACAATACTCAATTGAATTCAAACTCAACTTTTAACCAAGATCTAATTTTTAGTTTATATGCATCATTATATAACATAAACCCCCACTTAATCACCTTTTCCATTTATGTCATGCTAAAAATATCACTTTCCAATTCAACATCTATATTTAACACTTAAGTCTAGGTATTCATATAAACTTTGGGTAATTAATAAAGTTTAACATATGCATTAGATTTCAATCAAACATGTAAAATTATAATCAATGCATATAGACAATCATCAACCATTATATATATGAAATGAATGTGATATCAACATTATCAATCTGTTCTGGTAACCTCTATGAGTTTGAAGCCTATAAAAATGAATATAAATACAAGTCTACATAAAGACTATGAACATGCATCTTATCAAGCTTTCACTGATCAATTCATTCATGCAAAATAGATAAAATAATGTAATATTTTCATACATATCAACATCAGCAAATGAAAATGCATTGTATAAATTTAAATAGACAAAGTGAAACTGGAAAACTATCATTGCTTAAATTAAGCAAACCGTAAATAATAATCATTTTGCAAATCTTAATCATATAAATACTGAATGTATTTTCATTAGGCAAACCACTTATGCATTAGAAACCACTTGTTAACATTAAAGTAAAATAATTTTATTAAATGTGATAGTCATTAATGATTATTTAACATAAGAATACATATTAAAAATGAAATCAAATTACTTAGACCCCCATAAGTAATTTTAAATTTTCTGACCCTAGGTCATCAGTATAGCAAAATGTCTAATACATTTAATTTTTTAAAAAAGAAAGGGGTGCCAAAAAATAGGCATAACACTAGGACCTTAATAGCTAATTTCAGCAATGAAATTAGTTATCAATAATAATTTACCTATTTGGAAGACAAATCACCTAATAGTGTGTTCCAAGTTGAATTGTTTCTCAAAAAGCTACATGTGAACCCCTTTAATAATGGGATAGATTAGACAAGGGAATTTAAATTGGATGTACAATCAAATGCAAAAGTATCAAGTGTAAATTCTAAAAATTATTAATGCTTTCAACTCATTTATAAATCAATTTATGCTTATTCATTAAAAAATAATCTAAAATTTATCATGTAAAATATAGTATAGTATAATTGACAAACTTATAGTGTTTGAACAACTTTCGTTATATTTTTCCCTCAACATAATGAATGTTTTAACCAATGTAAAACCATTGATCTAATCAAGAAATAATATAAAATAAATGAACAACTAAAAATAAAATAATCAAAAATGAAAATAAAATAAATCAAAATAAAAAATAAGAAAGAAAATAAAAAATGGGCTAATTATGGAATAATTTCAAGTGATCTCCACTGACTGAATAGCACAACTAATTTCCACTAATATCTTACAAATGAAAAGCATTTTTCCCAAAATAACCATAATTTTATATGGACCCAACTAAAAAGAATCAAATTTATGGTGTTTACCTAAATCTTCATGTGATTTATCCCAATAAAAGACAAGATCACCTACTTTGAAACTTTTACTAGATACTTTTTGTCGAAGAGCTTCTTTAACTTTCCTTTAGCCCTTTATAAATTTTTCAATGCAGTATCTTTAGCTTAATCTAAGGCTATTAAATCATTAAGTCTTTGCTTAATCAAATTATTATTGCCTAATAAATATTGTAAAATAGTATGGGAAAAAAATTGAAGTTCAATTGATAATGTAGCTTAAAATCTATAAGCTAACATAAATGGAGAATAACCAATAGATGGTTTAACAATGGTAAAATTAGCCCATAATACTTCAAATATATTATGATGTTAATCTTTTTTATTTTCACAAATTATTTTTTTATAATAGAAATCAAATTTTTATTCTTCAATTCAGCATGTCCATTCCCTTGAGGATAATACTTTGAAGAATGACTTAAATGATAAAATACCATCCTAAAAACTCTAAATATTCATTTGAAATAAATTGAGGATCATTATCTAAAATTATTTCATATAAAACATCAAATCTAAAAAAAATATTTTCAAAGAAAGAAATGACTTCAACTATAACAGAACTTTTAAGTACTTTAGCCTCAAGACACTTTGTAAAATAATCTATAGTAGTTAAAATATATCGATGACCAGTAGAAAAACGTGGATAAATATCAAAAATAAAATCAATCCCCTATTTATTAAATGGTTTCTTGGGAATTATTATATTTAAAGGTATTGATGGTAATCTATCTCTCCAAATAAATAATTGACAAGGCGTGCATGCATGAACCAATTTATAAGCATCTTAAAATAGCATAGGACAATAATAACCTACATGTAAAATTTTATAAGTAGTAGTTTTTACCACATAATGACCACCACAACTTTCTTCATGACATTCCCTAAGAAGATTCTGAGTTTGATCATGGGTTATTCATCTTAATAAAACACCATCTATGTTCCTATAAAATAAAAAGTTTTCTAACAAATAAAATTTTAAAGTTTAGCATCTCAAAGTTTATCTGTCTTTTATCCAAGTTACTAAACCTGAATTTAAAAGTAATAAACTAAGTCATGATACCAATCATCCTCAACCAATAAATAATCTCAATCATTCCTTTCATGTCCTAATTCAAAAAATTTAGAGAAATTAGCAACTTTCATGGATTGAAAATGAATTTTAACATTTAAAAAATCGTCAATAGATAAGACCAAAACATTTATATTAGAAGAAACATTTTCAACTAAATTTTTCCAAATGTTTTGATCAAACTGTTGAATTATCAAATTTTATTTTGTTAATCTTCCTTAAATAGTTGGTTTCTTCAAAAGATAATAAAGAATGTGTACATTAGATTTTACAATAACCTTACTTCCCATTAATAGATAACAAAATTAGATCAATGAATAAACTAAAGATTAAAAAAAAATCAATAGGAGAATACCTACTTTCTATATCTTTTATATCTTAATTCATATAACTAATAGGTTTCTCATCACTATTTTCATCACTTTGAGTGATCACATCACCTATATCTTTATCAATAGCATTCACATAAATAATGAAGGGTTTATTCAGATCAAATTTGGCAAGTATAGATGCACTTACAATGGAATTTTTGACATTATTAAAAATATAATCTACACATGAATCTCACACATATGACTTATTTTTATTTAATAAAATATGTAATAGATTAGATTTATTAGTAAAATCTGATATAAATTTATGAACAAAAATTTTCCAAAGAAATATCTTAGACTAGATTGGTCTTTAGGTAGTGAAATCTCTTCAATCACTTTAACACGTTTAGGATCAATCAAAATACCATCTTTAGAAAATATATATATTAATAATTTACCTTCCATAACATCAAAGACATATTTCTTATTATTAAGAGAGATACCATACTTTCTACATATTGTGAAAACCTCACAAAGATGATCTAAATTATTCTTTCTCTTTTTGGAATGAATTGTAAGGTCATCTAAGTAAAATTGAATGACTATGCCAACTAAATTATCAAAATCTACATGAATAGCTCTTTGAAAAGTGGTACCTACATTCATGAGACCAAAAGGCATTCTATTAAAATCAAAATTCCTTCTTTGAGTAGTAAAATTTATCTTATGTCTATCATCTAGATTGACATATATTTGATTATACCAAAAAATCCATCAAGTAAAGGCATCATTTCAGATCCTATAACTTGTTGGAATATTTTATCAATACTAGGAAGAGGAAAAATATCTTTTACACTAGCCTTGTTTAAATCTTTAAAGTCTACACACAGTCTAATATCTCCATTCTTTTTATATATGGGTACTAAATTAGCTACCCAATCAAAATATTTTATACGAAAAATGACACCACCATAAAACATTTTGTCAAGATCTTTGCTAATGGTATCCTTTAACAAAGGACTTATCCTTCATATTTTATACCTAATAGGTTTTATAGGAATATCATGTCTAATAATGTTGGTATCATAACCTTTTAGGTCTTTATAAGACTAAAAAAATATAAATAAATTATTTTTAAAAACTAATGAGTCCAACCTTCTCTTCTAACATACATTTTATTCTCAGATAAACTAATTTAAGGTCTTTTTCAGTTCTAAAGTTAATGAGAATAATTTCTCTAGTTACTTTCCTAGAATGTTCTTCAATCCATGAAATCCTAGGTTGATCATTTGAAGTAAACATCGATTCTAAACTCACCAAAATAGTAGATAATTTATTAGTACTAAGTTGTAAGTAATCTCCATAGTTCAGCATATAATCATCATAGTAAAATAATTTCCTTTAAGAAAATAATCAATATGTTCATCACAACTAAAATCAAGTCAATTTTCATTAAAATCAAAAATATTAGGTCTAAAAATTTTTTTAAATGAGAAGTCAACAATGGGTTCAATTTCACTTAGAGTAGGATTAGAAGCAAAAAAATGAGCTTATCGACTCAAACATTAAATTCTATAATTATATGAGTAACATTAAATTCTTCAAATTTTTCAAACAAAGCCTAAACTTTTTGAGTGTATCGATGTAGATGAGTTTGATTCGTTATGTAAACTTTCTTAACTTATCTAATAATTATCTCAAAATATCTAAAGACTTCTAACTATGTAATATTTAATTCAATCATTTTTTATAGACCTAAACATAATTATTCAAATTTTTTAATTATTTTTATGATCAAAAAATAATTTGTAAGCATAATAAAAAATTTTGCCTAAAGGAGAAATGAGACAAATTCCATCACCATTACCATATTGAAAACAAGCTCTATCAAAATATAAAGACCATAATTTTTCCCTTGAAAAAGTATTTTCTTACTATTTTTCATGTTCATTTATGGTTAACAGCTCATAAATATTGATCCCTATTTCCACATAAATAATAGTATGAGGTAAAAAATCAATAGGATTAATAAACTAATCTTCTCTTCATATAAAAGTTATTTCATATCTTATCGAAACCCAAGTTGTATCCTTTCCAATAAAATCACTAGTTGTTTTTTACTAATATTTTCCTAGAATCATGGCATAATCTTTAGAAATATCCAAAAATTGAACATTAGCCATATGCATAATTCTTTCATTATATGCAATTTTAAGAACAAGATCACAAAACTTACCATAACTCTTAGTTTGTCATGAATAAAAACCTATAAGTTTCATGTTATCAATTTTATCATAAAAGTCTAATTGATCAACAATAAACTTTGGCATTATATTATTTGAAGTAATAGTATCTAAAATATAATTATGTATGATTTTATCAGTAATTTTATTTGACACATAAAAATATGGAATATAATTAGCAGGAGGATCGTATATCTGAGTGAAAATAATAGAGTGAGATTATTCATTATTCTTTATTTCTTCTTGAAATCCTAATACATCTTTAGAATTTAGGTTCTTAATGACATCATTAATTTTATCAAGTTGTCTTGATAAACCATCAACCCATAATAATAATAAAAACCCTATTTTAATAGTAGTCAAATCATCCATAATATTATAAGCTCCTACATATGAATGATGTATATGAGTGTACTTATTGGGATTATAAGGAGGATATTAGGACTATTCAGTAGATAAAGAATTATTATGTTTGGAACTAATTGTTGTATTATTAGATGCAGTATTATTCTATGTACCTTTGCCTTTATCAATATTTTTAAAATAATAAAATTACTTGTTAGCCTTATTATCTTTCTAATTAAAATAATCTTTGTCTTGTATTGACAATATAAACATTTGTAGATTTGACTTCATTTAAAGACTCATCGGATCCACACATATTTATATTGCTAGTAAGATCAATAGAAATAATTTATTTTCCTTTAATAAACCTTTTAAATTTCTACATATGTTTACAAGTGCTAGGATCATGATACAACTCACAAACATTACAATAATGAACCTTTTATTTAGATTAACCTTTTGAGGAAAGAAAGATTTACTTGAAGAAGTTGATTTATCAACAATTTGTCTTTTGACGATAACCAGCTTATTTCTAAGATTATGGATGGTTTTTTAAAAATTTACATTATCAAAATTTAAATATGTTATAGTTTTATAATTAAAACCAACATGTTTTAATGTATTTTCATACTCAATACAAAAATTTACAATTTCATCATAATCCCTAATATCTTTATCTTCTAAAACCATTTTATAATTTAAAGGTAAAGCATTATAAAAATATAGTTTATATAAGATTTTCAAAGGTCTAATATCATGTGGAATATTTTGTCATAGTCTAGTGACTATCAATAAATCGATAAATGGTTTCTCCTTGATCTATATAGATATTTACTAATCTATTAACCAGATCTAAATATTGTTTAGGTTTACCAAAATAAATTTCTAACCATTATTCAATATCATTTTAATCACAAATAACACTTGAAGGAAGACTGATACAAGATTTATAAGCATTTCCTTCTAATGTTTGAGAGAAAACTCTAGTAGAAAATTTTAATTCATAATACCTAGAGTTACACAAATTAATCTAAAATCATCTAAATTATCCTCTCATGATTCATTGAGACTTCCAAATAACCTAGGAATATTAAGACTTTTTAATGAAGTAAGCTTACCTAGATGAGTACTAATATTAATAGGATTTCTAAAAATCTAAGGATTTGTTAAAGGTTGAGTTATTTTATCATTATAGTATGCTTTATTATTAGTTACTTTAGCTTCATTTTTATTGATTTGAAGGCCTAGAATTAGGTCTCAAGATATTTATTTTATCTACTAAGTTTGAGGTAGTTGTTATCCCATTTGATTTTTTAGTAAATTCAACTACTTTACCAAATTGTTTTAACTCTAAAGTTGTATAAGGGTTAGTAGGAAAAATATTATCCTAGGGATAAAAAGAAAATGAAATCTAGGTTAAGGATTAATAAGCAAGATATACTCTACCAATGATATGTGGGTGAGTTGGTTAAGTGGCTTATTTGTTTCAAGCCCCACCCAAGTTTAAATTTCTAGAAAGGCATATTATGTTGATTTTCACCATTGGTTATATTATTGGGGCCACTAATGGTTACCAGATATTCTAGAGGTAGATTGTAATATATGGTATATGCATGGTATTACATGGGGATCTGGGGCCCCAATTGTGTCTCAGACTGGTTTAAGCTTTAGTCAAAAGCCATCATCTATAAAAATTCAAGATCTACTCTTTCCTCCTTGATTCATTGGTTAGTTTTTTTAATATGGTACTGTGTTTCACATGAAATACTTACCTCTACTTCACTAATTTCTACTTCCTCTTTTATAACTTCAATTATGTAAGGTAAATCATAAGATCTATTATACCACATAAAATGAGTTAGATTAAAAGCAACATCAACTTGATCATCAACAATGTTAATTAAATATTATATGATTGGAGGACCCCAATGGCCATCGATAAAAAATGAAAATAAAATGAGAAAATGAGATTTCTAAAAAACTCCCTAGTTGAGTCGTTAAATTAGTTGACGATCAACATCAATGAATCAACCCTTTTGCCTATTGTGAAGGTTAATATGGAATCATACCAGTCTAATAGTATGAATCTAATAGGTCAAAATGATATTATAGATGTACAAGGGGTTTTTTAAATGTTTTAGAAAATAATAATCCAAATAATGCACAATAATCCATTATAATTCAAAAATAAAATATCTCTTAAATAAAATGAAAGGAATCAAATTATGATTATATAATCTAGCTTATCTGATAGAGAAAGTCTATGAATGAGATAACCTCTTAAATCAAAAATCTATGATCCTTTGCATCTCTATTTTATTAATCTAATTATGATCTTTTGATATTTTTGTTAAGTTCAAAATAATTTCAAAGAAAAAAAACAAAATGAACCAAAAGAAAAACAAAACAACTGGAAATGAAAATC
This sequence comes from Torreya grandis, assembly GCA_037957365.1. Taxonomy (NCBI): domain Eukaryota; kingdom Viridiplantae; phylum Streptophyta; class Pinopsida; order Cupressales; family Taxaceae; genus Torreya; species Torreya grandis. Next base: position 1,209,059 of record JARHVA010002856.1, read on the forward strand.
GAATAGTGAAATTGAAATAAATATTAACATCACTAACTAAAAATCAATCTATTCTAAACTAGAAATGAACTATCTATAAGCAACCTTAAAATAAAACCCAATCAATGTAAATTACTTTAATCTAATGATTTAATCTTATGTTAATTAAATGATTAATCTAAAAAATAACATAATAGAAAGGTTAACTAAACACACAAGTAAATATTAAAGTAAAGATTATGAAATTAAATAAATAATTAATCAAAATGCTTAATCCTAATAACAGAAGATCAAATAATATTCTAGACAAACAGATGTAAAACAAGTAAATTAATGAAAACCTAAACATAAGACAAACAAAAGTAAAATAAAGAATGACAATATTGAATGAAATATAAATCAAGAATCTAACACATAAAACAAAATGAAACTCAACTCTAAATAGTATGAACTAATTAAATCTAAAGAGATAATCAAATAAATAATAAATTTGAGATTTAAACAAAATTAAAAGAAAAACTAATCTAAATAAGACCAATCAAAAAATATGAATAGATTACAATTCTTAGAAAAGAGTCATCTTAGTATAAAATAGAATAATTTTTTATTGAGAAATCAGCTTCAATATAAAATATCTTTGAAACAATAACTATTACAATTTAAAAATATCAAATAAAGTGTCACATATGGCGATGTAATCATTATTATTCAAATCAAGTACTTTAAGTTATGCACATATAACTACATATATATAATCATCATAAGATATTGGACTTAATAGACTTCAAATAATCAATTTATAAACTAAACAATAAATATGGATACACATACATTTATTAAATGTATTATTTAACTATCAAAAGATGTAATATTGTTCTATTTAAAAAAATGTATCATCTTAGAGATGTTACATAGAAAAGAGAATGATGAATAATTTTGAAGTAACCTAGTCTTCAGAATACCTATGTAATGCCCTCCCCTTATTAATGTAACTTTGATCTCTTTTTAAACAATATCCTTAAGATATGGTTAAGAAAATAAGTCATAACTAACTTTAGTTAGTTATTAGTTAACTTTAATTGAATTTAAATTTAAGACTTTAATAAAGTCTTAAAATAAAAATTAAATAATAATAGACCAAATACAACTCTAAATGGGTTGGGGCTCTTGAGTCATTGCTAACATTTAAAATAAACATTTAAATATGTCAAATAACATAATAACAATAGTAATTTAAATAAAATTAAATAATATAAACATTAATTCCATATGTATTTATCCATATAATTAAATAAATATATAATCAAAATAAACCATACTACATAAGTATCAACCTATTGTCATACATCCAAAACATAAAATGTATGCATAGTCAAAAAATCATAGTATTGTCAATGACAAATTAAAGTATCAATTTTAAATAGAGATAAATTAAGTAGTAGCTCACTCATCATTTGTATCAAAAATCAATTAAATCAAAAGATGACCTTTATCCATCTCAAATTTAGTATATTCCATAGTAGTTGTAGGGAACTTAACTAATTTTATGTCCATTTTATTCTTCTCATCATCTACCTCCAGATTATTATTTTTAATCATCCTTATAATTATCAGTCAAAATTGGATAGCATGGATCAGTACATTTCAAAACTTTTTTATCAAGCCTCTTGACCTTGTTGATAGTTCTTGAGAGTCATTATCTTGATGTTATGGCATGTGGTAGTGTCATGAGGTGATGTTCAGGTTGTTTTAGGGTCCTTTGCAAGGTCTTGTCATAAGGTGAAGTCATAATACTTAGTTGATTACCCATCCTCCATAGTTTAACCCATGGTGAGGTCTCAAAAAGTCTTTTGTAATATAGTTTTCAAAATCTAAGTTAAGTTTGGAGAGATTGAGGTATTTCTCAAGAGTCCAAGTCATGATTGATTCACAATGAAGACATGAGAGAAGTGACTTCACTAAAGAGCATAGAGAATGAAGAGTTAAACCATACTAAGTGTTGGGTGAATATTTTGTCGACCAGCTAACTGGGGAGCAAAATAGTTCCTATCACCATAGCATAGGGAGATTGGTCATCCAAAGTTGCAAGTTTACCACATCTAATGGGGATAAATCTCTCCTCTCATCAAGAGGAGGTTCCCTATTAAATATGCAACGTTATATACTATATATAAATAAGTAGAAAATAACACTCAGGGGTAGAATACATCATCCATCTCTCTTATTTTAGAGATGATGTTAACAAACAAAGGAGAAAAATCCTAATGGAAACATTGAAGGCACTTCTCTTCTTTTAGAAGTGTTCTTGCAGAGAACAGCAGATTTTCTTTCAAGTAGTAAAAAGTAACTGGTGACAAAAGGGCATAGTAACTGATAGGATGAAATAGAACACAAAGTTTTCACCTCAACTACCCAAAGAGTATAACACAAAGGATAATGGGGGCACAAAGTCATCCCAAAATCCTTAACACAGAAAGAAAAGAAAAACACATGCTAAAAACAATTGTGAAAGCACAAAGTCTTCCCACAGTTGGCTTCAGGACACCTCCCTTATTACCTTCACTAATTCTACTTGTCAAATTAAATAAATAAGAACACATTCAGAAGATAGACATAAGAATAATCTTCTGAAATGATACAAGCTAAAACAGCACAAAGTCTGCAAATAACTTGCTTTCTCATTCAAATAAAATGAAAATGAAATTACAATCTGAGCTCAAAGTCTCAGTTTTCTTCTTTCAACTGGGTAGAGTTTCACTCTTATAAAAATGAAAAGTCCCCCTATAAAAATTAAAATTCCCCTTTACTAATGAGATAAATTACAATCTTATAGCAACTACGCAAGGCTAGGCATTCTTTCCCATGGGACGGCCCATGCTGCAGTCAACGTCTTCAATGCGCCTTCAGTTTTGTCTGGAGGGACCATGTTGGGAATAGTGTATTGCCATAATTGTGGTGTGTCCATTCTTCTAATATGTCTCTTCTTAGTATGGATTGTCTAGTCCTTTTTCTACTATCTGTGTAGCTGTCCAATTTGCCATTACTTTATGGAAGAAAAATAGGCTTACATTCTTAATTTGGTGTGCTCAGAAGTCTAAGTCTACTTGATCCACTACTCCACCTACTGGAAATAACTCTTTTGAAAATATTTTTGGTCCTTTGGTCTCGCTCCTCTCTCCCCTATATCAATTTGAGTCTTTGGGCTCTCTTTTCAGTCAGTCACTTGATTCTTATTTTAAATTCTACACTTTATTTGAATTTCCATGGATATCCCTTTAAATTTGACGTCCACGAGATTGTCAATGGTCACCAGCTACTTGAACCATGTTGAACCTTGAACCCATGAACCTATGAAAGTTCATTTGTTCATTGGTTCATTTTGTCTCTTTTATTCCATCACTTCCCAGTTCAATCACTTTCCTGCTCCTTGGTTGAACCATCTGTTGAACCACCTATTTGTTGCTTCTTTCCTTGACTGAGGCCACCTTTGAACCTTTAAACCCATGAACCATTAAACTTTGAACTCTTTCAGTTCAAGGTTCAATCAGTTCATTGGTTCAACCTGTGTCTCACTCAATTATTACTTCCTTTATCTTTCTAAGCTCTGGTTGAACCTTTGAACCTGTGAACTCATTGAACCTTTTGGTTCAATGGTTTAATTGGTTCATTCAGTTCATCCTTGAAGCCCCTTTTTGTCTAAGTCTTTGAAGGTTCCTTTTTGCATCTTTGTTCAGCCTTCAAAACATCCTAAAGGGAAGGTGTCCCTTCAGGCTTTTAAAATGGTCCTTTCTCTATCATCAAGTGCCCCCCACAAGGGTAACTATCCTTCAAGATTTTTCAGGCGGTCTTTAGGCTTCAACTTCCCTGGCGGTATTTTGACTTTCAAGCTTTTTTCATCAGGCAAAAAGCCTGAAAGAATTCCTTTGAACAAAATGTCCAAAGGAAAGTTTCTATTACTTTGCCATTTTTTCTTTTCCATTTCTTCGGACTTTCCTTCCGAATGAATTCCTTCAGACAAAAAGTCCAAAGGAATTTTACTTTAGTCATTTTCCCACAGAAAATACTTCTGAAAGAATTATTTCTACCTCTTTTACTTAGCCATTTTCCTAAGGGATTTCCAACTTTTGTCCATTTTTGCTCACTACCCTCCGTAAGGGCACTTGTTCCTTTGGCTTTGGGGCAGCCCCTTGAACCTTCTGATTGAACCAACCAATTGAACCAATCTTTGGTTCAATGGTTCAATGGTTTAATCAATTCATTCTTTGTTATTTGGCTAAGTATTTTGCACCAAGTGCATTTTAACCAATTGGTCATTGAACCCATTGAACCATTGAACCAAAGTGGTTCAAAGTTCAATGGTTCAAGCCGTTGTTCTTTATCATTTGCTGATTGAACTGAGGCGCTGAACCAATCCTGGAAATGAATAAGTGTTATAAACTTGTTCTTTTGATTGAACTCACCTACAAAAGCCTTTTAACCTGTTGAACTTGCTAATCCCTTTACTGAAAAATTTTGAAAAATGAGGAATTTGAAAGCTCAGAACAAATTTTGAGAAGGGAAGAGAGAAATTTTGGTCTGTGCAGGGCCAAAATAGTCCATAGGTTGTCCCAAAAATGAGTGACATTTTTCAAGGACAACACTAAGGAGCTCATTTTAATCCATATAACATTCATTAGGTATGATTTCATACTCAATTGGGTCCATACAAGCTCCAAAAGGTGTAAAAGCATCCACTTTTATCATATATCAAGTTTGAAACTCATTTATTAACTATTCTAAACCCCAAATATAGCATGATGTACATTGAATGGTAGGAGTAAACATTAAAAATAGGTTTATTTACATTACTTTCTCTTTGTATAGGGTAGGAATACTTCTTTTTATCCTTTGGAATAAGTTATAATAGAATATCATAGTGAAGAAGGATCTTGGGAGCAAACATACAGTCTAAGTAAGGTCAAGAGAAGGCATCTTTAAAAAATTTCAAGATGGTAATTACCTCTAAGATTATTTTCAACCATATCCATGACCTTTAGATCTAAATCAAGCTTACATATGGTTTATAAATGCCATAACAAGTAGAAAACCTCTCAATTTCTTCTTTAGGTACTTTACAAGCTCGAGAGAACTTATTTATTAACAATGGTTCATGAACATGAAAATAAGTTGGGTCAAATGCTCTTATGGAAAGATAGGGGCCCCTATGTCATTAAAATTACATGAATTATTTTTGTATTTTATGGGCTATATTTTATGAACATTTTCTAACAAAAAAAGTGTTTTAAAACCCCTTCAAAACCCCTTTAGCACAATTTTCTTTCTCTGAATTATTTATAAGTTCACTAGTTCAAATGGTAAGTTGGGATAGATCTATAAAATTATAATATACCCTCATACATTATTCCTAATTAGGTTTACAAGTATAGAGAGGTGAAAAGTGAAGCTACATGCCTATAGGTGTGAGAATGAGAAGTTATGTGGTATCATACTCAAGTTCCATAAAATTTTGTGTTTCTATGAAGAATCTTAATGTTATGATGAGGGTCATAATATCCTCCTCGACCTTCATAGGATGTTTTTTGATCCTTTGTAACATAGTATTCTTCATCAAGACTATTTGTAGGTGTAGAATCACCATCTTCAGCTATATGATAGAATAATTGAGTGAATGCTTGAAGTTGAGTGATCATTCCAAAAAGATGGAGATAAGGTATTAATAATGTGTAGGAGTATTCAAGTAATTAAATGAATTATTTCACACCATCTCCAAGACAAATCTCATATTCATGAGAAAGTGAAATGCCCATGTATAGGTCTATGTGGTTGAAGAGGTTTTGTATACATTTCTCTTTAATGAAAATCTTTAGTGTCAAGGAGATAAATGCAAGATGATGTTTGAGAAATGGTATTTATCATATCCTTAATATGTTAACATTTTTTCTTAACTTAAACTAATCCTCAAGTCCTTTCAATAGTATGGTTGGTCATGATCTAAAACTAGACAATTAGCCATCTATAGGTGGACTATGAGGTCTATAAGAGGACTAAAAGATTGATAACTCTTATAAAAATCCTCAATTTAAAGGATCCTAAAACATTTACACAATCCTCATCATGTTATAAGGAGTAAGGGAAACCATTCAAGAGAAAGAAGCAATCCAAAACCAAAATAGTAAGGCTCAAACCCTAGAATGTTCACCTACATGCCTATCTCTAAGAACGTGATGAAAGCATGAAAGTTGTGATGATTTTGACCACCATAGAGGTTCATTTAACACCTTAACTTTCTAAAAACCCTCTACACACCTTTATCAATCTCATAAACATCATTGGTAGGTCCATTTGAAGAAATTAAGGTGTTTGTTGTTGTAATAGTCATCTAGTATGAGTCCTCATACTTAACAAACAACTCCAAGGAGGTCTGAAGGATTGAATGGTAAACTTAAGCACCTGAGTTAGATTATAAAATCATGTGGAAAGGTCCTATAAGCCCTGAGAAAACATTCACCACCTTCAACAAGCCTGCAAAATGTTTATAACTTATTATCACAAGCTAAAGGTAGGAAACAAGCTGCAATGGAGTCTTTTATCCTCTTGAATAGGAATCTAAGTTTTTGGACCTAATTAAGGTCTATACAGATTCAATAATAACAAAAATTACTATCTCAATCACTCAATAATACATTAAGTATATCCTCAATCCATGATTGGGCCATCTTAAGAGTGGTAAATAATTGAAAAGAATACCTACATTGAGGTCTAATTTTGCACAAGTATGATCAAGAGGTGTCATTTTGATATGGGAATGAAACCAAAAGGGTCAATTAAGGTGTGTGGGAGTCATGAGATACCTTAGAAGTTGTTGAGGATGTTTAGCGGTTGATTAAAAAGATAAGTAAGTCTAAAACTTATTGTACAATCCTAAAATACACATAAAATTCTAAAAATTGGCATGTTGGAGAGATACGAAGATTGTTCAAGAGGAAATAACTATTATAAAGGTTGAGGATAGTTAGGGAAACCACACAAGTCTTACAATTTTTTGAAATTATTTAAAACACTTTTTATCTCCTTTTGGTCACTCTCATCCTACACAGTCTTATGTCAAGACCAAGCTAGAGTTAAAATCTTGCATTTTTCATAACTTGAGTTTTCACCCTTGGAATTACATGATGTAGACACCTAAAATTGGTCGCCAATGTCTTCATTCTAGACATCAGACTAATTTATACCAACCATTATAAATTAATCCTAAAAATCATTGAACATCTAAAATTTGCTTGTGCATCATGCATCAAAGCTTAGAATCTTATTGAGACATTCCTAATTAGGATATCCTAATTTAAGCAAAAAAAATTTCTCATGGATTCATCTCTAATCTTCATACGGTATCATAACATGTAATCTGGCCTATATACCAATTAAATTGGGCAAGTGCACAAAAATCAAAACTTAGAAATGCTAAAAATCCTAAACAAAATTAATTAAAATGCTAAACCAAATTAAATGCCTAGTTGAATTATCCATGATCAATAAATGAAATTCCAAAAAAATAAATTCAAAAATCAAGAATATCCTAGGTTTTCATATTACCTTTTGTGAGTTGTGAAGCCTTTGAAAATATCTAAAAATATCTCACCCATGCCTATTCATTGTAAATCATGAGGTTTTGACACCTTTTAACTCTACTAGGGTTAATTAACTCAATTATATAAGGTTTGAACCCATTCCATTCCTAAACTACACTCTAACTCACCTTGAGTTGGGGTTAGTTTCTAAACCTATAAATACAAGCATTTGCTTCTTCATTTAGAAAATTTAAATAGAGTAAAGTTATAATATAGGTTTTATAGAAAGATTAGAAATAATAGTGTTATAATGCTAAAATCATAAGCCAATCCATCAAGAAAACATAAACCAAAATCCAACCATGGTGCCAAGCAGAGAAGGAGATATCCAAACTCCATTGCCAAAGACTCTTTGAGCACAAGTCAAGCAACCCATAAACAAATCACATGGAGAATTCAAGGAAGGTAAGGTATTTCTCATTATTTGCATTTTAATTATTCTATCATATGTATCTTATTCACCATGATCCCCCTAATATCTAGGCTTAGAGATGTTAGCTTGTTAGAGTGTTGATTTTGTTTTGTTTTGTGAAACTAAAACTTGTTCTAACCTCCTCTCTATTGTTCAAAATCTTATGATCATAAATGACACACCTAGTGGGAATATAATCACCCCACATACCAAGGATACCAAGATGCAACTTGTAAATTTTTATATGAATGCTTTAATATCTTCAAAATTAAAGTTTTAGCTTTGTTTTTATAATATTTTTAATTTTTGTGCTAACATGGATCTACATAGAGACTAACATCAGTGAGGCATAAATGGCATCAGTCCTACCTAACCATCATCAATTCTACCTAACTAAGCTTGGTGTGGGTGACCATCATTAGTCAAGTTGTAGAGTGAAATACGGCTTACAAAACTTGCATTTTGAATCTTTTTATTATTCCTTATGGTTAATTATTGGTTTCATTGACCTTTATACTCTTTGTCTAATCATCCCATTATAAGTTTTGAGAATTTTATGTTAACCATTGATTAACTAAAAATTTTACCTCATGTTGGTTTTGCCTTTGGGTTCATAGGCAATCGATCTCATTCTCTATCAACGGATATCAGTTATTACCAACCAACATTAGTTCTTTGGTAATTGGCATTGGTTATAGGTGACCAATATCAGTCTCTATGTTTTTAAAATAGGAAACCTGAGAGCTATATTCTTAAATCTTATTTTCTCATCCTTGATTATGCTTTAAATTAGGGGGAAAATCTCTAACCCTTATAAGTCCAATATGGGAATAGAGCATGAATTTACAAGATTAAACTAATGAACATTTCATTTTGGGTGTTTAAAATGAATTTAGCTGAATCTTGAACATTTGGTTTTAAGTGCTTAAAATGAACATGGGTGTTTGTTTTTTTTGCTTAGCTTGTGTTGTCAAAGTTCTTAAAAAATTTAAAAATAAGCCAAGGGGTCAAAGAACTTCTTCAAAAAAATTATTTTGGTGCATAATAGTAGGAAAGGATCAAATTTGAATGAGTTTGAATCTTTCTCACTTCATCTTTTGGTGTTTAAAAAGAACATAGTTCATTTTTTATGCCTTAGATATTTTTTTTTTTAAATTCAAGTTCAAATAATGCCAAGGGGGAAAAAAACTTCACAACACATTTCATTTTTGGTGCCTTAAAATGAACTTTAAATCACTTAGTTTGTTATTTATAAAATGTTCATTTTATGCCATGTTTGTTTGAAACTTATTTGTTTGTTTTTGAAAAATGAAGATAGTGTGTATGTTCTCCCCCATCCCCAATAGGGAACATGGGTGACCAAAATCACCTTTTCATTGAATTTATGCCTATTCCAAGGCATGAAAAGAATGTTTTCTAGGCTCTTCCCAAAACCTACATGGTTTGGGTGACCTAAAAGAAACCTCTAAAGTGTTTCCACTTGGTCTTTTCTTTCATGAGACTTGGCTTGTGAAGGGGAGTTCATAGCTTCTTCACAAGTTATTTAGGGAAGAATTGATCCAAGTCTTCATATCTTGGTAGTGTTTCAACCCCACTTCATGGTGGGGTATACAAATTAAGGGTACATATACTGAGAGAGCCATGAGGTTGAGTGGCTAACCTCTCCTTTCATAATGAAAACCTGATTCAGGTCTAGTTAACCAGGGAATTCCACTGAGCAGTTCATGGATGGAATCACTTTGAAAAGGAATATACCCTTGCATAGTAAGTTAACTAGTATGAAATCAATTGATGTGTTGTATCTCTAGCATTAGCCATGCTTGGGACCAATCTAGACATTCAAAAATTATAGTTTTAGTCAACCCTATTTGACCAACCTTGTCAGTTATAAGATCTAAGACATTGCATTTAGATGTTATGTGATTGCATCCTTTTATTTCTTGGTCTTTTTGAATCTATAACCATTTGTTTATTTATTCCATGTCATACCAAGTTTTGTTTATACATCGATCCTTTGTTTGAGGAGGTGTTAGGTTAGCCATTTTACAACACACCTTTGCCTTAAAAACTTTTGCCAAACTTGTTTATGTGCGTGTCACTTGATTAAAATGGGTAATGTTACATTGCCCAAATCATTTCAAATTTTATGCCTTGAATTCTTTGAAATAAACAATTGTTTACATCTTTAAAGTGTGATAATGCCATTATGCTTCTTTTATGCTTCTTAATTTGTTTCATAGACTTGTTTGTCTTGTTCCAAATGCCATTTTTCAAAACCAATACGATGTATGTATTTTAAATCTTTGTCTTGTGTCGTTATACCATTCCATTGTGTCTAGCTTATTGTTTGTTTAAAAATTCCTAGTTTCCTAAGTTGAGTTTTTTATTAACCTTGCCAAGTTCAAATTCAAACATTGATTAATTTTTATTTATGCCTTCCTTAATTGGGGCTTAGACACTAATATTTATCTTTTGGGTTGCGCAACTTAGGTTAATTCATTACCCAAATTTGAAAACTATTGCTTAGATCTTTGCCTAGTGTTGTTATGTCATTCAATTTTATCTAAGCTTGTTTGTTTAAAAGATCATAGTTTTCATTATTGTTTATGACTTGTATTTGGGAGAAAATAGTCTATCTCTCCAAATTCATTTTGCCTTATGCCTTATAACAACTAACCAAGTTCATGTTTGAAGTCTGTATGCCTAGTCTATGCCAAAGTGTTCCAAGTTTGTTAGATTAAAATCTCACCTTTGTTTAAAATTATAGATTTTGACACCACATTTGGCTAAAAGTCTTATCGCATGCCTTGTTTGAGCCTAGATTTTGATGTTGCATTTGACCAAAATACCTAGCAACATTTATTTTTCTAGATTAGACCCACTTGGAACACTTTTTACCTAGAGTTTGGTATGTCAATTTTTATTCAGCCACTTGACCTTTAGTGTGTGAGACATTTTATGTTAGACATTTGATGTTGGAATATTTTATACCAAGTTTTAGCACAAACCATTTTGGAGATACAACTCCCCTAGACCAAGTTAGACCAAGTTCAAACCTTTTATCCTTTGGACATTATTTTTTAGAGTTTTTATAACTCTAGACCTTTTTGCATAGCTTTCATTATTGATGTGTATATGTCTAGTTACACTTATGGTGGAGTTGCATACAATCAAATTTATGATAAAATAGCCACACAAATTATCTTTCTCAAGACCCCTATGGTAAAGAAGTGGTTTGTGAGATGGATCCATATCCTCCTTAAAATCCTCAATATAGGTAACAAAGCCAAGATCCTCAAGTGTGGGATGTGGTAATACCTTCTTTTTGTAGGTTAATGTATGATTCTTTCCCTTGAAATACCACTCAATCCCCTACCTATACCATTAACCCTCCTTTGGACTGCACGAGCTACCAAGATCCCCAACATCTAAGGAGTATCATTTCTATTCTAAGACCTCATTGTTTGGCTTGTGTGAGTAACCAAGATCCATGATGACTAACCATTTCCATACCAAGACATCTTCCTTTAGCTTTTGCAAGAAACCAAGCTCTATAATGCCTAACCATTACCATTCCAAGACCTTATCCTTTAGCTTGTGTAAGTAATCAAGCTCCATGATGCCCTACCATTACCATTCTAGGACCTCATCCTTTATCTCGTGCAATAAATCAAGCTCCATGATACCCTACCATTTCCATACTAGGACCTCATCCTTTGGATTGTGTGATTAATCAAGCTCCATGATGCCTTACCATTGCCATTCTAGGACCTCATCCTCTATCTTATGAGATAAATCAAGCTCTATAATGCTTTACCATTTCCATACTAGGATCTCATCTTTTATCTTGTGCAATTAATCAAGCTCCACAATGCCCTACCATTACCATTCTAAGATCTCATCCTTTGGCTTGTGTGATAAATAAAGTTCCATGACACACTATCATTTCCATTTTAAGACCTCATCCTTTGGATTGTGCAAGCAACCAAGCTCTTTAATGCCCTACCATTATCATACTAGGACCTCATCCTTTGGTTTATGTCAGAAACCGAGATCTATAATGCCCTATAATTATCTAACCTCAAGTCATTCTTTGTCCATTTCTAACTATTCCCCACTTTAGAAAACCCCTACTAATTATCTAGCCAAGACTGATCCAATCATTACCTCTCCAACTGAGCCAATCATTCAAAGATCAAGGTATATTCAAAACTAGTATTTTCTAATTGATTATAAACCAAGGCCAAGAGAACCAATTGATCCATAATGTTTTTATTGAACCAATCATTTATGATGATTCAACCTATGATGAATCACCTACTGATCCTATACATGTTGTTGAGGAGTCTCACTCTAATAAGCCAGTCTTTGTTGAGTCACTTCTTAATGATTATAACTACCTTTGGGAAAATCATTACCTTGACCATATGCCTATTTTTCAAGAGCCTCCCATTAAAAAAATATTATCTAAGGAGTTATTGATTGACCTTTTTCACATTGTTGAGGAGTCTCACTATGACAAACTAGTCTTTGTGGAGCCCATCATGCCATCACAGGCCATTACTTGTCCCATACCAATCATTTAACAAGACATTCTAATAGTATCCATACCAAATGAAGAATTAGAATTAGATTCAAGTTCTATTTTTAAACCAACATCATATTTAGCATCAGAAGCATAATTAGTAATAGCCTCAACATTAAATTTAGAGTCCCTTGAGTTAGAATCAGAATATGTTCATGGTTGTTACAACATTGGTTATACATGCCTTGTAAATCAATTTAAAAATATTTGTTATCCCTATATGGTTTTTTAGGATAATTACTTTAGTTTCGACACAAGTTCTCCTAGTATCTTCTTTGAGGATTGTGTGGCCTCCCCCCATTCCATTGTTGATCCACATGTTATTACCATCAACCAATCTATCCATTTTATTGACATTCCACCTCCCATAAGTGTTGATGAAGATTGATAGAATCATACCTTGTTGAAATACATCCATGGTAACATATTAGTTGAACAACATCAGGGAGGCCAAGACCAAATTCATGAAAAATAATAATAATCTCCTAGTGAAACCTTTTCAGAGGTGTTAGGGGATAATCAAAGTTCAAATTCATCATCTTCTATTAAAACATTTTCAAATGCACTAGAAGACAATCAAAGTCAAAATTCAATATTCCTTAGTGAAACATTATCAAAGGTACTATGGGACAATCAAGATAACTTCATTAGTGAAAACCTCTTTAAGGTGCCAATAGTTGAGCATAATAGTTATTCATTATTTGACAAAGACATTATTACAGATCAAATCAATATAGATTCCAATCTACAGCATAATCAAATTGTAACTACTCTTAAGCCCAAACAATAAAAAAAATATGGTGGTCTTATCGAGATCATATTCAAAAATCTTTGGCCCCACCCCATCAAAATTAATGTCGCATCCAAAATCATCAACATTGTGTGTGCCTCAAAATCTTATATCCTAACAATTATACATTCCATTATCATCCACCCTTCCATTTCCAAATCAAACCTATCATCCATTTTTTATCCATATTTACCATCCTTGGCTAAACTTTCCTTTGCAAAGGCTACAAAGATACCTTGTCTTGACGTTTGAAGGAAACATAATCAATGATAATTAAAGACCACAACAACATCATTTGCATCCAAATATACAATAGGTTCTTGACAAAGCATCTAATCAAAATAGGTGTGGGCTATAAATTTACATGATTGATTATTCTATTTATATCATTTGTTGATTAGGACGTGTATCTCCACATTAATAGGAACAACATAATCATTTACTATACCCAGGCCAAAAACATTTACCATGTCATTTTCATTTACCATATACTTTGCCTCTTAAATTTACCATTCCCTTGCCATTGTTCCATACCTTTACATTTACCTCACCTTACCATTCGGGGGCAACCCTCTTACCATTTTATCCAATTTTCATGCCATCATCTTTATGCCATACCTTATACCATTTTACCATGCCATATCTATCAAACCAAATATTATTTTTAACCGTCCTACACAACCCTTTTTTATATTATTTCCTTTGGTTTTTCTCATACCTTCTACAAGGGGATTCTAATCTAGTTTCATCATTTTTAGAATTTTATGTTTAAATGATAATCTATGAAATTAGTGTGACAGTCGATCTAGCAAGTTATCTTTCATTCACATTTGATTTGTGCTATTGAGTATAATCACCTATGGGCAAATCAATAGTCTACCTTTTGTTACTAATTATAACTACCTATGGTCAAATTAGTATCACATGCCTATGACATTGTTTCCTAATTATAACTGCCTATGGGAAAATTAAGAACAACACCTTTACCATACATTACCACATCACCTTGCCATTATTGTTTTCATTTGCCTAGCCATTTGTCAGATTTGAGAACTTGTTATAACCTAGTCGTCCTCCCTGCCTTTTGTGTTGGTGGGACTACTATGACTTGAGGTCATTTTGGGACTATGTAGGCCAACCTCAATTCATATTAAAGTTAGCTCAGTCCCTATTTCCATATGATCTCATTATTTTATGAGTAACCTAAGTTAACTCTCTCACCGTTTTATGAGTTGGACCATTTAGTATCTCATAATTCCCAATCAGGTTGAGATGCTTAGAAAATTCTAAAAACATTCAAAATTTTCAAAATCCAAAAACATTTGTCTTGTTTAAATCCTAGTCACTCATCCTCGATCTACCTTACTAGGGAAACTACATTGTTAGGATGCTTCTATTACTATTACTTTTAGGCTTTATGTGTGTTTATTTTACATTTGTTTGTTTTTTTACTTGCTTATTTTTTCACTTGTTTGTTTGTTTGCTTTCTTACCTATTTATTTAATTTCATGACTATGCCTTGACTCAGTCTATATGAGTTCATTGAATGACTCTTTGCATATTATTCTTGGGTCCATACATATTCATAAGTCAACATTGTCATCATGGTTTTTATCATTGGTGCATTATTTTTAAATAAGTATTAGATCAAGAGTTAGTCCTTATGCATATTTTGGCTAAGTTATCATGGTGTTCTATCATGATGCATACCATTACATGCTATATAAAAAAATAGTTCAGGAAGTCTTACAAGCAATGGAGTTATATAAGTTTCTCCTTGGTACCATTGGTATATCCTCCCACCCTTAATCAAGTCAACCCATTGACCATTCTAGTTGTATCAATGCTAATAAGGATGAGCATCTTCACATTGGTAGGTATAAATGAATCTTTCAAATTAATCAATTTTTATTATTCTGTTCATCTCTTTCATAACTTTGTGCATTATTGTATGTTTGGTTATTTATGACTTCTTCAGTCATTAGATCATCACATCTACGTTTGTGCCTACTCATCTTTGATTTATACAACATGTTATATCCTTGAGTTATGCTTTCCAATCTACCCTAATGGGGCAAAACCAAACATCATTATTCAATCTTGATCATCTTAATGATTATAAATGCTTAATTTCAAATCATTATTTCAACTCATTAGCCCTAACTAGGGCATATGCCATTGCCACTAATTATAACCACCTTTTGGCAAATCAATGTCTCAACATTTGTTACTGATTATAACCACCTTTGGTAAAATCAATAATTTTTAAATAAGTACATGCAATCATTTTCTTTATTGGATTAATCTCACCCATGAATTAATTTCATTCTTCTTCTTTCTTCTTTTCAAGGGAATGTCCATCAAATATATGATGGCCACTCCCTCAAGGGGGCAATATTATAGGATTCCCAAACATTCTTTAGAGATTTTTATTCAATCATCATCTTAATTTAGGTATATAGACCTTTCTCATTATTTGAGAAGACAATATTATGACTACAACTAGTAACATCTTCCTAAATAAGGGGAAACTGTAGATACCTAAAATTGGCCACCAATGGCTTCATATCGGACTTCAGACCAATTTCTACCAACCATTGCAAAGTAAGCCTAGAAATCACTAAACACCCCAAATTTTCTTGTGCATCATGCATCAAAGTTCATAATACCATTAAGACATACATAATTGGGGTATCTTATTTTAATCAACAAATACCTCTCACGGATTCATCTCTAATCATCATATAGCATAATAACATGTAATTTGGCCAATAGACCAATTAAATGGGGCAATTGCACACATAAAATCAAAATTCAGAAATGCTAAAAAGCATAAAAAGAATTAATTAAAATGTTAAACCATATTAAATGCCTAGCTAAATTATCCATGAGCAATTAATGAAATTCTAAAAAAGGAAATTCAAAAATCAAGAATATCCTAAATTTTTATAATTACCTTTTGTGAGTCCTCAAGCCTTTGAAAATATCTAAAAATATCTCACCCATGCCTATTAATTAAAACTCATGAGTTTTTGACACATTTTAGATATACTAGGGTTAATTAACTCACTTAGGTTAGGTTTTAACCTATTCCATGCTTAAACTACACTCTAACTCACCTTAAGTTGGGGTTAGTTTCTAAACCTATAAATACAAGCATTTGCCTTTTCATTTGGAGAGCTTGGATAGAGTAAATTTATAATTAAAGTTTAGAAACAATAGTGTTATAATGCCAAAATCATAAGCCAAGTCATCAATAAATCATAAGTCATAAGCCAACCATGGTGCCAAGGAGAGAAGGAGATAGCCAAACTCCATTGCCAAAGACTCTTTGAGCACAAGCCAAGTAAGCCAAAAACAAATCACTTGAAACATTCAAGGAAGATAAGGTATTTCTCATTAGTTTCATTTTAGTTATGATTTCATATGTATTTTATTCACCATGATCCCCCTAAGATCTAGGCTTAGAGAGATGTTAGCTTGTTAGTGTGTTGATTTTGTTTTATTTTGTAAAACTAACACTTATTCTAACCTCCTCTCTATTATTCAAATTCTTATGATCACACATGAAACTTTGAAATATAACCTTATTTATTTTGACTTACAATATTTTTATTGTTTTAGAGTAGTAAATTATGGTATTTCATGGTATCTAGTACTATGTGCTTGATTTAGGCCTAAAGAAGCCTAATTATGAAGGAGGGCATTGAGTTGGTAGGCATGCATTGAGATTTGAGTCGTGAAATCTTGGGTGAAGATGTATCAAGATAAAGGGTACACAAATATGCCTTTATTTTTCCTGTAAGTGTTATATATCATTCTAACTTAGTAACTTTGTGTCAAAATAGGGCCACAAGAAATAGGCCTCAAAGGGAGCAAATGTGAAAATTATGAATGAGATTGTAGAACAAAATTTAAAATATGATGGGTTATAGATATTCAATAGGTATCTAATACAAGGATAAGTAGTTATATCTTAATAATATGTCTTGTCATTCCTAATCAAGAATAAGGTGGTAGTTTCAAGAAGGTTTGATGAGTCATCAAGCAAGAGAAAACTCATATGCCACCTTGAGAAGATTATTATCAAATGAAGTGTACACATGTTGAAGAGATATTTTAAAACTATTTATTGGTAGGTTTTTTTTTTTTTAATTAATTCCATGAGTTCTTGGTAGCCATCATTGGTTCTTTACACCTCTCTTCTCTCTCTCTCTCTCTCTTTCATCTTTTTCCTATATGTATTGCCTTATTTGGCTTGAAAAAGTATCCTTCCACCTAGATTATGGTGAACCCCTACTCTTTTTTATGTATTTTATTACAAATGGCTAAGTTTTAACTCCTTATATTATGGTATTTATTATGGGGTTTTGAATGTTTGATCTAATCAAGTGTAGACTCGACTCACCTTGGTTCATTGTCCTATTCACTTTGCCTTCATGCAGTTTGATTCTCTATTGCAGGTTGTGGAGAGTGTCATCAAGGCTTCCATGATAGTTAGAAGTGGTAATTATATTCTTTCCTAATCTCACATTACATTACCTCTCTATAAATTGTTGATGTAATAGGTTACTTTTAAGATAAGTGTATGTTTATTATTGTCTTATAGGTCTTAATGCACATGCAAATCAGTGGTAGTGATCATAAAATCTCTTCAAATTTAAGTATTATCTTTTCAAAACTCTCTTCAAGTTGATTAGAAGGAGAATGACACTATTAGAGGTCATTCAATACCAAAAACACTATTTCATGGATCCAATAAAAGCTAAAGCTGATGGTGCCCCTATGATTCAACATGTGATCACTTTTGAGGTGATATCAAACATCAAGGAGCAACATGAGGTGAGTCTTGAGCCATAATATGATTAATTTTTCATAGGATATATGTTTAATGTTTTTGACTCACTTTAGAGTATGAAAAATGAGTTGGTAAGCAAGAAGTCTAATCCATCAAACATTAGGTTCAAAAGTCATTTTTCTCTACATCATTTTCTATCTCATGGAGGAAGTGTTTGCGGTAATTTTCCTTTTGATCATAATAATTTGACTTAAGAGAGGAGGTTAGATCTAGTGTTAGTTTTTGTATAAAATAATGAAATAAACACACTAACAAGCATAACAACTCTAGGCATAGATCATAAGGGGAGCTTAATGAACAAACAAAAATTGATAAAGCTCAACTAAAATTCAAATAAATATAAATTCTTTACCTTATTTGAATGCTCCAAATGATGTGTTTTTTTTGCTTGCTCACTTGTGCTCAAAGAGTCTTTGTCAAATGGAGTTGTATGGCTCCTTTTATCCTTGGCACCATTATTGGCTTGATTTATTGATGTAGTTTGATGTCTTGGCTTATGATTTTGGCATTATAACACTATAGCTTTGAATCCTGTACCAAATATTGCATTATAACTTCACTATGCTCAAACTCTCATAAATGAGAGGAAAATACTTATATTTATAGGTTTAGAGACTAACCCCAACTCAAGGTGAGTTAGCATATAATTTAAGCTTGGAATGGGTTCAAACCTAACCTTAGTGAGTTAATTAACCCAATAGAGTTAAAATGTGTCAAAACCTCATGATTATCAATGAATATGCATGTTGAGATATTTTAGGATATTTTTTTAAAATGATAATTCACAAAAGGTATTATGAAATGCTAGGATATTCTTTGATTTTTGAATTTCTTTTTTTATAATTTCATTAATTATTCATGGTTAATTAAATTAGGAATTTTATTTGGTTTATTAATTTAATTAATTCTAATTAAGCTTTTATCATTTCAAGATTTGATTTAATGTCAATGTGTGCATTTTCCCCATTTAATTGGTCTATAGGGCACATTGTATGTTATAATGCCATGGAATGATTGGAGATGAATTCATGAGAGGTTTTTATTGTTTATGGTAGGATACCCCAAATAGGGATGTCTCAATGGGATTATGAGATTTGATGAATGTTACACAAGAAAATTTGGGATGTATAGGGATTTCTAGGCATAATTTGCAAAGGTTGGTAGAAATTAGTCTAAAGTTTAGTATGAAGCCATTGGTGACCATTTTTAGGTGTCTATAGTTTACCCCTATTTGGGAAGATGTTTCAAGCTGTAAGCACAGTAATGTCTTCTCAAATAATTAAAAAAAAGGCATGTATGCCAAAAAGAAGATGATTATTGAAGAAAAAGCTCCAAACAATGTTTGGGAAGCCTATAATGATGCCCCATCGAGGGAGTGACCTTCATATTTTTGATGGGTGATCCTTCAAAATTAATCAAGAAGAAAGGTGGAGTTAACCCATGGGTGAGATTAATTCAATAAATAAAATGCTTGTATGCATTGATTTAAAAAGTAATAATTTTTCCAAAGGTGTTTATAATTAGTAACAAAGGTTGACACACTGATTTGCCCATAGGCAGTTATAATTAGTGGCAATGGCATATGCCCCAATTAGGGTTGATGAGTCAAAATAATGATTTTCCCATACCCAATTATAATCATTAAGATTATAATTTTCTTGATTATGCCCTAATAGGGAAAACTTTCAAGTATAACTCAAGGATATAACCTATTGCAAAAATTAAATATGAGTGAGTGAAAACATAAATGCGATGGTCTAATGAATAAAGAAGCCACAAAAAACCAAGGACATCAGGATGCACAAAGTGATGAAAGAGATGAATAGAAGAATAAGAATTGATCAATATGAATGATTTGGTTATACCTACCAATGTGGATATGTTAATCCTTATTAGCATTGATACAACTAGAATGGTCAAATAGGTTGATTTGATCAATAATGGTGGGAGGATTTGCCAAGAATACAAAGGAGAAACTTTTGTCGCTCCATTGTTTTTAAGACTTCCTGGGCTGATTTTTATTGTAGCATGTAATGGTATTCCTCATGATATAACACCATGAGAACTTTTATAAAATATACATAATGAATAACTCCTGATCTAATAAATAATTGAAAATAATGCACCAATGATAAAAACCATAATGACAATTTTGATGTATGAATATGGATGGACTCAAGAATAATGCATAAGGAAACATCCAATAAATGCATATAGACTGAGTCAAGGCAATAGTAATAAAATCAAACAAGCAAGCAAACAAATAACACACAAAAATTAAATAAATAAACAAACATAAAAAATGTAGAAATCTTGAAAGTAAAATCAATAAAAAACATCCTAACAATGGGTTTTTCCCAGTAGAGCAGATCAAGGATGACTAACTAGGCTTAAATAAGAAAAATGTTTTTGGAAATTTCTAAGCATCTTAACCTAATTGGGAATTATAAGATACTATATGGTCCAACTCATAAAATGGTGAGAGCATTGGATTAAGTTACTCTCAAAATAGCAAGAGCATTGGCTTAGGTCACTCACAAAATGGTGAGACCATTTGGCAAAGGTGGACTAAGCTGACCTCAACATGAATTGACTATGGCCTACATAGTCCCAAAATGACCTCAAGTCACAGTAGTTTCACCAATACAAATGGCAGGGGAGAAACTTGACCAGGTAACAACAAGTTCTCAAATCTAGCAAATGGCTAGGAAAATGAAAATAGTAATGTCAATGTAATGTGGTAATGAGTTGTAAAGGTGTTGTGTCTAATTTTCCCATAGGTAGTTATAATTAGGAAACAATGATATGGGTCTATGATACTAATTTGCCCAGAGGTGGTTATAATTAGCAACATAATAATGGTATTTTGATTTGTTAAAACATGGTTATAATTAGGAACACTTGGTATAATGTGAATGAAATATATCTTTCCAGATCAACTTCCACACTATTTTCATAGACTATCATTTAAACACAAAATTCTAAAACTAATTAAATTGGATTGGAATCCCCTCATGAAAGGTATGGGAAGAACCAAAGGAACCAAAATTAGAATAGGATTGGGCAGGATGGCTAAAAATAGTCTTTGTTGTAATAGGAATGGAATGGTAAGATGGTATAGGGTATGTCATAGGAGGGGGCAAACTGTAGACACCTAAAACTGGCCACTAATGGCTTCATATCAAACTTTAGACCGATTTCTACCAACCTTTACAAATTATGCCTATAAATCCCTAAATATCCTAAATTTTCTTTTGAAACATTCATAAAATCTCAAAATCCTATTGATACATACCTATTTGGGTATCCTACCATAAACAACAAAAATATCTCACGAATTCATCTCCAATCATTTCATGGCATTACAACATGCAATTTGGCCTATAAACTAATTAAATGGGGCAAGTGCACACATAAAATCAAAGCTTGAAATGATAAAAAGCCTAATCATAATTAATTAAAATTTTAAACCAAATCAAATGCCTAGTTGAATTAACCATGATCAATTAATGAAATTATAAAAAAGGAAATTCAAAAATCAAATAATATCCTAGCATTTCATAATTACCTTTTATGAGTTGTCATTTTTGGAAAATATCCTAAAATATTTCACCCATGCCTATTCATTGCTAATCATGAGGTTTTGACACATTTTAACTCTACTAGAGTTAATTAACTCACTTAGGCTATGTGTGAACCCATTCCAATATTAAACTACACCTTAACTCACCTTGGGTTGGGGTTAGTTTCTAAACCTATAAATACAAGCATTTGCCTCTCATTTATGAGAGATTGGACATAGTAAAGTTATAATGTTGGTTTTATGACAAGATTGGAAACAATAATTTTATAATGCTAAAATCATAAGCTAATCCATCAAGCCATATCATCTAAAGACAACCATGGTGCCAAGGAAAGGAGCAAAGAAAACTCCATTTCCAAAGACTTCTTGATCACAAGTCAAGAAATCCAAACAAACACATCAATTGGATAATTCAAGGAAGGTAAGAGATATGATTTCTTTTGCATTTTAGTTATGTTTTAAATTTTTGTTTGTTCACTAAGCATCCCCTATGATCTAGGCCTAGAGATGTTATGCTTGTTAGTGTATTTATTTCATTGTTTTATATGAAAACTAACACTAGATCTAACCTCCTCTCTTGATTCAAATTCCTATGATCACACTTAGTAGTTTTTCTTGTGTTTTACTTTACCTAAGTGATTTGTATCATAGGTGTGTGAGTGTCTTATTTTGGTGTGTTATTCTTGCCTTGTTGTGTGTTAGAGGGTATATCAGTTGTCTCTCTTATTTCAAGGCAATTTCAATCAAGTTCAAGGTCCAAATCATGTATGAAGTTGAGTGATAGGTGACTCCATAGCCTAATGGATGCATGAGGTAGTTCATCTAAGATGCATAAAAATAATTTAATCCCAAAAGGTCACCAAATATGTTAACAAAAATTAGCTACCATGGGTTAGTACATTTCAAAACTTTGTTTTCAATCCTTTTAAGCTTATTGATAGCTCTTGAGAGTCCTTGTCTTGATGTTATGGCTTGTTGTAGTAACTTGAGGTAATGTTTAGGTTATTTTAGGGTCATATGAAAGGTCTTGTCATAAGGCAAAGTCATAATACTTAGTTGATTAGCTAGCCTCCATGACTTGACCCTTGATGAGGTCTCAAAAGGTCTTTTTCAATATAATTTGCAAAAATTATGGTAAGTTTGGAGAAAAGGTATTTATCAAGAGTCCAAGTCATGATTGATTCACAATGAAGACATGAGATAAGTTACTTCACTAAAGAGCATAAATAATGAAGAGTTACACCATACTAATGAGGTCATTTGAATACATATAAAATTCATGAGGGATGATTTCATACTTTATTGGCTTCATCTAAGCTCCAAAAGGTGTAAAAGCATCCACTTCTAACGTATATCAAGTTTGAAACTCCTTTATTCACTATCCTAAACCCAAAATATAGCATGATGTACATTTAATGGTAGGAGTAAACATGAAAACTAGGTTTTTATACATTATTTTCTTGTTGTACAGAGTAGGAATACTTATTTTTGGCCTTTAGAATAAGTTACAATAGAAGATCATTGTGAAGAAGGCTCTTGGAAGCAAACACGTAATCTAAGCAAGGTCAAAAAAAGGCATCTTTAAAAAAAATTCAATTTTTTAATTGCCTATAATATTATTTTGAACCATATCCATTACTCTTATATCTAAATCAAGCTTACATAGGGTTTAGAAAGGCCAGTATAGGCAAAAACCCTCTCAAGTTCTTCCTTGGGTCTTTTGTAAGCTTGAGAGAGCTTATTTCTTAATAATGGTTCATGAACATGAAAATGAGTTGGAAAAAATGATATTAGGGGAATATATGGGTCCCTATTCCATTTAAATTCCATGTATTATTTTAGGGTTTAATTATTTATACTTTATGAACATTCGCTAACAAGAAAAGTACTATAAAACCCCTTCAAAACCCATTTAGCTCAGTTTTCTTTCTTTAAATGTATTTAGAAGATCACTAGTGAAAATTTTAAGTTTTTAAATATATATCATAGTCTAATATACCAACATGCATAATTCATAAGTATGTATGCAATCATGAAGAGGTGAAAAGTGAAGTTACATGCCAATAGGTGTGAGAATGAGATGTTACATGGTCTCATACTCAAGTTACAGAAGATTTTGTGTTTCTATGAAAAATATTTATGTTATTATGAGGGTAATAATACCTTATTAAACCTTCAAAAGAGGTCTTTTAAGACTTTTGAACACTTTTTTATTCATCAAGACTATTTGCAGGTGTAGAATCACCATCTTCAGCTATATGTTAGAATAGTTGAGTGAATGCTTGAGGTTGGGTGATCATTTTAAAAATATGGAGAGAATGTATTAATAAGGTTTATTATTATTAAATTAATTAAATTAATTATTTACACCATATCCAATCCAAATCTCATATTCATGGGAAATAAAAATGCCCATGTATAGGTTTGTGTGGTTGAAGAGGTTTTTTTATCCATTGCTCTTGAATGAAAATATCTAGTGTCGAGGAAATTAGTGAAAGATGGTGATTGAGATATGGTATTCATCATATACTCAATATGTTAACATTGTTTCTTAACTTCAACTAAGCCTCAAGTCATTTTAGTATCATGGTTGATCATGATCCAAAACTAGATAGTTAGGCATCTATAGGTGGATTATGAGGTCTACAGCAGGACTAAAAGATTGATAACTCTTGTAGAGATCCTCAATTGAAAGGATAATAAAACATGTAAATAATAATCATCATTTTATAATTATTAATTTAAACCATTCAAGAGGAAGAGGTAATCCAAAACCAAAGCAGCAAGGCTCAAACCCTAGAATGTTCACCTACAGGCCTGCCTCTTAGAAAATGATGAAAGCATGCAAGTTGTGATGATTTTAACCACTATGGAGGTTTAATAAAAAATTTAACTTGATAAAAACATTCTAAATTCATTTATTAATCTCATAAACATCATCTATATGTATAGTTGAATAAATTGAGGTGTTTGTTATTATAACAGTCATCTAGTATGAGTCCTTATGCTTAACAAATAACTCCAAGGAGATTTAAAGGATTGAATGGTAGGATTAATCACCTAAATAATATTATAAAATAATATGTAAAGGTCATATAATAATTTAATATACCTTCACCACCTTCAACAATCCTATAAAATGTTTCTAACATGTTATGATAAGCTAAAGGTAGGAAATAAGATGTAATGGAGTCTTCTCTCCTCTTGAGCAGGAATCTGAGTTTATGTACCTCCTTAAGGTATATATAGAATATATAATACCTAAAATTACTATCTCAATCACTCAATAATAAATTTATTATATCCTTAATCCATGAGTGGGCCATCTAAGGAGCTATACACAGTCCAAAAGAATACATACAACCAAGCATAATTTTGCACAAGTATGATCAAGAGGTGTCATTTTAGTATGATAATCAAACCAAGAGGGTAAATTACAGTGTTTTTAAGTCATGATATACATTTTAATGTGTTTACATGTTGATTAAAAATACAAGTAATCCCATAGCCTATTGTATAGTCCTAAAATGCACAAAGAATTGGCATGTTGGAGAGATATGAAGATTGTTCAAGAGAAAATAACTATTGGAAACATTTAGGGGAGTTATAAAATACCTAAAATAAGTATTATAAGGTTTTTAAATTGTTTAAAACTCTTTTTATCCCCTATTTTTCACTCTTAGCCTACACAAGCCTATGTCAAGACCAACTTAGGGCTAAGATCTTGCATTTTGCAAAACTTGAGTTTACACCCTTAAAATTGCATGAAACTCTATAATTTTACATTTTTTAATGTTCCCTATAACATTTTTATGGTTTTTTATAATTAAAATATGTTATTATATGGTCTCTAGTACTGTGTGCTTGTTTTAGGCCTAAAGAGGCCTAATTATGGTGGGTGTTGAGTTAGTAGGTCTACATTAGGATTTGAGTCTTGAAATTTTGGATGAAGTTGTAAAAAGATAAAGGGTAGTAAAATATGGATTTATTTTTCTTATAATAATTGTTTATCATTCAAACCTTTTAGCTTTGTGTCAAAATAGGGTTACAAGAAATAGGCCTCAAAGGGAGCAAATGTAAAAGTCATGAAGCGCACACATGTTGAAGAGAGATTTTAGAACTATTTATTGGTAGGTTTCCTTGTTTGTAACTAATTTAATGAGTGTTTTATATTCATGATTGGTTCTTTACACCTCTCTTCTCTCTCTCTCTCTTCTTATTTTTCCTATATGTATTACCTTATTTAACTTGAAAAAGGATCCTTCCACCAGGAGTATGGAAAAGACCTACTATTTTGTATGCCTTTGACCAATACATGACTAAGTTTTACCTGTTTATATGGTGGTATGTCCTATGGTGTTTTTAATGGTTGATATAATCAATTGTAGACCCATCTCACCTTAGGTCATTGTCCTATTCACCTTGCCTTCATGTAGTTTGATTCTCTATTGCCGGTAGTGGAAAGTGTCATCAAGGGTTCCATGAGATTTATAAGTGGCATGTATATTCCCTCCTAATATCATATTACCTTAATTATCTACAAATCATTTATGTGATAGGTTATTTTTATGATAAGTGTACATTTTTTACAATCTTATAGGTCTTAATGCACATGTAAATCAATGGTAGTGATCATGAAATTTGGTGTATCACCCCCTAAGTTCATAGTTTTTTTCTCTCTTTTCCTTTCAAGATATTATATTAGTGATTAGTCCTAAGTGATGCATCAAGGTATATATCCCTTGTCTATAGGTTCAATCCATTCTTTAGGTCATCCACAATGTGTAACTTATATTTAGACGACTTGAAGCACCCTCTCAAAGGGATAAAATTTAAGCTATAATAGTAATTAAAGATGAATCTGAAGTTTATGGACTATTTTTACACCTTTTATCTCTTAAATAAATAACCCTATCTTACTCATGTGAGTAAGATGAAAACTGATCAAGACTTAATTTAAAACACCCAACAGGTCTACTCACATGTTCAAGTGATGGATATTTGGTATTCAAAGGCACAAGTGAATATGGATGTAGTTTTATAGTCATATAAATTTCATTTTTAAGAGTAGGTGCTCAATGCTAAGGTGAATTTTGGGGCTCAAATTTTATGTTAGTATGCATATGTTGAGAATAACTACTTGGAGTTTTTCTTCCATGAGGATGAGCTCTCCAAGGAAGACTTCTCGAACCTCTATTTCCATAGTAATAAGCAAGATTAGATGGAAAATAATTTAATAGATTATATAAAGTAGGTCAATAACATCAAATGAATGAACATGTGGGTACCATAGTTAAAAGTTATAGGAAAAGTTATAGCATGCCTACATCCATGGAAAAATTGATCCTTGTTAAAATGCTTTTGTGGAAGAGTACCTTCTCTTTAATAATCAATATTATGTCCCCAATTATTCCCATATAAATGATGTGAATTTGGAGGATTCCAACAAGACATTTTATACTAAAATTTAGGACCATAAAATCAAAATCAAAACTCTATTTTGTACCTCAAATCCTAATTTGGTCAAATGTACAAATGATCTCATGGAAAATACATCAACCCTGTAAATAAACTATCAACAACATGATTCAACAAAAAAATTAAAGGAAACTCTTGTTAACTATTTATTCAAAAAAATCAAAAGAGGAGATTGAAATTTGAACAAGTTTGTATTTTTTTTAAATTTCATGCAACCCTACAATTGATAAAAACCACTTAAATATTTACATTTGAAACAAAAATGTAAAATTTATGAATTTAAATCCATGTACCCTTATTCTTAATGAATTTCATATATTTTATCAAACAAATCTATGGTTTCAAGAAAATAACCGTAAAGTTAATTTTAACCTTATAACATCTATCAAACAAATCTCATTGTCACTATAAATATCAATCAATTATTGAAAACTTCAACTTTTGATCCAACCAAAATATTTGACTGTGTTCATTTATACCAAAATATTATTTTTTAACCATTTTAAAACCTATACATGCAAAAATGAATTCCAATCCTTAAACATATTATACATGTTTGACATATCCAATCAATGTATCACAACAATTAAGAATAATTTGAACAAGATACATCTCAAACAAAATAGTGCTAAATATCACTATTTCCACTAAAATTAATCAAATTATTTAATGTTCAAACTAAATTTCCTTCTAAAAGAGGGAAAAATATCTAAATCAAATGTCCCTGAAAATGCCCTCTATCAACTAAACTTCCATAAGTATGACCGTCAAAACACATTCTATGAAATTGAAACTCTATAGGACTACTCAATAATTTTACTTTGACATCAAGTTCAAACTATAAAATGCAATATTATAACATCCATGATATAAAATAAAAATTATATCATCTAAGATATGAAAATAGTCTCATGTATAAATATTCTCTTGATAATGACTTAACCAACTAAATTTTTATGCATGATCGAATACACATTATGTAAATTTGAATCCTCAAACTTTGTTCAAAACAAAAAGTTATATAAGCAGAGTTCACTGATAGTTTCATTGAAATTATTCATCATATATACATTATATACTTCCATAACCCAAAATTCAATTTGATGATGAACTAAATGAGAATAACAAGAATTCAACACACAACTTATGAATACCATAATGTAAACAAGTTACAGGAAAAGTAGTCATTGTATGCAATCAAAAATGAATCATGTCTATAAATCAATCCTAACTCAAAGAAGATAGATCATACCATACACTTCTAATTGAGAACACATTAGATAATGGGGAACATGACCAATATGGGGATCCACTAGACCTAATTAGGGGATCTCTTACCACAATACACTATACTAGGGAAGGTTCTAAATCCTCCATTCAATCATAATCATGTAATAACCCTAAGGGAGTCCCATGTTCTGATATCTCACTAAACTAATAACAAGTAAAGCAAATCTAATCTAGTGCTCACAAAATTTTGTGGCACAAAGTGGGGGTTAGAAATAATAAAAGTAAACATGCATAAGATACATATACTCACATCAATGTATATAGAATCCTAAAGGATAGAAGAGAAGTATAAATACATATCTATCTACTCTTATAAAGGAGGAAAAAAGTTAAGAATACTTAACTTTGAAGATCAACCCACCAAGCCTCAATCTCTTCCTTGGCCAAGGTGCTTAGATCTGTATCTCCAAAGAAAGTATGAAACCCTAAGCTTGTTCCTCAAGTAGAATGGTGGATACGAAGATGTACAATAACTCTTAATTATTCTATTCTATAAATAATGGAGAAATTAACTTGTATATATAGGTGTATCTATCCCTAAGCCCTTTTAAAAGTTTCAGCCAACAAGGTCAACTCAATCGACCTAGCATAATTTTGGACAAGAATTCACTAGGTCATGAGCTAAGTTAGCGAAGAGCTGACCTAGATTCTAAGTGAATTTTACCCAAAACTATATAGGGTCAACCCAGTGGACCTAGTACAATAAATAGAGGCTAAAAATTATACAGGATAGACCTAGTTGACCTAGTATAAATGATAGTTAAAAAAGGGCTAAGGTTAGGAAAAGGAGGATAAAAGGGTGGAAAATGACTAGAGAGTGTGCAATAGAGAATAACAAGCTTAGGGATAAGGTTTCTAGGAGACAAGTGTGTAGATAACAAGTTTCAAAAGGGATAACAATCTTATGAAGCACCAATGGTCTACCCACCCCTTTCTCAGTGCACCGCTTAAGGCATGCACTTAGAGAGATTGAGACTCGATGGGTTCCTGCAAGATATAAAGTGTCAATAAATGATAAAAGTTTAAAAATATTAAGTGTATACAATCATTTCTTTACGAATTTTGTATTTATCTATAATCTCATTATAACCTTCATATGATAGTATGACTATATGTACTTAAACAAATTAAACATTAATAATTCACATATTCATATTGTGTCATCATAGAAATCATAATTATACAAATTAAAATCATGGCTTTGAAAACTTATCACTTATTGACCACTAGAATAAATTTAAAAACCCAAACAACTTATGTTCAAAAAACCTCATATCATGAACCAAAATATGAATGTAGGAGGAATGACCAACATATTATACTAAAACTCAAATCTTTATGATAAAAATAATTAAAATAGAGACAACCATTATTTCCATCACATTGTCTTAAATATTTCCATATCCAAAACTACATTTGTTCATCCTATAATTTATTTTAGCAAGCAAAGAAGATATCTTTTATATTTACTTTGAAATATTAACACCCAAAAAAATAATGAAGGATAATGTTAAATACATGCACATACAGACTTTAAACATGAACAAAAGGATTTATAAACCTTTCAAAACATTATCATCAACTATTCAGCAACCCAAAACCAATATTAGTGAAAACTTCAAGTATCCAAATGTTTTCAAATTCAACACAACAATACTCAGCATGCATAACCTTTTCACAAAACCAAAGTTCAAAACTTGTCTCATATGAATCATAGTTTCTTAAAAAATAAACTTCCAATCATATGGGCTTTAACAATTCTATTTCATAACATCATGTAAGAAAAATATCAAAAAATAATTTCATGTGTCAATATTTTCATTTGAGCATTCAAATAATTGCAACCTTCATGGAAATAACTATAAATATGATCAACATACCTCGCCTACAACTAAAATCAGATGCAAAAATATTTTTAAACTCAATCCTTTTCCTCTTATCACTTGCAAAGATTTACTTACACCTATAACCATGTGAATTAATAACAAAATGAAAAATAACTACCCTTTATATATGTCAAGCTTTGCATTAACCACTTACACCTACGTGCCCAATTTTAAT
This sequence comes from Torreya grandis, assembly GCA_037957365.1. Lineage (NCBI taxonomy): Eukaryota > Viridiplantae > Streptophyta > Pinopsida > Cupressales > Taxaceae > Torreya > Torreya grandis. The sequence goes on from JARHVA010002856.1 coordinate 1,239,723, forward strand.
TAGTTGTCAACTTTGTCATTAACTAGTTTAGTGGATCAACCAAGCTAAACACATTATCACCAATTTAATAATCACTCAAATATCTTCTATATATCCTACCAACACATCAAAACCAATGCACATACTTCGAGAATCAATGCAATGAAATCTCTAAGGTCTTAACATATTTTGAGAAAAAAATCCCCGCACAAAATATACACCAATACATTTAACATAGATTATTCTAGATCTTTATAGTGGTATCACCACAATACTCAAGTTGAGTTCAAAATTAACTTATAACCATGATCTAATTTTTAATTTATATGAATTATTATATACCATAAACCCCCACTCAATCACCTTTTCCATTTATGTCACAATAACAATATCACTTTCCAATTCAATATTTAGATTTAGCACTTAGGTCTAGGTATTTGCATAAACTTTAGATAATCAATAAAGTTTAGCATATGCATTAGATTTAAATGAAACATGTAACTTATAACCAATGCATCTAGACAATCATCGTCCATTATATATATGAAATTAATATGATATTGACATTATCAATCATGTCTAGTAACCTTTATGAGTTTGAAGCCTAAACTAGTGAATCTAAATACAACTCTACACAAAGACTTTGAACATGCATCTTATCAAGATTTCACTAATCAATTTTTTCATGAAAAATATACAAGATAATGCAATATTTTCATATATATCAACATCAATGGATAAAATTATATTATCCATAATTAAAATAGACAAATTGTAACTAGCAAGTGTCACTACTAAAACCAATTCAAACCTCAAACAATAACCACTCTACATATCTTAATCATATAAATAATGAATGTATTTTCATTGGTGAAAGCACTTATGATTTCAAAACCACTTGTTAACATTCAATTAAAATAATTTCATTAAATGTGAGTCATTAATTATTATTTAACATAAGAATTCATATGCAAAATGAAAGTAAATGACTTAGATCCTCATAAGAAGTTTTAAATTTTATGACCCTAAGTCATTAGTATAGTAAAATGTTTAAGAACATTTGAATTTCAAAAAAAGAGAGGGTGCCAAAAATAGGCATAACACCCTCTTCAAAGTATTGGCTATGTAAGTAGCACTCATTGACAGAGGGGTCTTTGGGGTAGCTCAACATTGTGTGACCACTATGTATTTTTTGCATAGCCAATATGAAGATGAAAAACTAGGGTTGTTTATTTGACAAGGAGTGACAGTCCATGACCCAGATCTAAATGTTCCAAAGCAAAGGTGACATAAAACTTAGAAGCATCCAAATGGTCACATCCAAATTTCAAATTTATTTCATACTAGACACCTATGTCCAAGTCATATGGTAGAATTTACATAAACACCCCAAGTTGATGCAAGACTCTGTGGATATAGAGGTCAAATTTATATAATCACGTGACTATTCCAAAATCTAAAACCGGTCTACTTTTTGCCTATTCTAGACCCAAATCTATATTAGCATCAGAACCAGTTAAATATTTTATTTTCATTACAATATCTAGCATAGTTTTACTTTTTATTTTTATAATATCACTTTAATAAATTTAATATATGTTCTATCTAAGTTTTTTAAATAATTGGCCTGCTTTATAGATTGTCTACCATCCTTATGCCCTCTGATATCTCTTCTACCTTTAACCCTATATTCCTTAATCTAGATTTTAGAGTTAAACATTTAATAATCCTAATCTTTGGGCATCATGTTTTCATAAGCATACCATATAATATGTTTGTTACCTATCTTGTCCTAATATTTGTATTATTTATTCCATTTATCATTGATGATATTAACTGATTTCATGAGTATGATTATGAAACTCTCCAACTTTATATCAAAGAAGGGGTAAAAATTTATTACTTTTACATTATTACAAATGATAAAGCATCTAATCTCAAATATTTTAATGGTGGTAGATACCATCCCTATAATCAGATCCATGATACCACCATTTCAAGAGATGAGTTGATCCATCTTAAATAAGATAAAGATCCTTTACGGTTATTTCCTACACCACCATCATATGATTTTAGCCTTCGCTATTTGCTAAAATATGGATACAAAAGACAAGGGTTGGGAAAACATGAGTAAATTATAACCCACCCTATATCTTTAAAATATAATACACATCATCAAGGCTTAGGATTTTCAAAAAAATCCATGAGGAACCAATAAGGTTAGTCATCTAGGCATACCCTTTAGGATCATTCTGTTAGGTTGTGGAGCTAAAAGCTTCACTGATGCAGACATGGAGGAGGTTGCAGGAGAGTTGCAGTGTGTCACGGAGACTGGCGTTGGTCTGGCCAATCGACGTCGGTAGGATAAGACAGGAATGCAACCGACATCGGTCAGTAGTCAGCCGGTGTCGGTGACCCCCAGGCAGACAGGGACTGACGTCGGTCGCTTGTGTGGTTTGACTGTGAGGTTATTATGGGTAGTTAGCTAACGAACCAAGTGTTTGCATGATTAGATCTATTTTTAGACTGAGAGCTGCGGATTTAATTATTGTAATTAGATGTCTAATCATTGTTTGGATGAGATCTATATAATAGACTCATGGTTGTATTGGAAAGGTGTTCTAGTTTGAGTTGAGCAAAGTTTGTTCCTTCTGTGTGTGAGGTGAGCAAGGGTGTTCCTCCTAGTTCCACCGTAGTACCAAGGTGGGTGCTGGTTTTGTAGAGTCAGCAGGATTCTTCAGGTGTGTAGGATCTTGGCCACAGGTGTATGGCCTTTATAGGAGATCTACATGGTAAATAAGATCATTGATCTGTAGGTGTATGTGTGTGTAAGGTCAAGGTTCACAGGTGTGCAGAACCAGGTTGATTTGCAGGTGTGCAAGATCAGATAGAACAGCAACACAGCAGGGAGCAGAATCAGGCAGGATCTACTTGGAGTACAGGTGTGTACTTGGATAGAGCAAAGAGGAAGGCAAGGGAGTTCCTTCCATAAGTATGGTCTGTTGAATTGCAGGTTGTAGCAGGTTCATGGGAGATCTACTTGAAGTACTTTGAGTACTTGTGGAGTGCGTGGAGCACTTGTGGTGTGCGTGGAGCACAGGAGGTGAACACCAACTCTGTGTTTGAGTTGGGTGTTGGGACCTGAGAGAGAGAGCTTTGAGGAGAGAATTACTGTTCACTTGAGGTGTGGCAAGCCACTGAAGAGGTGGTGGAGAAGAAGTGGCATCTTCTTTATTGTATTCTTTTCTATATAAGTATTAATACAAGTTGTGTATTGTCTCTCATATCATGTGTTATTCTGAATTCTAGTTACTTGCGATTCTGGTTAATTTCCACATATTAAGTTGCTTGGTTTGGTAATCAATTGTGTGCTTCCGGTTTATTCTCAACAAGTGGTATCAGAGCTAAGGTTACAGGAAGCAGGTTTTGTGTTTGGTTACAGGTCACTCTCAGGGGTTTCTGATTGAGTGGGAGTAGAGCAATGGCAGATGAAAGTAAGCTAAGAATGGAAGAGTTGAAAAGCACAGATGGTTACTTACGGTCCTATGGAAAGAAAGAGCAGGTAAAAGATTATTGTTGGTTGGTAGCAGATCAGCATGAAGGAACTGAAGAAGCAGATGTAGCAGGTTTTGTTGCACAGGATGCTCTGGGAGGTTTCTTGGATAAAGTTGAATCTTGGATAAAAGATTCGGTTGCCTCTTTCCATGCAGCCCCAGGTAGAGGAGCTGGTGAGCCTTGCCAAAGAATTGGCAAAGGGGAAGTGAAGCTAAAATTGCAGGCGGCCAACACACAGGTGTTGATGAAGGTCATGCAGGTCCAAGGTTTGGAGATATGGCTAATTTCTTCAGAAAGATTGGGTGATGAGAGATGCACAAGAACTCTCACAGTGGATGCACTTGAATTAGCTGGTGGTAAGAAAATAGGTACTCTTTATCTACTTGTTTATATTACTTATTCTTCTTTTGTTGTGGAGACATGGCTTCGTAGGCTTGGTCACATGAGCAAGAAGGAGATGCATGTTCTTAAGTGGAAGATAGATATATTTGACAGGCTTAAGAACTGGAAAGCCTTGGTGTACTTAGAGGAGATGGCGGACAGAAACTAGTGGATGGTGTTGGGTACTTCTGAGCAGGGTAGTTTGGACATGGGTTTTGATTCAAAGGAGCTCACGGGTAAAAAGTCATCACTCACAGGCGAACACAGGTACCGGCATCGGTCAAGAGGAACCGGCGTCGAACAGACAGGTGCCAATGTCGGTCATGTGCAGACCGAAGCCGGTGATGTCGGGCAGGGTAAGACCAATGTCGGTCAGGAGGACCGACGTCGGTAGTAGGTAAGACCGATGTCGATCAGGAGGAGCGATGTTGGTAGCAGGGACACCGACATCGACAGGGTCAGTAGTCAGGGACAGACGCATGGAAACTGACGTCGGTCGGATGTAGACTGTGGAGTGATCAAGGTCGGTCACTGTAACGGATTTTGGGTGGACAGCACGCTGTCAAGGAGTCTCAAACACCCATACGGAGGACTGAAGACGTAAGTAGGCCCTCAAATTCATTGTTCCTCTTCTTTATACTCGTTGTTGATTGTAGAGCAGGAAGGATCCAGTAAATAGGTGAGAGCATGGCATGGATATATTGCAGAACCAAGCAAGAGTTTTGGTAGGGTTGCCAGCAGGATGAAAGCATAGAGATGAATGGATACCTTAGTTGAAGAATAGAGTGAACGGACACGTGAGACGGAAGACTAGGTATATGGTCTTGAGGAGCTGCAGGACAGTGGTACAAGTTTTGACAGGTGGAGGATGAAGCATGGCTTCAGTCAATGTCAGGGTAACTACTGTGGTTTGTCTTACCAGGTGGATGATGATTGCAACATCATTCTGTTGCTGTATGTGGATAGTATGTTTGCTAGCAGGATTGTACATACAGGGTTTTGTTGAGCTAAGGGTAAGATTAGTTCAGTGGCATGTCATGAGGAGTTTTGAGCAGCGAAATTCTTTGACATGGGAGACATGGAGATCACAAGTTGATTTTGTCTCCAGTGGGAGCTGATGTGAATCAGGTGTTGGCGAGGTTCAGGATGCAGAGCCGGAGCACACTAAGGGCTAGATAGGTACAGTGTCTGAAATCACATGAGGTCTAGTATAGACCTGAGTATTCCCATGCAGTGGGAGCTGTCAGAGAGTTAGGAGCCAATTCGAGGAAGTGGGTTCTCAGGTATCTGAGAGGGACCAGTAGAAGGGATTCATGCTATGCAGGGTCAGGACTTCGCTACATGGATTTGTAGGTTCGGATGTGGCAGGGTACTCGGATGACAGAGGATACACCACGGGATGTGTGGTGGGTTGTCTTCAGGATTGAGCTTGAAGAGGGATACAAACTAGGAAACAGATTAGATGGAGTACAGGTACAGGTATAGTGCAGTTGTTTATCTCCAAGTGGGAGATTGTTAGGTTGTGGAGCTAAAAGCTTCACTGATGCAGACATGGAGGAGGTTGCAGGAGAGTTGCAGTGTGTCACGGAGACTGGCGTTGGTCTGGCCAACCGACGTTGGCAGGATAAGATAGGAATGCAACCGACGTCGGTCAGTAGTCAGCCGGCGTCGGTGACCCCCAGGCAGATAGGGACCGACGTTGGTCGCTTGTGTGGTTTGACTGTGAGCTTATTATGGGCAGTTAGCTAACGAACCAAGTGTTTGCATGATTAGATCTATTTTTAGACTGAGAGCTGCGGATCTAATTATTGCAATTAGATGTCTAATCATTGTTTGGATGAGATCTATATAATAGACTCATGGTTGTATTGGAAAGGTGTTCTAGTTTGAGTTGAGCAAAGTTTGTTCCTTTTGTGTGTGAGGTGAGCAAGGGTGTTCCTCCTAGTTCCACAGCAGTACCAAGATGGGTGCTGGTTTTGGAGAGTTAGCAGGATTCTTCAGGTGTGTAGGATCTTGGCCACAGGTGTATGGCCTTTATAGGAGATCTACATGGTAAGTAAGATCGTTGATCTACAGGTGTATGTGTGTGCAAGGTCAAGGTTCACAAGTGTGCAGAACCAGGTTGATTTGTAGGTGTGCAAGATCAGATAGGACAGCAACATAGCAGGGAGCAGAATCAGGCAGGATCTACTTGGAGTATAGGTGTGTACTCGGATAGAGCAATGAGGAAGGCAAGGGAGTTCCTTTCATAAGGATGGTCTGTTGAATTGCAGGTTGTTTCAGGTTCATGGGAGATCTACTTGAAGTACTTTGAGTACTTGTGGAGTGCGTGGAGCAGTTGTGGTGTGCGTGGAGCACAAGAGGTGAACACCAACTCTGTGTTTGAGTTGTGTGTTGGGACCTGAGAGAGAGAGATTTGAGGAGAGAATTACTGTTCACTTGAGGTGTGGCAAGCCTCTGAAGAGGTGGTGGAGAAGAAGTGGCATCTTCTTTATTGTATTCTTTTTTGTATAAGTATTAATACAAGTTGTGTATTGTCTCTCATATCATGTGTTATTCTAAATTCTAGTTACTTGTGATTCTGGTTAATTTCTGCATATTAAGTTGCTTGGTTTGGTAATCAATTGTGTGCTTCCGGTTTATTCCCAACAAGTGGTATCAGAGCCATTTCTTACCTATCTTGTCCTAATATTTGTATTATTTATTCCATTTATCATTGATGATATTAACTGATTTCATGAGTATGATTATGAAACTCTCCAACTTTATATCAAAGAAGGGGTAAAAATTTATTACTTTTACATTATTACAAATGATAAAGCATCTAATCTCAAATATTTTAATGGTGGTAGATACCATCCCTATAATCAGATCCATGATACCACCATTTCAAGAGATGAGTTGATCCATCTTAAATAAGATAAAGATCCTTTACTGTTATTTCCTACACCACCATCATATGATTTTAGCCTTCGCTATTTGCTAAAATATGGATACAAAAGACAAGGGTTGGGAAAACATGAGTAAATTATAACCCACCCTATATCTTTAAAATATAATACACATCATCAAGGCTTAGGATTTTCAAAAAAATCCATGAGGAACCAATAAGGTTAGTCATCTAGGCATACCCTTTAGGATCATTCTACCATAAAAATAGGTACATATGACCAAGATCCTCATTCATATGATCATCAAAAATTATAAAAATTACATAAATAAATTATGAATAATTTACAAATTGCTTATAAGGGGTTATTCCTTCAAATAATTCACCCCTTATCAAGGTTGATGATTATCTTTTCCCTTCATTTGACAAAGAAATTTTTCAAAGGTTAACCAAGACATCATGACATCTTTACCAACTAACTTTAAGGCACAAAACTGAGGGAAGAATTTCAAACCTAAAGTACCAAATAATCCTAATATTCCTAATCTTGCAACTGATGTCTTAAACTAAGGAATCTTTATATCCCAAAAGATTAATTCATACAAAAGGTTTATACCATACCAAAAGAGGTAAATTTACAAAATATCCCTCCAATAACAATTGTTATATCTCTACCAAGGTGAATGAACCAATATCTTAAAATGATAAACCAAGGGTACCACCATTTAGAGGTCTAATACAAATACCAAAAAATCTTAAATTTAGTGGTTCAGAACTTGCACTTATTATCCACGAGGATGATGATACTCATATGCCTAGATTTAAGAAAGGTGGTGGATTAGAATTAATGATAACACCTATTAAAATCACCACTATTCCCATGGATTATCTTATTTATACGATGTGCACTATTAGGGATATTCAAAAATAGGTTTCAATATTTCAAATGCAAATGACTTTCCTTAATACTAATACAAATGTTACCTCATTCAATAATCAACTTCTTGCACAATGTATACTTAAATATCCTTATCCACAAGATTTTTAACTACCATATTTACCTCTCTTTTTAATACATAAGGACCATTTAACCACATGATTAACTAAATTCATTATTTTGGTTAATGGGAAAAATATGACAAACTATTACTAAAAGTATTCCATATGAGTATTTTTGATGAGGCTCGTAATTAGTTTTATAGCCTAAAAAAAGGTTCCTTAACCACTTTTGCACAATTATAAGATGAATTATTCATGGATTTCAATATCCATAAGATTTCAAAACTTAACTTAAAACATTTTCACAATTTTAAACAACATGATGATGAATCCCTTCAAAATTGTATTACTTGAATCAAAAGTACATCATATGAGCTATCATTTAGATCTTTAGATTTAGAGTTACAATTCATTTTTAGTATAGGTATTATTTCTCCATTTAAATAAATATCATTTCATAAACAATATGATTCATTTACCCATCTATATGTGGATGTGTATAGATATGCTTCATTCATCCTTACTCATCCAAAAGAGCTTAACATATCTCCTTCTAAGTACCAAAGTTTTATTCCTCGCAAAAAGGAGGGAGATGGATTACTAAATAAAAATTATGAACAAAAATGTGGAGTTCATAATATTTATATGGAATCTCTACAAGGTTTATGCAATATGGGACCAATCCAAGGTCTACATCTTATGCAAAAATCCCAAGGTGAGCAACACAAAAATCATTCATGCCAAAAATATTTGACAATCACATTATTCATGGGTGGTGCTTATTTTTGGCATAACCATATTGATCCTACACAAATAAAAACTACTTATATAATATGTTTACAATATATTGGCTTCGATCTAAAAGACTTAAAAAATAAAGGATGTTGGAAAGACTCCTAAGGCAACATAACACTACCAATTCCTTGTGGTCCTAAAGTGATTCAAACACAGGTTTGGGTTGAGCCACAAAATTATCCATATGCATTTATGTTGGGAAATCTTTGGTTATATCAAATGGAAGAAAAAAATGATCAAAATCAGCAAGGTATTTCATTTTCTCATGAAGAAAAATTGGCCTATATTCTAAAAGATAATATTGGTTATTCTACTGCACATGTAAAACATGAGGAAGAACATGCCATGTAATATTTCGATTTATCCAACCATGATCCAAATAATTTCAAAGATACAACTTAAGGTTACAAGGTATCACATATTCCAAAAAAAAAAACTTCAAAAATCCAAAAATATGTTTAGTATTTATGTATCCTATTATCTCCTTAGATATATGTTATTAGTTCCATGTTGGTAGATGGCATATAATTATTTCCTATATATACATGTATCATGCATATTTGAGCGTGATTCAGGCATACACAAATACATTATCTACGCACTTTTGGATGTTGGGATTTTCCTCTACTCGTGTCACCAGGACATTGGGGGCATCCACCTCTATGCTTATGATACATCTAGGTTATATCATTTTATGGTCATTTTATGTTATCATGTTTGAGCTCATATATGTACTTACACATGCCTTTATCCATAGTTATATTTTTCATAGTGTACTTGATATGGTATGTACTTGACATTTTTTGTTAACACGTATATCTAGGCACTAGTATGACATGTTTATATTGGTTACTTATGTTTTCATTTATGCACTTTCTTGAGTGTCTTATATTAATATTGTACTACTTATTTGAGCATTAGAATATGTTTCATTATTTGCAGCCCCATTCTTTTGTTTACTTCTTTGACATTTGAATATGTCATTGTTTATTATATGTTGAAATTTGACTGTCATTCTTTTTTTTTGGACATTTGACTAAGTCATGTCCCTTCGATTGTGTATCATTTGAACATACCCCTTGTTTGTAGTCTCCTTGGACCTTTGTCTCTTGATTTCCTTGTTGAGTGCTCTTGTGTGTGTGCTTTATTGCTTATTAAGTTTGTATTGTTATTGTCTAGATGTTTTATGGTCTACATCATGCATCTTAAGACTTGGTGTGATCACAAACTTCATGATTCAATGTTATATCTACCTATACAAGTTCATTATATATGCTACATGGTACATTCATAGTTTGCATGGTTATCTTATCCTTTGAGGTAAGGTAATTACCATTTATTAGTTCCCTCACCTCAAAGGGGAAGAATATCAGTGGGGTCATGCCATGGATGCATGACTTCCACATTACTTCATATATTTAGATTGTAGTGGAGGCATGTTATGAAAACATGTCCTCCACATTTATCACATTTTAAAATTTAGTAGGGCCATGATTTTGAAACATGTTCTCTGTTAGTGTAGGAATTTATTTTCTATTTATTTTATTTTTTTGGGTTATTATTACACATGTGGTTTATATTTCATAGGTGTCATTTTTCATAGGGAGTTACTTGACCATAATTTTTATCTAGTTGGTAAGAGTTACTCCTTGACTAGTTATTCCAAGTATGGGAGTTACATACCTATTTTAGGCTCTTTACTATTATTCTAGGGGTAGTTACTTGTCATCTCTCTTATTTATACCTTGTAAATCTAAATGCATGGAGGGTTTTCATGGTTTTCACTCTTATAGTTGCTTATGCATTAACCTTTATTGCTTTATTTGAGCTACAGTGCATTCAGTATTCCATTTTTGATCTTAGTGGAATCCCCCACATGGTATCAGAGTATCAGGTTTGATAAACCACTTATCTAGTTTTGTGTTTTGTTTGAGATTATTATGAAGTCATGAGTTCTCTATTTTTATATATTTTCTTGTAGATATCATTAGTTATTATTTTCCTCTATCTAGCTTGGTTGCATGCGAATATACAATACATTTAGATTTCCTTTATTGGTTAGGTTCATACTCACATGTCCAATAAGTTGAATGTTCCTAGTTGCTTGGTTGTACACCATCCTCCTATTGCTACCATATTATGCATGTTGGTTTGATATCCCAGACCATGGTTTTTTAGATATTCACCATGGAAACATAAGATTTTACAGTTGTTCACCATGGAAGCATAAGATTTTGTAGTTGTTTTATAGGAGCCTTTTTTGGCTCACTATTTTGAAAGCTAATTTGGTTCCAATGCAGTATTTTATTACCATTTGGGCCTACTAAAACCACTAGTCATTACTCCTCCATTCACCATCAAACTCCTAGCAATCTCAAGCCACTAAATCATTTGGTTTTTACTCAGGTCAAAACCTTTTTTTAATAGATTTTTTTACAATATGTGGTTTTGTGTTTGGCTTGGTAGATTCCTTAGCTAGATTTATTAATGGATTATTTTTGTGTTTTTAGTTGGCTTGCATGCACTTAAAGAGGGATTTGGTATGTAGTTTTATCCTTTCCATTATGTTTTTCCATTACATATCCTGTAGGCCTATTTTAGCACTAAAACAATCTCAAAACCACTTAAACACCCTCTCAAGGCCCTCAAACCACCTTTAGTCTTCACCACCATCCTTGTGACTCATCCAAATACTTCCTCCTTTTCACTTGGACATTCTCTCTCCTTAAATGGCCTATAATTAGTTATGTTGTGTTCAAAACCATCTTTTTACCCATTCATGGTTTTAACCTTTCCACTTAGTAGTTTCGGGGATTAAAGTTGTGGTTTTGAATTTTTTTAGTTAGTGGTTTGTCTAAATGAAATAGGTTTAGATTTTTTTTCAAATGTCTAATATTTTTTAAATTTATAAATTCCTTTAGCCTAAAATACATCAAAATCTACTTTAAGGAGAGGTATTTTTTATAGTGGGTGATTTGATTGTGGAAGTGCAGTTTATTGGTAGACAAATGGACAAAAATGAATGGTGAGGTGATGTTTATATTACCAGTGATAAATTTATTTATTTATTATATAAAAATAATATTTTTTAGTTCTTTTTACTTTTTTATACAAAAATATTATTATTAGGGCATTTTGTATTATCTTTTATATAAAAACAATAAATTGTATTTAGTAAGGATATTGTAATATTTTTGGTTGGTCCTTTTTTAATCCTCACATATTTTGCCTAATGAATATGGAGGGTGAGGCCCAATTTGGTAGGTGGCCAAACCCCCTCACAATTAAACCAAACTTTCTTCTTTTTTTATCCTTGCTTACTCATTATTCCACACTTGTACTCTTCTTGGATGCATTATCAATAGAGCCCAATGTCCTCTCATTTCACTTTTTTGCATTTTCACATGTACTCATTCGATGACCACTACATTGATTTCTCATTCACATTTGGACACATTATCAAATGCATCTAACATCCATTCTCTAAGATGTGCATTGGCACATGCATTATTTTCTCTTACATATCTAGATGCATTGTTGATTGAGTCTAATGTCCCCACATTGAACATGAATTATACTTGAAAACTTTTGGGGGTCATCATTGGTTGTCTTGGAGGGGTTATTGTCGGCCCTAATTTATATCTTGTTCACACACTCAATTTTTATGACTTTTATGCCACTTTGGTGACCACTGCATTGATTTCCCTTGAATTCTTGGATGTATTTTTAGTTGAGCCTGATGTTCATTCATTAAGCACGCATTGTTACTTGTGTATTGTTTTTATAATTGTAATTATTTATTGTCTTCTCTGAGTCATGTCAAATCCACTTGAGAGATACCAATGAATGAGGAGAGTTGACTCTACACCAATGGTTCTTCTTGGAAAGACTAACTATGTTTCTTGGCATCCATATATGGAACACTTGATCACAATAAAGAATCATATTCCATTTGTAAATGAAAAGATTCATGCTCCCACCAATCATGTTTAGTATAATAATAGGGTTAACACTTATGGCAAGGTTCTTGGTAGCTTATTGTATCATGTTACCATGGATCTTCGTTATCATATGGAGCATACATAGTGTCCCTACACTATTTGGAGCATGTTATAGTCTCTTTTCAGAGATCCTAATGAGATTTATATCACTCCTCTTCCTCCTCTTCCTATCATCTCTTTAGATATTATTGTACTTCATCCTCCTACTATTATTTCTTGTGATGATACATTTGTGGTGGACTGTGCTCTTCTTTTTATTGATCCACCACTACAAGATGAGATTTTAATCAACCTTAGATGTCCCATTGTAGATTTTAATTTTATCCCTATTCAAGTTCTTTCTCTCCCATAGCCTTCACAATATTTTACTTTAGATGATTCTATTATTTACAGTATGAGTACACCCATTGAGAGCTTAGATGACTCATATGTGCCTCTGGATAATCATATTGTAGATTTATGTGTTTTATCTGTAGTATCTTCTTTAGTTTAGATGATGGTTGAGATGATCTCTCCTCTTCACATGGAAATTCTTCCAATGAATTTTCCATGTCATTTTTTCATAGGTTCACTTCATTTGCATTACATCTAGTTCTTATACATAATCTTGCCAGACCTATGCCATGCCTTATTTTGGACCTCTTTCAGATATCTTCATACTACTACCTTAATCTTCCATTTTAGAATGGGTATACTTTTAGTACACACCTCATATTCTTCCATTGGAAAAAGGAAAAAACATTATTTGATGTGGGTGGAGATTCTTCAGTCTTTAGGTAGAGGATCTCTTTATCAACATTGGTCATCTTTTGAGATATACTTAGAGTGCAGACTAATTTAGCATCATTTTTAGGAGGATGTTCTATCTCTCTCTTCTTCTTTTATCTCTTTTGGGGGAGAGTTTTTTTCCTACAGGTTTTTCTCCACTTTATGAGAATTTATTTGTTCATGGGTACCTCATTAGGCCTTGTTGTTGAAAACCCATTTCCTCTACACACCTAAGCTACGCTTAAGGGGGTGTTAGTGTAAGACTTTCTTTTCCATTTATTTGTTTTATTTGGGTTATTCCTACACATGTGGTTTAACTTTCTTAGGTTTCATTTGTCATAGGGAGTTATTTGATCATCATTTTTAGCTAGTTAGTAGGAGTTACTCTTTGACCAAATATTTTGGGTATGGGAGTTACATGCCTATTCTAGGATATTTACCACTATTATAGGGGAAGTTACTTGTTATCTCTCATATTTGTACTCATTTTATAAATTTGGATACATGGAAGATTTGCATGGTTTTTACTCTTGATTTTTCTCTCACATTTGTTTATTTATTCACTTTTATTCTTTTTTTGAGATACAATGTATTTGATATTCCATGTTTGATCGTGGCAGAATCCCTAACATTATCCACAATTATTCAGCATTCATCATACCTAAATTGTAGTAGGGGCATGTTTTGGAAACATGTTCTCCACACTTACACTAATTTTTAGTTTCAGATTATAGTGGGGTATGTTTTGGAAACATGTGCTACACACTTACATAGTTTCAAATTGATAAATTCATAGTTATATGATTTAGATACACATTTGTGGTATAATTCTATACATTGGTACCATTTTTATACATAGATTCAACATGAGACATATAAAATATGCTTATGATATGAAATATGTGCCTAACATTGGAAAGTTAAATCATTTTTAGATTCCAAGCACTTTTAGGGACTGTCATCAATCACCAGGTTGGAATTTAGTGGATTATATTGATATAATCTACTACAATAGTTGGTTTACTTGTTAGTAGGTTTGAGGTGATTAAATCAATCAAACTTGCCAAGTTTATAGGTTGGACTTGATTGCATCATACATCCTCACCATTTTTATAATGTTAGTTAAGTTTTTTCACTCACACTCACCAGCTTATAAGTATGATTGGATTACACGATTAAGTTAATGTAAATTTTTGGGTGGCAACTCATATTTTATCCAAGGTTGGGGCCATGTGTCTTCCAATACCTCTCTCTATCTCTTTAGATATATTCACTTTCCATATTTTATATTTGTCCTAATCTTGTTTTTAGTGATTCATAATGATACATCTTTCAAATCAAATTACCAAAATGTAGGATGGTTACATCAATGCACACATATACTCCTAAACACTATTCTCTTTAAATTTCAATCATTTCAATACTTTTAATTTCATATTGCATACATTGATTATATATTATAACATGATTTTGATTGTAGGTCAGTCACCATCAAAGCATTCAAGTTGGACTCAAGCAAAGGCAAGGTGTGTTATATACACCTAGGTACATATTTCTTCTCCTTTAAGCCAAAAATTTCATTACTATATTAAATGAGGTGAAATGTAGAAAATATTTTTAACTTATATGTCACCTCAATCTTATATACTTGAAACATACATATCATGGATGTACCTTCAACTTCTAGACTTTTTCTACTATTAAAAGGTTCACATGTACTATCTCTCTATGCCTAATTTCTTATCTCTTAGTCTAACCAATGTTATTATGATAAATCAAGCCTATTATCCTACCCAAAATGTTATAAACCTACTTATCTTCCATCTCTACAAGATCTAGACCTACACTTATTTTCTAACTACCCAGACACGCACATCCCAATCAGATGCCTATGTTGATGTAAGTGTCCTATTCTTGTGCAAGCATCCAATGCCCTAAATTCATCTAATTTGAAAATTAAATATATCCTAAAGTCAGCCTAAGTTCTTTTTTTTAATATGTTTTCCAAAGGGATTGGTATAAATATAAGATCAACCCTCATTTATTCCTCACCTAGAAAATACCTATAGAGACCAAGGCAACTTATCAAAAGTATTATATCAAGTGCTCCAGTGAGAAAAGATTCACTATTTTCTCCTATTTTTATATCAATCATAGCTACATCAAATATACAGGTCTAAATTACTAAAGGACCAATAAAAGAGCTATATTTTTTAATTTAAAAGCTAGTTCATTATTATACTTTCTTATCACATATTGCATGATTCACACACAAGCCAACACATAGGGGAGATCTACATAAGTTAAAGGCCATCTTCAGAGTATGGCTATGAAGGAAGTGCTCATTTATAGATGGGTATTTAGGGTATCTAAACACCATGTGCCCACTAACTTATTTTTTCCATAGTCAATATGAAGATGAAGATTTAGGATTTTGCTATTTGACAAGGAGTGATAGTCCATGACCTAGATTTGAAGCACCAGAGAAAAGGTGACATAGAACTCATAAGCATTCAAGTGATCACATATATTTTTAGTAGGTATTCCATACTAGACACATGCATCTAAGTCAAAAAATAGTGTCAGCACAACTACTCCAGGTCAATGCAAGTGTTTGCGACTATAGAGATCAAATTTATAGAATCAGGTGACTATTTTATAATCTAGATCCATTCCAATTTATACTTTTTATAGACCTAAATATGTATTAGCATAAAAACAAACTAATTATGTTTCTTCATTACAATATTGAGCATAGTTTACTTTCTATTTTTAGCATCTAAGCATAATAAATCTAGTATATGTTCTATCTAAGTTTTTCAAATAATTGGCCTTCTCTAGAGATAGTATACCATCTTTATGCCCTAAGATATCTCTTCCCCCTTTAACCCTAGATTACCTAATCCATATTTTAGGGTTAAATTAATGGTAGTATCATATTCTAATTGCATATCATATCCATAATATTGGGACACTATTTTCTTACAAGGGATCACGAGATACAAACATTACAATGAGATCTTCAAAACCATTGAATATATTCATCTACCTGGTAGTAATGATGAGCTCAAAGATGATGATTTGGAATTTTCCACCAATCTTGTATCCCTCATGCTTGGATAAATCAACTGCTAATTTGGAAGTGTTCCCATGTGCATATCTCATCAAAAACCTCTTGATATCTTTAATATGCATCAAGAATATTGTCTACTCTCATAACACTATATTCAATATTGTATACATATTTAGGTTGATGTTAAAACAAAATTAAAACCTCCCAGAGTAAACCATCACTTATGACAAGTAATTCATGGATTTCTATACCAAGACACATAACATCTATGAAATCCTTAAGGACTAAGTTGAGGACCAAAATCACTAGTTAAACAAAGATGACCTTGATTCATACACAATCATAACCTTTAGATAAAGTGTGTGCATGGGTATGATTTTAATCAATTAATTATATGATTAAAATGATATAATGTACATCAACAAGTTCTAGATTCACCTCCTTAGCATCATCATGAAGGGAGATGAAATCCCAAATCTGGGGAGCCTTATCACCTTTAACCTCACTCAGTATGCAAATAGAGCTCATGTAGATGGTAATTTTTACATGATGTCCTACATAGTATATGTTTTATGATCCACCTTGGATATCAAGATCTCAGAATTTAGATAATTGGTACCAATGGGATCTATGGTGCATGTAGTGTTTTAAAAACTCTACATTCACCACTTATAAAATTAAATCTGAGACATCTATGACCACTTTTACCCCATTATGTATCAATCCATCAATGAGATATTGATCTTGAGGCTCTTAGATGAGATATGGGATTCACTACATCCCATTAAAACCTATTTTAGTATAGATATAATACCATGATTAAGTGTAAAATATTCAAGGAGATCCTCTCTTTATACCATACATCCTAGATAGACCTCATAGAATAAGAGATAGCCTACTAATTAGTCGACAACATCATGGGTTTCAGCCTCACCATAAAAAAAAATGCCTACACAAAGTTTCATGTTGTCATTAGTCACCATGAATATAAAATCATTCAGGCATTATAGACTCCTTTAATTTGGCAAGGAAGAACACAAAGAGTGGGATCCTTGGGGCAAAATATATGTTCTTTTAGATAAATACTCGATGCAATTCACCTCACATACCACCATGAGGGACACCCTAATGATGCAATTCACCTCAATCTATTAGATGACACTAAGGTGGTTGTAAATGTAGATGTAATATCTTATTAGAAGGCCTAAGCCAAAGCACATCCTAGGCCCATGTTAAAAAAGAGACATGCTCCATTATATCCAACTCTAGTGTAGTTAGTTCCTTAATAGTAAGCTCCATAAAGGTCAATAATAAAATTTAAGGAAACAAAACTTAGGCTCTCTTAAAAAAAAATTCAAGGGGTCTCGATAGCTATAACTCTATCAGATTTGATATCTACTTCACCTGTGGTCACTACCCAGGGAATCCAATTTGAAACTACTCAAGATCTTTATTTAAAAATTAGTTAGGATTACAAAGAGAGCACATATTAACACCATTATATGGCATTATTAGAGCTCTCAAACCTAAATTTTGGCATGACCAAATAATCCCTTTCTATTCCCTATGGTTTTCCATCCCAAGTGCAACCAACCCCTATTGTGTCCCCTTCTACAATGACCCTAGCAATCACCTAGGATCCCTTGGCTCTATTTTCCCCAATTGCATTTAATTTTTTTTATCCTACCAACCTTAGTGTAGCCTCCCCCTATGATGATTCCTCCTACATCAACTCTTGCAAGTGTCCATATTCCCTTGGCCCTCTAGCTTCAATAATATTTGGTACTCTAAGCCTCCCAGTTCCACCTAGCTTCCCAATGATGGTAACTCTTCTAAGATTTCTAGTGGCCCAATTTTGGAATTTTATGACCCCAATTTCATGGTATACATCATTAATGACTCTTTTCCCACCCATGTAGGTTATTTTAGCTCCTCCTATAGCCCAAATTTTGATCACTCTTACATCCTTAGTGGCATCTATAGTCACATTTATCCCAGTAACATTAGTGTTCCCCATGATGATAGTTCATCCTAGTGCTATAGCTACTCCAATGGCTCAAGTGACTAAAATTTCCCCTACCCCCTTTGTTTCAATTTCTCCCAGCACATCCTTGGGCCTAGCAATAGTCACACAGCAACTTTTATAGGCTTTATTTGGGATAATTCCTTCAAACTAAACATCACCACATGTAAGGTTTAAATAGAAGTATTCCAAGTGAAAAATGTTGATTGCACCAATTTTTCCCTTGTATCCTCTAATTATGGCTAAAACACCCTCATAGATAATTTTTTCCCTCACACTAGGTTCCTCAAGATTAGGCTTTAATCATTCTCACTAAATACTCAACTCTCAAGTGTGATTGGCCCCAAAGTATTCTTGACCCCTGAGCAATTATAGTCCATTCCATGTCCCTAATAATTATTTTCTCCTCCTCCCATACCTCCACCTACCACTTTAGTTTCCACCACCCCTCTTATACCACCTTCCACTACTTGGGCACATTATTTAGTCCAAGTTGGGTGGGTCCTATTAAAACCTCAGGGTCACAGAGACTAGAAATGGTCTACCAAGGAGACCTGGCTATCTAGTTATAATTTGATAGAGACTTAGGCAGAATGAGGAAGATGATGACCCAAACCTTCACACAAGAATGTAACCTTATGATATGAAGGAATAAATAAGACCTTTTCTCTCTCATTAAGAAAAGGATTGTTGTAGGGGAAGAGAATATTATTTAGGACCTAGTCTCAATAATCAAGGCTATAAATGATCTCATGAAGAAATTAATGGAAGACCTTAGGGACCAAGTCAAGACCCTATATTCCTAAGTGAGGAACTCATTCTTGATCAGTCTAATTATCAAGGTTGAATCTACACTCACATAATTATGCATAGCTCTAGGAAAATTAATTGAGTATCTTTGAAAGAGATGTGTTAGTCTAAAGGGTACAAAAATACTTGGACATGATCATTAGAATTAAAAATAAGTAAAATAATATGGAATTGATCCTCCACAAGGAATTTTCCTATAACTCAATCTTATTCCCCTTACTAACTTGAACTTATATCAAACATTCATGAGAACCATGAGGAATTCACTTGAGGATTACATTTGGGGCATCTAAACCACCAAGCCCTTGGATAAAA
The DNA here is from genome assembly GCA_037957365.1 of Torreya grandis. Classification (NCBI taxonomy): domain Eukaryota; kingdom Viridiplantae; phylum Streptophyta; class Pinopsida; order Cupressales; family Taxaceae; genus Torreya; species Torreya grandis. The sequence continues at coordinate 1,259,312 of JARHVA010002856.1, forward strand.
GTAGGGACCAAATCCTCACAAAATTTAAGAAGGTAAAAATTATAGTCCTCTTCCACCTAGATGAGACCTTTCTCAATATTAGCAAATTTATAATCTGCCTTAGCCACTCTAAGGCAGAAATAAAGAAGAAGGTGTTAAAATATAATAAGGATGGGTCTAACACCATTTTAACATAGGCAACTATGAGTCTTAGCTAGTTCAATGAGGTGAAATTATCATTAGAGGACCCTCTTAGATTTCATGATAAGCTTCTGACTTAGGCAAAGGTGATCTTCCAAGATCCACATATCAATTTACCAAAGCCAGATCAAGAGGGTAATTTGGTGTCACAGACATTGACAACTCAATAACATGCCACAAAGTAGTTAGGGAGAGGTCCCTAGTCATGCTTAAGTTATATATATGGTTGGTCCCAATCAGGAATGTATTTTCACACTCTGATCACTCCTTCTCTCTTTCTTATCTTTTTTGGGATTATGGTTGCAAGCATTGGGTTGTTGTAACTATTTTGTGCTATGATGGCCAATAATTAGATCTTGTTGTTTTTGGAGATGTGTCCCATCTCATTCCATATATATTCTATTGTTCAACTCTTTGTGAAGGTTGATACTTTTATAATTGAGCACTCTAGAGATTAATACAGTTTCTTTTTTTTTCTTGCCAGATTTTCAACTCATAAATGTCTTCCAAACTTATTTGATTCACTAAATAGTAGTAGTGTTAAAGAACTAAAGCATGTGTTTTTTTTAGGTGTATGTACTAATTATAATGATATTTGATCTATTCTTATGTATTCATTAAATCCTTTTACTTCCCTTAAACCCTCATAAATTTGTTTGTATTTAGAAATAGGTCCTATATATGTTTATTTATAAAAGGATTTTAGAATTAAGAATTAACTACTCCCCTTTGGTCTTGTTCCCTATGTGGTTAAAGTCTGAGCTTTCATGAAACTTAACATACAGTGGTAAAATTATAGTGGGGTACATCCTCGTTTCTTAAGCATCGATAGTATTGTGTGATCTAAAGAGATTCCTTTTCTACCTTACCCTCCTCGTTTGATATTTGTTTACTATCAAGTGATCTTTTTTGCCTTATTTAAAATTGTGAAGTGAATCAAAGTAGGGATAAGGTGGTAAATTTTTTGTAATTTATTTAGGTAGTCAATAATAAGCTCTTTGTTAAGAGAGAAAATAGGAATTAGACCTCTAGTGGTAGCACTACATCTCTTGGATATATATTCCAAGCAGGTTATTTAATGGATCCCAATACCTATAGCTCAGGGCCTAGTTTGTCTCAGCAACAATCCTAAAATGAGAGGATGAAATTCACCCAATTATTCCTTGAGATCACTTAGTACACCTAATATAATATGTGCATTTGGTATAATGAGACCTCAGACCAAACAACAAGCATGTCATGCACCCATCTATAAATTATATGAATGACACCTATAAGCTAAAAATGTTAAATTGGTTTAATAAAGTGAACCCAGTGTTTGGATCTAAGCATATATTGCATAATAAATTGGTAGAATCATACCTAAGGTATGTTATGCTTTTTGTAATTTATAATTATACATTGGGGTTGTATACAAAGATAGAAATTAAAAGTCCTAGATGAAATTTTTATATTTATTTTCTACACACTACATGGAGTGAGTGTTGGTGTGATTAGAAAGAATCTTGTTGAAAATAGACAAGGAGACAACCTGCATGAGGAAACATTTCATCAAAATTAGGAATAAGATGATATATGAATATGAATACTCTAAGAATTATGGCATGGATCTATATCCCACATAAGAAATTTTAATGAATTAAGTGAAGTGTTTATTTTCACACATCTTGAAGAAATTATATGTTAACCCCACATGGATGGATGAACTAAAAACATGAGATAAGTAAAAGGATGGTGTTCAATTCATGGAGAAAAATATTAAAAAGAAAGAGAAGGTTCAAATTTCAAAGGAAAATATAAAATATTGTGTGCACAATAGTGAGGGAAGCAACAAAGAGACAAAAGAGGAGAAACTGAAGTTGTCTGAATATGAATTTGAATAAATGATAATTGAAGAGGATTATGGCTCTAAGGAAACCAATTAGACACTCCATAATGTAAAATATGTTGTGTGAACCCTAAAGAAGTGGAAGGAAAGTGTAGGTATGAAGAATAAGAATCATAAAATTATAGGTAAAAATATGCAACCTCTCTCGAACGAGACCAAGAAGTACTAAGAGGAAGAAATGTGAAAGGAGTCAAGCACATCAAAGAGTGAGGAGGAAACACCTAACATTGTGGAATATAACCTATTGAATCAAGTGGAAATCATCAAATCTTAAGGTTAATATGAAGAACAAAAATTGGGTGAAGGAGATAAAAATGATACTTGAAGGAAGTTGCAAAGGTTGTGTGATGCCCATGGTGACATATTAAATTCCAAATTTTGATAAAGGAAATATCAATGGAAGGATATTTTGAGGATATCCTATATAATTTCACTTGAAATTTATAGAAGATAGATTGATATCAAACAATTAGGTTTAAGGATGGTCCAAGTGGGTGTATATGTGGTACAGTGTATTTTAAAATTGGAGGAGGAGATTGAGGAGTTGGGGAAAATATGTCATGAGAAGTCAAATAAAGTGAAGATTTAAAATTCACAAGTGGTGAGTAAGATATAATAAATTATCTCTACCATTTAAAATGAGAAACCACAAATATGGGGAAATTCAGACATAGAAGGACTAAATTTGATTAAATATCTTGATATAGTTATATGTAGTTTATTGTGTGAGACTATAGTTGCAAAGTTTGTTAGCCTTTAAAATAAGAGGTGAGTAAAATGAACCTATAAACATCCAATATAACTTATATTAAACAAGATAATAATTTTCAAGGCCTCCTTAAATAATAATAAAATAGAGTAGGTATCATGATGCATGTGTTGAAGGAACTAGGGAATACCTCATAATATATTGAGGTGCAACTAAATAAAAAGAATGATAATACAAAATAATTAAATGCTCTTATGATTAATGAGACATTTGTGACAAAGAAGAAAAAAGGATAATGGAATGGAATGCAAGGAATATAAGGTTAATAAATATTTCATAGATTTGAATAATAATTTTTTGGGGTAATATATTGAGGTATTGAATGAAGAACAAAACATGTGGGATGATCTACACAGTTCAAGAAGGAAGTAGGATATTTTCAAAAATATTATATGGATAAAGGAGAATAGATGGTAGACGTAGAGACAATAATGGGTAGTGCACATAAATTCAATAGGACTATTGGTGATATGATTATGTGGGATGAGTTTGAAAAAGAGGTTAAGGAAATGTTTTCTAATATCTTCAAAAGTGTAGCCCTTAAAGAGTTAGAAATTTTTTTTTGGGATTAGACTACAAGGTAGTATGGGAGAATGTTGACATTAAATTTTGTATACAAATGGAAATTGTAAGAATGGCTATGTAAAATGATGTGTGTGTGAGACACATAGACTTATACTTGGATATCTTACAAGTATTGGAATGGATGATGTGTAAATCTAGTGATATGCATGGAACTATGATGTGTGATCATGGCTTAAAGTAATAATAATTTTGGAGACACACTACTAGGTTGAAAATAAACACAAAATGGATAACAAGAAACATATATCTGATAAGTGTCAAGCACCAAGAGAATGATCATACAAATGATCAAGGATTGATCTAAGATATAAGGATATTGGATGGAATATATGTAGATAGTTGGCAATCTAGATAGGTGGAGGTTGAGTCCACAATAGATAATAGGGTTTGATGGGGTACTATAAACCTATAAATAGACCATTATATCTCTCATTTTTGACTTATTGATAAGTCACACATTTAATGAATCTAATAATTTCATACATTTTGGATGTTAAAGGTGAAGTAAAAAATCAATCTTAGGACTTACAAATATATTTAGACATAAAAGGATTTTTTAAATATTGAATATGTTTTGTAGCTCGAATGCTTATGATAATTTTGTTAATGTAGCTTTTGTACATGTGTAATATACATTGTATGTAAATACTTGATAATGAAATGGAGGGTTATTGTGAGAGGATGTGTTATTTACTTTGCTTTAATAGATGTTAGGGTTTGATTTTTTATCTTCACACATGATTGTTATCTCCATATCCATCTACATGAATGAGGTTCTAAGTGTTTTATTATTATACCTTGGTTGAGCACTTAATTACTCAAGCTTAAGTGACATGTTTGTGTTATATGTATTCATTCATTTTTTATGTGTGATTTATCCTACATAATATTAGGAAAGATCAATAAGATTCACAAAATTGTTACATCAGTGTGTTTATTTACATTATTGACTATACTATGCTAATACATTTTTCATGCCATGATCTATATCATACATGCTATTACTTGTGATATATTATGCTTGTGCCTACAATTCCATGGTTTATATTATGCATCTATTTGGGTGTACTTATATTATGTGATTCATTGTTATATTTTGCCTTTCTATGTGCATATTGTTACATTGTTGAATATCACTTTCCCCTCTTTGTTTGTTAGACTAGGGCATGTCTCTTTTCTCTCTTTACTTCTTACACTAAGGCATATCATATTGGGGCATATTACTTTCCCCTTAATTTTTACACCCTTACCATGATTCAACTTTGACATATTATTATTTGGGTTATTGATAAGATTTACATGATAATATATTTATATGATTCAAACATGTGGTTACAAATGTGCTTTCAAGATTATTACAACTTTTTTTACTATATGTGCTACACATGGTGAGTATAATTATTATTTTTTGAGATGAGTGATATGTATGAACATCCCTCACCTAAAAGAGGGCCATATAATCAATTTATTTTATCTTTGGTTAAAATTTTCAAGATTTTATATATATCAAAAGGTTATAGGTTAAAATGTGGTACCATACATTTTATTCCTTGGCAAATAAGCAAAATTTTCCCTATGGTATGATTCAGTAGGATATGGTTTTCTATTTTTTCATCTTAGATAGGCCATTTGAGGCCCATTATCAAGTTTAGAGTTTTCAAATACTTAAGCATAGTTTGCATACTTATATGGATATTTGTTTCTTATTTTCATTATATTTATTTGGTTACATTATATCAATTTATCAAGACATTGATGTACTATAAAATATTCATGTTTGCTTGTATGTACACTCAAGATGTTGACATTAGAACACTAATAAAGAATTAATCCAAGGGATCAAATAGTTATCTTCAACACCTTCTCAGGGATCACATGTTTTGTTATTTTGATACACACACACACACACACACACATATCAAAGTGGAGGCATTATGTCAACACGTAATTTTGGTGGAAGTCGTGTAGTTGAAATATTATCACATTTTATATATTTGGTTCATTTTTTTACTTTGGGCTCTCATTGGTACACATTAGACACTTCATGTCATTTCCTTATACATATTTCCTTGTGAACACCTTCATATCTAACATTTGTATGCATCGAGATCCACCCAATTAGCATGTAGTTCATTTTGGTCTCTATTTCATGGTTTTTTGTCTTAACCTTTTTTAGAGCATGTATAAACTAGTCTTGACCTCTTTCGAAACAACCTAAAAGTGGTCAAGTAGTTATGAAACCATGCCATGTTTTACCATGCCTTGATTGTTGGATTCCATGTCTTTTAATGGCCAGCTTATGTGTGAAAGTGTACTAATTTGAAATCAAATATCCAATATATACACATGTACCTTAATCCATTTATCACAAAGTAATCATGTCTTCCTACATAAATTAATCATATTTATAACACACTTATCAAGGAGCTCACATATTTTACCCTTATCATTTGTTAAATTCTTATGGATATATACTTGTACCAAAATAAATATTGTGTTTAGTGAAATATCATTTAGTATCATTGATTATTATAGAGAGAAAAGGTTGAGTCCTCTCTAACTCATTGAGAAGGGTCACTCGCATATAATTACATGATCCTTGCTTCTCAACATGCATGATATGTAGGGAAAACCCCACTCAAGGGGATTAGGCCACTAATTCTACATATATCCTTTATCCTTAAATGTATTGCTAACTATTGTGGTTGGATTAAAAATTTATGAAAGGAGAGAAGATTGTTACATCCTAATTTTCTCACTTAAACTTGATTTACTTATTAAATAGATATTATGGGGTTAATATTATTTAATTACTATTGTAGAAAACTATTTTTATTTGTGATGATGTATGAATAGATATATAATGATTATTTTATGTGACTCATTACTTGATTGGTTAGTTGTAAATAAATTGCATATGCATGTGGATCATGCTTATTCAGTATTATTGTGCTTTAACAAAATTTTGTATTGATTATCATGGTTACGGGCTAACCACCATTTGTATTTATGAGGTGAATGCATGAGAAATTCTACTCTCTAGATAGATATGAAGGGAGAGTATCATCATGGAGGGTGTTGCAGATGAAAATTTTGGAGGTGTATAGATTCGATAATGAACCTAACACACATCACATAGTGAAATAATGCATAATTTCTTTTATTTTAATTGTGTCTGATTATTCTTGCTTGATCATGTTTGATTTAGTTATGATTCATGTTTAGATGCTAAATAGTCTTATTATAGTTTTTATTGTTTACTGGATCATAATGTGGTTGCCATAGTGGAATGTTTTAGTTATATATGCTCTTTCTATGACTTTATTTTCTATTGTTTGCATAACCTTTTTAGGTGGGTACCTACAAACATTCAACAAAAAAATATCATTAGAATATATTATATATATATGGCAAAGAATTAAATTGTATTTTGATCATATAATGAAAGTATTTTATTTAACTTATCTAACCTAGACCTAAGGTGGGTATCAAGTGTGACTTAGTGCCTAATACCTAAGGGATTATCTAGGGATGAAGTCTTGATTAATTAATGTTTAGATTTGATTGTTATATGTTAAAGTGGATAGGCACTTGAGTTATTATTAAAACATAATAATTATGTTTATTGACATGTTATGATGTCAACCTTAATTCTAAAATCATCATTTGGCTTTGGTTTGTTTTTGGTCATTCAAACCATGAAAATTTGGCATGGCAAGGGTTTGACTATGAATTGAAGGAAATAATGAAGAGACTATGAATGTGATAGTTGAGCTGTGAGATGTTGGAAGCATGCCAAAAAATTTAGATCTGATGGTGAGTCATTCTTGGAGTGTTAGAGAATGGGTCACCATGATATTAGGGGTTTTTGAAATGCATGCAGTGATGAAAACAATAAAAGATAATGGAGTTTTGGATTTTTGCACAATGATTGTGATGATGGAAGAAAGATGAGAAAATAAAAGGGACTATTTTTAGACCAAGGAAGAAAGTTTACTTTAGGGCATTATGAGGTAAGTTTTTTTTTTTTTTTCCCTAAAAAATGACATTTGGTTTATACAGTAAATGTATGAAATGTGTATAGGGTTTTTTTTTTAAATGGTTGTTTTTATTTTTTAACCCTAGGGCAATTAGGGATTCGACCCTGTGGAAGGAGGAACCCCTCCACAGAATCAAATCCATGATTCAATTAAAACCCAACTTTAGTATAGAAGGTTAAGGATTATATGTTGAAAATGAAACCCTTATGTATTAAATTTCATGAATGAGAGTGGTTTTGTTTAGTTATTAATATGGATGTGTGTCAATTGAGTGTTATTGTATTTGTCAAAAAGTTGTGTTTGTAAAAATATTTGGACTTAATTTTGGTAGAGGTTCGAAATAGGATTTTTTAATCTTAAATATTTGACTGTGTTACTTTAGCATTGTTGTAAATTAAAATGGTAGTGTATTTATTTCATTATCAGGCTTGAGTTAAGGGTACAAACTAGGTTTTTAGTTGAATATTAATCAAATGTGTGTTATATAAATGCATCAAAATGTTGGAGTGTTAACTAAATGACTTAAATACATTATTTATATTAGGTTTCAAATCAGGGTTTTGCTATAATCATTTCTTGATTGTGTATATCTTTGACTCATTGAAATATAGTAAATGGTTGTGTATTTATCGATTCATTGATATATATAATGAATTGAATATGTGTAAATATTCATATAAGTTTATTGTGTATAAATATTTTATATATGACTCTACATAAATGTTTAGGTGTTGCTTGTGTGTCCATTTCAAAATGGCTTGGGATATTGTCTTAGGCCTAGGTTATGTTTGGATTTTTGGAATATATGAACTTGGTTTTCATTGGATTTGTTTGGCTGAGTATTTATTTTATTGTGATTTAAGAATGGCTAAGTGTTATTCTTTAGTAATCACTTATGCAAGAATAATGATATGGGATTGCTAAAAGTTATTGTTTGATCTTGTTTAGAATAATAAATCGAAGCTTTATGATTCAATTGTATGTATGTGACTTTGTGTCAATTAGGTGAAAATGATCATATTTTGGTTGGGTATAATTGTCTATGAGTTGATTGTATTTAAATGATTATTTATGTATGGTGAGTTGATCTTATATAATGTTTTATAGGACTATTGAATATCAACTTGAGTTAGTTTGTGTATCAATCGGGTATGTAAGTTTTAGTTATTTATGCATATGTTATTATGATTAAATTATGTGTTTTGGTTTAGTGTCGATTGTGTATAAACAAATATGAACCAATTGTGTGTAAATGATCTTCTTGTTGGACTGAAAATTAGTTTAATTCTTTATTTATCCTATACAAAGTTATGATTACTTTGTATTGGTTATTTATAAAAGTATTAAATTCATAAGTTTGGTAAACATATCAAGAATGGGTCAATATGTATACCATTGGTAATTATATATGATGATTTAACTATTATTTTTTATTCTATCTTCTTTAAACAAATTTGATATTAAGACTATATGATAGGGTCTTGGATGTTTATTAAACGTTTAGTTCAGACTAAGTTTTAATCATTTGTAAAATGGATGAAAATTGAACTATATTGGGTCTTAGATGTCTAATTAGGGATTAAACATGTGTCAAAATATTTCAATGATTTAATGTACCATAAGATATGTAATAGTATTTAATAGTTTATATTTTATATGTCAATGCATTTAATTTGGGTTTTGAATGTTGTGTGTTGTTAATATGATTTATATTTTGTTTAAATATGAATTTATATTTCTTGAGTAGGGTACTTGGAATATGAATATATATAAATACGTATATATGTAATTATAGATTATACATAAAGATGAATATATATTCTTTATGAATAGTTCATAAAATACACACACACACAAAAGTTAACACTTATGAATTATATGCATAGGTATATATATAAATGTATGATCATTTATATATATACATTTAAAATCTTTAGTCACTGATTTCTAAATGACATTATATATATATATATATATATATATATATATATATATATATATATATATATATATATATATATATATATATATATATATATATATATATATATATATATAATGTCATTTAGAAATCAGTGACTAAAGATTTTAAATGTATATAAATATAAGTGGATATACTTGATATACATATTTATGCAGATAATTTGGATTGTAAGTAGATATTTGTTTATAAGTGAATAGATTTACTCATATGCAAACTAGGACTTATATCATTAAATTATATTATGTTGTTTAGTTATAAATTATGAGAAAATTGATTAGTAACTAGTTATAATAATAAATATTGTATTTATTATTGTTTATTTTCTTAGGATTTATTGAGAAATTCCTAAATTGTATTATTTTATTTATAATACTTGTGAACACGGGATGTTTGTATGGAATTGGTAAATTCTTAATTTTTATGATGATTGTTAGAAAACAATTATATATGTACTATTTTTTTAGTGGAATATGGACTTAGGGTTGAATTAAAACTTAGGAAATAATTAGTTGATAATAAGTTTTTATTATTCAACATGAGATTATTTCAAGTATTTAATTGTTGTGACATTAATACTAGATCTGTATGAGAATTCCATAGAAATCTCATATTTTAATTGATTAGTAAATCTAGTATTAATGACATTAATGATTATTATCATGAGATGGTTCTCATGCATTTATTTAGAGTTATTAATATTTAGATTAAATAAAAATTTATTGTTTGTGATTATGATTGATCTAATAGATCATTAAACTATATGAAAACATTGGTCAAAACAATGTTTATAGTTAAACATTATCATTTCACATGTTTGATTATATGTATATATGCACTATATCATATTAGAATAGAATTATTTATTATATTTGCATGTAGTTAGAATCTTACAACACATAAATTTTAGTTGACTTCTGGATACATACACCATTATCATATGTTCATATATGAAGGGAGGGTCATTCTCTAGTTGGGAATTTTTTGAGGGATATATGATCTGTGGATAATGTAGAAAATCACTCTGATAATGCTCTCCCTCTCTTCCAATAATGAACTAATAGAGACTTTTACTCATGATTTCAGTTTATATATACATATGATGAGTTATGAATACTCGTTAGTTCTATGAAATTTTGTATTTCTTTATATTTATTTTGATATAAAAAATTATATTATTGTACTTGAAAATTAACATATTTGTTGCTCTTATTGTATAATATTATTGTATTAACTTTTAGTAGTTGGTTGAGTTATTATTCAATGGTTATATATTTTATGATGAATTAAAGTTGTAGTTATGTTGAATATGTTAAGTTGATCATTATATAAATAAATCATAACTGGTTTATTATAAAATATGCATTTAGTTAAAGATCAATTGACTTTTCTTAATTGAGAATAATTTAATCTAATTATTTAAGTAAATTTTTAAAATAAATAAAAACCCATTATTTGAGTTAAACCCAATGGGTTTCCAACATTGTGGTATCAGAGTTGAGGCTTGAATTCTAAGACTTAATGAGTCTGCCAATATATTTGTATTCACTTGTTATTTAGAAAAGATAATGGTTCATGGTAGACTTAGAGGTAAGGATACTTCAAACACCAACCCTCTAGTAGATCTAAACCAATTTATCGTAGGATAAATTACAAAGTTAGATCAAATTCTATTTATCATGCATGAAACTATGGACCAAATCATGACCTTAGCATAAGAAGTGCATGGAAATGTTGAGAAATTCAATCAAGAAGACCCTGAAGAGCACCATGTTTAGCAAGAAGCTCAGCAAGATCATAGGGATGATGAGGTGTCATAGGATGTGATGAATAGTGTAGCCACAGAACTTGCATGGGACATGAAGAAATTAAATCCTCATAAATTTGATAAAACTATATTTTGAAATGGTATTAAAGCTTGGTTGATGGAAATAGAAAAAGTACTTTAATATCTAAAACTACTCAAAAGTCACTAAGGTAGTTTGGGGAGAATATAAGTTTGTTGAAGAAGTAACAATGTGGTAGAAAAATAAGAAACTTGAGATGAATATTAACTCAACTACCACCATCTGGAAGTAATTCATGGTTTTGTTTAGATCACAATGGTTACCCTAGTTATATTTTGATCAAAAACTAATAGCTTTTTAAAATATGAAGAGATTTTTTAGTGAATGAGTACTAGAAATAGTTCACTAGGCTCCTAAAATATGTTTCTCATTATTAATTAGATGATAGGTTTCACATCCAAAACTTCATTATGGGATTAAAACCCCAAATTAGATGTGAGGTAGATGTGCATGGACCATCTACGATGGATCAAGTCTTTGAGAAGGTAGTTAATCAAGATTCAAAATTGAAGTCTCTTGCTCAAGTCAGAGAGAATTTTAAGAAGTTTAGAGGTTCTAAACCAACTCTTAAGAAAAAAAATTGGAAGAGGAATGAAAATTTCAAAAATTAGTTTAAGAATCAAAATGTTAAGTTTGATAACTTCTTGAATAACAAGAAAATGAATGGTAGATTCAAACCTGGTTTCAAAGAAAATTAATATTTATAAAGGAAAGGACCACCTAACAGATGTTTCATCTGTGGAGGTGATCACTATGCCAGAGAATGTATGCAAAGAAAATATAAAGAAAAATCTAAAGGTACTACGTAGCAAGGAAACTTTCAACAGATAATCTATGCAGCTATTAACAATCATCAAGATGATTTTTAAATTACACCTCTTGAGGTTTTAGGTAATATTTTTGGTCAATCTATTTTCATTTTTATCAAAATTGGAGCTACAGAGTATTTTATTTATCCATATATGCTTTATAAATTGTCTAATAAAGTTGGTTCAATGGAAAATGCATGGTTAGTGCAATATGGAAATGATGCCAAGGTCAAAGTTGATAAGTGCTTAGTGGAAATTAAGATTGAGTTACCTAAATTCACTACTATAATAGATATTTATGCAACTCCACTAGGGTCATATGATGTAATCTTAAGGGTGAATTGTCTTTTTAAGCATAAATAAAAAGTAATTGCTATCTAAATAAGGTAGAATATTAGGATAATTTTAGGAATCAAACTCGGATTTAAGGTGAGAAAAAGATGTTGAAACTCAAGAAGATTTCTACAATTTAGCTTAAGAAGACTCATAAGAAAGGATGTCAAACATTTATTGTTAAAATAAATGATATAAAATAAATAAAGGAATCATCTATTGAGGATTAGCTTTTCTTTAAGAATTTTTAGGATGTGTTTCTAGAGGAATTGCCACGATTATCACTTAAGCAGGGGATGATTTCTCAATAGACATAATATCTGGTCAGAACTGCAATTCAAGGCACCTTATAGGATGATGACTATAGATTTGGTTGACTTAAAATCTCAACTATAATATTTTTTATATAAATGGTTGATTTGACCAAGTGTGTCACCATGGAGTGCACCAATTATGTTTGTCAAGAAGGATGGTACTCTTCGCCTATGTATTGATTACAAGATGTTGAACAAAGTGACCATTAATAACAAGTATCCATTGCCTTGAATTGATGATTCCTTTGATAAAATACATGGGGTGATAGTTTTCTCTAAGATATATGAGCGGGATATCATCAGTTGAGGATTTGAGAAGAAGATATTCCTAAAATAGTATTCAGAACTCATTAGGGGCACTACAAATTTATAGTGTTGCCTTTCAGGTCAACAAATGCTCTAGTGGCATTTAAGAATCTCTTGAATAGTGTGTTTAGGGACTATCTAAATCACTTTGTGTTAATTTTTTGGATGATATCCTCATTTATTCTAAGAATGAGGAAGAACATCTACAACATCTAGAGTTAGTTTTGCAGTATTTGAGGAAGCACAAACTTTATGGTAAGTTGTCCAAATATATGTTTTTCATAGAAAATGCAATATTTGAGACATACTATCTTTGTAAATAGAATTTCAATTGATTTGGCAAAGATAAGAGTCATTATAGAGAGGCCAACACCCAAAATTTTGCATGAGATAAGAAGTTTTATGGGATTAACAGGGTATTATAGGAGATTTGTTCCAATTTTTTTGAAAATAGCTAACCCAATTACGTCTCTTCAGTGGAAAAATTAGAGTTATTTTTAGTCAAATAAGTGTGAGAAATATTTTTAAGAGTTGAAAAGGAGGCTTACATCAGAACTTCTGATAAGAGTTCCCGATCCTAATGGTTAGTTCTCAATAATCAATGATGCATCTGGGGACAGTCTTGGAGGATTTTTATGCAGGATGGTTCAATTGTAGCATATGAGTCGAGGAAGCTTAAACCATATGAGGTATATTATGCTTCACATTATTTGGAACTTACAGAAATTTTTCATGCTTTACAAGTTTGGGGGCATTATCTATTGATAAAACCATTCGAGCTCAAGACTGACAACTTGGGACTCAAATATATCTTCACCCAAATGAACTTGAATGCTCATCAGAGACATTGGTTAAAATTTTTATCTAACTATGATTTTGATATTAACTACATCAAGGACAAGGAAAATAGAGTTGTTGATGCCCTAAGTCTTAGAAGATATATGGTAGCATTGGCTACTATCAAGAGTACCTTTCATGATCAAGTTTTTAAATTATCCCCTAGAGATGAATTATATGAGAAAGTTAAGAAAGATTTGTCAGAAGATATTTAGAACCCTAAGTTTAAAGGATTCAAGTTGAAGAATGATGTCCTTTTGAATTACAATGATAGAATGTACATACTTGATAGAGAGAATTTGAGAAGCAAAGTGTTAAAGGAATTTCACGATGACCCTTATTCAGGTCATCCTAGAATGATTAAGCTAATACCTCTTTATTTTTGGAAAGGAATTAAAATGGATGTAATACATTTTATGTCTTGTTATTTGGAGTGTCAGCATGTGAAAGTTGAACATATGCATCTGGTAGGATTGTTGTATCCTCATAATATATTAGAATAGAAGTGGTAGGTAAGTAGCATGGACTTTGTCCAAGTTTTGTCATTATCATAGAACTGATATGACATGATCTTGGTGGTAGTTTAACAACTACTCAAGGTAACTCACTTTATACCAGAGAATTTGACTGATGATGCACTAATGCTTATGAAAATATTCATAAAAAAGTGTACCATTTACATAGGTTTCCAAACAAGAACATTTTAGATTGAGATCTGAGTATGACATATAGGTTTTGGTTAACTCTAAATTCAGTTTTAGGCACATAGTTGAATTTTATCACTACATATTATTTAGAAACAAATGGACAAATAGAGAGGGTAAACCAAGTTATATAAGATCTTCAAATGTATTGAATGGAGCACCAATACAAGTGGAAAGAGTATCTTCCACCGATAGAGTTTGCTTATATTAATTCTTATCAATTAACTTTAAAGATGGCTCCATTTGAATCATTGCATGGAAGGAGGTGTTGAACACCAATCAATTGGAATAAGATTGAAGAAAGGGTGGTATTTGGCCATAAAATGCTTATAGAAATGGAGGATCAGGTCAAGTTAATCAGACAAAAGTTTGTTGAATCTAATAATAGATAGAAAAGCTACGCTAATTTGAAAAGGACAACAAGACAATTTTATGTGGGTGATAAAATATTTATGAAGGTTAAACATCAGAAGAGCTTGATTAAGTTTGATAAATCGGTGAGGCTTTCATCGAGATATGTGGGACCCTTCGAGATCTTGAAATTGATCGATCTTATTATATTTAGGTTTGCCTTGCCACCAACTCTAGTTCTCTTACATAATGTTTTTCATGTGTCCTATATTAATAAGTATGTAGCTTATCATTTTCATAGTTTAGATTGAAATGCTTTACAAGTTCTGGTTCTCAGGGTAGTCACAGTAGAATAAGTCAGAATAATTGACAATTGCAAACTTACTTTGTGTAACAGGGAAGTGCCACAGTACAAGGTCTAGTAGGACTAATATTTTGAGGAAAGTGTCACTTTGAAAGACTATGATAAGTTCTAAAATTTGTTTCTACATTTATTTGTTTAGTGCATTTACAATTGTTATTTGATTTGCTACTATGTGTTATTTGATTTCAAAATTTTAATTTGAAATAAGTGTCATTGAGATAATGACCAATTTTAGAGAGAAAGATGTTACATCAGGATTTCTTCACTAAACTTCATTTGCTTATTAAGTAGATATTATAAGGTTAATATTGTTTAATTACTGATGTAGTAAACTATTTTCATTTTTGTTGATGTATGGACAGACATTGATTATTTTATGTGATTCATTACTCGATTGGTTAGTTGTATATGAGTTTTATATTCAAGTAAATTATGCTTATTTAGTATTACTATATTTTAATAATATTTTGTATTCATTATCATGGTTATGGGCTAACTACCATTTGCATTTATGAGGTGGATGTAGGAGAAAATTTACTCTCTAGATAGCTATGGAGGGAGAGTGTCATTAGGGAGGGTGTTTTAGATAGAAATATTAGAGGTGTAGAGATTCGACAATGTACCCAACACATACCACGTAGTGCAATAATGCATAATTAATTTAATTTTTATTGTGTTTGATTATTCATGATTAGTCATGTTTTATTTAGTTATGATTCATGTTTAGATGATATACAGTCTTATTACAGTTGTTACTATTTGTTGGAAAATAATGTGGTTGCCATTATTGAATGTTTTAGTTATATACATTTTGTATATGAATTTATTTTATGTTGTATGCATAACCTTTTCAAACAGGTACCTGCAAACATTCAATAGAAAAACATCATTAGAATATATGTGTGTGTGTGTGTGTGTGTGTGTGTGTGTGTGTGGCAAAGACTTAAATTCCATTTTGATCATATAACGAAAGGATTTTATTAAACTTACCTAACCTAGACCTAAGGAGGGTATCTAGGGTGACTTAGTTCCTAATACCTAAGGGATAATCTAGGGATGAAGTCTTTATTGATTAATGTTTAGCTTTGATTGTTATATATTAAAGTGGATAGGCATTCGAACTATTATTAAAACATAATAATTATGTTTATTGACATGTTATGATGTCAACCCTAATTCTAGAATCATTATTTAGTTTTGGTTTGTTTTTGGTCATTTGGACAATGCAAACTTGACATGCAGAGGGTTTGACTACGAGTCTGAGGAAATAATGAAGAGATTATGAATGTGGTGGTTGAACTATGAGATGTGGGAAGCATGCTGACAATTTTTGGTTTCATGGTGAGTCATTCTTGGAATGGTGGAGAATGGGTCGCCATGATATTAGGTGTTTTTGAAATGCATGTGGTGATGAAGAAAGCAATAAAAGAGAATATTTTTTTGTTTTTTGCATAGTAGCTGGGTTAACAGAGGAAAGAGGAGAAAATAAAAGGGACTATTTACAGACCAAGGAAGAAATTTTACTTTGAGGCATTACAAGGTAGGGTTTGCTTTTTTCGATTTTCTCTAAAAATCTATATTCAGGGTATACATTAAATGTATGGAATGTGTATAGTTTTTTTTAAATGATTATTTTTTTATTTTGAAACCCTATGGGGATCAGGTATTTAACCCTGTGGAAGGAGGAATCCCTCCACAGAATTGAATTCATGATTCAATTAAAACCTAACCTAAGTATAGAAGGTTAGGGATTATATGTTGAAAATGAAACCCTTGTGTATTAAATTGCATGATTGAGAGTGGTTTTATTTGGTTATTAATATGGCTATGTATCGACTAAGTGTTATTATATTTGTCAAAAAGTTGTGTGTTTTTAAAATAGTTTGGAAACATTGTTTTGGCAGAGGTTCAAAATAGAGTTTTCTAATGTTAAATATTTGACTATATTAATTTAGCATTATTATTTATTAAAATGGCAATGTATTTATTTTGTTATATGGCTTGGGTTAAGGGTATACGAATTGGGTTTTTCGTTGAATATTACTCAGCTATGTGTTATATAAATGTGTCAAAACATTGGAGTGTTAACGAAATGACTTAAATACATTGTTTAGATTAGGGATTTTCCATAATCATTACTTGACTATGTATGTCTTTGATTCATTGAAATATAGTAAATGGTTATGTATTTCTTGATTCGTTGATATATATAATGAATCGACTATGTGTAAATATACATATAAGTTGACTATGTATAAATACTTTGTATACGACTGTGTATAAATGTTTAGGTGTTGGTTGTGTATCCATTTCAATAAACAACTTGGGATATTGTCTTAGGCCAGGGTTATGCTTGAATTTTTGAAATATATGAAATTAGTTTTCAATGGATTTGTTTGGCCGAGTATTTATCTTATTTCAATTTAAGAATGGCTAAGTGTTATTCTTTAGTAATCCTTTGTACATGAATAATGATATGGGATTACTACAAGTTGTTGTTCGATCTTGCTTAGAATGATAAGTCAATAGCTTATGATTTGAATGTATTTATGTGACCATGTTTTTATTGGGTGAAAATTATTTTATGTTGGTTGGGTATGATTCTCTGTGAGTCAATTGTATTTAAATAATTATTTGTGTATGGTGAGTCGATCTTACATAATGTTATATGAAACAGTTGAATATTGACTTGAGTTAGTTTGTGTATCGATTGGGTATGCAAGTTTTAGTTATTTGTGCATATGTTATTGTGAGTCGACTGTATATTTTGGTTTAGTGTCGATAGTGTATAAACAACTATGAACCGATCATGTGTAAATGATCTTCTTGTTGGACTAGAAATTAGTTTAATTCATTGTTTATCCTATCACAGAGTTATTATTACTTTGTATTGGTTATATATACAAGTATTAAATTTATAGGTTTTGTAAATGTATCAAGAATAGGTCAATATTTATATTGTTGGTAATTGTATATGATGACTGGACTATTATTATTTATTTCAAGTTCTTTGAACAAATTTGATATTAAGACTATATGATGGAGTCTTGGATGTTTCTTAAACGTTTGGTTCATACTGAGTTTTAATCATTTGTAAAATGGATGGAAATTGAATTATATTGGGCCTTAGATGTTTAATTAAGGATTAAACATATGTTGAAAGATTTCAATGAGTTAATGCACCATAGGGTACGTAACAATATTTAATACTTTATGTTTTGTATGCCAATGCATTTAATTTGGGTTTTGAATGTTGTGTGGTGTTAATGTGATTTATATTTTATTTAAATATGAATTTATATTTCTTAAGGTACTTAGAATATGAACATATATAAATGTGTATATATGTAATTATGAATTATACATAAAAACAAATATATATTTTTTATGAATAGTGCATAAAAATATATACATGTGTATGTACGCACATGTGTGCATATATGTAACACTTATGAATTATCCACATAAGTATATATTTAAATGTATAACCCCATATATATATATATATATATATCCTTAGCCATTGATTTCTAAATGTCATATATATATATATATATATATATATATATATATATATATATATATATATATATATATATATATATATATATATATATATATATGACATTTAGAAATCAATGGCTAAGGGTTTTAAATGTATATAAATCTAAGTGGATATACTTGATATACATGTTTATGTAGATAATTTGAGTTGTAAGTAGATATTTATTTGTAAGTGAATATATTTATTTATATGTAAACTAGAACTTGTATTATTAATTTATATTATGTTGTTCAATTATAAATTATGAAGAAATTGATTAGTAGCTGATTAAAATAATAAATGTTGTATTTATTATTGTTGATTTGCTTAGAATTTATTGAGAAATTTTTGAATTGTACTATTTTATTTATAATAATTGTGAACACAAGATGTTTGTATGAAATTGGTAAATTCTTAAATATTATGATGATTGTTAGAAAACAATTATATATAGAATATTTCCTTATTGGAATATGGACTTATAGTTATATTGAAACTTAAGAAATAATTAGTTGATAATAAGTTATTATTCAACATGAGATTATTTCAAGTATTTCTTGTATTTAATTGTTGTGGCATTGATACTAGATTTATATGAGAATTTTATGGAAATCTTGTATTTTGATTGATTAGTAAATTTGGAATTAATGACATTAATAATTATTATTGTGAGAGGGTTTTCATGCACATATTTAAAGTCATTAATACTTAGATTAAATAAAATCTGATTAAGTGTGTGTGTAATTATGATTGATCTAATACATCATTAAACTATTAAAAAAATTGAACAAAGTAATGTTTATAGTTAAATGTTATCATTTCCCCTATTTGATTATATGCATGTATGGACGATATCATGTTAGAATAAAAAAAAATTATGATATATTGCATGTAGTTAAAATATTATAACACACTGGTTCTAGTTGATTTCTTGATACTTGCACTATTATCATTTGTTCATCTGTGAAGGGAGTGTCATTCACTAGTTAGATATTGTGCAGAAGATCTAGGTTTTGTGGTTGGTGTGGAAAAGCACTCTAATGATGCTCTCCCTCTCCTCCAGTACTCAGTTGATAGAGATTTTTACTCATGATTTCAGTTTATATATACATATGATGGGTTATGGATACTCGTTAGTTCAGTAGAACTTTGTATTTATTTATATTTACTCTAATGTAAAAATATTTTATTATTGTACTTGATAAACAATAAATTCGCTACTCTTATTATATAATATTATTGTATTAACTTTTAACAATTCATTGAGTTATTATTTAACAATTATACATTTTGTGATGGATTAAATTTATAGTTATGTTGAATATGTTAAGTTGATCATTATCTAAATGAATCATAACTGGTTTATTATGAAAGATAAATTTAGTTAAAGATCAATTGACTTTCCTAATTGAGAATAATTTGATTTGATTGTTTAAGTTTAAAAAAAATTCCCCTTTTTCGAGCTAAACCCAGTGGAGTTCTAACAAAGATTTTGACATCTGCAGACATCTTTTGTTCATTAGAGAGAGTTTTTTAGACTTCTATTGCTAACAACTGGTTTATATAAATTCGGACCCCACGGGATTACAAACCCATTTTTTGAACCTGTTTGACCATTTTGAAAGGAGATTATCACTTTCAAATTCCATTTTTATCACTACCACTTTTGGGTATTCTTGAATTGGTCACTTTCACATATTGATGTTTGCTTTTTGGAGGAGCTTTTGCATTGTTCTAGACTTTGTATTCCAACATCATCAATGACTATTATAATTTAGATAAAATCATAAATAAAACATACATCTCTCTATTATTTCTTTTCTCCTTTCAATTGTCAATTATTCAAGGTACTTTCATTCTTCCACACATAAATTAGGTCTTTGTTATTGTATTACTAATATTTATTGTACTTAGGTTTGATATACCCATTGTGCAACCCATTTTATGTGGTTGGTGTAGTGTTTTGAATATTTATGCATCATCCACATAAAATAGATAGTAACCATGAGATGTAAATAAATGAACAAAATATGCAAAGACAACAAGATACTAGCAAACATACACTAATCCAAACGTGGAAGATAATAACATATCAATAAACTATATTCACCAAAGTAAATAAATGAAGAGTATAAGGTTATGAATACTTACCTTGGATTGACTTGTTTATGCAACAATCTCTTCCTTGGATCAAGTGGCACTTTGAAAGAGATGTAGATGAAGCTCAAGATGGAAAAACAAACACCTAAATATCTTTATTTTGGGACTCCAAAGACTACGTCTAGCTTTCTAGTTCAAGTGTAAGTTCCTTAGCTATAATTCATCTTCTTCTTACTACGGTGGATTCGTGTGTGTAAGCGAAGCATATTAGATTTATTGCCTTTGAGAAATGACAAAGGGGAACCATATAAGTACAACTCAAAATGTAAAAATTCACAACTCAAATTTAGCCAATGTCATCAACCCGGTCAATGATGTTGGCCAAGTGGGAGCACTGCAAATCCCATGACATCAAGAAGAAACAAATAAATAGGAAGAAGAGGAGCAAAAAGGGAGAACAAGAACTCTAAGATGAAAAATAAAAAAATGGCATGGCATGAATGAATGAGGAAAATATGGTGCATGATCATCAAGAAATCTTTGGCAAATAAATATGAACCAACTGACCCCTATCCCGATGCACTCCTTGCGACGTGCACTTTGAGAAAGGTTTTGTAAAAGAAATTGTCATTAATATAAAATAATGTGTACACACCAAAAACCCTAAGTCTATCGACGAGATAATGGCAAGGAATAAAGTCAAAAGCTTTTCAAAAGTCTACAAAGCAAAAATAAACTTAGTGCATTTTTTATTTAACCTCCTCATATAGAATTCAAAGTGAAAATATGATCATTAGTGCAATGATTCTTCCTAAACCCTACTTGTCCCTTAGCTCCAAACGTTTTGATGTTTATAGCAGTTACAAAGATTTTGCAAGTATATGACAAATCATGATAGTTCTATAATTATTAAGATCATTTTGGTCCCATATTTGTTTATCGAATGGATGATATGGTTTATCTAAGAAGTGGTAATGAATAGGCTTAGGGTTAATAAATGTGCAATGTTGGTTCAACACATTGTAAAGGTTAAAGGCATAGTCAAACCAAGTTGAAAGATAATATATAGCACAAACGGGTTCTTAAGAGAAAGATCCTCAAAAAGGTTTGGAAGCAAATTTAAGCTAATAGAAAATGGCTTTACACTTTGTTTTGTTTTTGTACTTCTTTTCATAATAGACTTGGTTAACATTTAGATATTCTTACAATTGAAGTCAAACCAACCATTATGAGGGCAATGGCCAACACTAGGTTGGTGGGGCATATGGGTTGAATGGAGGAAAGTTTGTAACATTAATGGGAAAATGGCTTAGGTAAAAAAGTGAGCATGCTCAACCAAGGTATGGATAACATAGGTTGAAAGAAATTTTTTAAAAGGACATTAACGTACAAGAAAAGTAAGAAGTCACATCATCATATGCAATTACAAATGGAGTCACATATATTTGTAATCGCATATGATGAAGTGCGTCAAGAAAAATAAGATATGATACCCATAAGAATATAGCATGGGCATCTTTACCCTCCACCTAGATAAAGAGGGCTAAATGGCTTCTATATAGGCATATAATTCCTTAAGATTCTTTAAAACCGAGATGGTGTGTCAACCGATGCATTGATATTCGAGAATAGCCTAAAAAAATAAGATGTAGGTTTTCATTAATCTCGTGAGTTTCCATGAAGAATATCATATTCATATTGTAAATTGAATTTCTTATATATAGGAGTCTCAATCCCTCATGTTACAAGGAAGATTAAGCAGATGATAGAGGTGATTATGATTTAAACCACCCTAGGCGAGGTGCATGTTTAACCCATGCTCTACCATACTAAGTGAATGCCCACTTCCCCACTCTAAATGAATGCACACTTCCCTTACTTCTGAGCTTCAACTAATTTTAATATATTATCTGTCAATTCTTCATACTAAATTTGTGTGAGATCCATGTCCATGTAAATCTTCTCTAAAATACTAAAAAAAAATTGAAAGCATCAGAGCCTAACTTGAGAGCCTCATGGATCTCTTGGATTGTCTTTCTATACCAAAATCTTTGTTTCGCGGAACTCAACCGAATTGTCATCTCTCTTTAATACCTTTAAGATCAATAAAATATTCAACAAAAACTCGATACTTAATAGGTGACAAACTATTATGAACATAAAATTAAATTATTTAACGGTGATGTATTTAAAGCTTAGATCAATGAATATTTTTTAGATCAAAAATGAACAAAGTTTAGTGACACATTTACATTGTTATAGTCATAGCTAAATTTCAGCATTTCTTCCCTCTTTCCAATTGTTTGCAAGGGAAACTTAGAGCTAGCGCTACACTCCAAAGAAAGTAAGAAGACAGCGTCAATGTAAAGATATGCATTTAACAGGAAGCAAACCTTACAAAAAGATGACATTGAATCATCTCTGACCCAAAATACATAAAAACAACTATAAAAACACTCCACACACCCAGAGACTCTTTTTTTTCTTTTTTCTTAAATTAAAAAAAAAAAAGTTTTCCCACAATTCACTAGACAAAACCTAACAAAACGCCCTGCACCATACAGTTACATCCTCTCAACCCGTCGATCTTTTCAGTGAACAGCTCTATCCACCATCATGTTAGCGTTCAACCCGTGGCAGCATCATACAGAGGCGCCTGAAATGAATATTCATTCCATCATATATCCATCATAATACCCAATCCAAAAAATAATAATTTAAAACCGTCCCATGTGTGAGGATTATACCGGACTCTCTTGGTGCACTGCACCTGAAGCATTCCATACGGCTCGCAAAGTTGTGTTCGTTACATCCTGACCTGCCATTTCAAAAACCAAAAACACGCCTCACCCATCAGATATTTCAAATCAATTCGCTGGCTGTAACCAGACATATTTCCAGTCATAACCAGACAATCACCTGGTGCGTGAAATCTTGTCAATCGAAGCAAACGAAAGTTAGTAAATGTGCTATGGTACCCAATTTGAGCCACCAAAAATAACGAACAAGAATGAACAAAAGGGCATTTACCTGCCACAAATCCAATCACCGGATTTCCATCCAGAACGTCCGCCAGATCCGAAGCCAAAGCCGCCGCCTCTAGATCCTCCCCGCCCTCCAGAGGGTTCGTATCCCCCACCTCCTCCGCCAGATTCCTCCTTACCTGATCCACATTTAAAGCAGCTTGAACGGCTGGCGAAATTGTGTGCGCCACAGCCTCCCGCAGAACAATACCAATCCCCAGGCCTAACATCAGACCCTCCACCAAAACCGCTGCCGCCTCCATACCCATAACCTCCCGCGCCTCCTCTGCTGAAGCTCCCATAATCACCCCTATCATCCCCACGGGACCCTCCTGGCCTTGGATCCCCACACTTCTGGCACGAATCCCTCCTGCTGAAATTAAGGTGTTGGCACGACGAACAGTTCCAGTCCCCCGGCTTGCGATTCATTTTTCCAAAATTGACGCAGCCCTTACAATGCTGAAGCACACTACATAACAACAAACATCAACGTTACAGCATTCAGTATTTATCATAATCAAGCCAAATTCCGAAGTGCCTTGCGTTGCAACAAAAAAACATTAATAGGATTGCTTTCTTCTGTGCTGCAAGCCATACATAATTCAAACATAAAATATGCAAATCCCTTGCCGTGGCCCATTTAGGGCAGATTTACAAAGATTCTACAGCAAATTTTCAATCTGGCCAGGACAAAAAGGGCAAATTTAAGAGAAACAATTCAAATAAATGCCTGATTTCAAGGCTTGAATTTGAAGCCAAGACTGAAAAAGATCCTAGCGAAAATCACAGATTCCGCTTATCTGCCGAAACCGTTATAACGGACGAGAAAACAAAATGCGTTCTAGGCGGAATTGACAAAACTAGCATACAAACAAACGAAAACAAACAGGAAAAAAACACTGGCACATACTCACATTTTAAAAAACAAATAGCGCTTGCTTTATTATCAGTTAAATATCCCGAACAGGTCATTAAATTAAAATTTAACAGGCATGCCAGAGGAAACAACTTTCAGATATTTTAAAGCAAAATGTAATTCGGCCGCAGTTTACAAAGAAAACGCAATGTTATAATTTAAGTCTAAAAATAGAGTCAGCACTATCGGATAAGTTGTACCGAGCAAGACAAAAGAGCTGTCATCTCAGCAAGGGAGCGAGGGCTAGCTAATCAGGCAGTTTTAATTCTGGAAACGAAACCCGCGGCCCAGGCCAAAATTTTCAACCCTAACAACAAAAAAAAGGAGAGGACAAAAACTCGGAATTTAATGTCACGGCAGAGAGGAATTTTAAGTTCAAATCCAAAAATAACCTGGCGAGCCGTACTTCACCACCGAATCACAGAAAGATGCATGATAAATCCAAACAATGGACAAGGGATGCAAACAACCGTAAGTGCAAAAACTCAACAAGATCCCCGGGGAAATCCGAAATTTTCGTTTCCAGAATCTGGAAAATAAAATTGAAAAACAAACACACATTTAACAGACTTACAATTGAATTAGTTAAAATACAGAGGCCTTATTTCCGCTATTATGAATTACAGAAGAGAGAGAAAAAACTACTGCAATTGTGTTTGTATGAGCCGTTCTGTTGTGTGTTTAGACCGGCCGGTTTCGTCAATTTATAATTGTCGGCTCCGCCATTGTCGTCGGTGGATTTGTTTCTCGGCGGCCGTATTCCCCTCTTCCCGGTGAAATTGAATTCGTTATAGCTTTCTAGATTTGCATGAAAGAATGGCATTTATGCTTAATTTGGTGCTGCAAAGCGAAACTTTAATTGATTCTCTTCTGTGTAAGTACTTGCATTTTCCCCTCAATTGGAGTTAAATAAATTTGAGGTCCATTCAATTAGATCCGGCGAATCTCCACTTGGGCGGTCAAAGCACATGATCCTATCAATGGACAAAGATTCAAGAGTAAATAAAATCAACCAACACTCGCACCGACCATTAAAAAAGATATGTTTTCGCTTCTGTTATTTATATAATCATCATAATTAAAGGTCGTACTTCACCTTCTACTTCACCTCTCAACTTAACGTGACGCCCTTTACATTGCCCCCACCTAAACTTGGCCCCACGCTTTCGCTTTTTTTTTAAAAAAAATTGTATATTATGTGATTAGAAATCTGGGAGAAAGCCTTGACGGAGAGCAGGGTTTGAACCCGAGGCGTCTGGGTGGTAGGCCTCAACCCTACCTCTAGGCTCTATGCTTTTTTAGTCGTTAAATTGTATGGCTCTTCCACTTTTTAAATTGTATTGTTTAGTTATTTATCGATTATTGATTTAAATAAGAGATTATTATGGTAATTGTTGATTTATTTATTTCATTTTACTCCATTTTTTTTTAAATGTTTTTATGTATTTTTCTAGTGTAGATATTTAGTTTTGGTCACTTTTGTATTTAAATTGAGATTTA
Organism: Torreya grandis; assembly: GCA_037957365.1. Classification (NCBI taxonomy): domain Eukaryota; kingdom Viridiplantae; phylum Streptophyta; class Pinopsida; order Cupressales; family Taxaceae; genus Torreya; species Torreya grandis. Next base: position 1,285,703 of record JARHVA010002856.1, read on the forward strand.
GTTCAATTTCTAGTACACGACGCAATTTAAATTTAGAAATCATTTGAAGTCTCAAGTTTATTAGCCTAAGTGGTTTAATTGCTCAGAAATATGGCGAGGCTTGCTTATTTGGGGTATTACCCTATATGCACCAATAACCTAACTCAGTTTCAACCCTAGTCAAATTACGACCAAGTAATTTGACACTTTTGGTTTATTGAGCTATTAATTGAAAATATTTAAAACAATTGTCAAAAGTCAAAAAGTACTAAGCAAGATTAATTACACTGTAAATCTTAATTAACTTACCTAAACAAAAATTTTAAGTTGAATTAGTGAATTTCATTTATCTAAATTTTTTTTTAGCTAAATATAAAATCAAAGGTCAAAGAAACTAATAAAGTGATTTATTAATTCCTAAATATTCCAAAAAGGTGAGCCACGACCTCACAAATATCTAAAGTGAGTTGTTATGGCTCATAAATATCTGAAATTGAAGTGTCAATACTTCGTGAATGCTTTGTCCCATTTCATAGTTAGCCCGACTTAACAAAGATTATTTTAGACTCAACCAAAGTTAGAATTTAACCTAACCTCCCTAGGGTTAGAGTTAGTTCTTAGAGTTATAAATACAAGTGCCCACACTACATGCCAACAAGCTTTTGTGTGTAAGGTTATTCTACGGGAATACCTTCAATAAGCCATTGAGAGTAGTGTTATAATGCCAATTTTATGCCAAGGTTCACACCAAGCCACAAGTGACATTTGGAGAAGTGTTGTCACCATGGAGAAGCATTGACAAGAGTCTCTAATGTCATAGACCGAACACGAACATCTTTATGCCAACAAGTAGACATCAATTTTGACAAAGGAGGTAAAATACTTGTGTTATTTTTATCTCTATTTTATGATCTTGTTCATTATGTTATGTTCCCCTTAGTTCTTAGACAAGAGTGTTTAGTTCTAGTGTATTGTTATGCCCGGATTTTGATCATTTTGACTAACAAAGAACTAATCAATGTTTCTATGCTCTTCAAACTCTTAAGATACATAATGGCATGTCTGGTGCGACCACACATTCCATATGGCCAAAGAGAATGATGTGCAACCTTTAGTTTTTCTAACAAAAGTATTTAATTCTTCAAGTTTAGAGTTTTGTCCTTAGAAATCCCAACATTCTATTTTTTTGGTAATCGGCAACTTCACCATTCCCATGCTTTGTTTATAATATTTATTTGTGTAGAAACAATGGCTTCAAAATGGTAGCTTTAACCTATTAAATGATGACATCGTTATTTGTAATCGACGGCTTCGACCCTACTAAACAACTTCACAAAGAATGTTGGTTATTGATTTGCTTTTTGGCTTAAAGACAAGCAAACCCCTTAACATTTTTGCAAAAACTAAGGTGGAAAGAGAGAGGCCTAAATACTTCTAAATCTCACATACACTTTTATTTGGTACTTAAAATCAACCTAACCAAACTTGTATTTTAGTATTTTCAAAGTTTTTACAAGTGTAAACAAGGCCAAGGGGTCAAAATTTCCATCACATTTGCATTGGTACCATAAAAAAGAACATACACTTTAATTAGAGCTCTTAAGAGCTTTTTCATTTTTTATTTATTCCTTGTTATTAGCTAGTTTCAAAGTTCATAGATTAGATTTTTTGTTTGTGACAAATCAAAAACTATTGCATGTATGCTCTCCCCTCATCCCCTATAGGGAACTTGGATAACCAAAAATGCTTGGTTTATTGCTTTGTTTGTTTCGTATTGTCAGAAAGAATGTTGTGTATGCTCTTCCTAAGCTCCAAGTGACTTGGGTGACCTAGAAATGACCTCTAACGTCTTTTCATTTTAGTTTTTTGCATTCATCTTATAGGCGGGAGCTTGGTTATTCCTCATAAGTTCTTTAGGGTGTGTTGACCTAGGGTTACATCTTCCAGCAACATTTATATCCCAGTCCACAATGGGGTATATAAACTAGGCACGTGATACTGGGATTGTTAGGGAGCAGCGAGCCTCTCTGATCCTAATCAAAATCCAGGTCAGGTCTTGTTAAATATTAGAGTTCACTAAGTAGTACATCGCTGAAGTCATTGTGCAAAGGAATAAACCTTTACATAATAAGTTAGCGAGTATGAATCTAATTGACATGATTGTGCCCTTGTGTTAGCCACACTTGGGACCATTTGTGTGTTTCAAAAAATATAAATTTTATTTAACCCCACTTTTTACAGAATTTATTACCAAATGTCGAGTGCTTCTCACTTTAATTTCATGCCACATACTAATGTTTGAGAGACAAAGGGAGGATTAAAAACTATACCTACACTCGTTCTTTAATTTTTGGATTAACATTTAATTCCTCACAAGCATTGGTATTGTTGACCACTTTTTGCCCAACAGGGCAAAAAATTAGTTCCCTTCTTCCCCTGCTGTTCAAGGCCAATTCATTTTTTATATTTGCACAAGTCCAGGAATTTCTACAGACTCTGCAAGTCCATTTCTACGAACTCTGCAAGTTTCTACGGACTTCACAAGTTTTTCTACGAACTCAGCAGGTGTAATCCTTGGCAGATAAAAAAATCAATTTCAGAGAGTATGGGGTTTTACAAAGCTTCTTCGGGCTCTTGTATGAAGAAAATCAGAAGAAGAGTTAGCACTTTTGAACTGTTGAACCGGTTCAATCACTTGGTTCAATGCCTTGGTTCAATTGGCGAGTTCATTAGCAAAGTTCAAATGCCTTGGTTCATCGGCTTAGTTCAACGCTTCGGCTTAGTTCAACGCTTCAGCAAGTTTATCGACGCGCAGCATTGAACTATTGAACCGGTTCAATCACTTGGTTTAACGCGTTGGTTCAATCACTTGGTTCAACGCCTCCAGTTCAACGCACAAGTTCAACGGCTGAGGCGAGCAAGAAAAGTTCAAAGACTTAGTTCAATGGGCTCGGTGCGCAGCATTGAACCGTTGAACCGGTTCAAGCGAATGGTTCAACAAGTGGTTCAAATAGACAGATTATTGGCTTGGTTTAATCAGCTCGGTGCCCAGCCTTGAACCGTTGAACTGATTGAACTGTTGAACCTTTTTGGTTCAACGAGTTGGTTCAACGGCTTGGTTCAAGGGTGCGTCCCAAGGTCGAGGATAGGTACCCTTGCAGAGGGCAGTCTTGGGTTTAAGAGCCCTTGTGGAGGGCAAGAACTTTTCAAAAGGAGCCAAAGAGGTAAGTCGGCAGAATTTCACCAAAGTTCGAAGGAATTCACTAAAAGGCCGCAGTAACAGAGCCTGAAGGAAGAAGCCAGCCTGAAGGGTATGTGCCCTTACGGGGGGCTCTCATCGAGGATGATGGACTGTTCTTAAAAAGATGAGGGTCTTTTCCCTTTCGAGAAGGATAAACAAAGGAAATCAAAGCAACCAATTCTCGCAAACTTTTTGCCCGCAGAAAAAGGCCCGAAGCAGAAAACTCGAAAGAGCGACCCGCCAAAGAGCCGAAGGAGAGTCCAAGGGTGACGAGCCCGAGGACGTCAAATTTAAGGCTGCAAAATAGCCGTTGTTTTTTAAAAATTGCTTGCGCACCAACTATGGAATGAGCCCAAAGAATGCAGCGACCTGTCATAAGATCACCTTTAAGGGCTGAAGGAGCAGAAGAAGACAAAGTAGAAAAAGGACAAAGAGCCCAGGGAAAAAGAGAAGGCAAAATGGCCAAGCAAAGGAGCAGAAGAAGTGATCCAAGTGACGCAAGAAAGTGTCGATTCAAGAAGTTATTTCAGTGGTTGACACAGTACCTACCATGCGATTATCAAAGAGGCACAAATAGTGTAGCGCGACTTATTTTTCTTTAAATATGCATTGAAGATTAGGCAAACTATGTGGCTCATAAATTCAAACCCTGACAGGGGCTGACACAGCATTATATTCAAACGGCTTCCTCATCCCAATGCTCGAAAGGCACATGGGTCACTTGTAAAAAGGGTGCCAAAAGGCCTCTTTTCTTCTTCTATATATTGGAGACTTGTCATTTGAGAAAGGATCTTCCACATTTGTAAGGCGTAGCCCTAGCAAATTTTCACCTGAATCAATAAATGCATTTTTTACCTCTATCCTTGTTAGATATCTCTATGTATGTTTGAGTGTTAGTTTGTGTTTAGTCATTGCTTCTTGATGCTTCCACAGGTTCAACACCAACATACCTAGTGTCTATAAGGTGCCATTTTTGCAACTGACAAGGAGAGCTGTATTTGGAAGTGCAGAAATAGAATAAATTACTATACAGTTTGCCTTTCCATAGCACCTTTGGTGAGTCTCTGTTTTCTGTATTTTCCATTAAAGCCTCCCTACCAAGCTTCTTGTAACTTGGTCCTTCTACCAGTTTGAAGTGTATGTATGTGTTTGTTTGATTTAAGTGTGAGTGTGAGAAGGTTGGGTCATTTTGGTGCATCACCCTTTTTAGAGTAGATTTTTTTTCCTGTAATCCTTCTCTCTTTTCACCCCCCCTCATTATATATCTATATACCTGTATTAGCACTTACTAAAACAACTCAGATGCATCAAAGGGAGCTAGCCCTTACCTAGAGACTCTCCCCTCCAGCTTCGTCAGTCCCACAGACAAGAGGGGAGTTTCCATTATTGCGTGTGGAAGGGCGGTAGCTCGGCATCCTGCCCCCGGGTGCAATCCACTATGTCAACAGTTTTTGGCACGCCCGGTGGGACCCAGTTTTACAACTTAGTAAGGTTTTAGGATTGATGTTGGTCCTGTTACAGCAAATCAACTATTTACAGCATCTAGCGACTCCACTGGTAAGAACTTCATTTCCTAATCAAAGACCAGTCTGACTTCCTATGCCTAAAGTCACCACACGATCTACTTCTAAGGGCATCTCTTTCGAATTTGTTGAATTGCCTTTGAACTTAGAAAAAAGACTGAGGCTTGAGAAGACCCATCCTTATTCAGCAAACCACTCTCCCAGGCCTGTTGTAAGGAATGCATACGTAGCAAGGCCGCAGTTACATCCCATCCCAGTTATGGCATTACCCTTTGTGGCTTTTTGTGGTTAGAGCCCCTTGAATCTCCCATGTTATGACCAAATTCTGGGAGCAGCCCTAAAAAATGTGCCTTCTTTCGATGGAGAGGGGCCCATTACAGTCATCGAGCACATTAGAAATATTGCTAACCTCTACAATATTCACAATGTCATGGAGGAAAATATCGCAATCAAATTGCTGGCATTGTCTCTCAAGGGCAAAGCTATTGACTAGTACGGGACTTTGCCTATAAATTCAATCCATTTCTGGAATGAATTGGGTACTCAATTGACGGACCGTTTTGGAGAAAAGAGCGACCACATCTTGCTTGCTGAGCAACTGACGACCATGAAAAGAGCCCCACATGAATATATGCAAGATTTCAACACGTGATTTTAGAAGACATGGGATAGAATCCCCATTCTGGTAAGACCAACTGCTAGCTATGCTTTCCTTATTATTTAAGAGCATTGAACAGTGATATTACTGTTATGATACAATCCATGGGAGGGCACGTGTTGTCTGCTGCCTATGACATAGCCATAGCAGCTGAAAATTGCTTAGTACAGGCTGGTAAAATAGCCCCTAGACCCCATATGCCACTTTTCCCAAAAATGCTACCTATAATTCAGGCCATTGCTCCCACATTAGCTCCTTTGCCTAGCATAGAGAAACTAGCTATTGCTCCATCCAATGAGCTTCATGAAGTTAAGAGTCTGTTGCAGAGTATGTCGAATGAACTTGTAGCTCTTAAAAAGTAGCAAGCTCAAAGCAACAGACCAAACCAAGGATACCAGCAGTATGGTCAAGCTCCAAGACCCCCTTTCCAAAATTACAATCAAGGACAGGGTCAACTTACTCAAACCAAACCTTTCCAAGGCTACAACCCAGGCCCCCCTTCATCATCTAAGGTCATGGTGCCTGTTCAGAACAACCTGGTGTAGGAACATCCAAGTTGTTCAACCATGGGATATGGTCAGGAGTAAGCCGTTTATACAAATGAGATGATGGGTTATTACCCAAATGTGCAAGACAATCAGGCAGCCGCTCATTCCCAGGTCTTCGAGGCTCCAATGCAACCCAACACAAGCAACAGTCAGAGTCAGCCTGACTCTACTCTTATGAACCACTTGGAAGGTGAGTTTTGTGTAATCAATTATGTGGGTGTTGCAGACAATCAGGCTAACTATGTTGCTGCCAACACAAGATTCAAGAGGAGAGCAATGGGAGAAGCCCAGGCTACTACCCAAACGGTAGCAACACCTTCTCCATCACACTCAAATCAAAAGGTCCCAAACTTTAGACCGCCATTTGTACCTTCAGCCCCTCAGCCTGCACCTCAAGTTGGAATTAGCCCCAAAGAAAGCTTGAAGGGAGGCAGTCCTCAAGTCAATGTGGTGGACCAGATGAAGAAGATGCATATGAACATCTCCTTATGGGATTCATTGTCTCTACCAGGACAAAAGGACATGCTACAAAGGGAATTGCATGAGCTGGATCGACAAGCTGTCCTAGCAAGCACCGATAATGTCTTGATTATGAATGGACAACCTTCCACTTCAGGCCAGGTCAAGAAAGAAAAGAAAATTCCCCCTTTCTGTGTCCTTGGTCATAGGAGATTTCTTGGTGCACAACTGCATCATTGATAGTGGGGCTAGTACCTCAGTAATGCCCAAGTGTATAGCTGACAAGCTGGGACTGAAATATGAAGAGATGAATAAGGGAGTTCTACAGCTGGATGGGACATCTGCAAAGATAGTTGGGATAATGAGGGGTTTGAGCTTGACATTACATGCTTGCCCAACTTTCTCAGTTCCCCATGATATAGTAGTGGCAAATGTTCCTCCTTATTTTGCCATTTGCTTAACCAAGGACTTCACATCCAAGATAGGTGGCTATCTAGCAGCGAAATGGTCCTATCTGGTTTTTAGAAACAAGTATGGGACCAAGGTAAAGACTAAATTCAAGCCACTCCACAGGGACCATCTAGAATCATATTCGCTCAAGGTAGCAAACGTCAACTACACCATTATCGACTAAGAAGAGTCCCAAACAGACCAATCTCCATCCTCTGCTCTTGAAGGAGTTGTAGACCTACTCTTGGATGAATGGGGAAGTGATAACTTCGAGCATGACCCTTACAAGTTCATAGAGGAGGCAGGCCTTGGAGTCTACTACATACATGAAAGGGGTACCTTCATACCAAATGTAATGAAGGCAAGCCAAGAGGACCTAGGTCTATGGCAGCTGTACTTTGACGGTTCTAGAAGTAGGTTGGGAGCTGGTGGTGGAGCGATGTTAGTCTCCCCCTCAAAGGAGAGATACTTTTCAGCTTTTTGTTTCCAATTTTCTTGCACAAGCAATGTTACACAATATGAGTCCCTTATCCATGGTCTGGAATGGGCAAGGAAAAGAGGAATCAAGAAGTTGCAAGTTTTGGGTGACAGCGAGCTGATTGTAAATCAGGTGAGAGGCCAAAATCTGACAAAAAATTCTTTGTTGAAGTCCTACAAGCATAGGGTCTGGGACTTGGTGGAATATTTCCTTGCTTTCAATATCATCTCCATTTCGAGAGAGCATAACAAACAAGCGGATAGGCTAGCAATAATTGGTGCTCAGTTCGATGTTTCCAGGGAGATAAGCCAAGACTGTGGTTCACGCTACTTGAAGGTGGTAGTTCAGCCCGCTGTCCCTGACAACATTACAAACTGGCAAGTCTTTGAAAACCTTTGTTTTTAATGAGACCTAATCGTAGATCTAAACATGCCTCATTACACACATAGCGGGAATATGTATAATCTATATTATGATAACTTTGTGAGCAATGACCCTTTTGTTCAAAAGTCATATGATGATGATATAGCTTATGAGATAGATCCATATCCATCTTATAATATTCCATACATTGAAAAAAGGTTAGACCCATTAGCGTAGTATTTGGTGATTTCACTTTCTTATCTAGACCAAGAAAAAGAGCAAAAGGCATAATACCTTGCTTAAGCAATGCCTAGAATTTAACAAAGCCAACAACAAGAGCCTTACTATGTTATGACAGCAATACAGATAGATTATGACTTGTACTTGTTTGATCATCATTTTATAGAGAACACAGATGAAATTCTTATTAGAGACATTGAAGTAGGAACCAAGTTTCCATTAGACTTCTGGTTGGCCAAATTTGGCTCACATAGGAAACTTTTGACTGGATGTGGTTTGACACTGAGTAGGGTCTTGGTTGAGAAGAAATCCAATAGGATGAGGAGAAAACAACCTTCATATAGATCACTTGTCAGTTGCAAGCTTTTGAAACACTTTAAGCAAGCTTAAAGTGTGACTTGGTGATTTTAAGGAGCCAGATCATCATGACATGTCATGCGAGAATGAATAGATCAATTTGGGTACACATTTAATAAATACATTTAGGAGGTCAACTAAAGCCAAAGTAATGCATGGACATGATGATTTTGGTCCCATAAGCATCCTCTGTAAAATTTGTATCTTGATGAGTTTTTTATCTCAAGATATAAGCATTCAAAGATGAACTAGCATAGTGGAACATGCATGGGGATGTTAAGTTAAAGTTACAACAAATAGCCATTTTAATTCAAATGTTCCAAGGTTGAACACAAAGTTGACAAGTGTCAATATCATAAAATATCGATCCAAGATCCAATAGCGAGCGGGTGATCAATGATGTCAGTGGGTCCCAAAGATCCAATGGAATGAGTTCAATCGTGCATTCATAGATCAATGGTGAACACCAAGTCAAAAGGTCATCAGACCCAAGATTAAACATGTTGATGACAAGTGTCAAGTCTCAGGTACTTGAACATAGATCTAACGGTGCATGATGACTAACAAAGCCAGTGGGTCCAAGCAAATTGATGGTGTGTGATTCATCGTGCGAAGGCCGATCAATGATGAATGAGAGGTCAACAAGTCAATGAATCTTGAAGACAAATGTGTAGTTTCCAAGTATCACGGTTATGATAACTACCAGTTGAATTAATAGTACATGTTTGAGTTGTGCAAAATAAGATCAATAGTACATGTAAAGTCAAAGAGTCATCATATCTCAAGGACCAATGTAGGGCTAACAAGTGGCATGATCTCAAAGGTAGATCACAGATTGATGACCAATGATGAAGGTCAAAGGTGCCATAATCTCGAAGGCCCAGATCAAAATCAATGGTCAAAATTAAAGGTAAAAGTTATCAGACTTTGACTGGAGGTCGAAATATAATTTAAAGTTGAACCAGAGCAGATTTTTTGGGATCAAACATCACCGCTGGGAGTTGTTGAGTAATGTTAACACATTTATGAGCTTGAAAAGGATTCCATACATCCATTCTTGATTACTTCTTACTAAAAACATAGGTTGCATGCTTCTTTCTCCACCTTTCCACATCAAACAGAGTCCTAGTGACATTAATACATGAGGAGCTCAAAGAGTTGGTACATACATTGTCATGATCATTGATGACTCATTCTCCATTCTCCCACGCATGTTCCCCATCTCTCTCATTCCTTTTTACTATAAATACAAGCTTTTAAGCCTTGAAGTGGATCCCTCTCTTGGGCATGACTAGACTCTACCAAGACTGATCTTTGTAACCTCTTGAACTAAATAGATGACTGTTTCATATTTCATTGTTTTGGTATAATGTGTTAATGTCAATTTGATTTGCATATGTGTTAAAAATATCTCCCTTTTCAAGTCCTAGTCTCACCTAGCTACTAGTTTATCTTGTTATGCAGGTCATGTTTAGTGTTTAATGTCATTTGATTGAAGCTAGCATGTGGATACATTGACTAGTTAGTGCCTTGAATCAGGCCTCTCCATCACTTTCCTTAGGTTTTAATCACTTGGTGAACATCTGCATGAAATATTGATGCATAATAGAAATTTGGAGTTGTAGATTCAGTCTTTTGCTTGTCTCATTAATGTTTTTTAGAATTTCAAATAGAGTGGATGAGTAATCAATTGAGGTGTATCACCAACATTAGCTTAGATTTCCCTTTCAGTTATCTTTCTCTCCCTTTTCAACCCAATAATTAGTAGGTTTTAGTGGAAATGAGCTAAGTGGTACATCAGAGGAGCTAGCCTCATTAAAAATCCTAGAGGTCTGACCCAAAACTAGGTAACCCACAGTGTAGGGTCATTCTCATGTTGGACTAGATTTGAGTACAGGACCTGAACAATCATTTGCTCAGCTAGGGTGTAATATAGGTCTACAATAGTTTTAGCATGCTCGATGGGACCAAGATCTAAAATATTGGAAATATTTTTAGTGTGTCATTCCTTTAATCAACATTTGGAAGCAAGCAAGTTAGTATCAATGACGACTCCAAATCAAAGCTTCTGGTTATAAGCAACCTATGTATGTCTCATTGAAGATTTTAATCAATTTTTGCATCTAAGGTTGATATGAATAGCTATGGTCAATACCCCTATCATGAACCTCTTTATCAACCTTATTATAATCCATTTTATACTCCTCAATAGTCCTATCAAAATGCCCATCAATCCTATGAACCATGGCAGCCCTATGGTCCTCCAATCCCTCTCCATATAGACATCATGTTTTTAGATAGCCCTATGAGGAAGGTTATCAGTAGGGATATCAATAAATGCCTTCCTATCAATTCCAGTGTGACCCTTACAAATCATATCATGATTCCTATCAACCTCAAGAGGACCCTCATGAGTCTTGTCATGAGGAATCTGATAATCCCATTGATTTCACACAAATATACTACAAGACAAAGTATCAATTCTTACAAGCTGAAATATAATGACCTAAAGATGGTCTTGATCCCCATCATTACCCTCCCCCTCCATCATTTCCATCTTATATCAAGTCCTTGTTGGCATACATACCATAGTTACTAGTTAATGAAGATACTATGAGAACATGGGAAGGTGAGTATGATGTGCTCCTTGATCATCTCATGGAATGGTTAAGAGGTGCTACCTAAAGTTGTATACAGAGGTTGGAAATGTTTGAAGGGATATAAGGAACCCAATGGGAGATCAAAGAGCAAATGGACTTGGCAAAGAAGTGCCTTCAATGCTCAATAGATAGGCTAAGGATGTGGGAAGACAAAGAACCTGAAAATAAGTATGTTGTTGTTGAAGAGATTTAAGGAGGCTATTGGTAAGGTGCAACTTTTGCTTATGTAGGTGTCCTTCCTTCTAATCATCCCAATAAATATCACACCCCTGAGCCTATCCATCAACCTTCCATCCCACCCTTTCTTGAGAAAGAGCCCATTTTGAGGGAAGCAAATGAAGAAGAAAGAGCTCAAGCTATAACTGATCAAGAAGATGTTCTTTCCATTGCCCATCTCAACTTGCTTTCCCTATAAAATTTTCTTCAAGAGTTAACCATTCTCAAGGTTTCAAGTTGCAAGAAGGTTCCCTCCATTCCTAGACCCATCCATGAACCATCCATCATACCTCATACTCCATCTCCAACTTATCTTCCCCCCATGACATCTTATCTATCACCTCAAACCCATGAGCCTATCCATAAACCTTCCACCCCACCCTTTCTTGAGGAGGTGCCTATTTTGAGAGAAGCAAGTGAGAAGGAAATAGCTCAAGATATAACTGATCTAGAGGATGTTTTGAGTGACTATGAAGAGTAAATCAGCATAGGGACTCCCCTTGGTGAACACAAGTGTAACTCTACCTTCTTGAATGAAGAGAAACACATTGAAGATCCTACTACAACTATCGGTACAAAATCTGATGTGAAAGAGGACATACTTGATAAAGACCTCTTACCTTTTGTCCACAATGTTATAGATTTTGAAGGTGACATTCATGAGGAATATGGCTTATGGCAAAGGTTCGATGTCATATGCAAGGAATTTGACAAATTGGAACATGAAGGTGAATGTCTTTCCGTTGGTCATGAGCCTGTAGTCATGAAGGAGTTTGATGTCGTCTCTACCCAAGAATTTGTGAACATAGAGGATGAGGCCAAGGTAGAAGTTGAGGTTCATCAAGGAAAATCAAGATCTCTATCTAAGATTGAAGCCTTCTCAGGGATGTTAGGACATGGCAAAGTGAAGCTTGATGTTTCCAAACATCAAATACATTTTGTCATAGAGGAAAGCAAGGTTGAAAAAGATGCTTGCAAATTAAGGGTCAAGTACTTGAGAAGGTAGAGAAAAGGTTTTCCATGGAAGATAATGACCAAAATTGGGTAGAATATGCAGAGCTTCTGGATGAGCTTGAAGAACTTACAGCTAAGAATAAGCCTAGTCTTATTAAGGGCACCATGGAAATCAAGAAGGTATGTCTTGTTAAACCATCATTAGAGGTTGTAATTGAGGATCCATATGAGAAAATTGAGACCTGTCTAGATGCAATACAAGTTCATTTCCATAGTTGACCGAGTTAAAGTTGTTTGGTTCTTATTGAACATCATGCCAATGAAGTTGGCAGATACCATAAAGAATAAGGAGGCATCAAGTCCAAGGGTCAAAAGGATACATGCCTCATTCAATACCTCATCCCATGACGTAGGAGGGTTTTCAAACTTCCCCTTTAATCTAGGATGAAGTGTTTATTTCAAGTTAGTTTGTGTTTAGGCTAGTTAGTTTCCCTTCTATTCTATGTTTCCCTTCAATAAGTGCCTTGGACATAGTTGTTTTGTTTTTGGTCCTTGTTGTTTCAAGAGGAGTTATCTAGAGGGGTAACCTTATATCATTTCATATAAGCTAGAAACAAAGAGAGGAGACTCCATGCCCAATGGATCAGTCAAGACAAATGGTCTAGGTTCTCAAGCATAGTAGGCATGCTTCCCAGTTGAGTTGCCAAAGATGTTGGCCAAAATTGGCCCACATAAGAAACTTTTGACTGGATGTGGTTTGAAGCTAAGCAGGGTCTTGGTTGAGAAGCAATCCAATAGGAGGAGGAGAAAACATCCTTCATACAAATCACTTATCAGTTGTAAGATTTTGAAACACTTTAAGCAAGCTTAAAGTGTGAACTTGGTGATTTTAAGGAGCTAGATTGTAATGACATGTCATGAAAGAATAAACATATCAGTCTAGGTACATATTTAACAAATGCACTTGGGAAGTTGACTAGAGCCAAAAGAATGCATGGGCATGATGATTTTGGTCCCATAAACATCTTCTACAAGTTTTGTATCTTGATGAGTTTTCTATCTCAATATATAAGCATTCAAAGATGAACTAGTAGAGTGGGACGTGTACAGGGATGTCAAGTTAAAGTTGTATCAAATATCCATTTTAATTCAAATGTTCCAAGGTTGAATGTGGATCTGATAAGTGTTAATATCATATAATATCGATTCAAGATCTAACAACGAGCGGGTGATCAACGATGTCAATGGGTCCCAAAGATCCAACAGCACATGTTCGATCATGAATTCATAGATCAATGATGAGAATCAAGTCAAAAGGTTATTGGACCCAAGATTGAATACATCGATGACAAGTGTCAATATCTCAAGTACTTGAACAGAGATCTAACTATGTCTGGTGACTAACAAAGCTAGTGGGTTCAAGCAGATTGATGATGCAAGATCCATTATGCGAGGGTAGATCAATGGCAAGTGAGAGGTCAACAAGTTAGTGAATCTCAAAGATAAATACATAATTTCCAAGTGTCATGACTATGGTAACAGTTGGGTAAATCAATGGTAAACATTCAAGCTGTGTAAAGGAAAATCAATGATGCACATAAGGTCAAAGATTCAACATATCCTGAGGACCAATGCAGGGTTGTCAAGTGGCATGATATCGAAGGTAGATCATAGATCAATGGTCAGTTATGAAGGTCAAAAGTGTCATAATATCGAAGACCCAAATCAAGATCAGTGGTCAAAATTAAAGGTCAAAGTTATGAGACTTCGATTGGAGATCAAAATACAATTTGAAGTTGAATCAGAGTGGATATTTTGGGATCAAATGTCACTACTGGGAGCTGTTGAGTAACATTAACACATTGAGGAGATCAAGAAGGATTTCATGCAGCCATTCTTGATTGCTTCTTATAGAAATCATGGCCTGCATGCTTCTTTCTCCACCTTTCCATGCCAGACAGAGTCCCAGTGACATTAATGCATGAGAAGCTCAAGGAGTTGGTACAACTATTGTCTTGATCATTGACAACTCCTTCTCCATTATCCCATGCATTTTCCCCATCTCTTTCATTCCCTTATGTTATAAATACAAGCTTATAAGCCTTTAAATGGATCCCTCTCTTGGACATGACTAGACTTTACAAAGATTGATCTTTGGAACCTCTTAAGATAAATAAATGACTGTTTAAAATTTCATTATTCTAGTATAGTGTGTTAATGTTAGTTTTATTTGCATATGTGGTAGAAATCTCTTCCTTATCAAGTCCTGATCTCACCTAGCTACTAGTTTATTTTGTTATGCAGGTCATGTTTAGTGTTTAATGTCATTTAATTAAAGTTAGTTTGTAGATACATTGACTGGTTAGTGCCTTGAATCAAGCCTCTCCATCACTTATCTCAGGTTTTAATCACTTTGTGAACCTCTGCATGAAATATTGATGCATAACAAACATTTAGAGTTGTAGATTCAGTCTTTTGCTTGTTTCATTAGTGTTTTTTAGAAGTTTAAACAGAGTGGATGAGTAATCAATTTAGGTGCATCACCAACATTAGCTTAAATTTCCATTTTAGTTATCTTTCTCTCCCTTTTCACTCCAACAATTAGTAGGTTTTAGTGGAAATGAGATAAGTGGTACATCAGAGGAGCTAGCCTCATTAAAAATCCTAGAGGTCTAACCCAAGATTAGGTAACCCATAGCCTAGGTTCATTCCCATGTTGGACTAGATTTAAGTAAAGGACTTGAACAATCCTTTGCTTAGCTAGGGTGAAATATAGGTCTACAACCCTTCCCACATGAAAATTTGATTAGTTTGGTTAGAACTCTTAGTAATGCATCTAGAATCCAATAATTCAAATAGGCATCAACTAGTTATAATCAATATTTAGTCCAAATATCGTAGTAGAACCAAAGAACACTTACAAAAGGGAATGGTCCTATGGACGATCAAATAGAATAGGTACAACAAGGGTACCAAAACTATCTCAATCTATCTTGTAATCTTAATGTGATGGTTGTTTTTAACACCTCGCTTAGTGATCTAGTTCTATCAACAAGGTAACACATATATGCTTTAGGCTATGCAAACCAGACTATATACCCATTTAGCCAAAACACATTGGTTAGTGAGATGTTTAATGTCCCTATTTCAATTGAAGAAACTACCGTTCAAATGGAATACATCACTCAAAACATTGTGGATAACATGCAAGTGAATTCAAATTTAAACCAAAGTGGGTCTAATTTACCATTGAGAAATGCACAACATATTCTTCCAACCAGTGTTATGATGGATTGAAACAATAGGGAATGGGTATGCCTATTTCCAAAAATCAACAAGCAACCTCTATTTCTCAACCAACTGCTTCTTCATGTGTGCCACAGGGTGCAACGAACCAACAGCATACCAACTTACCACCACAACAAGTACAAAACACTACACCACCTCAATAGGGGGAAATGAATGTTCTGCCACAATAATCACGAATCAATATACCTTAATAATAAAAAATGTTGCCTAACCCACAATGTGTTTCTATTGGTTAGAAAGTGCCAGTTGGTCATCAATAATAAATGTCAAACCAATAACAAGTGCTTATCCAAAAATGTGTCTATCTAACAATAGGTGTCCAACTAACCACAAGGTTATTATGTACTATAGGTACTAGGTGATAGGCAATAGTTTCCTTTCACATAATGGGTATCACATGTACAACAAGGATCCAAATTTCAGCACCTCCAACAATAGGGTTCTATTTAACAATGTGTTCCCTATATACAACAAGGTTTGATGAGTAGGAAACAAGTTCCCTCCCAAACCCAAAAATACCAACACATCCCATAAATCCAAATTCTATTACCACAGCTGAAATTTCCCAACCAAGGTTATGTAGCCAATCTGAGCTAGAATGCATTTCAACAATAATGTATTCTATATCCATAATGCAATCCCAATGTACGGATACGTATACTTGGTCATCCAACCAATTCGACCAACATTCAACAATATGCCTACCTGATCAAGGAAATCCACTTTTGACTGTGCAACGCCAACAACAATAGGCCACTCCATTTGACTTTCTTACCCAAGCGTTATAACAAATGATGTAATTCAAGCTATACATATCAGAAAACAAACAAAGAAATTCAAACTAGATGAAATATGCTCTTATCCATTCAACATGGATTATTTATAAATACAATTGTCATCAGGTTATGAGCTACCCAAATTTGATAAATACAAGGGCAAAGGCAACCTTAAAGAACATATGAAAGAATTATTTGTTACTTGCCAGCTAGTGGCATATAGTGACATATACTTGCTTCTACTCTTTTTCAAAACTACTCATTTCCTATCATGTACTTTCAGGGATTAGTACTCCTTAAGCTCTTAAGGTGGTGGGGTTCTTGAAAAAATAGGTGACTGTGTTAATTGACTCTGAGAGCACACATAATGTCATCAATAGTAAGTTGGCTATGTTTGAATTATTTCATTTACCCAACTCCAAATTTTTAGGTCATGATTGCAGATGGTGGTACGATCAACTATTGTGGAAAATGTCATAATATTAAGCTTACTATGGGAAACTATTTGTTATATTCTCATATGTTTGCTATTCCCATGGGAGGAGTTGACATTATTTTGGGAGTACAATGGCTAACCACTTTGGGCACTATTGAAATGAATTTTCAAGAATTATTCATGAGGTTCCATTTAGAATGAATAAATTTTAAACTACATATATTATGGGCTAAATCTCCACAACTGGTTAGTTCCCACTAGATGATGAAGATTCTAAAAACAAGTGCAGAAGGTTTTGTGGCATGCTTATTTTCCATAGAGGTTTAACCAACCAATGAGTCTACACATCCTGATTTGCAAAAGGTGTTGGATGACCATTCCATTATTTTTAGTGACATACCAAAAGGACTTCCTTCCAGTTATGCACATGATCATGCCATCAAACTCATTCTAGTAAGTACACCACCTAATATCAGACCTTACAGGTATCCCTATGCCCAAAATAGTGAAATTGAAAATATGGCATAAGAGATGTTGGAGGTAGGAATCATTCGACACAGTCAAAGTGAATATTCTTCCCCAGTGGTTATGGTGCGAAAGAAGGATGACAGTTGGAGGATGTGCCTAGACTACAAAGAATTTAACAAATACACCATCAAAGATAAGTTTCCTATTATAGTAATTGATGATTTTCTAGATGAATTATATGGTGCTATTTATTTTACCAAGTTAGATCTTCACTCTGGATATCGTTAGATTCACATCCATAATGAGGACATACTTAAAACAACTTTCATAACTCATGAAGGCCAATATGAATTTATTTATGGTCATACCTTTTGGCCTCACAAATGCACTATCTACATTTCAGAGTTTGATGAATACTATTTTAAGCTATTTTTGAACAGTTTGTTTTAGTGTTTTTTGATGATATCCTCATCTACAACAAAAATTGGGAAGACTATTTGAAGCATGTGAAACAGGGGCTTTTAGTTTTGGAACAACATCAGCTTTATGCCAAACCTTTCAAATATGATTTTGGTGTTCAAGAGGTGGATTAATTTGGTCATATTGTTTCACATGAAGGAGTGAAAGTTGATCTTAAGAAAATCCAAGCAATGGAGTGGTAGGTTCCCAAAATCCTCAAGAACCTTTGTGGATTTCTGGGGATAACTGGTTACTATTGTAGGTTTGTCAAAAATTATGGTAGCATTACAACCCCATTCACATATTTTCTAAACAAAGACTCTTTCTAATGGACTGATTCACCTACCAAGGCATTTGAATAGTTGAAAATGGTTATGTGCATAACCCCAGTTTTGGTTACTCTTGATTTTTCAAAAAAAATTGTTGTGGAGTGTGACACATCAAGATATGGCATGAGGGATGTACTCATGCGAGAAGGCAAACCACTAGCATTAAAGTATTCTAACTTAATGTCTTTCTTTTAAGATTTTCTGCCATAATATGTTGTTCTAGCCACTTCTATCATTCGTTTTGAGGGATACCAACGACCATTTTTCAGTAGTTTTGGGCATCAACATCCAAATTAAATTGATTCCAATCCATTTTGTTACCAAATAGAAAAAAGAAAATAAAAATCCGATTTATAAAATGAATAAATGCCAGAAGAAACACAGAATGCAAAATGCGTACAAGATCTAGAGAAAAAGTGGTCTGATCTCTAGTAGATTTACATGCAAAGCAATGCATTCATAACAAACCCTGTGCACACACTTTCAGCCGCATACTAACTAGCAATATTATTGTTTTTGGTTCAGTAGTTAGCCGATCGACAATATGAAAAACCAATATGATCTAAACACAAGTTTATGGTAAGAAAAAATATCTACAATTGAAAGATATATTGCGTCTCTCCACATAACTCATCTGTTTTCAACGGCCGTCACCAGAATGCCTTGATCTGAGAGAGGCGTAGGAACAGGCGTCACAGTCGGTGACGGTAACGGAGACGCAGTTCTGCAAACGGGACACGACAGATTCAACCTAAGCCACGTATCGATACAACCTGCATGAAAACAATGGCTACAATCCGGCAACAGACGTAAAATTTCTCTGTACTTGTACTCCCCCAAGCAAATCGAACAACACATGTCCTGCGAACGAGGCAATTGCTGGCGCTTGTAATATGAGTCTATGGTACTCTGATCCAAACCTCCCCCTTCAATACAGTTAATAATAACATTTACAGAAGGGACTATGGCTGCGCTGTTATTTCCAGCTGTATTATTATGGTGGGCTCTTATTCCTTGCACCCTTACACAGACATAAGAGGCCAACATTATTGTGGAGACCAAAACAAGTACTCCCACAGCAATTGCTATGCCATACCCTAAGCCCACTTTGCTCACATTCTCTGTAATCAACCCGGTGGCGGTGTTATTATTAATGCTCATTGTAGCCATTTCTCTTATTGCTGCATCTACTGTTAATCATATCGGATTAGTACGGTGTAGTTCTTCCATGGCTTCCAAGCTTAACTGATACCTTACCACTAGTGGTTTCACTAAAAAGTAATGAATGTTTGTAATCAAATTATTCAAGGTGTTAACATGATCAAAATTTTAAAACAAATCAACTTAGACACCATAGCTCATAGGATTGTCCTCCATTATACCAAGTCACTGCCTTAAGACAATTAGGCCTAATGACCTTAATCAGGGCAAAATCTAAAATACACCTCAGTAAATCTATAAAAGCATCCAAAATAGTGTATATAAGTGTATCAAGGATGTTTCAACACCTAACTTGTATTCAATGACTCAATTTCACAAAAGTCACTCATAAATTCTTCCTTGCTATTTTAGAGACACAAGGTTGCAGGCTTACATGAAACTCATATTTCAATAAATATGATTGTAAGGATTTATTAGATCTAAAACCTTTGGAATCATCTTCTAGGCTTGTATTTTTAACAGTTCCCAAGTTTTTGTGAAATTTCAAGGATTTAAATAGAAGTTATAGTCCCTTTTATGAAGGTTACCCCATAACTTGGGTTTCTTGTAGAATACAAAAGCCAAGAGCTTCTTATAGATAGTTCATAGCCTATTTAGACTCTCTTAACGAACTAATGCATGTTTAATGTCCTTAAAAACTTACTACGACTCTTCTTATACTCATTTTGAATCCATATACAAAGTTCCACATGTAATGAGACCTTTGTATCCTATTACAGACGGAGAACAACAGAGTATTTATAGAATGAAGGTTTTCTAATTAATATAACATGAAATCTCACTCAAAAATACTTGGATTCTATTGATCTCAATATAATACATGTAATGAAATTGATTTGAGCAATAAATTCATTTTATTCATAAGAAAATAATTCATTTCTATATTACAGACCCCTATTCTCTCATGGTAGATTGTTCATCAAACCTCCAACGATGCAAAGTTGGTTTTTTATACTTTTTCCTTTATCTTGTGTATAGATTTGAACTGATCATGTTGTTGATGACTTATGCAAGTTTAGGATGTGTTAATTTATGTCCTTATTCCTCTAACAACCCTGTCTCAAATTATAAAAACTGATATTTGAAGACTTATCAAGTCATTTAAGACCCTTAAATGAGTAAGAAAGATAGATATGACCTTAACTAAACTTAGGAGACTCATGTCCACATATTAGACCTTCTAGAACCTATTAGACACATTAGTTATTAAAATTTAAGAAAATATTCACTCAAATACATTTGAAAATTCAAATAACAAGTATTGGAGGGAAAACACTCTAAGACTTCTAAATGACCTAAGACACACACTAAATGCCTCATTCAAGGCTTACTGACACCTATCGACCTTTCTAAGACTAAATATAGGACCATTTATACAAGTTTGCAAGATGCTCTTGCATCAAGAAGTGTAGGAGATGCATCATTACCTTGGATGTCTTGTCATTCTCCCTCATGAAAATGACATCTCTTTCCTTCGGTGTGGTGTTACAAGTCACATTGCACATATCCACTTCTCACATTCATGCTTCCAGTGACCTCATTAGATCTTTTCATATCTTATGCAAGACTAAGTTTGTTCACAACTTGTTTAATCAATGAATTACCCAAGTTATTAATTATTAGGTTATTTGTTCAACTGATGACTAAGGTCGACACTCCTCCATGATTACAAGTCAAGATAAACTCGGGCATTGTTGTTGCAATCTTATCTACATAGGTACTCATAGAGGTACATATTCACTTGTAATTTTAAATTGTCATTTAATACTTTTGTTTTACTAATTTTACTACATACTTGGGAAAATATAACTCATATAGACAAATGTATTGTGTATGCAAGGTTGTCATATTACATTTGATAGTCTAATTCAGATGACTACTGTGGTAGCTCCTCATGTTTCTTAATTATTTGACATGTCTATTCATGCAACTAAACTTGGCACTAACCCAATCGAGTGTCAACAGTAAATTGAAAAGGACCACGATCTTATAGTAAGTGCATGTTTAAATGATTTTTTTAATTACAGTTTAAAATGAGTTTCTTAACTTGGTTTCATGTATAGTTGTTAATTTTATAATAATTTTTGTATTTGAACAAGTTTGGCTGCAAATGATCTATGAGCATAGTACCCACAGTCGATCCTTGGATCAATCCAAGGCATTTGAGATATCTATATCTACAAGCAGGGCATCCCAATGAGAGTCTTCTTCAAGGAAGGCAAAGAGAGAGAGACTATTTGATGATTAGGATGTTGTAGATGATGTATATTTTTGTATGCCTATATGGCAATGTATGCATTTTTAGTATTGTACATGCATATATGATGTATTCACCTGCTATGTTGTTAGACATGATGTAATTTTTTGTATGCCTATATGGCAATGCATGTATTATTGACATTGTATGCCTATATATGGCATTCGTACATGGCATTCTTATTTTGTACATGAATAAAGAAAACCAATGAAGTAAGTCTTGTTTGAATCACTTATGTTTAGAGTATTATGAATGATTGGTTTTGAATTATTCTTAAGGATTACAAATGTTATGAGATTGAGAATAACTTGTTAGGATAATGTTGCAAATCAGATTGGTATAATAGAGCCTAAAGTTAGAAAGACTGACATTTCTTGTTCTTAAGAAGCTTTGTTTCTATAATAATGCAAATGAAATAAGAAGTAAGGGGTGTTGAACCTATCTTTTTGTTAATTGAATCTTATATTGGTGATTATAACCTAGAAACAAGTTCATGAAAGTTGTAAACATTGTACTTGTGTTCAAAGTATTATGAATGATTGGTTTTGAATTATTCTTAAGGATTACAAATTTTGTGAGATTGAGAATAACATGTTAGGATAATGTTGTAAATTAGATTGGTATGACAGAGTCTACAATTATAAAGATTGACATTTCTTATTTTTAAGAAGCTTTGTTTCTATAAGAATGCAAATGAAATAAGAAGTAAGGGGTGTTGAACCTATATTTTTGTTAATTAAATCCTATACTTGTGATTTTAACATAGAAACAAGTTCATGAAAGTTGCAAACATTGTACTTGTGTTCAAATTATTATGAATGATTGGTTTTGAAGTATTCGTAAGGATTACAAATATTATGAGATTGAGAATAACTTGTTAGGATAATGTTGCAAATCAAATTGGTATAATATTTCCTACAGTTAGAAATATTGACATTTCTTGTTCTTAAGAATCTTTGTTTCTATAAGAATGCAAATGATATAAGAAGTAAGGGGTGTTGAACCTATCTTTTCATTAATTGAATCTTATATTGGTGATTGAATCAATCTTATATTGGTAGTTGTTATACACCTAGTCACTTATCTTAGTTATGAGTCTTGTACATGGAGTGGAATTAAGGGAAATAGACCCTTATAAGAAATAAAGAATATCTGTGATTGCATTTGAATTATGTTTGTATGCTCATGGTCATCTATAGTTTATTACAAGTCTAGAACTTTGAGTTCTTAGTGGGATAAGCCTTGCAAGATATAATCAAGGTAGAATATTATTTTGAACATGTGTACTTATTATGGATAGAGTCTATATAGGAGTAAATAACTCAATAAGGTGTCTAAAAACTCAACTACACAATTTTAAACCATCTCAGGCTATACACAGACAAGTAAAATCAAACCTAGGGTTTTAACCTAGAAGTGTGCATATCTTGAAACCTAACCCTTGAAAGTTCTTGGATATTTATAATTTGATGTGTTCTCACAAGGTATAAAATAATCAAGAATATTTAAAATGGTATGTATAGGACAAGTATGGATTTCAAGATTGAGCTTTGTCATAGGACTAATAGGATTTTGAGAGTGTAAGAGCAGGGGTTTAGAAGGAGAGTTGGTCCAAGACTAAGTCAGTGAAGAAGTAAGACCCTAATGGGTTGTCAAAGATGATTTTATATTATCTTTAATGTCTTTATATAACCCAAGACAAGGAGCTTTGTAGTGCAATAGGGGTACTAGGAGAGTGAACCAAGAAAGAGACGTGTAGAAGAAAGGAAGAGAATTGTTAGATGAAATTAAAAAGAGTGTAATAAAGGTCTAGATGGCATTGGTATCAGTTTGAAGTAGTTTACTGGCATTTCATACCCTAAAAGACCAATTAGGCCATTGTAGCCTATAGGAGCCTATAACACGTAAAAGACTGACCTTGTGAGGAATAAGGAAATGGGTGATTAAGTTGTAGGAGAGGGATTGCCATAGAGTATTTTGAAAGGTGATGAAGGAATTAGAGTTCAAAGAAGCTATTATAACCATATTTTTCATCCTATAACCAAGGAGACCATTTCTAGGCCATGAAAAATAAGTACAAGAATTTGAAAAGGGTTTAGTTGTTATGATTGCTCTGCATCAATTCAGCTGGGTAGGATGGTTTAAGAGACTTGGTGAGAAATTAAATAGATTATGAAGAGTCAATACATTGTAAAGAGGAAACCTATTAACAGGTGGTGAAGTCTCTCCTTTCAATGAGAAGGGTTTTGCACTAGTGAAGAAGCTCATATCAGTCAAGGCAAGATAACATCATCTATAAGACTATCAAGAAGCTCTTGAATCTACTCTTTAGGCCTTAAATTGTCTTGGAAAGTGCACATGACTTCTTCATGCAATGGGGCAGACCATATCTTATCTCCGTTCCCTCTAAAACATCCCCAAACTCCATCTCTAAAACCAAGAGAGTAGGAAAATAGACCTTGGGAGAGAGCATGAAGTCTTTTATTGGTCTTAAGGGCTCCTCATAGTTTAAAACACTTGGCTCCATTTGGTCTATGATACCCCTTGGCCAAGCTTTGAAGCCTCTTTGACCACCTTTAGGTGGTCATTTAGGCCTAATAAGGCCTAAATGGCCATCTAGGTCTATTGGCCTATTTGTGAAACCTCCAAAATATCTCATCTCTCATGAACCACAAACTTCTCCCTTGCTAGTGTCAAGATCCTTCCATTACCTATAGGCATGCAATTTAGCCGAATTAGGCCTAAAAGGCCTAATAGGCTCCTTGACTGATTAGTAGACTCCTGAAGGATTTTTTACCCTTGGAACACTTTTACAGTCTTTAAAAAAAACTTTCAAAGGTCTTGAAACCCAATTCCAATGCCACTAGCTTCTAGCCATGTGTATATGGTTCACTTGGACTATTAGGTCTATTAGGCCTTTTAGGCTTCTCAATAACCTCCAACTAGCATTTTTTCCTCTGATATCCATAGGTTCAAATCCATCACTTTGATAATATCTATATAATAAAATTATATGTGATCCAATGACCATGACATCTAATTTCACCCACAAGTGCGTTTTCACTATTGTTTAGGAGCACAGAAATAATGACAAAAAATGTTGTCAAAATTGAAGCTATAGTATGAAAACTCCATTTTCGGTGATTGTTGGCTAAAAAATGTCATTACCAACATGTTTATAGGGGTGGATAATGTCCAAGACTAGGTTCTTTGCCTCCCATTTGGCTCGGTCGACAAACCCACCACCCATTCATTGCTCAAGAACACCCTTCTCAATATAAGAAAGATGTTGATTTTTAGCCTAACTTTAGGCATGCATAAAACCAAAACTATAAATCATATGGATGAACCATAAGATCCATCCTATGAATTTTAAATTCCCTTACCAACTTACCAACTTACCACCATAACAAGTACAAAACACTACACCACCTCAATAGGGGGAAATGAATGTTCTGCCACAATAATCACGAATCAATATACCTTAATAATAAAAAATGTTGCCTAACCCACAACATGTTTCTATTGGTTAAAAAGTGCCAGTTGGTCATCAACAATAAATGTCAAACCTATAACAATTGCTTATCCAACAATGTGTCTATCCAACAATAGGTGTCCAACTAACCACAAGGTTATTATGTACTATAGGTACTAGGTGATAGGCAATAGTTTCCTTTCACCTAATGGGTATAACACATACAACAAGGATCCAAATTTGAGCACCTCCAATAGTAGGGTTCTATTTAACAACATGTTCCCTATATACAGCAAGGTTTTATGAGTAGGAAACAAGTTCCCTCCCAAACCCAAAAATACCAACGCATCCCATAAATCCAAATTCTATTACCACAGCTGCAATTTGCCAACCAAGGTTATGTATCCAAGCTGAGCTAGAATGTGTTTCAAAAACAATGTATTCTATATCCATAATGCAATCCCAATGCATGAATATGTATACCTGGTCATCCCACCAATTCGACCAACATTCCATAATATGCCTACCCTGATCAAGGAAATCCACTTTTGACTGTGCAACCCAAACAATAATAGACCACTCCATTTAAATTTCTTACCCAAGAGTTATAAAAAATGAAGGATGTAATTCAAGCTATACATATCAGAAAAGAAACAAAGAAATTCAAACTAGATGAAATATGCTATTATCCATTCAACATGGATTATATATAAATACCATTGTCATCAGGGTATGAGCTGCCCAAATTTGATAAATACAAGAGCAAAGGCAACCTTAAAGAACATATGAAAGAATTCTTTGTTAATTTCCAGTTATTGGCATATAGTGACATATACTTGCTTCTACTCTTTTCCAAAAACTACTCATTTTCTATCATGTACTTTCAAGCATTAATACTCCTTAAGCTCTTAAGGTGGTGGGGTTCTTGAAGAAATAGAATGTGACTATGTTAATTGACTCTGAGAGTACACATAACTTCATCAATAGTAAATTGGCTACTCATTTGAATGATTTCATTTACCAATCTCTAGATTTTTAGGTCATGATTGCAGATGGTGGTACGATCAACTATTATGAAAAATGTCATGATATTAAGCTTACTATGGGAGACTATTTGTTAGATTCCCATATGTTTGTTATTCCCATGGGAGGAGTTGACATTATTTTGGGAGTATAATGGCTCACCACTTTGGGCACTATTGAGATGAATTTCTAGGAATTATTCATGAGGTTCCATTCAAAATGAAGGAATTTTAAACTACATGGATTATGGGCTAAATCTCCACAACTGGTTAGTTCCCACTAGATGATGAAGATTCTAAAAAAAGGTGCAAAAAATTTTGTGGCATGCTTATTTTCCATAGAGGTTTAACCAACCAAGGAGTCTACACATCCTGATTTGTAATATTCTTCCCCAGTGGTCATGGTGCGAAAGAAGGATGACAATTGGAGGATGTGCCTAGACTACAAAGAATTTAACAAATACACCATCAAAGATAAGTTTTCTATTATAGTAATTGATGATTTTCTAGATGAATTATATGGTGATATTTATTTTACCAAGTTAGATCTTCACTCTGGATATCATTAGATTCACATCCATAATGAGGACATACTTAAAACAACTTTCATAACTGATGAAGGCCATTATGAATTTATTTATGGTCATACCTTTTGGCCTCACAAATGCACCATCTACATTTCAGAGTTTGATGAATACTATTTTTAGGCCATTTTTTCATAATTTGTTTTAGTGTTTTTTGATGATATCCTCATCTATAATAAGAATTGGGAAGACCATTTGAAGCATGTGAAACAGAGGATTTCAGTTATGAAACAACATCATCTTTATGCCAAACCTTCCAAATGTGATTTTGGTGTCCAAGAGGTAGATTAATTTGGTCATATTGTTTCACATGAAGGAGTAAAAGTTGATCTTAAGAAAATCCAAGCAATGATGGAGTGGCAGGTTCCTAAGATCCTCAAGAACCTTTGTGGATTTGTGGGGATAACTGATTACTATTGTAGGTTTGTCAAAAATTATGGTAGCATTACAACCCCACTCACATCGTTTCTAAACAAAGACTCCTTCTAGTGGGCTGATTCAACTATCAAGGCATTTGAATAGTTAAAAATGGTTATGTACACAACTCTAATTTTGGCTACTCTTGATTTTTAAAAAAAAATTGTTGTGGAGTGTGACACATCAAGATATGGCATGAGAGATGTACTCATGCAAGAAGGCAGACCACTAGCATTTGAAAGTCACCAACTTAAAGGAAAAAAATGGGCTCAAAACAATATATGAAAAAGAGATGATGGCTATTATGCATGTAGTGAGGCAATGGAGACTGTATTTGATGGGTTGTCACTTTCAGGTAAAGATTGATCATGATAGCCTCAAGTATTTTTTGGAAAAACACTTGTCATTTGAAGAACAATAAAAATAGGTGACTAAAATGTTAGGCTATGATTTTGAAATAGTGTATAAGAAAGGAAAATAGAATGTGGTCACAGATGCCCTCTCTCACTGGGATAAATCAATTGAGGCATTGTTGTGCACCATGACCATGTAGCAGGTAGATCAGCTAGAAGAAGCAAGATCAAAATGAGAGAATGATAGTGCCACCAAAAAATTGATTCATAATATTTAGTAGGAAGAGGAATGCATTATGGTATAAAGATAGATTATACCTTTGTAATCATTCTCTCCTCAAACATAAAATTCTTCAGGAACTTCATGCCTCTCCACTTGGAGGACACTTGGGATTTTTGAAAACATATCATAAAATCAAGCAAGATTTCTTTTGAGAAGGACTCAAAGGGTATGTTCATAAATATGTGGCTGAATACATGGTATGCCAATAAAATAAAGGTGAAACCATTAATATATTAAGTCCTTTGTAGCCTTTATCCATCCCTAACTAGCATTGGGAATAGGTTTCCATAGATTTAATTATGGGGTTACCAAGGTCTGAGGGTAAAAATGTTATCATGGTAGTTGTGAATTAACTCACCAAGTATGCTCATTTTTTCTCCATATCATAGACATTTGTTGTCAGTACAGTAGCTTTTGCTTTTCTCAATATAGTTCAAAAATTGCATGGCACTCCATAGATCGTTGTAAGTGACCAAGATCTTATATTTACTAGTAATTTTTGGACTAAATTATTTGCATGTTTGGGTACCTAGTTGGCTCATAGCTCATCTTATCATCTTCAATCTGATGGAAAAATAAAAGTAGTCAACAAATGTCTTGAAGGGTATCTTCATTGTTTTGTTTCTGACAAATAAGACAAATAGATTCATTGGTTGCCACTTGATGAATGGTGGTATAACACTTATTTTCACACTTTTTCCAAGATGTCTCCCTTTGTGGCATTTATGGGTATCACCCCCCATCCCTCACTTTAGTTTTGACAATGCATCCTAAGGTTTGAGCTATTGAGGAACATATTCACCATCAATAGGAGGTGTTAGTCAGTTTGTTAGAGATTTTAGCAATGACACAAAATCAAATGAAGCAATAAGTAGATCAACACCATAGTGAGTGGCATTTTGACATAGGTGATTGGGTCTTTGCATTTGCACCCATATAAGTAGATATCTCTGAAGTAATAGAAAAAGGATAACAAGTAATCACCTAAGTATTATGGCCCATATCAGATCTTGCAAAAAAATGGTAGTGTGGCTTACAAGTTAGAATTACCCGCAACCACTCGCATACATCTAGTATTTCATGTACCTTTCTTGAAGAAAGTAATTGGACACAGAGTTTCCACTTAGATTGAGTTACCTAAATTAGATGAATAAGGCAGTCATTCTAGAGCTTGAGGATATACTTCACATGTATACTAAGTAACTATAGACCAGAGCCATTAAGCAGTATTTGAGCAAATAAAAGAACCTGCATTCTAAAGATGCAACATGGGAGGATGAAGCATTCCTATAGAAACCATCTGGTTTGATTCAACATTGAGGACAACATTGTTTTGAATGGGAAGGACACGTTATGTCCTTAACCTATAGTGCATCTATGGATATGTGTGGCCAATTGTGGCTTATACATCTGCATATTATCTTGTTGCATTTATCAATGTTCTTAGTATGGTCAGCTTATGGAATAACCATGGTTAAGTAGAGTATATATAGGAGGTAGTGGTTAGTCTTTTATGATCATATTGTGAATTATGTTCTTATTGCATTGTTATGGAGGTTGCCCCCTCAAAGTGGATCAATCATACTATTCAATTATTCTTCTGTTTCACTAATTGTTGTTGTGGATCTGCTTATTCTACTCTTAATTATATTTGATGAATGAGAAAGTTCCTTGTGAAACCTATCAAACTTGTCTATCTCTAAATTTCAATTATTATTATTTTGAGTGCTTTTAAATGCCTAAATGTACTATGGTATTTTTGTATTTATAGATTAGTTGAATTCAAATTAGGACCCTATTAATGTGTAAATTGACATCCACGAGTTGAAAAGGTGAAAAGATGAGATAAAAGTCACATGGTTTGAAATGCCAAAGGGCCCACCCAACCTTGCTATGATGATATAGTCATGCTTCAGACATGAAAAACAAAATAACCAAAAATATAAAGAAAAAAAAATTTAAAAATGTCAAAGAATGTACAGGGCCATCACCACCTAATCGATAATTACATAAACTATTAAACAACTAATATAATGCATAACAAATATATACAATTTAACAACTAATATGATAAATAGGGACCTTTTTAGGTGTTGGCAAAGAGCATAATGAAGCTAGGAAAAACAACTATGGGAGGAAGATTTGTTGTTTGGTGTAATAAACACCTAAATTAAAATGTGTTTTAAGAGCATCTCCTTATGCACTATACTTTTCCAACTCAAAAGGCCAAATTTAAACATGTCTCATCATTGGAATGAAACCAATAAGTGAGAATCGAGATTAACAAAATAGAAAGGCAAACATGGAGAGAGAGTGGGTGTGGAAGCGGCCTAACTTTGGAGGTCTTCGAGGATCCTATGTTTGTTTGACCATCTTTTAGATGGTATTCATATTCATATATAGCGGATCTCCTTTACATATATTCTATATATCTATCTATCTATCCATATAAAATCCGGAGATACCCTCAGCCTTTTCTTTAGAATAGGGACAACATATTCTGTTGCAGAACGTAAAGCACTTACCTTTATAGGTGGGGGCTCTTTTAACGAACTCTAGGTTACACGTGTGACTGTCTGCGGGAAAGAAGGCGCCGTACCCTCAAATCAATTCTGCTTCCTACTCGTACTTCCCAATATCTGTTAAAGTATCTTTAATGGTGTGCTTCTCGAGGTCGACGGAAATGTTAATGTTGAACGGAATTTGGTGAGGGCAATTGTCCAGGTAAAACCGAACTTCAAGGAGGGTAATCATGCTGAGTCAGCATTGACGACTCGATCGCCAAGCTGTCATTCTCTCATTTTGATGGCTTCCAAATGTTATTAGTATCTGTTTCGAGTTAAATGAGATAAAAATGTTCTCATTAAAATCTCAATATGTTTGTCTCGTCTCTCATATTTCGTCGGCTTTATGTTAGACGTGCCTGGGTGCTCCTAAAACTTATCAAAAGTGGTCTCGCCATTTTGAGTTTTTCTTTCTTTGTTTCCATTAAAGTTATATTGCTTTGTTATGGGGGTGGCAAGGTAAGTTTAAACAGTGAATGGGTTCTTTTCTTTCGGTAGGGCGAAGCTCCTTTTAGTGTTGATGTGGGTGTCTTTTAGCATAATGTTGTGCTAAACGCTTTTTAAGTTGTACCTGGTTCTATTGACCTTGAGCAAAGGTGGGTATACGTTGATTGTGGGAATGAGGATAATCCCTTTTCATGAATGCTTGGACTTCTACAAATCAAGGCTGGAGGCTTCAACAAGAAGTATCGTCTCATCCATGGTGAGGATTCAAGATAGAATAAGGCAGCCTTCTTCTCCTGACCTGGTGACCTGATTTCCACTTGATTACTCATTGGGGACATCACAGTGTTTTTTCAGCAGTAACCCCAAAACTAGAACTCCCAGCATAGATCATCAAGGAAATGGATGAGGACATTGAAAGTCATAGCTTATTTGGCAAATACATAGGAGCTCCCGTTTCACTTCCTGATCTTGTTAGTTGGGCCAACTCGTCTTGGAGCTCCCTAAGCAGTTCCTCCTTCACCATGCTCAACCATGGTTTCTTTCAAGTAGTCTTCAACAAGGCAGCAGATTGAGATTTTGTTTGGTTAGAGGGACCATCGTTTATAGGTAACTTTGGAGTTTTCTTCTGTCCTTAGGCCCCCTTTTTTGATCTTGGTAAGGTGGAGATCACAATGGCTCCACTATGGATCAGAGTTTGCATCATTCATTTCATCTTGAGAAAAGTTGAGCACATCGCTTTGTTGATCAACCGAGTTGGATCTTATGTAAAATTGGATGAGGCTTCTTTGGAGAAAAGATTCATGAGAGTTTGCACTATAGTCAACCTCTCCAAGCCTCTTTGCTACTCAGTAAAGATTGGCTTGACTCAAGGGTCTTGGATCCAATACCTCAACTTCGAGGGTCTTCCCTTTAAATACTTCAGGTGCAATCAAATTGGGCATCAGGGGACAGGTTGTTCTCATAAGAATGCTCAGAGTTCGGCCCCTTATGCTCAGCTGATTTGGAAGAAGAAAAGCAAGGCTTTAGATCCTGAGTTCATTTGGCGTAATCATGTCATTTTCTATCATCTTTTAGGTGGTCCTACTCATTGCTTGAAGGGGAACCCTCCCCCTAGCAAGGAGGATGGGTTGAAGGTGGATATGGCCCAGGAAGAACCTCTTCCTCCTCCGTTGGCCCTGACATCAATCACCCCTCATCCCTCTTTGGAAAAACTCAAGCCGCTTGTGGACTCTACGATTACAAAGAAGGGACATAGGATGGAGGTAGAAACACTGGGGATGGATGCAGAAGATATGGTCAAGGATGGGACCCAATGGACCATGGAGGGCCTTCTCTCTAGCTGGGGTAGAAGATTGATTTCAAACAATGATTAAAAATTGAATTCTTATGGTTGTATTTTTTGTACTCTATCTCTTGGTGTCAAGAATCTAGAAAAACAAACATGCTCTAATACCACTTGTCAGGAACCCGAAGAAGCACAATTGATTACCAAGCAACTAAACAAGCGGAATTAACCAGAATCACAAGTAACTAGAATTCAGAAATAACACAGAATATGAGAGACAATACCCAATTGTATTAATACTCTTCCAGAAGGAAATACAACAAAGAAGATGCCACAGTCTTCTTCCTTACACACCTCTAGGGCTCCCACACCTCTAGGGCATAAACAGTAAATCTCTTCAAGAGCTCACTCTCTCTCTTACGGTCCCAACACACAACTCAAACACAGAGTTGGTGTTCACCTCCAACTAGTCAGTATCACTACTGCCAGTACCACCAGTCAGTATTACTACTGCCAGTGCACAAGTACTCCACGACCGAGTACACACCGTACTCCAAGTACACAATGTACTCCAAGTAGATCTCACCTGATCTTGCTACCTGATATGTTGCTGTCACCTTTGATCTTGCTACCTCGCAGACCTCCTTTGACCTCGCACACACACACACACCTGCAAATCAATGATCTTACTTACACATGTAGATCTCCAAACGTGGCCTTGCACACCTGCCGACCAAGATCCTACACACATGAAGAACCCTTCTGATTCTCCAAACCAGCATCCCTGTGGATCTCTACCAGAACTTGCACAACCTGCAACTCTCCCTGATCATACACACTCGGCACCCCTGTGGAACTAGGAGGAACACACCTTGCTCTCTTCCCTCTGAAGGAGCTAACCTTGCTCAACTCAACTAGCACCCTTTACAATACAGCCCATGAGTCTATTATATAGATCTCATGCAAATAATAACTAGACATCCATTTACAATAATTAGATCTGCAGCTCAAGACTAAAATTAGCCTTTCAACATGCAAACAACTAGTTCGTTAACTAACTGTTCGTGAACAAGCAGTTCTGGAACCGCACAGGCGACCGACGTCAGTCCCTATTTGCCTAGAGATGACTGACGTCGGCCGATCCCTGACCGATGTCGGCAGCTTCCTGTCTACACCTGACCGACGTCGATTGACCTGACCGACGCCGGTGACTGTGACACTCAGCAACCTCCTCCAATGTCTGCATCAGTGAAGCTTTTAGCTCCACAACCTAACACTTGGTGTATGTTGCTCACTCATTGAGTTTGTTGAATCTAGATGGTATGTTGACTTTTGGTAGATTTCTTGTTGATGTCTTTTGTAGTAATTTTTTAGTGGTAAGCTTGGCTTGGTGGTACTTAAGCTTTTGTTGGGATGTGAAATTTCTTTGGATGGTATCTCATCATTCTAGATGTTTTTGTATTGGGTTGTGGGGCCTTGTCAAAACCCCCCTTTAACTTGTATATATATAAGTTCTCTTTATCTCTCTCTCTTTTTTTTAATTTTAATTGTTTGTGAGGTTCAAGTGTCAATAATATCCTAATTTAAATTTAATTATCTATAAATATATAAACATTGTATTTCATTTGATACTAAGTATTCATAAGAGATTATATTTACAGAGAAATTTTTTAAAGTACATGAGTGATCAAGTACTCATTCGAACACCATTCATTATATGAAACTAGTATTTTGCTGTAAAGCACTTTTAACACGCAATTAGAGTTTTATTTATGTTTCGTAATTTACATTTTAAAGTTGTTTCTTGTGTGTGCATGTGTATGTTTTTAATAATGCAATTCACACCTCTTAGTGGCTTAACAAATAACAAGTTAGTTCATACTATTCACTAATCCTAACATTGACCTCTAAAGTTACTTTATTTTCCTTAAAGACTATAGATATCACGAGTACATTAAAGTCATTATAGGGCATGAAAGAAATCAGTTATTTCAAGTACACAAGAGTTGTAATGCACAAATCAAAGTAAGAAAATGAAAGATCATAAACAATCAAACCAAGTTGTCAGTTTATTTTGAAGTTGTCACCTGCAAAAAATACTCAACATTATTGACACATGTCAAAAACACTCTCGATGCTTTCGACACTTATTCCTTGCCAAATCTAGATTTTTAGGTGACGCTGTTGATAATGTTGGATGAATATTTTCAAGTTCATATTCACACAATAGTTATGTGAGAGTGATTTGTTCAAAATACACCCCTAAACCTTATGTATGTCCCTCTAATTGTTTTGAAAATATTAATTAGACATTATTAGTCGTATTTACATGTATTTGTTGTGCCTAATTAAATATAAATAATTTATTTACATTAGATTTTGATGAACCTGAATGGTCTTACATATCTGAGGATTAAATCTTACTTCATTTGTGTTAGATCTCAATTTCTTTATATTTTTATAGTTAATTTTCGAGTATACTTAAATTTAAAACCTTGGCTCTATTTTGCTTGATTTGTTTGATCCCAAGTTCTAAGGTAATGTAATTTCTAAACAATTATTCAAAACCTCATGTGTTTGTATAGTGTCTTGGCTTATGTATTATGATTTTTCCATAACCCAAGGGTTTTTCATTATGAATTTTAGATCTATATTTTGAAACCTAAACATTGGCCATAAAAATTATTTTAATTAATTTACACATAAGTGTGTAAAATATTCTTCTATAATGGATATGAAAAATCTTTTGTAAAATTATAATTTGAGATATACTCTTAACATTAATATTTTATTTTCTCAAATTCATAAGTTTTTAGTGTAAAACCATAAAAGATTTTTTAAAAATTCAATCATCCCCAATATGCTAGAGTTTATTTCCAAGTATATTCCATGCAGTAAAGTGCACAAAAGATGGGGGGCCAAAAGGGGGTCTAATATACCATGTTTTTTCTTAAATTATTTTAAGAACAAGAAATGTAGCATTTCAAATTTAGTTTATAAATTACTATTTTTTAAATGGTAGAGTTTAAATGGGTCAAATAGTTAATTTTAAAAGTGTTGTACTTTTTTTAAAAATATGATAGATTGGGAGTTGTGCTCCTTTCTGCCACCTCTTCCCATACCATTTTTTTAACATCATTATGTATTTATTGAAATGACTTTGTGAAAAGTTAAAAGACATGACAACGCATGTACCTAATATTTTTTTATAATTTTTAACAACTATTTTTTTGAAACTAATTATTTAAGTGAACATACCTTGAAAATGGATAAATAACCATGCTCCCCCATTCATCCCCGCTCTCCCTTTTCTTATAAAAGGATAAAAAATCATTTTTTAATAATGTGTACAGAGTTAGGCCTAGCTTGTCCCCATATTTGTTTTTTTAAAATTTTATGAACATATCAGAAAATATATAAACGAAGCAATACTTATAAAAATTTAGTATGTTAAGACATGTTCTTAATAAATAAAGATTAAATCTTCAAATATATTGTCACAAAGATTTTTTTTAAAAAATTGGAAAATAGAAGGCAATCTTGACATGTTTATCACTTTTTTTCAAAATGTCTTGATGAAATTCGTGATGGTTTTCATGGTAGAAGATCATTTTTGCTAAAATGAATAGAATACATAGAGTATGTTGTGTATTTGCAATTACAACCCTTAGAATAAAAAAAATGAGCCATTTCCAAGCCTAAAGGATTTTGTTTTCTAAATCAAATTTAAAAAATGTGTAAGTGAAAAAATGCATATGCACTAAAATACATGTGTGTTATATACTTTAAAATTATTCCAGTAAAAAGAAGGGTCACTACGCATATTTTGGAGTTGGTCTCAAATCTCCATGAGTTATTATAGGAGATATTTTTTCAAAATCCAATTTGGTCACTACTTAATCATTTTTCAAGATTTCAGGAATGAACCTAAGGTTTCCATGGTGTTACTTTTGGATTCGATGTTTGTTCTAGATGAACTAATGGTCATTTTGTAGGTTTTGAGGCCTTATGAATTGATTACTGACATTCTAATTATAACCAATAATTAATAATCATGATCAACTAGATGTTGTTATTCACAAATTGACTAATATCTAACTAACATGGGTTAATTATGACCAATTAAGGTCAATCAATGGTGTAAATATCTCCAAATCAATAAATATTTACACTAATAAGGGATAATTATGAAAAATATTGGTCAATTGGGTGCAATACCCTATGAATATGGTGTGCTAGATGATGATTAGTAGGAATAAGTCTAATCATCTCCCTATCTAATAATGTAAGTAAAATGTCATGAGGCCTATCCCTATCTGAAAACTGTATAACCCCTTTGTGTGTATCCTATATTCTACTCACTGTAGGAAGTGCTCTGTGAAGTGGCTCTTTTCCCTTGTTGAGTATCTTTACTTGTCATTTCTATTCCAATAGTTTCTTAATTGGGAGTGAAGTAGGATCTTATACCATGTTAGATGATTAGGGCTCTAAGAGGCCTACATCCAAATTTATCTCTGAATGTGTAATCACTAATCCTAGATCTATGTAACATAGATGTCTGAATGACTGTAATGTCTCATATATCAATTTCTCTTGAATAGGGAGAATGAGACCTATAGAAAAAATGTATTGTACCTCCAAATCTATTGGTTAGTATATCAACTAATGCATAAATGTTTTGAATCTTAGAATGCATTCATTAGCTATTTTTGTCTAGCCCTAGTATAATGAATGCAACCTCTCATATGTAAATCAAAGTCCCTTGTTCTGAATGTAATGCATGAGAAAGACATCTTCTAACTCATCGTATGTGAGTAGTGAACCACTAGGGAGTGAAAGATGAAACCACTCTATTGCCTAACTCTCTAGAGTCCTAGTAAATAGCGCTAAAAGAGTCAAACTGTTAGAAACATGTGCCATAGCTTTCTTGTAAGCTTCAAGATGCAAGTATGGATCCCCATGTCCATCAAACTTTGGTAAATCTGTTATTTATAGTTTTGATGGTATTGTTGCATTGAAAAACCTGCATGGAATGGGATTATTGCTTTACTTTCCAATGTGAGATGATGTATTTATTATTGTAAAACATTGACAACATGCATCAAGGGGATTACCTCTTGTGAAGGTACATTATCATTATCAAGGGGTTCATTTAAATTTTGAATTTTTTAATTTATCTTAGCCATTAGTCTATTGCATTGGGAATATTTTTTAGGGAGGGTTATTTTTTTCTTTGTAACCTTTAAAGGTGTGATAGATGAGACCTGGTTAGAGGGAAATGAACTATCACCCTTGTTTGGGTTAGTTTGAGAAACAAATTCTACTATAGTAAGGGGGGGTTGAGGGATATTCATTGGTATCTCTTATATTTTTAAGTTGTAAATAAATATCACATGATAATTGAATAGAAGGTATTTTACTCTCAAGCAAATGTAAATTATGAACTTAAGAATAAGTGTGTGTGTTTACATGTGACCTAGTATTTGCTTGAACAAGAGAAATAGGTGAGGTAGGAAGATAACTAGAAGGTGTAGATTCTATGTCCTCATCATAATAATGACAATAATCATAATTATCCCAAAGTTAATCAAAATTAGAGTTTAATTCACTTGTATAAGTAAGAGTAGAAGAAGTATCATCCACACACACACACAGAGAGAGAGAGAGAGAGAGAGAGAGAGAGAGAGAGAGAGAGAGAGAGAGAGAGAGAGAGAGAGAGATTTTAACTTTGTACTATTATGTAGTGTATCATCATGTGTAGGTATAATGCAATTCATTTGTTCACTAGCTATTTGTGCAATGCAAACATGATTATCACTTTCAATTTTGGAGTGAAGGGTAGAAGCAATAACAATCATGTTTTCTTTTTTCATATTATGACATGTAAGAGAAGAGTTAGAGATATTTGCATTATCAATTTGTTGTAAAGAATCATTGAATTGAGCTTGGAATGTGAAGTAAGGTGATGAAATAATTTCACTAAAGACCCATTCGTTAGTGAGCGCTACCTACATAACTAATACTCCGAAGAAGGTCTCAAACTGATGTAGTTCTCCCGTATGTGTTGGCTTATGTGTGAATCATGAAATATGTGCAAAGTAAGTACAATAATGACCTAGCTTGTAACTTGAAAAATTGGGCTCTTGGGTTGCTCCTCTAATAATTTAGACCTAAAAATGTGTTTTTCTTATTACTCATATGGATATAGGTAAGCTTTGTTCAATTGAATGCTTGATAGAGTGCTCTTTGGTAAGAGTACTATGTATTTTTCCTATGTTGCTAGGGGAGGAATGAATGAGGGTTAATCTTGTATTTATATCAATACCTTTGGATAAGTAACTCATATTAAATCACTTAGGTGGAACATTAGGATATGTTTTATTTTCAAAATAGATGACTTTAGGGTACTAGACAATTGCATCGATTTAAGACACTCACATTGATGTTAGTGTCTAGAGAGCAAGAAAGTAGGTACAAGTTCAAAATTTGTAGAGATGGAAGATAAGTACAGTTTAATCATGCTGTTCAAGATAGAATGTTTGGGTCATCAATATAAGACCAGTCGGACTAAGATATAGGCTAAGGGACATAAGATAGAGTAGATGTGATCCTTACAAAAGTGGGAAAAGGTCAAGAATTAAGAGAAACAACCAAGGTCTGAGTTTGCCAAGTGTAAAACACTCAGGTGTTATATAATCCATAAATATCATCTATATTTTGTTATTCATTTATCACCATTGATATGGTATGACTTGGATATGTCGTTTCCTTATTGTTTGGATTGAGATCACTTGTATTGCTTATATTCTAAAAATTCAACTTCGAAGATAGGGATTTTTATGTGTGCAATTTTGTGTAGATGACATGTATATTTGACCTTATCATGATCCAAACCACTCCTTATACCTTATTGTGGGCCTAGTCAGAAGCATATATGTCCTTAACCTATTTTTCACTATTTACCCCTTGCACATTTTTCTTTATTAAACTTAAGAGTTCCATTTTAAGTTTTAATTAATTTATAAAGCAAATTTTAAGCTACTTAAGTGGTCCCATGTGACTCAAAACTTGGAGGGGTTGAGAGATCCAAATTTTTAGAGTGTCATAAAGTAGATTTTAGATATTTTAGGTTGATATTTTTTCCTTGGACCAACAGGAAAGTATGAGAGTCTTTCAAGTAGCCTTAGAAAACATTAGAGGCAACCCATGTGCCATTTATGGCTTGAGATAGTGAGTCCATTTATGAGGTATGGACTTGCTTGTTTGTCTACATGGGCTTGTAAGTGGATTTATTGAGGGGGAAGTATTTTTGACCTTAATACAAGGGATGGAAAGGGACACATGTCACCTTACCATTATCTTATAGAGTAGGGAGGTTAGCCTATTTGAGGAAGGAAAGCATTCCTTGAGAGGATTTCTTATCTTGAGAAAATAAGAAACTTTGATTGGAGAAGAGAAGGACAAAAAGGAGGAGGATCTAGAAGGAGAACTTAGGGAAGGAGGAGTTTCACCATTGACAAAGCTTGTTAAAATGTTTTCTTGAGAGGATTAAAGAAATAAATAAGGTAGGATTCCATGCCGATTGAATTGATTTTTTTTTTATCAAGTTATCTTTCTTCTTTCCCTTTGATTATTTTTTTTCAAAATGAGTAAGACCATTTGGCTTACCCTCTTTCTTTATTTTTTATTCCATGGTTGTGCCTATGACCACCAATTTTGAGATGTAATATCTCTCCTAATTATTGGATATTTTTTACGTCATTTTATTGTCTTAAAATGGAAAAAATATACTGCCAAAATTTATGTGGTTTGCATATTTGTTTGTGCACCCATTCACATTAGAAGTGTTAGTAGAACCGAGTTCCTAATGCCATCCTATGTTAGTTTATTGGTAAGTAATAAAAGTAGAAAGTGGGATCATAACATCAATGTCATCCATCATGTTATTGGCATGGTGGAAGGTGCGTATTCCCTCCTATGACCAAGATATGGCAAAACACGAGTGAGGAATCCCCTATGTTCTTCTTCTCATTCGACAAACCTATTTGTGTTAGAAACTTGTATGGATGCCTTGTTATATTTTTACATTTTAAATGGAAATTTCCTTTACTTGTATGTTGGTTTTGGGAAGTGGAAGCTCTCCTTGTGTAGTTGAGATTATAGCCTCCTAGATGCATTTTCCTAGTGAGCATCCCTTGCCTAGTCTTGTAACCATCTAAACCTCTTTTATATCAAAATTTTCTACCTTAACCATGATGTGTTGTTGCATGGAGATGGGAGTCTTAGGATCGAGGGTGCCTAGAGAATCCACCTAATGATGTAAAAATGATAGGAGATCAACCCTTATTCAATTGGCCTTGTGGTTGCATCTGTATTCCATATGAAGATAACTTGATCAACTCTTTTTGTACATGCTTGTAAATATATTTACCTAACCACTGAGCAACACCACTTGAGCCCTTAGGCTCTCTACCATATGTTTCATGGTAACATGGGTGACCTCTGGCTATACCAATGGACATGTCCTCTACCATGTGGTATGTGCCCTTTCGAAGGGCCTGTGGCAATAAGATTTTACCATATAGAGTAGAGAATTTCAAAAAATCATATCTTGCAAATCAGATATTGAAAAATTATGAAATGAAAGGAGATGGGTTCTAAATTTATATAATTTCATACTAAAATTATTTTTTACCTTCCAATGCACCATTTTGCATGCCAATTAATTATATGAAGTGAGGTCAATTTACAAAGGAGATATCATGGTTTTCAGACTATAAACTTTAAAAATTAATAACAGTTCATCTATAATTCCAAAAAATATGATGCCAGTTGCATTAAATCTTTGATTAATCCTAATTTATTAGACATTAGAAATTAGAAGAAATTGGAAATGCTTTAAGTGGTTAAAATTTAATTGAAATTAACTAGCCTTCCATGGCTTCACGCTAATCAATGCATTTTACAATTTTTAGGAAAGAGAAATTAATTATTTTCAGCCTACTATAAAAATACAATGATGTACATGTAAAATATAAAATTTACAATTGGAATTTGAACACAAATAATCGTTTCCATAGTTTCCACTTTTTAGTAGTC
Source organism: Torreya grandis (assembly GCA_037957365.1). Classification (NCBI taxonomy): domain Eukaryota; kingdom Viridiplantae; phylum Streptophyta; class Pinopsida; order Cupressales; family Taxaceae; genus Torreya; species Torreya grandis. The sequence goes on from JARHVA010002856.1 coordinate 1,326,613, forward strand.
ACAATGGTGGTCTATGCTAAGCCATGTGGCGTTTGTAGCCTAATGGTTAGCATAGTCTCTAGCCATTGGGCACAAACCACATCGGTTAATATTACTAAACACCACTGTATTATATAAAAATTAATAATTATATATATTATTTAAATGTAAAACTTATATTTTTTTCTAAAGTCTCAAGTGTGAACATGAAAACATAAAAAGCAGAACTTCTGCTTTCTAGTAGACTTAGTTTTACCCATTTGTTTACAAGAACTTGGTGGCCCAGAGGTGGGTTGACCTGGAAATGGACCTCATTACAAATTTTCATGCTCTTATGAATGAAACCAGTTTTGAGACCTAAAGATGCATATTTTTATATTTGTGACTTTTTTTTACTCAAGAGTGCCTTAGACCTCCTTTACAACCTAGTGGACCAGTTTTACAACCACTATTGCGAAGACCCAATAGCTTAGAGGTGGGGGAACAAAAAATGGACCCCCATCAATTTTTTGTTCCATTCCACTTGGAATTATTTTTGGGACCTAAAACTTCATAATTTCTAATTTGTGTTGGTTTTGTCATTAGGAGACCTATCACGAACTCTTGGGAGCCCTTAAATGTTTTGACCCAAAAGGGGAACCCTACTATTCTTTAATCCCCTTTAGTTTGAGATGAAAATATAAATCTTAAACTATTTTTTTTTAAAATTTTTACCTTGTGGTGGCCATTAATGGTTGTGGAAGAGCTTGAAGCTCTTGAGACCTATTTAAAAACCGTAGGAGACTGAGACCTATTATACTTCATTTATGACTTAAATGAGAATTGAGCCACATGATTTGTTAGAATCACTTGGAACCCTCCTTGAACTTTATTGGGAGGTAGAATGTCTCATTCGAGCAAGTGGTTTCTTGAACCCACCTCTATTTAGTTGTGTGCTCTTTTTCGCCTTTAGGGTCATGGGGCCCACTAGGGCCACTTAGAGAGTTGTTAGCTTGTGAAAGACCCTGTAGGCCAATTAGAGCAAGTGGGACCCACATGGTTGTGAGGCAATTGTTCATCCACTTGTACATTACCTCCTTACTGTGTGGAAATGCAGTTGTGTAGAGTGTGCACTGTACACTCTAAAAAATTGGGTTTTTTTTTGTGTGTTTCATTATGTCAATTTTTGAGCATGACATTTATAATCATGTAAACACAATACTCATTGATGATTTTGAGAATAAAAATCTTATGTAATAAGAAGAGGAATTATATCTTTGCAAATAGTTTCAATAAACACAATATAGATGACGCCAATTACTTGGTAGGATATTAGTGGTTGATGTTGTTACTCCTCAAAGATGTGGATGATGTTCAACTCATTATAAATTTTTAAAAAAAAAAATGTACAGTTTATTATTTATTATTTTTATTTTTATTAATGTAAAAAAAAGATATATTATATAAAATAAATATTTTAATATTATTTTATATGAATTTAGAAAAGTATATTATTTTCGAATTATGATAAACATCAAAATTTTTAATACAAATAAAACTTAAAATACTTATTTATAAAATACTGAGAATGCCATGCATAAGTCAAAAGCTTGAGCTATAAAACCATTAAAAATAATGAGAAATTACTATTAAGAAAAGTGGTAGAGACCAAAATTAAGATGTCAAGCTCTCATCGACCTAGGTGGAGAGGACCATGGACTCAAATATCTCTACTCCTCATAGAAACATAGAGAAAAAAGAAAGAAACAAGTCTTTTCATAATCATGAGTTGGTAAGAAATATTCTTTAATGGCTAGCCAACTCTCTTTCCTATGCCTTCCACATTAGAAACTATCATAATAAAGAATAATGTTATTTCTCGAGGTCAAGAAAAAATATGGATGTAGACCCTTTTTCTAAATTAAAATTCACTTTCATTTTTTGTGATTCTAATATACTTAAAATTTCCATGACTAAAATTTACAAATAAATGTTTTAATCATCACTCACCTTATTATTTTATTTGAAATTCTACAAAATAATATTTTTAGATTACAAATAAGAAAAAATTATACTTTTTACTACAAAATTATTGAAAATCAGTGATAACAAACATAATCTATTTAACTACATTATTACTGATATGGAAAAAAATACTATAATCCCGAAAAAAACCAAAACAACAAACAAAAACAAACATAACCCATTTAGCCACATCATTATTGACATGGAAGAGAAGTACTATAATCCTAAAGATGAATGCAAGCCTTTTTTAACTTCATTTTTGATTGATTTTAATGTACTTATAAATATGAGATTTTTTAAATCACAAGTGAGATAAGAACTCTGATCCATACCACAAATTCAGACATAATCCACTTAGAAACATCAAAATTGACGTGCAAGACAAGCACTCTTGGTCCAAAACAAATAATTTGATCTTTGATGGTAATGAAATGACAACTTTAAAAAACTTAGCATAGAAAATGATTCAGCAGCTCACTCTATATCAAATAAAATGGCCATTTATATATTAATTTCCTTCGAATACTTTGGTGATTTGATTAGTTTTTAAGTGGGAGTGTTTTTTTTTTTCAAATAATTAAAAAAATTATATTACATGTAAAAAAATTATTTTATTTAAATTTTTGTGTGTATTTGTTAATAAAAAAATAATTTAAATTAAGATGTTATAAGTATTTACATTGACATTAAAATAATTGAAAAGTGAAAAATGTAAGATGAGGAAGAAGTGAATATTATTGAAAAGGGGTTATATAAATATTGAAGAACATGAGTGATATTCTAGACAGAAGTAAAATCGTCACTCATGCATTTGGAACAAAACTTGATGCAAAGAAAATGAGGAAATTAGAAAAATGAACACTTAGAGAGGACCATTAAGAGTCAACCAATAGCAACTAATTTAGATCAATAATCAATAAGTACACAAATATCCTAAAATCATATAATATAACTACTAATAAAAGAAACAACTAATTAACTTACCAAAAATTCAAATGATTTTTAACTCTCAAATGAAACAATGTCAACTCAAATCCATGAACTCATTTATATCTATTAAGAGTCTTACCGACTACTCTATACATACATTGATAGTAAAAAAATTAATTATAAATTTTTGCAAGCCTCTTGACCTTTTACTTTAATATCGTATGTTTTGGAGGGGATTAAGAAGACAAATGGGGACAATCACAAATCAACTAGTTTTTGTAAGCTTTTTAACCTTTTCTTTTAATATCATGTGTTTTGTAGGGGACTAAGAAGACAAATAGAGACTATCATGAATTAACCAATTTTTACAAACTTCTTGACCTATTCTTTTGATATCATATATTTTAAAGAGGACTAAGAAGACAAATAAGAACCATCACGAATCAACGAGTGCGCCAATGACACCTAATTTAAGTCATTAGTCACCAACATAGCTACTAATAAAAAAAGAGACCATAGACTAAGTAAGTTGGCAAAAGCATCTAAATGATTTTTTTTCTTTTTTCTCAAAAGAGTTTGTCTATGTCCAATCGTTGATAGACAGTCATTAACATCGTGCGTTTTAAATCAGGCTAACAAAGTGATGGGTGTTTTGTGGATAAAAATAATGGATTTAGAGTATTTCCGTGATGGAGATAGATGAAGATATGTTGGCCTCACAGAATATTGAGAGGATGAGATTAAGGATAAGTAGGAGGAGAACATTCTGTTTGCCTGCGATATCTTTTCTTTTCGGATAGGATGCATAAATCTTAAAAGCAAAGCATGGAAGAATAGGAACCTTTGATGACTAGACTACTTTAGTTATGATGTCATACTAAGACTCGCATTGCATTTGTATTGCCTGCCCATAACTACTTCCATCCATGCTTTATCATCATATTCATATTCCTATTCATATAGCTGCTTCTACTTTTATTCTTCTCTTATGCGGCTCATAAAATCCTACCAAAACTATTCTGCCTAGGATATTTTTTATATGGTTTTCAAATTCATTAAAAAATAATAATTTTATATTAATCGATGGATTTTATTTGAAACTTTAAATAAATTTAAGATATTATAATCTTTATGTCAATGGAATAATAAAATCAAAAAATATATAAATATGTTAATATAATAATAAAATAATAAACAAATATGATAGAATCATAAAAGTCTATCCATAAAAGTTCATCACCTTCTACTAAGAAGATTCAATTAGATATAGAAACATAAAAGTAAAACAATAGCCAACTTAATCAACTAATCATTGCCATCTTTGCTTGAATCCGAAACCATTACTATAGTTCCATGCTCCCTCTTTTCATCTTTCAAAACCATAACACTAAGTGTCTTAGCAAGCCAGGACGAAGAAAATCAAGAGGCATTAATGCCTAGCTTAAAAAAATAACATCAATATCTTTCCCCTAGTGATATCCTCAATGGCCATAGCTTTTACCGTGATCCACACCTAATCGAATCTACACATTTGACTCAAGCCCACTTGTTCCAAATCTTCATGAATGACATGGGTGTTACTAGCTCCAAATAAAACTAGTTCAATATCGATAATTTGAGCGACCTTGAGGGTGTTTAGTCTTGAGGGGGATTGGTTTGGGTCCTTCATTATTAATAAAACATAGTCCACAAATGCCACCTCTCACAATTTCAAAACAAGTTGAACACGAAACAAATTAGTGGCAGTCCATTTCAACAATTTTTTGACCTTAATACCCTTAAGTAGATTCATTGTCTAAAAATCCATGTCTCACTCCGCAGTCATTTTAGTTTTTCTTATCAAGAAAAACCCCATTGTTTAATTGTTGTTGAAGTTTAAGATCACTTACCAAACCCATAAAGGAAGAATGCACTTCATCTATATAATATTTGTACACATTTAATTTTTATTTTTTTATTTTTCAATATTCTTAGAGAATATCTTTTCTTTGCAAAACCAAGTGCTCCTACAGGGAGATGAACCCTCAACATGTTGCACTTCCTTCTTAAAATTCATTGATAAACTATGAGTGCCATACACAAACCAGTCATGCCAACTAAATATGAGGAAGTATGGGAGCTAAAAATAAGACTAATTAGAAGGGCAATACAAGTCTATAATGAATAAAGTTGAGATATAATTCCACGATCACATAGAAAATATAATTCCAAATGACTTTGGTAAATAAAATAATGAAAGAAAGGAAATATAAGCATGAAATTATCTAGGGCATCACTTTCCTCAATTAAATTACAAATAAACCATGTTATTATATTCACTCATACATAAATACTCCCACCCAATTCCTAACACACAATAATTCAAAGATATGGTAATGGACAACACTTACGGAAGTTTAAATTCTGAACCTCACATTAAACATTCTAGAATAACCAATATAAAAAAGGGAGCAATCGAATACAATCAAGAATCCATTTAAGAAGCCATGCACTTTCAATTATCCATCTAAAGCTCACCCAAATTTTTACTCTCTCAACCTTATATTAAGGAAAAAAAAGACCCACTTTAAAATAAAAGTGTTTAACCCAAAAAAATTTAAATATTAGTAAGGTATAAGGTTCAACATATATAAATAGTTTAATCATAATGGTGATAAACTAATCTATAGTAGGCCAATTAATTATAAACTTAGATAAATAAATATTTTAAAATATAATATTGAGATATGCTAAATATAAAAAGTATTTGATTTGAAAGATGTTCAATTGATTACAACATCAAAGAGAAATAATACTTAGCTAGGTTTACTATGTACATACATATTTGGATTGGAAACATGAGTAAAGTATGTAGGACCAGTCATTAGATTATGGAAATTATACTTCTATAGTTGTGAACACTAACGTCAGATTTAGACACTACTGTCAATGCTAGTATTGTTTAAACCTAAAATATAGATTATGGGGAATCTAGGGTTAAAGGGGGAAGAGACAACCTAGGGAAAATTCTTTTCAAAACTCATACAAATATATATCGAATTTATTGTGACGAGATGGTAAAGATAGAAAGTACAACTATGCTAGATATTGTAATAACAATGAAAATAAGACACTTCATTGGTTCTGATTGTAATATATCTCGATCAATAAATTTTTTTTTTGGGTTGGATCTAGATTTTAGAACAATCACTTGATTATGTAAATTTGTGCCTTTATAGTCATGGAAACTTGCATCAACCTAGGATGGTTGTGTCGATGCTAGTTTGACTTGGACATAGGTTTACAATACAAAATTCCAACTCAAACTAGATGTAACCACCTAGATGCTTTTAGATTTTGTGTTACCTTTGATCTTGTAGATTCAGATCTGGGTTATGGATTATAGTTCCTTGTCAAATGAGAAAATCTTAGTTCTTCTTCTTTATATTGGATGTGATAAAAATGGGTTAGTGGGCACATAGTGTTGAGCTACCTAAAACACCCCTATGTCAATAAACACTACCTACATAGCTAATACTTTGAATAGGGTCTCAAACTTATACAATTTTCTCCTATGTGTTGGATTATGTTTGAATAATGCAATATGTGATAAGCACATACAATAATAACCTAATTTATAACTTGATAAATATGGTCCTTTGGATAATCCTTCTGTACTTCAGACTTGTAGATATGTTATCCCTATAACTAATATGGAAATAGGAGAAAATAAAGAATCTTTTCTCACTTGAGTGATTGATAGAATGTTTTGGTAAGATGCCTTGGTATTTTAAGGTATTTTTTAGGAGAGAAATGAATGAGGGTTGATCTTATATTTATACCAATCCCTTTGGAGAATATCTTGCATTAAATCACTTAGGCTAACCTTCAGGATACATTTCATTTGTAAATTTGATAACTTTAAGGTACTAGACACTTATGTTGATGCAGGCATCTAACTATGATGCAAGTGTCTAGATAGTTAGAAAACAAGTGCAGGTCCAAAACTTACAGAAATAGAAGATAAGCAGGTTAATAACATTTTGGTCAAGATAGTAGGTATGAGTCATCATAATAACATTGGTTTGACCAAGAGATAAGTAATTAAGCATATAGAGAAAGTGTATGTGAGTCTTTTGGTATCAAAAAATGTCTAAAAGCTGAAGGTACATCCATGATATGTATTTTTCAAGTGTATACGATTGAGGTAATATATAATTTAGAAATAGTGTCTACATTTCCCCCCTTTAATCTAGTAATAAAATTGCTAGTTTAAAAGAAAAAGAATGCATACCTAAGTGTGTATAACACACCTTGTCTTTGCTTGAATCCAACTTGAGTGCTTTGCTGGTGACTAACCTACAACTAAAAACATGTTATAATATATAATCAATGCATACAATCTAAAATTTAAAAAATGAAAATAATTGAAATTTAAAGAGAGCAAGGTTTATGAATACACATGTGTATCAATGCAACCGTCTTGACTTTAAAAATTTTTATTTGAAAGATGTATCATTATGAGTCATTAAACCTAAGATTAAAAAAAATATAAATATAGAAAGTGAATATATTTAAAGAGATAGAGATATTAGAGGGCACATGCCCCCAACTTTGGAAAAAAGGTGAGTTTTCAATTGATAGTTGAGATTAGCTCAATTATGCAACCCAATCATACTTATAACTTAGTGAGTGTGAGTGAACCAAGTCAACTCACACTATAAACCTGGCAAGGCTAGATGATGTAAATCAAGTCTAACCTATAAAGTTGAAAATATTGAGTGATTTAGTCACCTCAACCATACCAAAAATAAACCATCTACTATAGTAAATTATCTCAATATCGTCTATGAAAGTTCAACATGGTGGGTGATGGTAGTCCTTGAAAGTGTTTACAATCTAAAACTGATTTGATTTTATAATATTAAGTGCACATTGTATATCATATTCACCTTAGATATGTCTCATGCTGAAACTATGTATAATAATGATACTAATGTATAAAATTATATCAAAAATATGTATCTGAATCATATAGCTATGTAATTTGGCCAACCTAAAACCATGTAAGTGTGGAGAACATGTTTTTAACATGCCCCCATTATATATAGAGAAATCTAAAAATTGATATAAGTGCCAATGTTGAGAACATGTTTACATAACACGCATCCATTACAATATGAATATGAGAACTAATGTAAGTGTGGAGAACATGTTTCCAAAACATTCCCCCACTACAACTCAAATCTTACAACTGATGTAAGTGCTAATGTGGATAAAATGTTTCCAAAACATGCCCCCAATATAATAAAAATATGTGAATTAATGTGGTATTCATGCCTCTATAGAATGACCTCAATGATATGCCCCCTTCTTTTGAGGTGAGGGGAAGTAGTAATTGATTTTTACCTTGCCTAAAAAGGATAAGATAACCATGTAAACTATGAAATCACCATGTATCATATAGAGGGAACATGTCTAGGTAGATATATCATTGAAGCACAAAGAATGTGATCACACCAAGTCTTAAGATGCATAATGTAGATCATGGAAACATATAGGTAAAAACATTACAAGCTCAACAAGTAATGAAGCACACACACAAGAGCACTCAAAAATAAAATTAAGACATAAATCTCCAAGGAGTCTGAAAATAAAGAGCATGTTCAAATGCCACAAAATTGAAGGGACATGACTTAGTCAGATATCCAAAAAGTAAGAAATGACATATTCAAATGTCAACATACAACAAATAATGACATATTCAAATTTCAAATAGAAAAATAAAGGCACGTGGGCCAAATAAAATGGATCAGATTCAAATGCTCAAATAAGCAAGATAATAAAAAGGCAAGACACTCAAAGAAGTGTATACATAAAATCATAAAAAACCAACATAAACATATCATACTATTCCTTGGATATATGTGTAGCAAAAACTATTAAGTACATAACATATCAAGTATACTATGAAAGATATAATCATGGATAAAGGCATGTGTAAGTACATAGATGAGTTCAAACATGATAATGTAAAGTGACAATATAATGATATAACCTAGATTTACCATGATAAAAAAAGTGGATGCCCCCAATGTACTAGTGATATGAGTAGAGGAAAATCCTAACATCCAAAAGTGCATATATCATGTATCTGTGTATTCTTGAATCACACTAAAAAGATGTGTTAAATGTATGTGTATATAGGAAATACTAATATGCCATCCACCAACATGGAACCAAAAACATATATGCTGAGGATCTACTAAGATGTGTAAATGTTAAACAAATTTTTGAATTTTTGAAGTTTTTTTAATTTTTTTTTGAAATTTTTAGAATTTTGAAAACTATTTAATCCAAAAAGTCTTCAAATTCAAGAGCTAAGATAGTGTGTGTTGGCCTTGTTTCACAAAATTGTTTATATTTCATAAGTGCTAATAGTTCTATGTTTTTTGGTAATTTAATACAAACAATTGTTGGTACATGTCACCCATATTCCTTATATGGTATACAACCTCCTTTTAATCATGTTGAAAAAGAAGATAATTCTTTGTAACACTAGAACAACTACTTTCATACTAGTCACCCATTGGTGTCCAAGGTGAAAATTCAAGTATGGTTGTTAGTTCATTACCAATATGGCAAGGTCCACTGCCTTTGGGTCACATGCAATGGGTAATATGATATTCCCAAGAGATTGTGGAAAAGTTGGTGAGTGGCATTACTCAGATATTATGTCCCAAATATTGTAATGTGGTAATATTGCAAGTTGTCTCTAGATTATTTACATCAACCTTGAGATGCGAGAAATGTACCCCATCAATATTTTTAGTAATGGTTATATTCTCATGCTTTTTTTTGCTTTGAAGGATTGTTTCCTTTTGAAGTATTAAAAGTAGTGGGTTGTTTCCATGTTTCAAACATAATTTATATGCATCCTTAATTCTTATATATTTTATTATTCAACACCTTACATTGATTTGTATGATGACCACTAATTCAGTGGTAATTAAAATATGTTAATCCTTTTTTAAGGAGTTTGTTGATTTATTTGTGCATGTTAGGAGGTAAAGATATTATGTGATTACTTTTAAAATCTTGTTAAATAAAAAATTAAAAAATAGAAGCAGAGAATCAAGAAAATCCTAGATCAATATCTAAGATTTTTTAGATGAAAGGTTAGGTTTACCAAATGTTTAACCCTAAAATATAGATTATGGGGAATCTAGGGTTAAAGGGGGAAGAAATAGCCTAGAGCACAATGATAGTAGACTATCTCTAGAGTAGGCCAATGGTTTACAAAACTTAGATAAACATATATTGAATTTATTATGCTGAGATGTTAAAGATAGAAAGTATACCTATGATAGATATTACAATAACAATAAAATAAAATGCTTATATAGTTCTACTGTTAATACAAACATGGATTTAGAATAGGTAGAAAGTGGACTGGATCTATATTCTAGAATAGTTGTCTGATTCTAGAAATTTCTACCTTTGTTTCCACATACACTTATATCAACCTAGGATGGTTGCATTAATACTATTGTCTGACTTAGATGTAGGTGTATAGTATGGAATGATTGTTAAAACTATATGTGACCATCTAGATGCTTCTAAATTCTATATCACCTTCACTCTTGTGCATTTAGATCTGGGTCATGGACTATCACTCCTTGTCAAATGAAAAAATTGTAGTTCTTCATCTTGATATTGGAAATTAAAAAAATGAGTTAGTAGGCACACAGTATAGAGCTACCTAAAAGACCATTCTATCAGTGAGTGCTACCTACATATCCAATACTCTGAAGTGGGACTCAAACTTATGTAGTTCTCCTATATAGTTTGGATTGTGTGTGAATCATGTAATGTGTGATAAGCAAGTACAATAGTGCCCTAGCTTGAAACTTGGAAAATATGGCTCTTGGGTTGATCCTTCAATACCTATGACCTGTAGATATGTTTTCCTTATGATTGATATGGAAGTAAGAGAAAATATGAAATCTTTGGTCACTTGAGTGCTTGATAAAATGCATTGATAAGTTGTCTTGGTATTAGTTATTTATTTTTAAGTGAGAAATGAATTAGGGTTAATGAATTAGGGTTGATATTATATTTATACCAATCCATTTGGAAAATATCTCACATTAAAGAACTGAGGCCAACCTTTATGACATGTTTCATTTTCAAATTATATGAATTTAGGGCACTGGACACTTATGTTAGAATATAACACTTGCATAGACATAGGCATGTAACTAGGATGTAAGTGTTTGGGTAGTTGGAAAATTGGTATAAGTCCAAAACTTGTAGAGATGGAAGATAAGTAGGTTTATAACATTTTGGGGAAAATAACATGCCTGAGTCATTAGAATAACATTGGTCAAACTAAGAGATAATTAATTACGCATATATAGAGAGTGTATGCGATCTTTTTGACATCAAACAAGGTCTAGAATATGAAGGTACATCCATGATTTTTATTTTCTAAGTGTATAAGACTGAGGTGATATATAATTCAAAAATAGTGTCTACAAGTGTTTGACTATGATATAGGTGTCCAATATGGAATAATGATTGGATCCAAATGTGACCAACTTCACTATTATAGGTTTTTATTACTTTTTTATTGATTTACTTAGATGTGAGATATATGTTATCACTCTTTACTGATTGATCAAACTCTATCTCTTCACCTTTCCTCATCCTTATAATGAATTATATAAAAATAGGTTAGTTGGCTCACGTTATTGAGCTGACCCCAAAGACCCCTTTATCAATGGGCACTACCTACATAACCAATACTCCAAAAAGAGCCTCAGACTTATGTAGTTTTCACCTATGTGTAATAAAGGGTGTAAATAAGGGTGAAATATACTATATGATGATGCATACAATGATCTGTCTTATAACTTAAAAAATATCACTCATGAGATGATCTTTGAATGCTTTAGACCTATAATATGATTGATCCTATGCTTGATATGAAAATAGGGATGAATAGGGATTAATAGATTGGTTGTGTAGTTGATTTATTTAAATTTCATATGTGTTTACTTGGTATTTGGATGAATTTTGGAAACTAGACACTAGATAAGGATTTGGACACTAACAATGATGGTAGTGTCCTCTATGGTGTATAGTGTCTAAAAAACTAGAAAAAAAGTATGGATTTGAAACTCATAGTAAAGGATCTTTATCATATTTAATGCTTTATGTGTAGTGTAGTATTATTGGATCATCATAAATATATCTATTAGACTAATAGATAAGTATTTAGGCATAATAAAATCGTGAATGCGAGCCTTTAATTTAGTAGGGTAGTCTAGAACTGAAGTGTAGAGCCTTGACTGATATTTGACAAATGTACAAAATTGAAATGCTATAAATATTTAATTTTAGTATCTACATTTCCCATTTAATTTAGTAATAATAAGGATGAAATTACTAGTTTTAAAGAAATAAATGCATACTTAGGTGAGTATAACACACCTTACCTTGTTTGAGCCTATTTTGAGAGATTTAATGATTTATGACCTATAACCAAGAGCATGTTACAATATAATTTAGTGAATATAATATAAAATTTAAAACAATTTATATGATTGAAAAGAAAAAGAGCAAGGAAGGAGTACACATGTGTGTCAATGCAACCATGTTTCCTCTTGATGCGTTGACTTGATAAAGATATTTATTCATGAAGCATTGGAGTTGGAAAATGTTTAGACCTGAACCTTAGATATTTTAAGAGGGATATTGGAAGATATTATGCCCCCAATTTGGTGTAAGGGTGTGTTGTGACACAACCATTGATATCATTACATCTCAATCACACATTTCAAGTGTGAATATGTAATCTGGATAGGGTGAGTGATTTAATGTAGTCTTCCTATAAATATACTAATATTATATGATTTAATAATTTCAATATATAAATCTAGTGAGGTTTAATGATTTAATAAATTCAACTTGTATAGTGAATGAACTAATACAACATAAAAGACTTGATAAAAATACATCTTGGTGTAATTAATGCATCTTGGTTAATAGTATAATTGGTAAATTTTATAAATTTTAGTGAAATATCATGGCACATGTACCTATAATATGTCTAAGCTGGAGTATACATGTCATAAATATGAATAAATACATTTTAATCTATGCAAAATTACTACAATGTATAATATCTTGGCCCAAATGTATATCTAAAATGGAGAATGTGCAAGTGTGGAGGTCACATCTTTATGACATTCCTTCACTAAAATTTGGAGATATTGAGAAGGTGTATAATTTTGGAAGTAATTATTCTATGACATGCCTTGACTGATATGCCCCCCTTTTGAGGTGAGGGATATGGAAACTGGTAGGTATATTACCTCAAAAGGATAAGGTAATTATATAATATGTGCATGAATCATGTAACATATAAGGATAACATGTTTAAGTATATATATATATATATATATATATATATATATATATATATATATATATATATATATATATATATATATATATATATGTATATCTCATAGTATGTGATCACATCAAGTCCTAAGATGCATGACATAGATCATGATAATGTATAGAGAGTAACAAGACAAGCTCATAAAATAATCAAGGACACACACAAGAAAACTCAATGTAAGGCAAAATAATGATCCAAGGAGACATCATATAAGGGGCATGTTCAAATGCCTGACAATTAAAAGCAATGACATATTTAAATGTACATATCCACATAAAATGATATATTCAAATGTCCAATCACCATACAATGGCAAATGGGCCAATGATGAAGGAACATATTTAGATGTTTCATAAGAAAAATAATAGAAAGCAATGGAACATATTAAAGGAAGTAAAAAATAGATGAAATATAAACAACCAATATTAGTCCCTAAATATATGTGGTAGTAAAAAAAGTTATGTAACATAAAATCTCAAATACACTATAAAAAAATATGAGCATGGATATAGGCACGTGTAAGTGTTAGTATATAATCTCAAGCGTGATAATGTAGAAATAATCATATAGGATATGTAACACGTATCAATCGTTATCAAAGAAGTAGATGCCCCCAATGTAGTATATGATGTAGGTAGAGGAGAGGTCAAAAATTTGTAAGTGCATATACCATGTGTTTAGGTATGCCTATATCACACTCAAAGATGCATTAAACATATGTGTATGTAGAACTGAAATGATATGCTATATACTAACATAGATCAAACAATGTAGATTCTAAGGATCTTGTAAAATATGGGAACACTGAATATTTTTGAATTATTTGAATTTTAATTTTTGTATTTTTTTGGAATATATATATATATATATATATATATATATATATATATATAATATTTTGGAAAGAAAAATCTAGCCTATGATCCCATCTAAAGGATGCTCATATGTACCCCCGAACTCATAATATGATATATCAAACTGGTGGTACTCACAAAGAACATGCATAGGTGTCATATCTAGATGTATATAATCTATTTTATTTTACATATGTGTAATAGATGTTTGTTGTCATGAAAAAATAATAAAAGGAGTAGGGGTTCATGGAACCCATTATTGAGTGCTCTATGGTTTATTTATAGTAATAATAATTAGAACATGTTTAATTTCTCTTAAAGTGTTTGAAAATGCATACCCTGTCTAATGATATCAAGATGAGGATGTGAATATGCAAGGAGTTGTAAATGAATAACATTTCTTGAATGAAATGTACCATATGTGTGAATGGTAGAATTAGAAAGTGTATCATGTTATTTTGGTAAGTTTGTACTTAGTATATCTTATTTTCTTTTATTTGTATTTAGTTTTACATATGTTGGTGATGGATTCAACTGATATGTACCAGGTTTTGTAGGTATGAATAGATTATGTGGTAAGTTATCAAGTGGATTAGAATGTAGTTTATTAAATTGTTCATCTGAAGATTGTTTACCATATATATGAGCATTGGAATTAAAAGGGTTTTGATATGAAGAAGGGATCATAGTTTCCCCCTTTATAACCACATTTTGAAATTTATATTTTTCAAGTGTCTCTTGATTTTTGACCTCTTTGTTTTATACAAATCATTCTTTAAACATTTGATGTGCCCATTGAATTTTTTGTAACATTGCCTTTTTTAATTTTTTATTTTCATCGTATGTATTTTGTAATTTTTCTTATCTTATTTATCTTTTTATAACATTACCTTTTATAATTGTTCCTTTTAATCTTGTGCATTTTTTAATCTTTTATTTCTCTATATTTTTTCATTTGAAATTGTTTTTGCACTTGTGTTTTAGGAGAGGTACTCATAATATGAATGGGTTGCTTTATTGATGTATCTATTATAGGATCACCACTATCAAATGCACATTTTATTTTGTTCTTCAAGGTAGAATAATAATTTGTATGATGCCCATGAATTCTATGATATGAACAGTAATATTTTGACCTTCTAAGAGGATGTATAGGAGGTATTTGGATCAATTTGTTTCAAAGCATTTCCCTTAGAATTTTACTTAGACTCTTATCGGCCTTTTTTTAACTTTTAAAATCATTAGTTGTAGATGAAGTCTATTGTAGCTTCTTATTTTGATATGAAACATTTTTGGGCTTAACATTGCTAGAGAAGATGTACACACATGATTAACACTATTATATTTTTTAATTTACATTTATGTAATATGATTTTTCTTACTCTTCTATTAACTTTCACATACAAGTGATTTGATTCCTAAGGTTTTCACAAACACAAACTCTAGGTACTTCCAATTGAATATGCATACATACATCATCCAAAGGAGAGGTGGGAAGTGGAGGGGTTTGAGTAAGGACATACTTATTACCTTCATTTGAGACCATATTATGGGATACCCTGTCCCTTAAAATAGTGATAACATGGACCTATTTAGAGGGATGGTAATTATCACCCTCCTTAGGGTTAGGAAGAGGAAGAGGTTCCTTTTTATCCATTTTAGATGTTAAAAATACTAATAGGAGAATAGGAAATAAGAGACATAAAAATGATAGAAAATATTCCAACATGATAGAAAAAATCAACATTGAATAGTTTCTACAATCTAAATCCCTAGAAGGCTGAAAACCCTAGGGTAAGCTAAATTTTGCCCAATAACAATATAGAAATTTTAGAATATTGGTTGGGTATTTTGAAAATCTGATAAATTTGTTTCATAAATTACAAAAAATATACTACTTAACCCTAAGTTGGAGAATAGTACCAATGGGTATAGGGTTAATATTATAGAAATGATTATATATAAGGGTGATAAATAAATTTATAGCAAGTCAATTGATTACAAAATTCATATAATAATATTCTAAATTTAAATATTGAGATATGTTAAAAATAATAATTACAACTATTTATTTATATGGAAATGAAGTGAAAATAATAGTACTTAGTTATTCAATTATGTGTGTTCAAATTTGATATGGAATATGATGGAAATAGATTGGATCAGTGCCCTAGATCAATTGTCAGTATCTTTAAATTTATGCCTTGTAGTCTTGAATGCTTGTGTTGATCTGAGATGGTTGTATCTATATATATGTTTGAATAGGATGTAGGTGTCTAGTGTAGAATACTCACTAAATCTAGATGTGACCACCTAGGATATTATGGGTTTTATGTCACCTTCACTTTGGCGTGCTCAAATCTGAATTGTGGGCTGTCATTCCTTTCTAAATAAAAAAAACTTAGTTCTTCATCTTCATTTTGAGTGTGGAAAAAATGGGTTAGTGGGCTCACAATGTCGAGTGAAACACAAATATCCCTCTATCAATGAGTGTTACTTACATAGCCACTACTCCAAAGAGGGCCTTAGACTGATGTAGTTCTCCTCTAATGTGTTGGATTTTGTGTACACAAGGGTGAAATTTGTGGAAAAAAAGTAAATATAATGATCTAACTTGTAATATGGAAAATAGAAACCATGAGTTTATCCTTAAGTACCTTAGACCTATAGATGGGTTGTCTCTATGACTAGAATTGAAATATGAGGGAATAAAGAAGCTTTTCTCACTTGATTGGTCAATATATGGTTCCTTGGTAGCTTTGTAAATGATTTATAGGTAAGTTTTAGGTGAGTAATAAATGAGGATTGATCATGTATTTATATCAATCCTCTTGGAAAATATCTTGCAATAAGGCACTTAGGCTGACCATAGAGACACATTACTATTGATGTGGGTCTTGTGTGCACTCCCAGATTTAATGAGGTATCCTCTAATGTTTTGGTATCTCAATGGAGGTAAAATCCACTCTAGGGAATGCGTTGAAGGTATGGGTTAAACAACCAAGTGGTGAAATAGCAGGCTGAGCGTATAGGTTATTACCTAGGTGCGCTTATGTGTGAAATAGAACATAATAAAGAAATTAAAACCTAGTTTAGTTGGATGGATGGACCTTATTCTAAAGTGGGTAGATCTAAATTAAATATACTCCAAAAAGAAGGAATGGTAGAGTAGGAAATAAATATCTTTGGTCTCAAGATATTACTTCTGGGGTTAGTTTATTTGTGGACAAGTGTTTCTAGAACTAATGCTTGTTACTGATAGCTATTGCACACTCATATACAAACATAGTTATGTAGTCTAAGAAGATATAATATAGAAAACTTAAAGATATCAACTAAAGGTTATTCTATTTATAGTATTTATTGCACACCCTTACTTAGGAGATTACAACTTGGATCAAAAAGTTATCTAAGTTAGCTGTGGCTCACACCTAGAAGATTATATCAAAGGGAAACACTTCTGCACACTTTAAAAATTAAGACAATCAACCTATTTGATTAAAATCAATAACACTTACTAATTATTCAATAATTATTACACATCTAGAATCAACATACATTAATTATAACAAAAGGAATTCTCCTTAGCTATTGCATACTTCAAATTACTGAATCAAAACAACCAAGGAAAATAAAAACTTAATTACATAAAAATAGAATGGAAATACAAATACACAATTGCATGACAATCAAAAATATCTTCTTCTTGTATTGATAATTTTCCAACCCTTTGAAATGAGGGATTTACAGGTATAAATAGACTTGGGGAGGGGTTGCCTCATCTTGCAAGTTCATGCAAAACTCTAAGTTACATGTTAGTAATTAGAACCTTAGTTCTATTTTGATGCTAAAACTACATGTAAAATAATAGTTGATCACAACCATGTCTAAAAATATATTTTCCTGTATGATTCCATGTAATGTATGCATAATTACAAATTTCTTAGGATAACTAATATATACACACATGAAGTATGAGTAAACTATAAATACATTGAATACTATTTTCATGATAAATTACATAAATAATCAACTTTGATAACTAAGGCTTATTTAAACTCAGTGATTGCATGGCTATACTTGACGTAGTGAGAGGCATTGAAGTTGTTGGTAGAACTGAGCTGGGAGGTGGTGTTGAGTTGGAAGCTAGAGTTGCGCTAGAAGGTGTGACCTTAGCCTTATTTCTCATCATCAGTTTTGAATAATATTTAAAACTGACTCCATGATGATATTGAATGATGTCCATGTTTAAAAGTGGTGGGTGATGCATCTTGCTTGATTGATCCATTAAAAATGCATGCTCAGCCTTGGTGCTCCTGAAATTGATTCAAAAGATTTCAACTTATGTAACCTTATTCCTTAAAAAATTGAGCTCAACCTTAATTTCTTCTAATGTTAGCCCTTAGAGGTTTTTATTGAAGTTGTCTGAATCCTGTTGGAGGACTTGATAAAAAATGGATCTACTTATTAATTACCCTATATAGTCCCTAGCCTAAAAAATCTTTAACTCATCTAGAATCTACAAGATTAAGTTCTCGTGCTCTATAAATTTTTTCAAGTTCCTCTACACCTACTACCCATTCTATTACTTCTTGTTTTCGAATGACAACAAAATTGAGGGCATTGGATGCCTCTAATGGTGTCATCAAGTTCAAGTAGCTGTAAGCTTTATTTGTTGTGTACAAAACAAGGAATTTTAATTTATTCTCATCTTATTTCAAAGAATTAAACAATTTTTTAATTTCAATGATATGAGGGGCTAACTCAACCCTAATTGAAGCAATATCATCCAAAATATTATATATTCTAGAAGTTGCACATTGTACATCTATCTTAATTTGTATGGGAACATGAATAGTTTGTTGTTATTCCTAGGCGTACTTGAATTCTTTTTAAATATCCCTTCTCATTTTCTCAGTCCCTTCATGAAGTTTGAGCAAAGCATCTTGATACATTTCCAAATAAGATTTAAAATCCTTGTTGTAAGGAGATTGCCCTAGTCTCGTATTCTTTCTCTTAGAGAGAGAAATAAGGCATCTTGTCTCTCTTCCAAAATTATTCCCTTGTGAACATCATATTCAATCTTCCTTTTCTTTACTCATTGGATACTCCCTATAGATTTATCAAAGATTAAGCTTATAGTGGGAAGCTTAGTTATTTTCAGATTTGGCCTTTGGGAGGCTTGAGATTTTAATTTTATATCCCATTATGGGATCACTAGTTGAGTTGAGTTGGTTTGCTAAGTATCCTTAGTTATAGTCTCAGCCAAAAATTCCCTCAAAAATTGCCTCAAGGCTTTTACATGTAAGGGATTTGGTAGTGATGGATAAATAATCTTTGACTAGTTAACACCACTATATTGGGGCATAGGGAGGACTATGTATACCGACTTCTTCTTCCTAGTCTTCTTAGATGGTACTATAGTAGTAGTTTAAGTATAATTATAAGAAGGCATTGGAAAGCGTAATTGGGTGGAAGATACATGTAGTTGTGAACTTTCCAATGCTCCCCTATTTTTCTTAGTATGAACTTTTTTAGGCTTAGGGATAGGTAAGGGAATAGTGGAGGTAATGATAGTGAAAGTTGGAACAACGGATGTTGTAGAAACAAATAGAATTGTAGATATAGTTGGGATTGAAAAGATAATAGGACTAGAAGAAACAAATTCCACTTTGGGAAAAACCAAGGATGGTAGGACATAAGGAGTGAGAGATACAAGATCAAAGTAACTAGCAAACATAGGAAAAATAATTGACATAACTAAAGTTGTAGAATTAAGAGTAATTGAGAAGACAGTCAGGGTTATATACTCACTTGATTTGTCTACTTCAAGTGATTTTTTTTGGCTCCTTTAAGGCTCAAGACTTTTTCTCTTTGTAACTCTTCCTCCTCATCTTCATCAATGGGATCACTTCCTATAAATGGATGATCATGCCCTATAGGTCCTGTAGATGATGTATCAATAGTTGGGCTCACAGGGTGTCCCTATGCTCTAGGTTTTCTATTGTAGTAAAGATTTATATTTTGTATTGAGGGGGAAGCAATCTGAGTGTGAGAAGTTGGGAATTCCACATTTGTATTCACATGAGCTGAAGTGGTAGTAGGAAGAGTATGGTCTTTAGAATCTGAAGAGTCTATATAAATTGGTTCCTCTTCTCTTCCAAGGGAACTTGTAATGCTGGGAACCTCTTTTACCCCAGGCTCTTGATTTAAGGTCTTCATCACAATGGGTGATGTATTAGATGGTTCCTCCTATTCTAATGATGACTAAGAGGGCCTATTTTTATATAAGTATATTTCATCCTACCCACCTAAAGGTGGAAACCTAACATGTGCATATGCAATTAAAATTGAGGGATCCCCTTGTATTATTTTCAATAGTTCTTCATTCAATCCAACCATTTGATCCCTCTATAGGAACTTGGCATCAATATTATAATTTAAGAAAAAAAATTCATGGTAGTAAGGCTCAAGTTGGTATGGAATACCGAGACCTTGGATATGTTTTTAAATTCGACCACGAGGGTCCCAATTTCTATGTGACAGGGTGGCTAATGAATAATATTCCCTAAACTTGACAACCTCTCCAAAATGATTCCAGTTGATATAACACATCCTTATGATCATCAAATGAGAGCCATGAAAAGTTATCTTAATATTATTCTTCAAATCCTCATCAATCCCACACCTAATTGGTATGTTATTTCTTGCTCAACTAATTTATCTAGAACATATTTTGGGAGATATAGTGGAATAACCTTGTACCCTAAAACTATAATCATGGTATAATTAGGATAGAGACAGTAGTCTCCTTTGGGAATCAATGTATATGATATGATTTTTGATACTCTAGGAAATTGTGCCTCATGGATAACCCTACAAACCTAAGGATACATGTCTTTTACAGTTCTAACTTTATTTACTATGTAGGCATATATGTGCATGAATGAGTAAGAGTCACATATTTGATTCTTGATGTAATTTGGATATAGGATCTAGTGCGATCCATTTTGCACATATACTATTCCCATCACTGCATCTAAGAGGTAAGACATCATGTAAAAATGGCCTCCCATATGTCTATTATCTTTACGCAATACTTTTTACTTTAATCTAATGCTAATTATCTCTTCCAAAGCAAAGGTTAGCTATGAGGTCATCAATAAATCTAGTAGTGGAACCCACTTAAGGTAAATTAATTAGATGCTATATGGTAGACAAATAACTTGTTCATAAGGACCATTCCAATGTGGACTCCCATCTAAAACTTGGTTATAGGTACTGACAGCTTCTCCTTAAGGATGATAGTCTCTCTAGGGATAATTGACTTTCTTAGTGTTTTATCAATTAAATTATTCTTCTTCCATGTTACCACTCTATAAAAATCAAATGTAGCATCTACAATTGGTAAATATAAGTACCTTTGGAATGCATCTCTTAAAATATAGGTGATGATGTTTTTGTGTTCCATATGGTGTAAAAAATCTCCCCCAGTTACCTTACCCATAAAGAACATGCCCCAAAATAATTCAATGCATGGCATTACCTCAATATTGTTTGCTACAAAATGTAATCATTGTCACTTGAGGGGGATTAAATTTGTATCCAATTACCTCTATGCTAGTGTTAAATTCTATTCACATGTATGGGCATTTACCTTTCCAATTATGTCCCATAGAGTTAAGTATCTAGGATACTTGTCATTGAACATTGTTGAATAAAAAATGGTGTCTGTATACTTAGTAGCATCTTTGATATAAAACCTGGAAGGTGGTTGGAATCCACAAAATGTATTGGATGAAGAATCCATTTTTTTCATAACAAAGTTATAGTTCTTCAATTTTAATGGCTTAGCTCTTTTGGAAACACTTCACAATTCAAACATAGGTGGCTAGGGATTTGAGTTCTCAAGGATGCAAGTTCACTTAGGATCATTTATGATTAATGGGCGTGATGTTCACTTTCAATTATTTCATATATATTTTGGTATTTAATTATATTTCATGCAAAATTAATATTCAATGCCTCTAAACTTGATTTACTCATTCAATTTAAACTTGATCACTTTGATTTGATAGGTATGCCATGTAGACATTATAGACGTTCAAAGGAATGCCATGTTATTGCCTTTGACAAGTGTCATCTTGTTTTTATTTTCTATCTAATTCAATTATGCCATATAAGCTTTGGTAGTTAAAGTTGGATGTTGCGTTAAAATAGGGTCAACCCAATTTCTTGTGATGTGAACAAATTTTGTGAATAAAATTTTAGAAGACCTATAGAAAACATATTTTATAAAGAATACGTGGGTTGCATTTTATAAAGGCCATAATCAATAAGTTCTAAAACATGATTTATGAACAAGTTTTTGAAGACCAAATACTAGTTGAGACCTTTTGAACCAAAATTTCTGAAGACCACTTAAAAAATATTTCTCCAACTAGTTTTAATGAACAATTTCATTTAACATTTTTGTCGAAGACCAAACGTCAATTTTTTTTCTTAAAGATTAAATACCAAACACTTTTACTAAAGAAAAATAATTGTGAAGACCAAAATTGCAAATAGAGTCTATGATAAACATGAATACTAAAGACCAAAGGTGTGTGAACAAAATTTTCAAAGAGCATTTTTAGCTAAGCTTTAATATAGGTGTGAAGGGTCAAAGAATGTTGAAGGTCAACTTTAAAACAAAAGTTTTGAAGACTTAATTTTTATGAATCCTAAGAATTTACAAACTATGCATGTTCTGAAAACCTATGTATATGCAAAAAATTCTAAAATGCATCAATAAGTTAGTTTGAATAAGCAAAACATGTTCATTTGTGTTTATATTGAATAAAAAAGTTAGGTGTAACATATAAATCTCTATGAAAGAATATTTTCAAAACAGGGTTAAACCTTTTGAAATATAGTGGGTGCTTATTCAAAAAAAATAATAGGGGTATGTTAAGTACAAAAATTCCAATTAATTTTTTTTATGACTTTAGGGCACTAGACACTTTTTCTGAAAAGGGATAGTTGTGTTAACATAGGCATCTAAGTGGCACACAAGTGTCTAGGAAGATTAAAAACAAGTATAAGTCCAAAATTTTTAGAGATAGATGATACGTATGTTTATAGATTTTTGAGCATAAAAAAAGGCATGGGTCATCAGAATAACATATGGTCTAACTAAGAGGTAAACAATAAGAACAAAGATAAAGGATGCAAGCCTTTTGGTAATAGGAAGATCTTAATAAATGAAGGGTACAATCATGAGAGGTAATTTACAAGTGTACAAGACTTGGGTGTTGTATAATTTAGTATGGAACTTAAGATGACCATAGGAACATGTTACAATTGTAAATTTGACGACTTTAGGGCAATGAACACTTTTTAGGAAAGGGACACTTACGTCAACATAGGTTTTTAACTAGGATGCAAGTTTCCAGGAAGCTTGAAAATAGGTATAGGTCCAAAATTTTTAGAAACTAATGATAAGTAGGTTTATAGAATTTTGAGAATGATAGTATCCTGGGTCATCAAAATGACATGTGTTTAGAATAAGAGATTAAAAAATAAACATAGAAATAGAGGATGTGAGCTTTTTGACAATGGGAGGGTCTTAATAACTGAAGCGTAGAATCATGAGAGGTACTTACCAAGTGTACAAGACTTAGGTGCTATATAATCTATATTTAGTATCTACATGTCCCCCCTTTAATCTAGTAATGAAATTTCTAGTTTAAAAGAAAATAAATATGTACTTGGGTGTGTACAACACACATTGCCTTTGCATGAGCCAAAATTGATTGATTTTTTTAGTGACTAGCCTGAAACCAATACCATGTTGTACTATTTAATCAGTTCATATAATATGAAATCGAAAGCATTGAAAAATTTAAAAATAAAGAGAATAAGGTGAGGTGTACACCTATGTATCGATGCAACTATCTTGCCTTTTGGTAACTTTATTTGAAAACATGTATCATTATAAAGCTTAGGATATGAAATTATGACAAATATAAATATGTGTGTGTGTGTGTGTGTGTGTGTGTGTGTATTGGAGGACACCTTTCCCCCAACCTTGGTGAAAAGGTGAGATGCCACTTGATAATTGATATTAGATCACTTGTGAAACCCAATTATACTTACAACCTAGTGAGCATAAGTGGTTTAAGTAAAATCACACTATCAATTTGGTGAATTTGGGTGATTTAATCAAGTCCAACTTATAGTATTGGTAAGATTGAGTGATGTAATCACCTCAACTTTACCAAAAGTGAATCAACTACTATAGTAGATTAACTCAATAACAACTCATAAAAGTCCATACCGATGAACTAATGGTTATATAAGTATTTAAAATATGAATCCAATTTTGATTTTTAATTTTAGGTGCCATTCTAATAATATATGCACCTTATATATGTCTAATGCTAAAACCTAGGTATAAAAATTGTACTAATGTATAAAATCTATGACAATGTGTATCTAAATCATATAACTATGTAATTTGGCCAGTTTGAAAATTGTTTAAGTGTAGAGAACATGTTTTCAAAAAATGCTCACACTAAAATATGAAACTAGAAATTGGTATAAGTGTGAAAAACATGTTTTCCATAACATGCCCCCACTATGTATCTAAAACTACAATAAATGTGGAGAATATGTTTTAATAACATGCCCCCACTATAATCTAGATATGTGAAAAATATGAAATCCATGCCTCTATGACATGACCCCACTAATATGCACTCCATTTTGAGGTGAGGGAAGTAGAAACTGGTAGTTAACTTACCTCAAAAGGATAAGATACATGCATAAAATTTGTATATATCATGTAGCATATAGGAAAAAACATGCCTAGGTAGATATATCATTGAAACACATAACATATGATCACATAAATTCCTAAGATTCATGATATAGATAATGTAAACTTCTATATAGTAATACTACAAGATCAAAAAGTAATAAAGCACACATACAAGAGCCCTCAAAAGTAAATCAAAAGATAATGGTCCAAGGAGACCTAAACTAAGGGGCATATTCAAAAGCCACACATTCAAAGGGACATGACTTGATAAAATGTACAAAGAGAAAATGATGACATATTCAAATGCCCATACAACAAAAAATGACATATAGAAATGTCAAAGATAAGAAAACAAAGGCACAAGGTACAAAAAACATGGATCATATTCAAATGCTCAAACAAGAAAGATAATATCAAGCAAGATAAGATACTCAAGAAAGTACATAAAATGGAAGCATGGAACATAAAAAACTAACATAAGCATATCATACTAGTCCCTAGATATATGTGTTAGAAAAAACATTAAGTACATAACATGTCAAGTACACTATGAAAGATAAATCATAGATAAAGGCAAGTGTAAGTATATAAGCTTAAACATGATAATGGAAAATTACCATAGAATGATATAACTTGGGTGTATCATGATCAAAGAAGGTGGATTACCCTAACATCTATGTGACATGAGTAGAGGGAAGGATAAACATCCAAATGTGCATAGATAATGTATCTGTTTATGCTTATATCACACTCAAAAGTTGTGTGAAACACATGTGTATATATCAAGAAATGAGATGCTAGGTAACAACATAGAAATAACAACATAGATTCCAAGGAGCTAATAAAACATGTAAAATGCTAAAAGTGTTTTTTAATGTTTTGAAATTTTTATTTTTTTGGTTATTTTTTGGAATATTTGAATATTTAAAACCATTTAGTCGAGGAAGTCTTCAAATTCAGGAGCTAAGGTGCTCCATGGTAGCCTTGCTTGCTAAAACTATTTATATTGTTGTATTACCAATTCTTCTATATTTAATTGTAACTCTTTTTTAGAAGCTTTTGATATCTAATTTTCATCATATCCATCATATGGGATATAAATTTATTTGTTATCATGATGGAAAGTAAGGTATTGACATTTTCTCCCGTATCAATCAACCAATGATGGCCAAGATTCGAATTCAAATTTGGTTGTTGATCCATTACCCATATATCAAGGTATACTACCTTTTGTCCATATGAACTTGGTAATATAATGTACCCAAAAAGATATTTTGAGAAAGCTTGAGAATATCATAACTCATATATATTATGTCCCATCTATTGTAGTGTGGTAATACTGAAAGTTGTGTTCCAAGTGTTTATATCCACTTTGAGATGTTGATAATGATCCCCCATCGATAGTGGCAGCAATAGTTAAGGTTTCATGCTTTGATCATTTTGAAGGATGGCTCTATTTTAAAGAATTTGAAGTAGTAGGTCTTTTTTATTTTTCAAACACAATTTGAATGCATCCCTCATTATTGTATTTATGAATTTGGTTTTTTAATGCCTCATAATGATTGGTATTATGGCCATTGATATGATGATACTTACAATATGTTAATCACTCTTTAGGAATAAGTTTGTTGCTTAATTATTTCCCATTAAAAGGTAGATATATCATCTTACGTTCAAGTAACATATAAAGTATTGTGTTTAGAGTATCTTGGTGCATTATAATTTGTAAAATATATTATGGAGTGTTATGAGAGACTTTCACATAATTCACATGATGTATCAACATTTTACCTTTGCAATGCTGAATCAATATATGTAGCCAAGAGGGATTTATGGATAACAAACATTTACATGCTCATTTTCTCTTTTGATTGTTCCCTTATCTTGATTTGGTTCTAAATCCTCTAAAGGTGAATTTGTCTTACATGTACCAAGACCAGTAGGTGTAAACTGGTTATGAAAAATATGTTCAAGTGGATAAAAAATTAGTTTTTACAGTTTATTATATGTCATATCATAAGTTGAATTGTCATCATTGTCATAATAATATGACACATGGTGATTTTTCTATTTAGTATTGACCAATAAAAGAAGCTCAAATGTTTGATTTTCTTATAGTTTTGGTATCATTGGTTCCTTTAGTAACAGTTCATGCTCTAGATGTGAATCCATGTGCACCTCAATATTGAGTGATTTATTTGTATCTAGAGGTAGAGGAACCATCATACTTGACTCATCTATATCGTATGTGTGTATGTTCTAAAGTGGAATATATTGTGTAGGTAACACCACCATAAGAATGCCTTATATATTAGAATGTATCATTTTGAAAATTTTGAAATGTTCATCATCAAAAACCATAGTAAATAATGTCCTATCATGTATAAATTTGACACATAAATGTAGTGTAGATGGGATGGACTCTATTGCATGTATCCATAGTCTACCTAAAATCAAATTATAATGCAAAGATTGAGACACTACTTGAAATGTATTTGGAACCATTTTTGGCTCCAATGTAGATCCAATGTGATTTGGCCAACTAGAGGGATATGCAAATTATCAAACCCTTTTAATATGCATAACTAATTTTTGAAGAATATTGGTGCTAATACCCATGGTGATTAGGAAATTAATGCTACAAATGTTTTTGCTTGATCCATTATCAATAAGAACTCTTTTGATTAACTTATTATGCATAGTCACTTGTATGAAGAAATGAAAATATTGGTCAATTATATCTTTATATGGTAGATCTATTGGATCAAAGGTAATAAGTTTTGCATTATTTTTGAGATCTTGCATATTATCCAAAAAGTAAGCTGGTTCATTATCATTTGGAACTTGGGCATCATGCAATGATTCATATAAGATATCCTTATAGATGGTATATTTCTTGATAATCTCAAGGATTGAAATATTATCATGTGTGTTGCTTAGTTGGCCAACAAGGTCATATCCCTTAGATTTGATCACAAGATTAGGCTTAGGAGGCACTTGTTATATATTAATAGGTGGTGGATTAAGATGAACACCTTTAGCTTTTTTGAGTAGTGACAACATGGAATGCATAATATAGTATAAGATGTGGGTGAATAATGGGTGTGGCATGGTAGCCATCACTTGAACAAGATCAGGGTAGAACAAATGGTTGAGAGCATATACGTTGGTGTCTAAATACTAGGTCTAGAGTATTGTTAAAAGAATTAGAAAGAGAGATTAAATGTTGCCTTCATTTTAAAATCCTCTCATTATATTGACAAATTTGATTATTTTATTGATGGATAAAGTAATCATAGTAACAAGCTATGACTATAATTATAAATTGGAGCCCAAAATAAATTATAGATGCATACATAATATACATATTTCTAACAAGTTGAAATCTGATTTTTAAATTTAGAATTTTTTGAAATCAAAACCAAGGAATTAGGAAACCCTAAATCAATATCTAAGGTTTTGGGGATAAAAGTTCAGGTTCACCAAATGTTTAACCATAAATTGGATAATAGCACTAATGGGGATAAGTTTAATAATATATAAATGACTATGTAAAAGGGTGATAAATAGATCTATAGAGGATAATTAATTGCAAAAATTAGATAAATATTATTTTGAATTTGAATACTGAGATATGATATAATAGTAAGTAAAACTATTGATTGATATGTAAATGAAATGAAAGTAATTGTACTTAGTTGGTTAACTATGCACATTAAAATATGATGTAATCAAAATTAATTCAAAAATAAAGTAGAATAACAATAATAGACCACAATATGACTCAAATATAGTAGAATATATTAATGAAAGACAAGAAGCTTTAAGGGGGAAACCTCCACAAGATTCAATAAGAGAAAAATTTGAAATATGATGATACACAACTACGTACTACCTCCTACATATAGTTTACCTGGGCCATGGTTAGTCTAAAGGCCAACCTACTAACCAAATTAATGCACAGAGAAATGTTATTTAACATTAATGAGGGATAAGTAAGCCATAATTTGGCTATTCATATCCTAATACATGCAATAGGTTAGAGGTGTAACATGCACTTCCCCTTCGAACCAATGTTGTCCCCAATATTGAATAACTATGGATGCTGTTGTAGAAAATATTCACCCTCCCAAGTTGCATCCTCACTACTTAGGTTCTTCCACTTGATCAGATATTCCTTAATCTCTCTATCTCTCAACCTCTTAGTACATATTTTTTGGATATTCTCTAGTTCCAAAATGACTCATCATTATTCATCTAGTTCTGGTAACTCTATTTGGTCTAAGACTTTCTATCCAATGACCTTATTCAAGTAGAAAACATGAAATACTGGTTGTATATGAGATGAAAAGGCAAATCCATCTTGTAAACCACACTTCCAATTTTCTATAGAAACTAATAAGGGCCATTATACTTAGGGAAAAATTTGTTGTCCTTTTTATGTTACTTTAAGGACATCTGATTTTAAGGTTGCAAATGTACAAAGACCTAGTCACCCACATCAAAATGTTGCTCACTATAATGTTGGTCTGATTTATATTTCATCTTATTTTATGCTAAGATCAAACTCTCTTAAAACCAACTAAAACCTTTTGTTGATGCTGAATGTTCTCCTCCATATCTCAAACCTTGGTTTTCACCTTTAAGGAAGAAGTGATGGAAGGTAGATGGTAACCATATAGTTCTAGAAATGGGGACATTTTATAAGAGGTATGAAAAGATGTGTTATACCATCATTCTATAAATGGTAGCCATTTAACCCAATGTTTTTGATTATATGATACAAAACAACATATATAACCCTCTAAACATTTTTTTACCACTTTTGTTTATCCATCAGATTGGGGGTGGTAAGATGAGCTATGAGCTAGATGAGTAACCAAATAGGAATAGGGTTTAGTCCAAAAAATTACTATTGAAAATAGGATCATGATCACTACAATTATTTTTGGGCTTCCATGTAAATTTATAATTGCCTATACAAAAATAATCACTATTATAATTTCTATAAATAGGTGTGAGAGGGCACAAAAATGGGCATATTTTGTAAGCATATCACAATTACAAAGATAAAATTCTTACCTTTAGAATTAGGTAACCCTAAGATGAAATCCATGAAAACCTCTTCCCACCTTTGACTAGGAATTTCTAAAGGTTGTAACATACCCAGGGTCTTAACTATCTCACCTTTGTTTTATTGGCATATCAAACATTTTGCCAAAAAAAAATTGTACATATCCATTAAGTCCTTCTAAAAATAATTCTCACTTGATTTAGTGATAAGTTTTTAAGAACCTAGAGTGTCCCTCCATAAGAGATGCATGCAACTCTACAAGGATCTTATGCTTTAGCTCTGAATCTTTGCACAAGTATAACCTATCCTTCTAGCAAAGGGCATTACCTTTCCATTCAAAATTTTCTGAGGATATAAAACCTTGCTAGATATTCTAAATTATAACCTATGTATCTTTGTCCTGATCTCACTCTAACCTAGATTCATCTACCCCATATGCTTGCAACATTCACATTATGTAAAATGATGCATCTCTAGATATATCCTATTTGGATAATGCATCTACTACTACATTATCTTTACCCTTATTGTATATGATTTAAAAATCAAAACCCAACATTTTTATACCCAATTTTTTTATTCCTCAGGTGATAATATTTTCTACAAAAAGTATTTGAGACTATCGTGATCCATTTTCACCTTAAAGTGTCTTCCCATTAAATAGGAAATCCATTATTTGGCTACATGGAGAATAGCCATATTTCTATCTCATATATAGTTTTTTTAGATTATTACCTTTGAATTGATGTCTCTAAAATGCAAGGGGCATTACAACCTACATTAGTACTATTCCCAACCTTGATCCAAAAGCATCACATTCAATAATGCACATCTTTGAGAAATATGGAGTAGCCAAAACTTGGGTGGTTCACATAGTTACTTTTAGTTGCTCAAATATTTTAGTGGATACATCCTTCTTTAGAAATGAAGTGAGTGGATATGCTATACTTCCATGAAATTTCACAAATCTTTGGTAGTAACCTATTAGTCCTAGGAACACTCAGAGGTTTTTTAGAGTTTTGGGCATTGGCCATTACACCATAGCTTGGATCTCCTAAGGATCAAATTTAACAATTTTATGGGATATAATGTGACCCATGTACTCTACCTCATGTAATCCAAAATAAAATTTGGATGACTTTACATAAATATGATGCTACTGCAAAACTATCAACCCCCATTTCACATGTTAAAAGTGTGCTTCCCATGTCTTATTGTAAATCAATATGTCATCAAATCAAACTAGCACAAAATTCCTTAAAAAAGGCCTAAAAATAGTGTGAATCAAGCTCTAAAAATTAAATGGTGCATTTATAAGACCAAAGGGAATTATGAAAAATTCATAATGGCACTTAAGAGTTCTAAAAGTGGTTTTATGAATATCTTTACCCTTGATTCTAATTTGATGGTACGCTAAACGAAGATCCAATTTTGTGAAATAAATAACACCATACAACTCATCTAGTAAATCATCAATTACTAGATTAGAAATATTATCTTTGATGGTGTACTTGTTGAGTTCCTTGTAATCTAGGCACAACCTCCATGTGTTATCTTTCTTATGCACCATGACCACTAGTGATGAATATGTACTCTGGCTATGCTTGATGATCCCTAACTCCAAAATCTCATGGACCATATTTTCAATTTCACTCTTTTATGTATATAGATAGATATATAGTCTAATATTTGGTGGTTGAATCCCTAGAAGTAGTTGAATGGCATGATCATGTTCTCTTTTTGGTGGTAGTCCATTTGACATGGCCCCAAATAGACGGGTGGTCATTAAAAATCATCTATAGATCAAATGTATAAATATATTTATGGGTTGAAATTATATGGAACATAATCATGATATAAATCCTTTTATCCCCATTTTTATCATATTTTTCATCTAATGTGAACTAACCAATTGTGGATATTTTTCCCATAATCCATGTAGTTCAATTTTCCAACCTTTAGAATGAAAGTGCATGAATAGTTCGTGAAAGTTCATCTTAATTATACCCAAGGTTATGAGACATTAGACTTTAAAAACAATGTCTACACCACCCATGGGAATAACAAACATAGGATAATATAGATTGTACTCACCCATAACAAGCATAATACTATGGCATTTCTATGAAAAATTGAATTTGCCACCATTGACAATCATGACCTAATATTCTAGTGTTGGGTAAATGAAATAGTTTAATCGAGTGTCCAACTTATAGTTGATGAAGTTATGTGTGTTCCTTGAGTTAATCAACACTATCACCTTCTATTTATTGAGGAAACCCACCACCTTAAGTGTTTGATGAGTGATAATACCTGAAAGTGCATGGAAAGAGATTGTAGGTTAGGAATATTCAAGTACCTCCTCTATATCTTCCTCATCATAATTGGAGGCATCATCCTCTTCATCATCTTCAATATATCCATCAATGTAGAATAACTTCTTCTCAACACATATATGTCCTTTGTCCCACTTGCTATCATAATTGAAACATAATCCTTTTACACACTCTTCAATTTGATAAGGGGTAAATCTCTTAGGTGGAAGAAATGATGGTGTCGATATGCTACAATATTTGAAATGAGTGAATGGTTCCATATTTTTAGCTATGAATTTTTCCTCACCTCTTAATTCTATGATAATAGAATCATAAACCTTAATTTTATTAAACATTCATACCTCATGTTGAATGTGGTCCTTAAGGCCACCCAAAAATAGGTCATTTAGGTTCTCATAAAAAATTGTCTCTACACATAAAAATAGTTTTGAAAATGATGAATATAATCCTTGACTGAGCCAAATTTGTCACAATTTTCCAGTTGGTTGAAGCAATTCTTTGTCACAGTATTGCTATAGTGTAATTGTATCTCCTTTATAAAAATTGACTAGGTGACATTGAGACTACTATTTTTATTTTGAGCACACAACCATCAATACCAAATGAATAATTTAGGTTCTAGATACAAGGATGTCATGGTAACATTTTGTCCACATGGGATTTCATGAATATTGAAAAAATATTATTTTGGTTGATCTAATTGAGTGGATCCATTCCATCAAATTTATGCATATCTGCCTTTGGTGATAGGTTCCTTTATGGTAAGGTACTTGGATTGGATTAGGTTGGTTGAGAGATCCACCTTAGTGGGATTATGCGATAATGATAGCTAGATGATTTGGATGATTATTTTGTAAATCCATCATGATATTTTACAAACTATATTTTATGGTTTTCATATCAAATCATATGATTTGCATATGATTTTGAATGCCTTGCACACTATAATCAAGCTAGCTTAATTTTTGATCGATCTTAGAGAACCCTAGTAAAAATCATCTAATAAATCACCCTTTTGACTCCATCTCTTCCTTGTGAGGAGTTTTTCCTAGAGGCTTGATACCCTTTCATTGGCCCCTATTTTGTGGTCCTATCATAAAGGGGCTTGACAATGTCGATGCTAATTGATAATTTTGACCCAACTTTGACCAAGTGTTTTTGTACTTATGTCAACCTCAAATCATAAAATACAAAGAACATACCCCAACTATATTTTTATAATCTTTCAAAAAATGTAAATACCTCAATAAAACTCCTTTAATTTTGCACTATAGAGTGAATTTATGGAAAACACTAAAATCAAAATAACTCAAAAAAACCTAACATCTAAATTCTATTTTTTTGTGATGTCCTTGACTGATTCTCCAAATTTAGTAAAAAAATTGTAGGAGAATTCATAGTAGATTGAAAGATATAAGAAAATCTCTAAAATTAGGGTTTTACCCAAACTATTGCCCAAATCACAACTCTGATACTACTTATAATGAAATTAATTCAATAATAAAGTAGAGTAACAACAATAAATCATAATATGACTCAAATATAGAAGAATATATAAATGAAAGACAATACAATTCAAGGGGGAAACCTCCACAAGATTCGATAAGAGTAGAATTCATAATATGATGATAAACAACTACCCACTACCTCTTATTTATAGTCTACCTAGTCCATGATTACTCCATAGGCTGAACTGCTAATCAAATAAATGCATAGAGAAATATGATATGACATCAAAGAGGGATAAATACTACACAATTCAAATATTCTTATTATGGGAATATCATATGATATGGAACATGTTAGAAATAGAATAAATCAATGCTTTAGATCATTTATTAGATTATAAAGATGTGTGCCCTATAGCCTTAGATGTTTGCATCGATCTAGGGTAGTTGTATTGACACAAATATCTGAACTAGACATAAATGTCTAGTAAAAAATATCCACTGAATATAAGTTGTCAAGACATAGATATACAATTTTAAAGAGGGTAGCTCTCTCAAAATGATTGAGAGCCATCCTAACCATAGAGAGGACAAATAAATGTTTTTTCTCTCTATGGATGGGAGGTATCCCAACCATGGTGAGAATGTTTTATTTATAACCATGGTTAGGTCACATTATGAACATGGAGATGGAAAATTTTGTCATCTCTAAGGTTTGGGGGGTTACCAACCATGGTGATAAAAAATAATAATCATGTTTGGGATCCCTTAAATCCATGGAAAGGGAAAAATTGGTGAGGATTTTGCATCTCCATGGTTGGGAAACATCCCCATCATAAAGAATGAACATTCGATGATAATATAAGATTCATCATAATCCCTTAAGAATAAATCCAATCCAGTTAAAATGTCCAAGTCATAGCTATAACATAAAAAGATGAGAACACTTAAAGCTTTACTTAGTAGATTCAACATGTAGAACCATGCTTATACAATGGGTACCACTTAGTACCAAGATAGGATATCTAATCATTGCATTAGGGGTGAGAGCATGAATTTAAAAAAATGAACTTTATTATTCCTTGATTTCCATAAGTGTACATGATGGGTATAGAGAGCCATGTATTAGAAACCAAGGCATTTTTTATTATAGATATCTTATCCAAGAAACCTACACCCACCCTTGGTAGTGATAACATAATCACATTAAAAAATATACCAAAACATAAGGTAAGAGAGTGGCATTAGTAAAATAAACCACACTTAGGTCCATATCCAATCTATGCTATATAGGGTGATCTATAGGACTATAATTTCCATAGCACTTTTCTTGGGCCATAAATTCACATACAAGTATATGAATTTGCATAATTTAACACTCAAATAAAATTTAAAACATACTATATAGCTTGTATGTATCAACATAATATCCTTAAAAATAATCATACTGTCATATTACTCACAAGAAAAACATGGCTAAAATACTTTTACTTCTCAATCTCATAAAAAGAGAGGAAAATGCATTATAAAGATCATATTCAAATTCATTGGCTAGATTTAGATAAGGGCTAGTTAAAACTATGGAGGTTATAGTATTTCAACACTTACATGAGCATTTTTAACTGAAATACATTATCCCAATGGATCTACAAGATAAACTATTTACAAACTTAGATTATAAAGTTATTATCAATAATGGATACACCTAGAGTTGTTCTTGTTAGTTCATAGAGATCAATTAATGGTTCCTAAAGAATAAAAATTGAAAGTAATAAAATCCTTTTGAATATGAAATTGAAAATTTTCATATAATATGGAAGATAGGATAGCTTTGTGGATAATATTTGATCTGTAAACTGAAAATACAAGTGTAGTATATTCGAAAATCACTTGTTCACGTTTAAGAGATCCTTCAATTTCTCATTTTTTTTCTTAATTTTATATAAAGAAATTAATACTAGATATAATATGAAGATCAAAAATAAATAATAATCAGAGAAAATTCAAAGAATTCACTAGCAAATTGATAACGGTGTTCGGCTTCAATAGCCTACGTCTCCGGGTCCGTTCGAAGTGAGGACCGTTCTCATTAATTTTGTGCAACAAATGGCTTCCAAAATCAATACAAGTCTTAAATTCACCTTCTCTAATCTTTTTTTGCCTATAAAAATATCTCTAAGACCTGAAAATAATGGCCCAAGGCCTTACAAAGCAATAACAAGACTCTAACCTTCTTAAATCTCTTTACACAGTTTGCTTTCTGTCCCTGTTTAAGTAGAAATTAGTCCCTTTTATAACACTTTGACCTCTGTGGCTGAAGTGGTCAAGGAATTAACCTTTTAGGTGACAGGTCAGGAGTTCAAAACCACCTCCCACCTTTCTAGGTGCTTTGGAAGGGTGAAAAGGTCGGCCTTAGGCGCTTAGCATGAAATTTTGAATGTTTTCCCTCCTTTTTTGGTGCCTTTGGACTTGGTTTTGTCCCACATTTGCTAGGAAAGACATTTTTTATGCTATAAATAGACAAGTTTGACCCATTTAAAATGCCTAAGGCTTAGGTGCCATCTTAGGCTGCGCTTAAGCTTGGTCAAAGCATGTTTGGTGGCATGGGTGATGTGGCAGTTTCTTTGGTGCCTTGTTTCAAAGTTTGAAAATTTCAAATAACATGTGAATAAAAACAATAAACAAAATTTTTTTTACACCAAATTATTTTTCCACATGTCAAGTGGATATTGGTCCACTTGGCATGTTTTCAACAGTGCCACGTCACTTTCGACACCCCCTGTCGCAAGATTTCTTCAACTAGCCATATCTTGAGCATCGAGACTCCATTTTTCAAACCATGAAAAGTGCTAGAAAGCTCTCGACGAATAATACAATGTGAAAATGATTTGAATAGAATTTGAATACTTTTAAAAATAGAATGGTACGTGGATCTACCTGGATCATTCCTCCCCATTGGGAACTTTTAGACCTCTAAAAGTTGAAATTAATTGGCAATGAGGTGAGGGTATTTTTCCCTCACCTTTTTGACTTCCATCCATCTAGCCTTGCTTGGGTGCATCCCTTTGCGACCAAAACAAAGATATTCAACATTACCTCTTCATGAAGTCCACATATTCCTGTAATTTTGTTAGATATTTAGAAGAAAAATCGTAAACAAAAGGAATGGATACACTTTCATCATGATCAATTATCATTGGAGGCTCATACAATTTCAAATTTTCCACATTTACAACTGAATAAATCTACATGTAAGATGGCAAATCTAATCAAAAAGCATTTGTGCCAATTTTTTCCATTATCTGAAAAGGACCATACCAGATTGGTTTTAACTTTTTACCTTCACCTATCAGTCTTTCCTTACTAATGTGAAGCCATACCATATCACCTAAAACAAATTGGTGATCAATACGATGTTTGTCATGCCTAGATTTGTACTTGGCTTGAATTTTCTCCAATTGAGTATGAACAGTCTGATGAATGAGCTGTATTTGTTCAATGAACTTCTTGGCTTGAATGGCTTCTTTTGGTTCACCAACAGCTGTATCCTATCCATAACAAACATCTAGAGGAGATTTAGGCAAGTATCCATAACAAAATTCAAATGGAGATTTCATTATAGAAGAATGAAGTGCTTGGTTATATGCATGCTATATGTAACACAATTATTCATCCCATAAATTTGGATGTTTATTGCTATAACCCCTAAGCAAATGTACCACAGTGCGGTTCACAACCTCTGTTTGTCCATTGGTTTGTGGATAAAATACAGTGCTCTTTTTTAATTTAGTGTCCATTAGTCCCCACAAAGTTGACCAAAACTCCCCAATAAATTGAGAATCTTGATAAGAAATAATTGAAGTAGGCAAACCAAAATGAACCCATACATGTTCAAAGAACAAGTGTGTAGTACCTTCCCTAGTAATTTGCTTAGTGCAAGGAATCAAAACACACATCTTGCTAAATCTATCCACTACCACATATAAATAGTCATGTTTTCTTTGTGTCATAGGCAAAGCCCCCACAAAATCCATGGAGATACTTTCCCAGGGGCTAGCAGGAATAGGTAGAGGAGTATAAAGTCCCAATTTCCTATTACTAGGTTTACTTGTGGCACAAAGAGTACATCCCTTAATATATTTGGCAACATTTTCCTACATATGAGGCCAATAACAATACATTTTCAAATGTGCAACCATTTTAACAACTCCAAAATGACCAAAAATAAGAGAAGTATGTGCTTCTCTAATCATGTGCACCCTCTCATTTTGAGGAATACATAATTTACCCAAATGCTACAAAAGATCATTGTGTACATGATAGTCCAATTCTTATACTTGTCTACTACTCATCAAGTCTTTATAAACATCTTGAAAATCAAGATCATTCACATATTGTTCTTTATAACTTTCATGAGACAAAGAACCATGTTGTAAAGTATAAATGCAACAACCATAGGAGGCCTAGCTAGCATATCTGCTACCTTATTCTGAATTCCTTTTTTATACTTGATCACAAGATGAAATTGTTGTAAGAAACCCATCCAATGAAAATGTCTAGACTGTTGTAGCTTAGTTTGTGATTGGAGATACTATAAGGGCTGATGATCTGTATGTATTATTGTTTCTTTGCCCATTAAGTAATGTTTCCATTTTTTAACACTTTGAACCAATGCATATAATTCCTTATCATAAGTTGGATATTTTCTTACTGCTCTTGTAAAATTTTTAGAATGATAACAAATTGGTTTCTTACCTTGCATTAAAATAGTTCCCATAGCATACTCACTTGCATCTGTCTTGATCTCAAATGGTTGTTGTATATCAAGAAGTGCCAAGACCGGAGCAGTACTTATCTTTTCTTTCAAAGTGTCGAAGGCTTTTTGATGTTTGCCTCCCCACTGAAAGACCTTTTTCACACTTGTCAAAGAATCAAAAGGTGATGCAATATATGAAAATTGAGCAATAAACTTCCTCCAAAATTGTACTGCACCAAGAAAACTTCTAACCTTAGTTGTGCTAGTGGGTGTAGGCCAATTAACAATGACTGCCACTTTTGCAGGATCAATTTTCAATTTACCATGTCTTACAATGTAACCCAAGTATATCAAAGAGGTCTTTCCAAATTCACATTTTGACATTTTTAGATAAAGTTTTCCCTTCGTAATGCATCCATGACTTTCTTAATGTGGATCACATGCTCTTCCCATGACTTGCTAAAAATCAATATATCATCTAAGTAAACTATAACAAAATCATCAAGGAACTATCTAAAAACATCATTCATCAATCTCATGAATGTAGCCGGGGCATTACACAACCTGAAAGGCATAACAAGCCATTCAAACAATCCCTGTTTTGTTTTGAAGGCGGTTTTCCAAACATCACCTTCATTAATTCTTACTTGATGATATCCACTTCTCAAATCTAACTTAGTGAAATAAATAACATGTTTTAATTGATCCAACAAATCATCAATATGAGGAACAGGGTAATGATCCTTAATAGTAATTTTGTTTAAGGCATGAAAATCAACACACATTCACCAAGTGCCATCTTTCTTTGGCACCAAAATAATTGGCGAACCAACAGGAGATGAACTTAGACAAATAACACCTCTATCCAAAAGATCCATTACCTATTTTTTGATTTCCTCATTTTCCACCACTGATAACCTGTACATGCCAATGTTATGGAGAGGAAAATCTTGCAATAGCTGAATTTAATGTTGAACTCCCCTTTTAGGGGGCAAGCCCTTAGGATCCTAAAATACATCATCGTAAGTAGAAATGATTTCAACCAATTCATTCTTGTGTCTAGGATCACACTTTTCCAAAGCTTGAGAATATTCTTTTTCCTTAGACTTAATCAACATGAGACAAAAAGTCTTGCTTGAATTAACTAGTCTTTTCATTTTCCCTGCTATAACCAAGGAAAGACTTGTTCTAATGTGATGTGCTCTAACTATATATTCAATGCCATCCTTAACAAACAAGTACTTATTCTCCTCTCTATAGAAGATTGCTTTTCTATCATAAAGATATGGGCTTCCCAAAACAATCCCATATATGTCCAATGGAACAACATCCAACTCAACCTCATCTACGAACTTGGATGTGATGGCAAACCTTAGCCTACAAGTTTGTGAGACTTGTAGCTTCACATTGTCACACACTAAACCTAGTGGATAAGGCTTCAGATGGGGATTGGTTTGTAAGCCTAGCTTCTTAACAACCTCTTCAAAAATTAAATTTTCTTGTGAACCACTATCAAATAGAGTGTCAATTTTTAGTATGCTTTGAAACAACTCTAATGTGGAACAATTCATTTCTTTTTTTATCAACATGCACAAAATTCTGTTTAGAAGAAGATGCAGCATTAGTGCTAGAAAATGAAAGAGAAAAATCATTATATAATCCCATAGCTGTGATCTTAGTTTGATCACTTGAATTTGAACCTAAGTCCTGAACCATAGCATTAGCCTTCTTTTATTTCTTTTGAAACCTCTTAGGCCTTAACTCAGGATGTAGTTTCTAACACTTAGACTCATCATGATTTTTCTTGCAATGATTACAAAATGGTTTTCCTTCTTCTTTTTTAATAGTATAAGTGGATTTATGTTTACCCTTTCCCAATGAACTTTCCCCTTTGGATTGCTTAACATTAGATTACTTACTTTTTCCTTTAGGAAAAGATTCTTCTGATTTTTTCCCTCTAGCCTCTAAATGAGTGGCTTGAACACATACTGCATCTAAATTAGTGGGATTGAACATAAGAATCATATGTCTTAAGTAACTATGCAACCCACCTATATATTTTAGTAGTGTTTCTTGTGTGTATAGAGGAACATTCAAAAGTAAAGCTTTTTTCCTAAAATCTTGTGTATAATCTTGAACACTTTGGCCTTTTCCTTGTCTGAAACTTTTCCAATCCATCATGGTTTGTTGCATATAGCCTAAAAGATAGAATTTATTTTTGAGTTCTTCAATAAATTCATTCCAAGTAGAAATCGAGTTACCTTTTTGAAGCTCTACTTCCTTCAACTTACTCTCCCAATAGATGAGAGCTGTGCCTCCCATACGAAGAGTAGCCAAATGAATTTCTGACTCATCCCCTGTAATCTTTTGGACCTTGCAATAAACTTCAATCTACTTGACCCAATTATCCAACCTTTTGGCATTAACTTCACCATTAAACATTGGTAATTCAAACTTAATATCCAATTTTAGTGAAGGGAGAGATTCCATAGTTTTTTACTGTCATCTGATGGAAAAGGTTTTTTGGTTTCTTTACCTTTTGACTCTTGTGAATCACCTTATTTTTCATTCTCATATTTCTTTTGTTTGTCATGGCATAGTTCCTCAACCATGCTTCTCATGTCCATGAAGGCTCGGTGGAAAACTTGTTCGGATTCAATCTCTTCTTTGGCCATCCTTGAAGCATGCCTTGAACCAATCTCTGGATTATACTCAACGAGTTTTCCTTCACCCTTTTGGGATTTAGACCTTGTCAACATACACTAGCAATCAATATTAAATAACTACTGCTCTGATACCAAAAATCTGATCTATAAACTAAAAATACAAGTGTAGTATATTCGAAAATCACTTGTTCACGTTTAAAAGATCCTTCAATTTCTCATTTTTTTGCTTAATT
Organism: Torreya grandis; assembly: GCA_037957365.1. Taxonomy (NCBI): domain Eukaryota; kingdom Viridiplantae; phylum Streptophyta; class Pinopsida; order Cupressales; family Taxaceae; genus Torreya; species Torreya grandis. Next base: position 1,368,144 of record JARHVA010002856.1, read on the forward strand.
TTGAATAAAGAAATTAAAACCAGATATAAAATGAAGATCAGAACTAAATAATAATCAGATAAAATTCAAATAATTCACCAATAAATTGATAATAGAGTTTGGCTTCAATAGCCTGTCTCTGGGTCCGTTCGAAGTGAGGACCGTTCTCATTAATTTTGTGCAACAAATGGCATCAAAAATCAATACAAGTCTTTAATTCACCTTCTCTAATCTTTGTTTTCCTATAAAAACATCTCTCAGACCTAAAAATAATGGCCCAAGGCTGTACAAAGCAATAACAAGACTCTAACCTTCTTAAATCTCTTTATACAGTCTGCTTTCTGTCTCTATTCAAGTAGAAATTAGTCCCTTTTATAACACTTCAACCTCCATGGCTAAAGTGTTCAAGGCATTAACCTTTTAGGTGAATGGTTAAGAGTTCAAAACTACCTCCCACCTTTTTAGGTGCTTTGGAAGGGTGAAAAGGTTGGCCTTAGGTGCTTAGCATGAAATTTTGAATGTTTTCCCTCCTTTTTTGGCGCCTTTGGACTTGGTTTTGTCCCACATTTATTGGGAAAGATAGTTTTAATTCTATAAATAGACAATTTTGACCCATTTAAAATTCTTAAGGCTTAGGCACCATCTTAGGCTGTGCTTAAGCTTGGTCAAAACATGTTTGGTGACATGGGTGATGTGGCAGTTTCTTTGGCACCTTGTTTCAAAGTTTGAAAATTTCAAATAACATGTGAATAAAAACAACAAACCAAAAATTTTTTTTGCACCAAATTATTTTTCCACATGCCAAGTGGCTATTGGTCCACTTGGCAAGTTTTCAACAGTGCCACGTCACTTTTGACACCCCCTGTCACAAGATTTCTTCAACTAGCCATATCTTGAGCATCAGGACTCCATTTTTCAAACCGTGAAAAGTGCTAGCTAGCTCTTGATGAATACTAAAATGTGCAAATTATTTGAATAGGATTTAAAGACTTTTAAACATATAATGGTACATGGATCCACCTAGATTAATATTATAGACATTATAATATAGAATGATGAAAATTGTGAACGTATACTGAAATTGTCTTTCACTCTTAAAATTTTGTAACATGAGAAAAAGAAGATGTGGATAACACTAGGTGACCATATTTATATCAAGCCTTCATATGATTTTTTTAAACCTCCAAAGAGGATAGGATATAATAAAATTATAGTTTCTTAATGTGGTGCTATGGGAAAGATCCCAATAGTTAGACATGCACAAATAGTTGGGAATCTAATTGTATGCCTTAAGCGTAGTTTTTATGGACACAAAATGAAAGGAATAAGTACACCAAAATTTAATCCATATTAATATATTTGAACCATTAGAATGTAAGTTGATGGATTAATAAATTTTTATAGATGCATAACATTCCTATATAAATTTAACCTTTGAGAAAAATATAATCACATGTGCTATTTTGATTGTGTGTGGATTATATTAAAAAAAATGTGTTTATCTATGTTAAAGTAGCTTAATTTTGGCATGGACATTAACTATGTAATATAATTAATTATATAACAAATTGATATCCATGCAAAGTTAAAACACAAATACTATTGACCTAGGATGAAAAAGGATATGGTAGTTTTATTTATCCAAGTGTTTGAAGTTTAGTAATACAAATAGTGATTTATATACTCATTGAAATACATGCCTAGAAAATACTCTTATATAAGTTGGTGTATTTCATATTAAACATCAAGGTTGTACACTTTATAAATATTTTAAAAAAGGAAAAAATGTTAAAACAAATTATTACACTCATTACCATCTATCAAAGAACAAGTTCATTAGTCTCAAGAATACCAAGGCATTACATAAATGTTATAAAAAAGTGTTTACATAAATACACTATGTAAGTAATAAATTTGTGTTTATAGTTTAATGAGAACCAATGTAGATTTGTTTGAGTAAAATTTGAACTTATTGTTACCCATTTGAATGTATGTATTAAAAAAAATATATCTCTATATATTTTTGGATTTTCACAATGAAAATTAAAGAGCTTTCTAATTCATGTTTGTAGTTTGGAGTTAATGTGTTAATTCAAGTTCCAAAAATACAAACAATTAGTTTAAATCCACACTATAAAAAGAACACTATAAGTTACCATAAGTCCATGAAATAACCTTTCAATTTTTATTATTTTTTATACTAAATCCATAGTTCAAACTAAATTTAGGTACTTATATGAGTTAAGGTAATTATATTTATAGAGCTATATAAATATTGTAATAAGTTCCTATTTAAAGACTGCAATTTATATATTACATTTTCATTTATTTATAATAGAAATAAATATTATGCAATTTTAGAAATAAGGACACTAAATATTTAAGGGTAATTTTATTTTAATTCACTTAGACTTATACAATTAGTTTATTCTATTAAGTCTTATTTATTCTAATTATAAATAAAAATAATAAGATCATAGAATATGCACTATATACCCTTAATAATAAAACCAATCTCATTTCAAGGTCCAAGTCATGTCTAAAATATAAAAAATAAAAATAATTTACAAAAATAAAATTAGTAAGGCATACACAAATAAATTCAAAGAGGGATCTTAGCCAGATTTCTCACAATGGTTGGGAGACCTTCTAACCATGGAGAGGACAAATCAAATATTTCCATATCCATGGTTTGGAGGAATCCAAACCATGACACAAGATTTTTTTTCCTCACCATGGTTAGGAATTATTCATCCAATGGAGAGGTAAAACTAAATCTCACCATGGTTGGGATCCCTCCCAATCATATAGAGGACAACATTTTCCCTCTTCATGAGTGTGAGAAATCCTAGCCATGGTTAGATTTTTTTTACCCTAATCATGGTTGGGATCTCTCCTAAACATGTAGAGGGCATAAATTTTCTCTCTCCATGGATGGGAGGTATTCCAACTATGGTGAGGAAAATAAATTCTACCATGGTTGGGAGTGATCTAAACCATGGAAAGGAAAGTATTTTTCCTCTCCATGGTTGGGAGTGCTCCCAACCATGGAAAGAATAAAAAATTTCATCATTTTTGGGAGCCATCACAATCATAGAGAGGAATGTTTTTGCCCACTCCATATTTTGTATGGCTCCCAAAGATGGTGATAATTTATTTTTATCACCATGGTTGGGATCCCTCCCAAATATGGAGAGGATTTGTCCTCTCCATGATTTGGAAGGCTCCCAACCATGACAATAAAAACAAAAATCCCACCATGATTGTGAGCCCTCCCAATAATAGTGACAATTATTTTTCTCACCATGTTTATCATCCTTCTCAACCATGGAGATGGAAACTCTAAACCATGGAGAGGATTTTTTTTTCCTTCTCCATGGTTGAGAGGTATTCCAACCATGGTGAGTAAAAAATGAAATCTTACCATGGTTAGTGATTGGACATTTAATGGATAATTATATCAATAAACAAGACCATATTCTCTTACATAAATTAATTATTTAAAAATGGACATAGATGTAGTTTAATAACATATGCTTGTTTTAGAGTGAAATATATGATATTATATTGTATATTATTTAGATGTTATTGTAATGTAAATTGTTTTTATTTTTTTTATCAAATTATGGGAAAACATGTCAAATGTTGTATATGCAGGATGAAGTAAATAATCAATGAAAATATCAAAGTTTCAAGTGATCAAATAAAAAATTGGGGATAACCTTCATGTGACTCTAGAGATTACTAGTAGCTCTAAAGTCATAATCTTCATGTAGCTCTGAAGATCCTCATTATCTTTGAAGTCCAATATAAATCATATTCATATTTATTTAGTTTCTCTTAATAAGGATGTAATATTTATGCATGATCATCTAATGTATATAAACACCTTTGTATTAATAAAAAATAGATCATGTATTTTTGTGTTGGTTTGTTTGATGTTTTATTATATAAATGTGTAAGGATAGATTTGAAAAGTTTTATAAAGTAGAAAAAATAGTCATCAAGAACATCTCTGATCATGAAATAAATTTCATATTTAGATTCCTATAAAAAAAAATAGACAAGTTCAAAAAAATAATCATCTTGATCTGAATTTATATGCAAAAGTTATGAGAATTTTAGTGGGCTATGTACATGCACAATCGAAGCTCCAGAGTTCATTAATAAAGCTCTAGAGTCCATCAATAAAACTCTATAGTACATCAATGAAGCTTTGGAGTTGCACAGAATTGAACCAAAATATGCTCATAATTTATTTATGGTCTTGGTAGACTAAAATAAGTGTGGGAAAATGTTTTAGAGCTTATTTTATATAATTTATATTTATAGAATTCTATAAATAAATACTTATAAAAATAGACATCATCACACATGAAAAAATACACAATTTAGCAATTATGGAAACATGAAGGAAAATATCCACAATAAATGATTTTAATCTATTTTTAGAAAGTGATGTATTTCTAAAAATAGGTATTTATTAAGAAGTAAAGATATTTATAATAATCCAATGACTATGAATATATTACATATTAAATTTGTTATAAGAACCAAATTTGTTATTTATAATCCCATAATAAGAATCAAATTTTAAACTAATTTGTTATATTGTTAAGAATAAAAAATCAATTATAAATGGATTTTTTAGGTTGTTAAGATTAGACAATTAGTTCTAAACTGATTTGTTAAATTTATTACTCTCCAAAAATAATTTAATAAAGAAGTTGTATTATAAATACAACTTTCTCATCCATTGTGGGAGTTAACAAAGTTAATAGTGATTAGTAGAAGAGTAGAGGAATTAAACTAAGCTTGGATTAAAAATTTCTATATTATAAAGCACTTCTGAAGTTAATGAAGATTTGATGTTCATGAAGATTTAAGTGTTGATATATAACCTATTCCAAGGGAGAGAAAATGCCGACTCAACCAAGGAACCAAGATTACTTTTAAGGTATTTTATAATTTGAATTATTGTTATCTAATCTTTTCAAAGTCTTTATATTAGTTGTGAGTGAATTAATTAAACTTGTAGGATTGTGTGTTTATATTTGAGTTATCTTGAGCATTTCAATTCCAAGAATTTACTTTTGAAGCGTTTACATTTTATAAACATAGATTAAATTGTGTTTAAATTTTTTAAATTCACATTTATACAAATACATTAAGGGTGTGTTTATTTTAAAAGTAATTTCAATTTCAAAAAGTGTGTTTATTTTAAAGCATAGTCAATTAAAGTAAGAATGTTTATTTTACAAGAATTAAAGTAGATTTATAGTCATATAAGTAGATTAGATCTTTAGGATTAAGTGATCCAAAACCACCCCCAAATAGAAAACTATTATTCCTTATACTTTATACTTTATTGTATATTATTGTTGGACATTGAACCTAATTTGATATGACATCAATTGAACTTAGTTGATAAAATGAAGGGATTGATGACACCAATAATTTTTTGTTTTTTTTTCCAGAGACTTCAAGGTGTTAGTAAGGTATAAATTATAAGCCAACAATTGATTACAACATCTTCCCATAAATTAAATAATTTTTTTGAATAGAGAAAGAGATTCATAAGTAAGAGATATTCAAAAAACCCAAAAAAATTAAGTTAAACATGGGAGTAAATATTATAAATGTATTGGATCTAAAAAAATGCTTAGAGTAAATAGAGCTCAATTAGTTAGAAGAAATTTTACTTACACTATTATTCTAAACCAAGATGAGAGTAATATAATGAAGAATGTAACCCCATCCATACTATTTAATTTTAAGAATTTTTTTTAATTTAATTTCAAAGTATTATGCCAAGCTTATGACTATAAAAATAATAATCAAAATCTAAAACTATTTAATTTTAAACATAAGGAATAAACTATGAGGTGGTTTATGGGGTTTATAGGCACATTCCATTCATTCATGTGATAAAATAAAAAAATATATTTTTGGATAAATATTAGGACTATTTTAGGGTAAAGGAGGAATTCTTCTATATAAAATAAAAAGAAGATGAAATTATAAAAGATTATCTAGACAAATTCTTCTTTATCTATAAAAGATGTGGATATGAGTTTGATGAAGACATCAATAATATAATTTTATTAAAAGAATTAGATGATTATGATCAAGATTCATTGAACTTAATGGGAAAAGGTGATGCAAATACACTAACTTTCAATGAAATTATTGAACAATGTAGGGATTATTCAAGAACAATTATTAGTAGTAGAAAGTTGAGAAAAATAAATGGAAATAATGATGTATTCAATCAATAAATAAGGTTTCCACCTCAATCAATATTTATTCCTACTCTCGATAGCTAGCTATGGAAGTCAATGTTATAAATTATTATAATGTTAAGGAAAAACATTGACTAGTTCACCACTCACCATCATAAAAATTCCCAAGGAAAATGAAAGCTCAAACCCTCTCAATGAGAAAATAAAATAAAAATAAGACATATATAAATCAAAGGAGTAATTAAAAAGATATTTTGAAGAGCCTAATCGAGCTCTAAAGACAGTCAAATTAGCTACATAGTCTATTAGCTTATGTCTAGAATATATTCAATTACCTTGCAAAGGTCAACCAATAAAATCAAAAACCACTCCTAATAAGACTTATGTTCACACATCTCATCTGAGCTCACTGAAATGTCTCATGAGTGAATTTATGGAAGTCAATTCAGTATATCAAAAAATAAAATAAATTATAGCCCAACTAAGAAAAAAATTAAACATAAATAATTGGTTGATTGATGAACAAAAAATCACAATTTTAGAATTCTTAGAAAGAATATTAAAGAGAAAAATGATTTTATTAAATATTAGTTTCAAGAATTTGAATGTGAATTCCAAGTTGATTGTACAACCATATCCAACATACACAAATAATTAATGGATCAAAAAAGAATTATAAAAGTGATACTTGTTGTCCAAAAAGAACCATGGCCACTAAATCAAGAAATTATAGGTAGGTATTACTAGTTTTCATATAAATATGAATATGTTTCATATAAACATGAATTTCATACTTGGACCAATCAACCTATATCATGACCTCCACCCGACCATTAATAATATATTAGATGTATATATTTCTAAAATAATTATTGTATAATAATGAAATGATAACTCTTTTCACCTCTTGAGTTTCATCCATTCATAATAAAGGTTATTTTATTATTTCTAAACTTCTCTTTTTATGCATGTTTAATCAAATAACTTTTATAAACATGTGAATATATGCAAATAATATATCAGATAGAAGGTTTTCAAATAACCCATGTTTTTGGACAACTTGTTAATCTTTTTTTATAAAATTATATAGTTAACATATGATGTTGTAGTCTAGTCTATAAGTATTACTGACGATCTTTTGATTTCAATATATTCTTCATATAATTTTGATTTGATTGAAAAAATCACAATAATAAATATTGGAGTAGATTTTTTGGTATGCTCAAGATCAATGAGATACATGTGAAGATTTGTTATGAAGATGGTGTTGAGCATATATGATAATTATATTCATAGACATGCTTTGACCATAAAAATAAGATGAATGGTGTAGCATTCATGTGATAAGTGAGAAGCCTCAAGATCACTTGAAATATTAATATTCTATAGCATAATGGAAGATTTTTTTTTTTAATGATTTACACATATGTTGATTTTGAGAAAGTTGGATCATAAAAAGAAGAAGTTTATGAGTAAAATCAGCTTTCCATTTGATTTCAGTATTAAAAAGGAAATGGAACACCCACTTCCTAATTTATCATTACATTATCATTTATTGAAAAGTAAAAAAAGTAAAAAATAAAATAAAAAATAAAAAGGGAAAAAAGAAAAACTAAAAGATTCAATGATGAAAACCCTTGGTATTGTTGACAATCATGGTTAAAAAAATAGCTTACTAGATGGCCATGTATTATATAAAAGATACTTTATAAATAAACTAACAAATAGATGATCAAAGGCAATAAAAAGAGAGGGAAAATTTGAAAACCAACCAATGAATACTTTTCCCAATCAATAATAAAGTTATACTTGGTTAACTTTGTCTTTATGCTCTTTTTTAGTATCAAATAACTTTGGTCACATCAACATGAAGGAGACAATAGATAATTAGGAGTATGAATAATGTATTTTTTCCTTTATTTTATTTCTAAATATAGTTATAATTTTTTCAATTATAAATAGGTCCACTCAATAAACTTTTTTAGCAAGAAAAAAACACAAAAAGTAAAAGTAAATAATCTTTCCAAGCATGAGGACATACATTAGTCTAAGTGTGGGAGAGAAGAGGGGAAACTATTTGAAAACCAATAAATGGTGGTGCATTTCAAAAACATAAAGAATGCATTGATTTAAAAGAATGTTTATTGAGATATTCAATTCATCATATATGGATTTTAATAGGAAAAATGATGAAGTTGTTAAATGGGTGCCAACATTTCAAACTAAATATATATTTCAATAAGCAAAAATCATTGTTGAAATGATCATAAAAAATATATATCAAAATAGAATTAAAATCTATACTACTTCCCCATCATAGGCTACCAAAATAGAACAAGCTTATGAATATTGAGAAAGATGGAAAATATTCATTTTTTGATAGAATAATTGGACTCATTTATACTAAATTGAATGATTTAACAAGCTACATCTACATGGAAAACAATAGCATGCATGAGGAGATGTATGAGTTTAAGTATGAGAGAATGAGGAGTCCATTTAAAGTCTCATTATATCAATAAACAAGACCATATTATATTGTATAAATCATGTTCTAAAAGTAAACTTAGATGTAGTTTAAAAACTTATGCTTATTTTAAAGTGAAATATAAATAATATCTAGTCTCTTCTTTAGATGTCACTATAATCTGTATTGTTTCTATTTTATAACAAATAGTTGGAAAAAGATGACAAATGTTGTATATGTATATTGAAGTGAATAATCAATGCAAATATAAAAATTTCAAGTGGTAAAATAAAAAATAGGGATAACCTTCATGTAGCTTCAAAGATCACTAGTAGCTCTAGAGTCACAACCTTCATGTAGCTCTGAAGATCCTCACTATCTTCAGAGTCCCATATAAAAATGTTTATATTTATTTAGTTTCTCCTAATAAGGATGTAATATTTATTCATGATCATGTAAGACATATAAACACCTTTGTATCAACCATAAACAAGTCATGTATTTTTGTGTTGGTTTATTTGATGTTTTGGTATGTGAATGTGTAAGGATAGATTTGATAGGTTTTTAAAAAAATTAAAAATAGTTATTAATAAAGTATGTAATCATGACTCTCATTTCATATTCATATTCTTGTAAAAAATAGACAATTTTTAAAAATGAATCATCTTAATCGAAGTTTATATGTAAAAGTTATGAACATTTTAGTGGGATTTATACATGCACAGTCGAAGTTCTGGAGTTCATCAGTGAATATAAAAAGTCCATCAATGAGGATCTAGATTACATCAACAAAGCTTTGAAGTACATCATTGAAGCTTTGAATTTGCATAAAATTAGACCTGAATATGCTCACAATTTATTTTTGGCCTTGGTAAACTAAAATAAGTGAGGGTAAATGTTTTGGAACTTGTTTTATAACTTTATATTTATAGAAATTCTATAAATATAAACTTCCAAAAATATACATCATCACACATCAAATACACAATTTAAAAATTATGGAAACATGAAGTAAAAGGGCCCCAAAAAATGATTTTTACCTATTTTTAGAAAGTGATGCATTTTTAAAAATAGGTATTTCTGAAGAAAGAAAGATATTCATAGTAATCCAACTACTATTAATATTTCACATATAATTTTTTTTGTAAGAACCAAATTTGTTATCTTAGAATAAGAATTAGTTTCTAAACTAATCTGTTATATTGTTAAAAATAATAAATTGGTTCTAAACTAATTTGTTAAGTTTTTAGGATTATACAATCAGTTTCAAATTGATTTGTTAAAGTTGTTAATCTACAACAATAATTTGTTAAATAAGTTGTATTATAAATACAACTTTCTCATCCATTGTTGGAATTAAAAAAGTTAGTAGTGGTTAATATAAGAGTAGAGAAATTAGACTAAGCATGGATTAAGCATTTCCATATTATAAATCACTTCTAAAGTTAATGAATATTTTATGTTCATAAAATTTTAAGTGTTAATCTACAACCTATTCAAAGGGAGAAAATGGGCCCACTCAACCAAGGAACCATGATTACTTGTATGGTATTTTATGTTTTGTGTTATTGTTATCTAATATTTTCAAAGTATTTATGTTAAGTGCGAGTGAATTGATTAAAAATCCAAGATTGTGTGTTAATATGTTTATTTTCAACGTTTTAATTCTAAGCATTTACATTTTAGTAGCATATATTAAAGTGTGTTTACATTTTCTGCATTCATATTTATACAAATAGATTAAAGGTGTGTTTTTTTAAAAACAATTTTAATTTCATAAAGTGTATTTGTTTCAAAACAATTTCAATTAAAACAAGATTGTTTAATTCACAAGTATTAAAGTAGATTTAAATTCATGCAAGTAGATTAGATATTTAGGATTAAGTGATCCAAAACCACCCCCAAATAGATAATTATTAGTCTTTATATTTTATACCTCATTTCAACTTATTTTTGGACATCAACCTTGGTTTGATATGGCATCAACTAAAATATTTGATAAAATGAAAGGATTGATGAAATCCATCAGTTAGAATCCCTCCCAATGATGGATAGGGCAAAAAATTTACTTGTAAATGGTTAGGAGGGGTCCCAAAAATGGTGAGATATTTTTTTCCCTCAACATGGTTGGGAACCATCCCAAACATGGTGAAAAAAACAATTCCCATCATGGTTGGGAGTCCTCCTGACCATGGAGAAGGAAACATTTATCTTTAGGTTCTCAACCATGATTAGAGAAAACATTAAAAAAATTCACCATAGTTGGAATCCCTTTCACCCATGGAGAAGGAATTTTTTCCCTTTGTATGGTTAGGAGGTCTCCCAACCATGGTGAGGAACAATAAATTCATCATGGTTGGGAGCCCTCCAAACCATGGTGAGGATAAATTTTGTACTCTCAATGGTTGGGAGTGTTTCCAACCATGGTGGGATTTTTTTTCCTTTTACATGTTTTGGAGGGATCCAAACTATGGTGAGAAAATATTCCCTCTCTATAGTTGGGAGGGCTCTCAACCATGATGGAAAAAAAAAGCTCACCATGGTTAGGACCCCTCCCAGCCACGGAGAAGGTAAAATTTTCCCTCTTCATGGTTGGAAGGGGTCTCAACCACTGTGAGAATTATTTTTACTTCTCTATAGTTTTTATGGCTCCCAAACATGATGAGAAATTTTATCACCTTGGTTGGGAGCCCTCCCAACCATGGAGAGGGAAAATTTTGTCCTCTCCATGGTTGGAAGAGATCCCAATCATGGAAAGGGAAATTTTTTCCATATTTATTATTGGGAGGGCTTTCAACCATGGAAAAATAAAATTTTTCCCTATCCATGGTTAGAAGGGCTCCCAACCATGGTGATAATGGTTTTTTATCATCATTATTGGAATCTCTCTCAAAAACATTAATGACAAATATTAAATTTGATGTTCATTTGAGTGTAATAGGTAATTATCAACCTTGATTCTAACTTTCATTTGACCATAATACATTTTTTTTTATTCCTTCTTATATATCTTTTTCAAAAAATCTTAGTATCTTTGGCATTTGGTAGAGTTTTCAGCCCACATGTTTTCCCTAAAAGGATTGTATTGATCCCAACACATTGGTGAAACATTGTATCCAAATGGAGGCCATCTATTAAAAGTTAATGGGAAATTTGTGGAGAATTTAATGGAATAATTAATTAATATGTCATGTAATGGATTCATTAATCAATGTGGCATGTGAAAAATTTGAGATAGGCACATCAATATTTTTCATTTTTTGACAATTTTTAGATAGATGTATTTAAGATATTTGTAATTTTAAACTTTAAAATGTATTGATAGAGATAATTAGAATTTGAAAATTTTATATTGTTATTTAGTTTGACCCTATAGTAATCACAATTGATGAGACCATTTTTTTTGTCCTACATGTTGCTTAACAATGTAATAATTATAAACCCTGTAAAGTATCAAATAATTTAAAAAATTAATTATGTAATGATATTATTCAACCTTATATAATACCTAGATAGTGTTGAATCCCTATCAATATCCAATATTTTTTAAATATATATTTTGAAATCCTGAATATGATTTTGATCATGTGATATAAAAATCTTAGTAGTATGTTTGTTTAGCTAAGTTTATTGACCATATATTTATGGTAGATTCTAAATTATAATTGTTACTTAAGTTAAAGTTTATTGATGTAGGAGAGATTATTATGATATTAGTTCTTGTAAATCATAAATTAGTAGTCTTATGACATAAAATATCCCTATATTAAACCCATTTGTAATCAAAATAATTGTGCAGATGGGTAATCTTCAAACTTATCACATTCTATATAATTCCTTAATAACCACAATTAATATTCTCTACATATGATATTTCTATTTTAGACACATGAAATTAATAATTAAGTGATTGATAATGTTTAATTTGACATCCTTACCTTTATTGGTTTATTCACCATTCCACTAACTTATAGTCTTTATGGGAGCATTCACTACTATCAAAATTATCTTGCAAACATTTAGAATATTATTTAGACATCACTAATATTCTTATAGGCACATATCATACCTTTTCCAATAGTATTTTCCTTTTGGGATAAAATCGTGTTAGGTTAGACAGGGCCACATTGTGGCCTTTTCCACTAGTGTGGCCTTGTTCCCTTCACTCTATTAGTAATTATTTAAATTTGAAACATTTCAATTAAACCATCCCTCAATTTATCAAAGTTTGTTAGTAGAAAAATTCAAAATATTACTATATAAGAACACCAATGCCACTCAATAAACCATTGGATAAATCTAATAATCACTGGGAAATTATAGTGTGAATTGATTAAAAGATAATTATATCTTTCAATTTCAATTATGTTTCATTTTAAAAATCATAGGCAAAGTCTAAACATATTGTATTATAGGTCAGGGGCATCCATTTTCAATCAATTCGATCAGTCTCTTATATATATTCATTTAGTTGCAAAATCATGTATCAAACACTCACATTAGGAGGGAGAAATATTTCAACCTAAGGCCATTTTGGTATGTAGTTAGAAATCAAATAATGCAAGTTTTTTTAGGGTAGTTTGACTATTACCCTAACCTATTTCCACCTTTTAACATTTGATATCTATTATGTATATTATGTAGGAGCTACAGCTTGTGTTTTAAAGTAATTCCATGTTATAAATCAAGATAGGATTAATCAGTTAATCCTCACACATAGTTTTATAGACCTAGATCAAAAAAATAGGCACACAATAAAAATGATGTAGCTATAGTCAACATATAAGGTTTCAATGGATCCTACCTTCCCTCTACGAAGATGTCTGAATCATGTTTGAATCCTTTTTTTCATGTACAACACAACTTGAAGGTATTTTTAGCCATTTTTTCAGTCATAATCAGCCTACAAAGTCAACACAAAATTTGTTTTAGGGAGGTTTACATATCTATATGGTTATACATATTTTTATATAGTTTAAAATTTATAAATTATGTATTTCAATTATATATATATATATATATATATATATATATATATATATATATATATATATCAGTTTCAAATGTTTATATCTATTATTTTGATTCTTTTCAATTCAAAATAGATTAAAAATTCTAGTTGAATAGCTATTTTTACAACATTACTTGTTTTCTTGATTTTTATTTTATGATTTGTTTCAATTTTCTATAAATTCTTAATGCTGAAAGAAAATAAGCTTCAACCTTAGATATAAATCCAACACAAACAACTCAATATTATTCAAACTTTGATTTAATTTGACACAAATAAATAAAATTAAAGGCTCTTTGATTTAATCTAACTTGGGATATGATCTCTTGTATTAATTGTATAATACTTTGTCTAAAATTTCTATTCTACAACTAGTGAAGATGACACTATATTACAAGGATATATTGTATACAATATTGCATGATATAATGTTTCCTATGGATACAAAACAAATTTTATTTTATTATTTTATGAATACCATCAAGGATATCAATAAATTTTTTACTTTTGATAATAAATATTTACATCCCAAACATGTCATTGAGCAAATTATTTGATTATTCATCAAACTTCAAATACTTGGAAAGCTAGTCAAGCGCACGTTAGAGAGACAATGGTTATAGAATAAATTTTTGTAATTGTGACTTCATACTCAAATTTGGATTTAATAAGGATGATATTCACATATCATATTAACCTATAAATGGATTTTATAATACTCCAAATAAAATATTGGGAACCATCACATTGGATTTATTACTAGGACCAAAAAATGGTATCTACTATTTTTGAAGTCATGCCTAATAAACTACAATATACTATACTCTTAGGTCATCCTTGGATCCATGTAATGGAATATATGCCTTAAAAACTTCATAGATACATCATATTTTTATATGATATACATAAGTATACAATTATAACTAATGATGCACTTTTTCACTAATGTAAAATGATATAATCACAATCCTATAAGGTCTCTATCATACCACCTAAATGACTGATTCCAATGAAAAAATGGATACTTATAAAATGGGTGAATCAATTAATGTAAATTATACCTCAAAAATTTTTCAAACTCATAATTAAATAGAGGAACCTATCAAATAAGAGATGTAACAAGTATCATTTTCTACAGTTATTTCCATTATTATTCAACTCAATTTTTTTTTATATAATTAAATATTACTTTATTAGTGATGATGATGATGATGCATAAGAAATAATAGATGATCAAATATGCAATATAAATATCAATCCCATTGATGAATATGATTACTTATCTCATTCTTTATTTACATATGTTGGAATGGGTGAATACACACACACATAAATATTATATATACATATACATACATACATACATAAATACATACATACATATACATATACATATACATATGTGTGTGTGTGTGTGTGTGTACATACATACATACATATCTTCTATACAAAGTAAGGGTAAAGAAACCACTTCCGCATAAGTGGATCTCTAACACACCTCAAATAAATTTAATCCTACTTTATATTTGGTTTCATATAACACATGTCATATAATGATCACACCTCCTGAAGATAAAGTAAAAATGGAACAATGAAAGACTTGCGTAGAAATACATTTAGAGATATAGTTACCAATGAAAAATCAAAGTAATTTCAAAAGAGGATTTATCGATAAAGTAATTTAAAATTAAAATACAATATCTAAGGTTGCTCTTCTAAATATAATTAAAAAATAGGAAATAAAGAAACATTATTTTTATTTGGATCCTCTCATAATCAAGCCACTTTTGGATGGTAAATAACATACTAATATTTTAGTTACTCACTTACAAGAAAGTAACATATGTAGTGTACATTTTCTAAAATATATTGCATATGATACTCAACATCTCAATAAGTCAACAAAACAAAACCATTGCATTAGATATATCACATTATGCATCACTCTTGGTCCTAAATCATGTTCAACATTATTTCACATTGATCTTACTTTAGATCAATAAAATGCAACCTTGGGGAAATCATGAAAAAAATAAATGGTAGTTACACTTGGTACTAATTATGATTCTCTAACATTTCATCAAGATAGTGCAATGGTCATAATTTAAAAGGAGAATATAATCACAACACAAGATCACACAACAAGGCATACACCAACAAATACCTCTAATACATTTATGACTAATATGTAATATAATGGATCAAATAGCTCTACATAATGATATCCTATTCTATATGGTAGTCCATCACAAAATGAAGTAGGTGGATATACCCTTTATGTAGGAACCCCATGTTAACTTTCATCTAATCAAGTTATTGGTTAACTACTCATACTTTCATTTTTCCTATTTGCTTTTACTTCCTTGGTAATTATTCTAGACCTTGGATTTATTTCCACTTTTGGAACTTTCCATCTTGATTTTTTCAAACCAATTAAAATAATCTAAAAAAATATCTTGCAAATGATTTTAATTGTCATTATTTCTAAGTATTTCATATCTATCATGCTATAACTTTCCTTGCTCTCACATGATCACATTTATCTCTTTCCCCTTGAGGACCATGCACATTATCATATATATTAATAATTTAAGCTAAATTACTATGATTATTTTACACATACATTGGGGGAACATGGTTTGCCTTCCTTTTTATCATACTATGCTTTAGCACTTTATTGTAGATTATTTGAATCCCTCCCTTTTATATTATTTGATAAGCCTTGATTATTAACACCCTTTAAAAATATTTTTAAACTAAAGTATTTTAAAAAATAAAATAAATTAAAACATGTCTAAAATTCCAAAAACAAATCATATAATCTATAAAAATGCAAAAAAATATCAACATATGTTAAAAAATTCAAAATATGGACCTAAAAATCATTTTCAAATGTTGTTCACTCATTTATTTTCATATATATTTTTATTTTATAGGTAAACTAAAGCTAGTTTTACAAGGCTCCAATAACCATAAATTTAAACAAAATAAGACCCAAAGTCAAATAACAAAGACCCATAGGCTACAAAATATAAGATCAACAATAAAACTTACACCTACCAAAAATAAATATTTACAAAGACAAAATAGCAAAAATGAGAAACCCAAGAATGATCTTTAGACATCCTCCAAATTATATTTCTCCTTTGAAGAAGTTTGATCTGTGTCCTTGGTATTCACTAGCAACAATTCTTGATTAGTTCTTCCCCTGGTACATTTGGAATGTTCTTCCAAAAGATTGTATTTTGAATTCATTTATTGGATTCTAATTCTCCTTTTGGCCTTCAAGGAAGGTTGAGTGTCTTTAGTAGGTTCCTTCCTTGTCCAAACATTACCTTATTTCTATGGTAGAAGGAATTTCTTATGTTTTTCCTTATCTAATTTTTACTTAAGCTTGACATTTTCTGCTATAAGGTCATTCCAATATTTTATGAGGTAGGCTATATCCCTCCCAATACCTTCCAATTTCTCTAAGAGTAAGCCTAGAATGTGACAAGTTACTAAGGAATCCATAGTCTTCACTAAACAAATTCAACATTCAAGTAAAGAACATTATGAAAAGTGATGGAATAGGTAACACTTAGTAATTTTATTTATAAAAGGGTATATAAATGAGAAGGGATTCATCATACTCAAGTGGAGCATCCAATACAATGCTAAAATGGGTAGTTCTTATAGAACTTGAGAGAGAGAGAGAGAGAAGAAGAGAAGTCCAAGGGTCATAAGGACACTTGTAAATATAATAAAATGATTTAATTATGTATCTATCTAGAGAGGGTATAAGATGAACCATGTTATTTAAAGAGCTAAAAGTGTTAATCTGAGTCACAAAATTCATGAAAAGTGGCAAGAAAACTCCTCAATTGGCTAAAAAAACTACTTTCATGATTAGAGTTGTCTAAACATCCTATAACTAATTAAGACCATGATAAATGATTGAAATGAATTTTATAGACATCAGACATTTCTCTCCATGCATTGGTTTCATGCCTAGTCCTCTAAAATCATCTCAAGTTGAGCTATCATATCTACTATCCAAAAAACTACCCTTTCATGCACCTTACACATTTGGCCTCGAAATTGGCATTAGTTATCCATAAAAATATATGGGAGGGACTGAATGAAATTTATAAAGACCCTCCATTTCCTTAGAATCATCAGGTTTACCTTAATTTCATCTCACTTGAAGTTTTCCATCTTCTTCACTAGCTTGTCCAATATGCCAGATTTGATTGGGTGAAATGAATCACCTAGATGAGGTACTTATAAGTTTTTTCAATCCATGAAATTAATATGGGGAGTTATTAAAAGTCTTAGGATTTTACCGAAACTTTGTTTCATCTCTTAACTCCTTATAAAACCTAAGATATACAAAAAATGATGAATAAAAACCTATTTATACCCCCATCCATACAAGTCCTTATAGCTAGTTGGCATGGGAGGGAGCCCGAGATAGTCCATTCCAACATTAAATAGTTATTATGGTAAAAATAGTCCATTAGATCTCATATCCAAGCTCATTTTCCCAAACTGGTCATTAGTGGGGTTTACTAGGGTTTTAGACCTATTTTTGGTCTTAAGATTGGTTCATAAAGTTTGGATGTCAAAAATACCAAAAAATTATCTAAGGATGATCTTCGAGGACCATAATCACCTCCTCTAACTTCTTTTACATCCATGCAAAGTGTCATGATTGATGTGAGCTCTTGAAGTTGCCTATTCGAGCTTGTTCTTGCCCTTTTGCATGCTTAAGTTGGTTCTTGGGCCAAAAATGATCTTATTGATGGTTTCCTATACATTTATGAAATTAAAAAAATATTTATAGACCATAAAAACATGTTCCATCATGCTTGAATTCATATCTCATACCACCAATGTGATTGACTCTTACTTTGGCTACTAGGCCTAGACCTTATCTAGTAGGTCTATTTACAACTTGAGGGTTTAGAACTTAAAACTGAATTTCATTGAATTAAATCAGTTTAGGAACCTAAAAATTCATTTCATAAACATGTTTCAACTTATTAGAGAGCTCATATCATGATATAAGTAAAAATGGTTTCCAAATTGGGCTTTAAGCCTCAAATGGTTCTGCCTACATACCTAGCTCCCCAAAATATTTCACTTGGTTACATCCTTATTTTATTGATTAATATGATGGTAATAGGAGTATTAAAACTCATCAAACATTTTTTAAAGGTAAAACAAACATTTGGTTCACTTACCATCCCTTTCTTCCAAAACTTGCTAGCTTCATGCATCTAGGGAAGTACCCCTATCTAAGATAAAATAGGGGGAACTTCCCAAATTTTACCATAAAAAATAAGTATTGGAGTGAGTTATAAATTTTTTTATGATTACCTAAAAAAAATTAAAACTCTTTATTTCATGATCTGACCCCTCAAAACTTTAAATTCCAAGACTAGTTCTCTCAAAGGTAAACTGTGTAGGGTTTTTGAAAGTAGATAGTGTTATGCTTGGAAAGATTTATTGAGGTGAATTTTCATTGGTATGAGGTCATTTTAAATCCTAAAATCCATATAAATTATCCTTGAGTCACCTATTATATCTAACTATTATGTCAAATACTTAGGAAGTCCTTCATTACATCACTATCAACATACAATCACTTATGGTTGACTAGGTTTTGCATTTTCTCCCTTTAAGGATGCCTCCTATGTGTTTAATTTATGAAAAAAGCTTGAAAAAAAAGAATATAGAATTATATAAGGATAATTTAATTTATTTTTCCATTTTTATTAGTTTTTCCTCATTATCTTGAACCCTAAAATTGCTCACTACCTAGGCAAACTGAGTGTCACTTCTTTGGCACTAGTTTTATGTCTTAGAATGAAACTTGTAGGTTAAGATTAGGCTTGTTCATGATTTTAAAAACTCTCCTTGAAATTAAATGAGTTAAAACATATATTTTATAACTTGACTCACCTTGGATGTTCTCATATCATTACCAAAACATAAATACTACTAATTGTCTGAGCTACCTTACTATAGGTGCATGTTTTGAGATAAGGAATACTTGTAGTGGTGTTTGGAGGTCATGAGCCCTCCCATATCCTTCCAAAATTTTCACAAATTATTTTAACTTGTTCATCTCCCTTAATTTTCCACATCATCACTTTGGAGATTGAAACCTTCAATACCGGTCATAAACAAATGACTATATTTTGCATCTTTTGAGACACCTGTATGATATTTTTCATGATTTGACCTTGATTATAACATATGGAGATATTATTGATCATATTTAATGTATTTAAAATATAAAATCATAATTTTAACCTCTCAAATACCTCCCACATACACCTTTGATCACAACTAATCCCTCAATTGCCCCTGTTGATTGAGACACTCTAAGCTAACTGCTGTAGGTGACTATCCTGAGCTCTTAAACTCTAGGTTTTGATGTAACAAGGATTTAAATGAGGTGTGATAGATTTTTTTACCTACTCCTAATTTAATTTACCTATATGGGCTACAACAATCTTAAAATTTCCTAAACAGTCCACTATTTTCATTCTCAGTTGTAGGTCAACATTCCCTTTCAAAAGTACAAACTGTAGTTGCACATCAGGGTTTGAACATAGTAAATGAGATCCATTTAGTGGTCATTAGGTCATTAATATTTAATTAGGACATATAAGACCATATAAACATGTGGAATGGTTTTCATTGTAACTTGAAAAATAAACATATTGGATCTCAAAACCTATAGACACTACTGTATACTTTCAATGTTTTTTAGGGCACTTTGATGACTTTTGAAGACCACCTTCCATCTATCATCTAACCTTCCAACTTGGTAAGGTTATTTTAAATGATAAGGGATATAATTAAAGGTCATTATAAGGTGTAAAAATTTATGTGACCATGTACAATGCCATTCAAAGAATGCTCATGGGCCTTTCTTTGGCTCTTTTAGGGACTGTGGGCTTGAAAAGTGCTATCTTGTATTTTAGTTTAACCTCCTACTTGCCATCCTATCCTTAAAAAAGAGTTTTTTCATGATATTATATCATGATATGACCTCAAAAATTATCTTATTACTTTATTTAATGTCTCAAATCAACTCCTCTATTCTTTATTAGTACCACTTGTAGGTGGCTTTTTGCTCATATAGGCAACAAGTAGAGGATGGGAAATATATATTGTTTTAGGCATTATGAATAGGCCAATAATATTTAAAATTTTCCAAAAGGTTTATTTTCATAATGAAAACTTGAAAATAGTTCAAAAATCCTTGATTCAATGTGATTTTCCTTTGCAACAATCTAGATATGCACACTCCAATGGCAGACCATGTTTATGTGTAGTCCATGCATGTAAACTATGAATATTGATTAGAATATGAACTTGAAATGACATGAGGTAATTTTAACACATTTTAAACATGAGGAATGATCTATCATGACCCCTGAAAGACACTTGAAAAACATGAAAATAAAAAAATAACGGAAAACTACCAATCAACATAAAATGGACCAATCTATAAACTTGAGGTGAATTACCCATAAAATCAAATTGAAACTTGAAAATAAGCATGTGTAAAATTATAGGAATAAGTAAAAATGCTTTGGAATCAAACTCAACAATTTTTTTGTACGTAAATTTTCAAAGCAAGGCAAAACCTGGAGGGTGCACAAATTGATAGGCATATTTGCACAATCAACTTCAAATGAATGGTTCATAAAGTAAAGTTAATCATTATCAAACTTATTAATATGAAAATTTAGGTATATAAGTTTAAAAAAACCTCCCAGAATCATTCTTCCTAAAACTCTTTCTACTAACAGTACAAACCTGCAAGTCACTTTTGTGTGTCTAGAAAGGTGAAAAGGAAGAATAATAGTTTTGAGAAAGAAATGACATCTCCAAATCAAACCAAACATGCATATGAGTGTGGGAAAGATTAAGAGTCACAATTACAAATTTTTTAAGTGGCACACTTCTCAAGGAGGCTATACAAGTGCCATCTTCTCCTTTTTTCTAAGAACACTACCTTTTCTCTGAATAACCTATAATATTTTTAGTAGTGTTAGTTATCTAAGACTTATAATGAGACATTGGTCATGAAATCACATTTTTACACTTGCACATTTCCCAAGAAACCCATACAAATAATTTAATGAACATTTTTGACTCCTTAAAAGACCCTAAAATGGTATGACATAAAAACTAATTGACCAAAGCTAATATAACATTAGTTTACATTAATTAACCTATAATTCACCTCATGAAAATATATTAGACCCATAAAGCACATAAAACTCAAGTTTTTTCCTAGTGGTGCCCTAATTTGATTAAAAAGTGAAATTTGGTCAATAATACCTCATCTCAAAATGGGGGCATCAAAATGGGATTATATTGAGAAGTCAAGTCCTCATGATAAAATTTCATATTTGTGGAATTATACAATTTTAAGATTATATCATGATTCAACTTTTTTAGATTATGAGGGCACATGACATGAATTTGTACTCATTCATATAGTTACTTTGATACATATTCATATACAATTTATGCTTATGCATGAGCATGTGAAAAATAATTCTAATTACAAGTTAAAGATTTCTAAACTAGTTATAAGTAGCAGGTTACAAAATAGCTATAGTTTTTAATAGTTACAAAGTTCAAATGACATTCAATATAAATACAAGTACAATATAAGGGAAATGATAGTCATTCATGTTGAAGTTACTACATTAAAATTAAATATTTTTGAAGTTATAAAGTATTTGAAGTTTGAAAGTTGAAAAGTTTCAAATAAATTATGGATTCAACTATAGCAGTGTCATTCATCTTCATGTTCCAAGTGGGACACATTAGAGTATAATGACACTCGAAGTCTATGGTTGTACTTTTCCTATATAGAGAACCAAATTTAGTTGTTCTAACCCTTTATTTATTTTATATAGTACTCTAAACATTCAAATGGAAATTAGAGAAAATAATATTTCTAACTAAAGAGAATTCAAAGGTTTTCAAATTTAGACTTGATCACTCTCAATTTACCACAAGTTCAACTTTTATCCATATGCCTCAACAAGGAGGAAATCACTTATCCATTTTCAAGATACAATTCAATTAAATTACATATTATTTTATGTGTATACTTTCATTTCTCTCTTTTAAACATTCAAATTTCAAGTTTCAAATTTTCAACTTTTAAATATCGACAATAACTACTTTCAGCAACATTGTTACAGGTTTTACATTAAGGATTCTATTTGATAAAGATTCATATCAAAATTTAAAGTGTGTATACACACATATGTTTTAATCTACTTTAAAATGGTAATTTCACTTACATCACTAGAATAAAGTGGGATAAAATGTAGACATGAAATAATAATTAAGTTTTTGACAAAGTTTAATCTTCACATCATTGCCTTACTTGGCCTAATTATCATTTTGATAAATTATAATCTTTATGGGAGTATTAAATAATATAAAAAAATTATTGAAAAAACATCATTAAGACATCCCTAATATATTTATGGGCACATCACAGACCATTTTTGACAATCTCTGGCCTTCTCTTATAGGATTATGTTGGGTTAGATAGGGTTGTAATGCATCCTTATCCCTTGCACTCCAACAGTATAGTTTTAAATTAGAGACATTATTTTTAACTCAGATCATGATTTTATAATTTTTTTACCATAAATTTTAAAAAAATTATTCTATATAATTACATCATGGTCACTCAATACACCACTGGATCAATCCATCTATTTATTGTAATTCTATTACACAATGAGCAAAATAACACTATTTCTTCCAATTTAATTTTTTATTCATTATAAAGTCTAAAATTTCATTGTAATTCAATGGAATCCATTATCAATCATTTCAATCAATATCTTATCTATATTCATAGAGTTACATAATCATGGATCACAAACTCACTCTAGGAGCGATAACTACATAGGTCAAAGGCCTATTTAAGCTCATGTAGGAATCACTCATATTACACAAGGTCTTATGAGGGTATGTAATCTATTCATCTAATGATTTTCACCATATTTGAATTTGATATTTATTATGTTTACTATGCAAGAGTTAGGGTTTATGTTTTAAAGGTTGTATGCATAATAAATAAACCCTTATAGGCAGTCACATAGACTAAGATTTAAAAACTAGGGACATAATAAAACATGACATGACTTTAGTCAATAGATAATGCCATATCATGTCCATGTCCTTATTTTATGGATGTTCCCAATGAATTTTGGATCCCTATTTTTGAGTATGACATAGATTGTAGGTATTTTAAGTAAGTTTTAAATCATAGGCAGCCTATATAATCAGAATAATATATTTTTATATAGAAATTCATATATATATATATATAAGAAATTTGAAACTTGTATATATATATATATATATATATATATATATATATATATATACACACACACACATATATATACAAGTTTCATATATATATATATAAGAAATTTGAAACTTGTATATATATATATATATATATATATATATATATATATATATATACAAGTTTCAAATTTCATATATATATATATATATATATGAAAATTTCATATATAATAAATATACAAGTTTCAAATTTCATATATATATATATATATATATATATATATATATATATTTGAAAATTTGAAACTTATATATATAATATATATACAAGTTTCAAATTTCATATATATATATATATACGAATTTCTATATAAAAATATATTATTCTGATTATATAGGCTGCCTATGATTTAAAACTTGCTTAAAATTCGTATATATATATATATATATATATATTTATTTATTTATTTATTTATTTAACATTTTTAATTATTTTATAATTATATAAATTTTGTATTTCACTTATAGATGTTTCTATTTCATGTATGCCAATTTCAATATAATAGATCTATTAGTCTGATTCATTTCAATTCAAAATATATCAATTAGATATTTGAAACTTATCTAACTAAGGATTCATCATAATTTTATCATGATGCAGCCTTTAGGTTGTTATAAACCATGTATTTTAACTCATAACTAACTTTTATGCTTTGAAATGCTTGTCATGTGAGGGTTCATCACTGTTTGAGCTTGAATAGTGAGTTAATTACTACCAATTGGTATAGGGATCAAGATTTTAAGGTTTTAACAGACTATGTCACTATGGAAAACATGACCTTACTAACCATTCTTCATTAAAAAAAACCCTACCCCCACAAATATAATTATGGATTCATAGTTATTCCCAACTCTATAGCAATAATTAATTATGATTTGAATTTTTGGTCTAACTTATCAAAGTCATTAGTGCATTTAAGTTAGATTTTTTTTAATTTTTCAAACTAGAATTTTTTTTGTATTATATAAATTGTTCAAATATTTACTTTAGTAAATTACCTCTACCTATTGGCATAGAGTTAAATCATATAATTGGGATGTTTAAAAGTATTTCATTATTTTAAAAATAGGGATACTACTATGAAATCTACCTTATAACCTAGCAAAATAACCTATTTAAAAATACTGTAAATTCTAAAGTAAGTACATCCCAAGATGTAGATAATAAATACAATAGTAGAACACACATTTGATATAGTTTCTAAAATTTTGTTACAATTGTATGCCATTAGTAGTAAAAAACTAACATAAAACATACTTATGAATCTAAGTTATGTCCTATTTACATTCATTTCTCTACATCCATTTCATTTTTTTACGTGTTTAATTTTAGTTTATGAATTTATATATTTTTAAAGTAGTGATAATTTTTTTGAGTAATTGTCGAGTCCCAAGTATGGGTCCAAAATTTGGGCTTCCAACTAATTTTTGAGTATGTGTTTTTAAACTGTGTAAAATATGATTTTGTAGTATATTAAGTTAAGACAATAATATTGGAAATATTAAATGTGTACTTGAAATAATGATGCCTAAAATGATGTAAAATGTTATATCTAATTTCATTTGGCAAATAAGTTGGTAACAAGTCTGAAAAACACCTTGGCTTTATTTTTTATACTTACATAGTTAAATTGATATTAAATCACCATGCTCTATGCCTTTTTAATGGGAAATAGTATTTGAGTCTAATAAATTTCCATTGTCATTTATAATCCCTAATATTAGTGAACACAATTATTAGGTTGGTTTCCTAAATTATTTGTGCTTATTTCATGATTTTAAAGTAACCGATGAGAATGACAAGACAATATATGACATTGAGAATATTAGAATTGTCATCAAGATATGTTGAATTGTTAACATTTTTTTAGACTCAGACCATTGCACCTATATAATATACAATGTGATTTAATCTATTTTTAATGTGGTAAACATCATTCCTTCTGATGATATTATTAGTAGTGAAATGTGTAGCACACATATGGGGTAGTATTATGTTGTTACGAATCTAAAGGTAATTTTTTTTTTGCATCCTTATTAGTTATATGGAAATTATTATGATGAAAAATATTCTCCTTTGGTTATGAAATGTTTGATATACAATATGTTACATCCATAATTTCAACATGGATAATGTTATTTTAGAGATTATTGACAATGCTAAGTGAAGAAAGCTATAAACACAAGCTTTCAGTATAATAAGAAGCATTAGTGTTGGAGTTCAAGTGTTAAGAATAAATAAATTTTACATTTTTAGTTTATGTAATTTTTTTTTTTTTTTTTTGAGAGTTTGGATAGGTAGAAGATGATTATTGACCTAAAAAAATCATTTTCCATGGTATGCATCATTGCGTAGACATCATTTTAAGGTTTTTATTGAAACCTTATGTTATAATACCATGGAGGAGTGACGATGTTGAACCATTTTAATGAGTTTTGTACATATTCAGATTGAAAAGTTGGAGGATATAAAAAAGTGAAAGATGCTTAGAGGAACATAAATAAAATGGATTCTCAAAGGTTGAAGCATACCCGTCTACAGATGATGATGTGTTTCTTATTGGATGAATATATTGGAAAATTTACGATCTATAAAGACAAAAAATACAATGCCCCTAGTGCCCCTTATGTTTCAATCCTATATTATGATGATATATAAAAAATTTAGGGTTTGAAGTATTCTCCCAATGTTTTTTTGGTCTCCCAGAACATCTCTCTAATATCAAGGTTGTAATAGTCCACATAAATGACAATTTTTTTGCCTTTACATTCTAGAGAATAGGATCATTTCAGATAGATAAACCAAATAGATTATATTAGAGCATCAATTTAGCCATAAATTTATAATCAAAATCTATATTATTTCTATTAAAGGTATTCATAATATGTTTTCCTTATTTTAAGTTAAAAGGAGTAAGTTATTTTTTACTTGATATGTAAAAAATAAGTTTTACATTGATTTTGTAACCTAAACAAAAATGGAACATAGCCAAAGAAAACCAAGAAGGCTCACCAAGCCACTAGTTTAGAATGAGACAACCACCAAAGACAAGAGCAGGGAATTTTATTTAGTAGAGGAACCAAAAACTAACAGTAGAAGATTAAACAAAAAAATCACGAGAGACCAAATATTCCATAAGAGGAATAATGCTAGTCCATTCCTTCAGGACATGTTGGCCAAAATTGGCTTACATACAAATTTTTTTCCTAGATGGATCAGGCCACTCTCCTAGACCATTCATTGATCTTTTACCTTTATGAATAGTCTCTTTCTAGTCCTGACTTGATGGTGGAGTGTAGTATCCTGGAAGGCTTTAGTGTGGTATTGGGAGTTGTGCAGAGTCCTAGTGAATTGGATTATCTAGTGGTGGAAAGAATATATGAGCTTCATGGCCCTACCTCATGGCATTTCACTCTTGAGAATCTTTTAACAAAGTTTAAGGTAAATTTGGGGATTTTAACGTAAAGGCCTAGAAATGGGTCTTGAGCTACAAGTGAAGGATTTAGTTGGTTTCCAAGGTGTTTGAATATTTATGGGTAGAAAGGAGGATTTTAAAAAGTGTTAGAGATTATAACAAGTCAAAAATGATGTCCAACAAAGCCAATTTTCTCAAAAATGCATTAGATGACTTGAAGATCTTCTAAATAGAAATTTCTAGTGAAAAAGTGACTTTTTAAAGAATTAAAATTGGTTTTAACTTCCTTCCACCTAATTGTGGTGTGTTTTAATTATTTAGACATGTTAAAGACCATTTAAAGTCATTTGGAGTGGTGAAGAGGAGTTTTGGTGTAAGAAGATGTAGTTTTAGGCCTTTTGGAACCATGGTTGAACATGTTTTTGAGGGTTTTACTTAGTAAAAAAGTTCATATACCATATGTAAGAATCCATGGTGACCCTAATATCCCTTCTTAGGTACATGTAATTATATTTAATAATAATAACCAACAGAGGTAAGAAAAACCTATTGGATGTAGACTAGACATGAAATAGGTTTTCTACCATTGATGAAGATTCAAGAACTTTAGAAAGTTTATAAAAGGAAGGAAAAGTCAATTGAATCATGATAAATATTATCCAAGTGTTGTATTTATAAGGTAGGCCTTTGGTTGTTCATGCTAAGAGAAAACCATTTTAGTGCAGTATTGGATAACTCATCAAAGGGGGGGTGGTTTTTATCTTGTACTTTTCTATCCTAACAAATTAGATCTCCCAAATCTTGAAATAGGTAAAGGGGCATCCAAAGTGCCTTATTAAATTGGTTTCAATTCAAGAAAGGTATTTAGACTCACACACTAAGAGAAAACCACTAACTAGCTCTTGAGTGCCTTCAAAATCCAAGAGGTAGGTTCTCCTTAGTTTTGGCCCTTCAGGGTAGAAGTAGAAATAATATAGACTTTAAGAGGGTTGTATAGGTCATCCCAATTTATTAAAATTATCTTCTCCTTTGATTCACACGTGTGATCCCTAAGAGGAAAAAAACCTTCATGGTGAAGTAGTCTGTAGGTTACCAGTAAGCAATTTTTTGAGGTTTTTTGGGAGTTTTTCTATTCATGAGAGAGAAAGAACATCAATATTTGATGGATTTTTTTGGTTTGAAAAGGTTTCCTTCATGTTCATGTGTTACCCATTCAATATTATCAGATATTAATCAAGAAACCATGGTAAATAAGCCATTAGTTTACTCTCAATATCTTCATGGAGTCTCAATTTAGCAAAGGTTAAGGAAAGTTAGCATTCTTTAAGGTATTTGATGATTCCTAGGTTTTTATTTCTAGTAGTATATGCTTGTCTAAGATATAAAAAATCATATAGTTGGTTGAGGCATATGCCTATACATAATTCATGGTATTTATGACTGTCAAGGTATTAGATTCATGCTCTTTTCACATCCATCTTGTTTCAATCGCAAACACAGGCTTCACACTACCTTTCATCATTGTTTCAAGCCTTTCACTCCATCTCCATTCTCTTTCCCATCATCCATTCGCCTATCACTACCTATCCACTCACTTCCACCTCATTAGGTTACTTTCAATAGTGATTCAAAATCATTTAGAAACCATCATGGCTATGCAATCTTAAAAGCCTACTAAGAATGATCACGTACAACCAATAGAAATCATAGTCGAGAGATTTTCATGGAAGGTTATAAGAAAATAAATAAAGGGGATCTATCATTGAAGTTTTTGGTTTAAATTATATCTTTAATTTTCCATGAATGAATATCAAGCTCATCAACTCTATTTTGTGACTTTATTAAGTCTAATTCCACCTCTATCTATAAAGAAGATCCTCACACACTCACATGAAGGTACGATACATGGTCATTATGATGGAATGACCATGGCATAGATGCATGAGTGATATTTAAAAAAGAGTGAAGGGTTATTGATCCCTAATTATGAATTCATTCATATCTTAACCCAAAGTGGTAGCCATAAGCTTGTAGTTAGTGTCTCATAAGATAGCTACAGGGTACAAATCAATATTTATAGCCAACAAGTACCTTGGTAGTCTTAAGATCTATCTAAGTTATTTAAGGCTATTAGAGCTAGCCAAATGCGTAGTTGGTATGAGGTTTATAACATTAATGAGTTAACTCAAATATAATATAAGTTTAAGGTATTTTCTATATTAAGAAACACTTAAAAGGAGGTCTACAGTCATCTCTTCAAGGACACACAATCATAAGCACAAGAAGTGGATGAGCAAAGAGTGAGAAACTTAAAGGTAAGGGAAGCTTAAATGATATTGTGATTATATGGATACCATTTATGAATGCATGAGAGGATTTAAAGATACATAATTAACCTTTTTAAGGTCCAAATTTTTCTTAGTCTGTACTAAAGTCTAAATTTCATTCACAGTCAAGCTATGATGGAGTAAGGTCTATGTTCAAGAGGTTGAGTATTTACTATGAAGAACATAGTATTACAAGGTGGTGGAAATGAATATTGAATCAAAATCAGACCCTTATATTGATAAAACTTAGATTAGGTCATGTTTTCATCAGAATCTTCACTTATAGCAATGTTGGATAGCTCTTGAAATATGCCAATACTATAGTCAATTGTATTGACTATGAAGAAGAATGTTGTCATGTTTTACATTCAATAAGGTTTCTGCCTAGGTTTGAAGAGTCACTTGGAATGGTGGTGAGTTATATCAAGCCATGAGGTTCAATTATTTATAAAAGGATGCCATAGTCATTCATCTCAGTCAACTATCATCTACAACCTTCCTAACACAAAACCATCTCCAAGATGCAAAGAGGATTAAAACACAGTAGTATATGATAGAGTACCATGATCAAATGGAGTATTATAAGGATAATTAATATGTGAATAAGGTCAAGGAATAGATAATATTATCTTAAGAATTTTTTTCTCCAAGGTCAACCTTGAATTGTTGAGCTACAACCATACTAGGGTAAACTGTATTGACATATCTACATACTCTAGACTATTGTAATTCAAGACACATTAATTAAATAAGGAAAAATGTGAGGTAATATATGATTTAAATTGGTTATTTTATTTCTTCAAACCTTCACTAAGATATTTACTCTACTACTAGCTCATGAAAGTATAGAGGCCTGTGTGTGGAATTAGGACTACAAGAAGCCTAAGAACATCCTTGAAGAGTAAATATGATAAAATATGGAATGAGAGGAGGTTTAAAAATGAATTATGAGGAATAAATATGAAAAATTAAGGTGTTATTAATTTCAATCACTTCCAATTCTCAAATCATCATCTATAATGGGTTTATCAAGGTAGTTATATTAAAAGAAATGAAGAGAAATGGTGTTTGATAGGGTGCAATAAGACCAAGTTCGAACAATGAATAATCAATAATATTAAATTAAAGTAAATAAAAAATTATAAAAGTCTTTTTGACACTTATATTTGATATTTAAAATCATGAAAAGGTCATAACTTATCTGGCATAAGTGAAAAACCATGCAAATTTTAAACACAGTCAACGCCTAATAGGCAATTTTGAGAGAATTTAAAGTTTTAAAGATTATTTAGGTGAATTTAGGTTCAAATTTTTGGTAAATATTATATAAATTACTATATAAAACTATTAATTACATCCTAAATTTCATATGGTCATTGGAAATAGGTACTATTTTTTCATAGACCTCCTGTAGTCATGAAAAGTCATAGAAGAAACAAAGAGACTCAAATTGAAAAGTCATAGAACAAACGAGAGCAAGACAGAGGTTTAAAATTCATGAAAGGTTTTGAAAAAATGAGAGATGATATATAAGGTAATAATTTTATATTTTAGGTAGATAAAACTTAGGGTTTCAAGTTAAAATTCCCTTGAGGGCTAGGTAAGGGAGAAAGATCCAAACACGGGCAACCCACTAACTAGTTTTAAGAAAAATGAGTTTTAAGGCCTCTATAGGCATAATATAGATATGAAACTTGGTATATGTTGTGATAAATAGTGTTTTTAAGTTTAAATTATATTATTTATGACACACTAATATTGGAATAATTTGTTGTTTTGTCACAGTCCTATGCTTGTTTATCGACAGTCAACATGGAGCTAGACAGACTTCTTGGAGGGCTATAAGGTATAAAAGATGGTTTGAACCTCATGTGAGGTTTTATAAGGAAATTTAATGTTATTTTTATTCATAAAAAAACTTTTTAGAGTGATGAAATTTATAATTTCAAGTCAAAATGTGGAAAAGTGCAAATTTGCAAAATTTAGGGTTTTGGCATGTAAATGGACATAGTCAGAAAAGGCATTTTAAGAGGTTTTAAGGGTTGGATGATGAAATATAATTATTGTTTAAATTGTGTTATATATTAAAGGTTATGATTTAAAAATAATGAGGTATCTGGACCTCATAAATCTCAATATACACCTATTTATCTCTTCCTAAGTTTCTTGGTTCTTATTTGTTGAGTGTGTAGTAGGTCTAAATTGGTGATTCTAAATGTTTTTATGGATTTAAAATTGAAAAAAAATGATTGGAATAGATATAGGGATACCTAATAGTAATAATTAACAAATAATTAGGTATTTTTATGTCATAAAAGTTCATAAAATGGAAAAAATTAGAGCTACACATGCTAGAAAATTTGACAAGGCAAGTTGAGGCACCCCAAAAAGATGCATTTTTTGAGTTCTACTCAACAAAAAAACTTTAAATTTGACATGGGGGTGTGTTTTTATGTCATTAAAGTTTTAAAACTAGTTTAATTCATATTATATACTTGATGAGAGATAAAATTGAAGATTACAGGTTTTCTAAACAAGCATGTCAAGAATTCTCACTTGACTACTCACACCTTGGAGTGCGAAACTAAGTGACTACTTGAATTTATTTTATAGGATCAGAGACATAAATTTAGGTTAATGGGTATGTAATAATGGACAATTAATTGATAAATAACTAATAAAATGGAGAAAAGCCTAGTAGGCTTAATCAGGCCTATTACGCCTAATTAGGCATACTCAGGTTTAGATGTGAAAACTAAGTATTTGACCACTTGAGAATGATTTGGGAGGGTTTAAAGAATAAATAAGGTTAAATGGATATTTTATAAGATGAATCATAATAAATATTCAAGATAATTTGGAAGAAGGAGCTCAGGTAGGCCATTAGGCCTATTTGGACATATGCTGGCCTAAAATGAGAAAGTAGAGTTTGGGAAACCAAAGGAAGTATCAAGGTATGGAAAAAAATGTAAATTATATTATATGATGTGTTATAAATCCTATTATCACCTAAAATTTCCTTAAATATCAAAACTCAGTATTAGGCCTTTTAGGCCTAAAGCTAGTCTTAAGGCCTATAAGGTCTATAACACCAAAAGACACTTTCAGACCCTTATAAGAAAGGTAATACAAGGATAAGGTGTAAATTTTTTTTAAAGGTATAATAAAGGTGGTATAAAGTATAAAATAATAGGGTAAAATGTCATTTTGGTCCTTAAGAATCTAAATAGAATTATGTAGTCTAGATAGTCAATTTGAACCACCTAATTCAATGCTCATATCTTTCACCAAAAGGAGACTTTGAAAAAATTATCATATCATGATTTTAGGACACCTATGTAATTGAAATAAATTAAGGATTTAGGTTATTTTAGGAGATAATGTTTATGAACCATCATTATGACCATAAACAAGTCTAGAATGCATGCAAAACCTTACAAGTAAGCTTCTCTATGTGCGTATCTTTACATACATTTTTCATGGAAACCCAAGCTTATAAATAATTTTTAATGGGTATATGGACTAAAGATACATTGTAATAATTTTTGGTTTTGAGGTCCTTAAGTTATGAACAATCATTAAGAAGGTAAGCCTGTCTGAGTTGCTAAAAGAGCATGTTTTGACCAATTTTGAGTTTTTAAGCTCATAAGCCAATGAAATGACGTGGAATAACTTGGAAAACACCTATTAAATATAGGGGACTCTCTTAGTATCATGTTTTACCTATTTTGTAGAAGAAATTGTCACATGTGGGTGCTTAGGAGGCCAAAAATGCCCATTTGTACGTCAAAGGATGAAATTATATAAATGAATGGAGGAAGCCTAGTGAGACCTGAATCTCCATTATATGGAACTATAATCCCTTAATAGGAGTTTCTAGGGTGATTTTTTGAGCTAAAAGGCCAAAAACCCAAGTTTTCTAATAATTTGTGAATGGTTGCAGGTTTAATGGAGATTTCCACCATTGTTATAGGTCTTGAAAGTGGAATAAAACTTCATCTTCTTCCTCATATGAATGATATGGATGCATAAAAACCTTATAAATTTCCAAAAGTGGCTATTATGGTGATAAAATGGTCTTGAAAGTAAGTTTTAGGATAACTAGTTGAAGATGGGTTGAGCTTAAAGACCTCCATTAATGGAGTCCAAGGGATTTGTAGGTTCTATGGTGACTTTTTTAGGTTAGGGGAGTAAATATAAGTTGGGAATAAAAAAGAAATCACAAAAATTTAACCCTAACAGTCAGTGCAAACATTAAATGTCAAGGTGACTAAGCCATGTTTCCAAGTTGCTTTTAAAATCCAAGTAGAGATGGGGCATAAAAGTTAGGTGGAGGAGTTTTGAGGAGTTGAGGAGAAAGCTAGAGCATTTAAGGAAACTTATAGATGTTTTGAGACCTTTCTCAAGTTAGTAGAGCATGATGTCATTTTCCTTAAAGCAAATTTTGTCCTCTAGTGCCTTTTTAGGCTAATGGGAGAGCTTGAAAACCTTTTTGACCTTGAAGGTTTAATTTACTAAGTGAGATCAGTGCCTAAATGGTTTGGAGGTTGTTGAAACTCACATACCTCTTCCTTTTCTTTGTTGGAGCTCCATAGAGGGTGGTTGAGTGGCATTTATTGATTTCTAAAATTTTTATTCTCCTTTCCCTTCCATTTTCTCCTATATATTCCTTTTTTTTCCATTGTAAAGGGATACTCTCAATTTTGACAAGGAAAAACCATATCAAAATTTGTAAAAATAGTCTATTAAAGCAATAAGACAACTTATTTTACCTATCTATTTACCTACATCTAGTGTTCTAGTCAGTTTTTGCATGATTACTTTGAGGAGTTTCTTCCTTGGTGATTATCCTTCTTTCTTGCCTTTTTTTAGGTATTTCAAGGTGTTTACAAGGTATGAATTTATGCTTTTTTAATCACTAATGAAGGTTTAAAGTGAGTTTTGATACTCTCCATGCTTCATCTCTTGTCTAGGGAGCCTCGTTTGGAAATATTAATGCAAAATAATTAGTTTGAGAGATTGTGTGAGTGAGGGTTATCTTTGAGCTGCCTTAGTGTTAGTTTCAAGCAATTTGGAGTGTCTTTAAGTTTGGTGTATCACCCTTTATATTCTTTCAGTTATCCCTTGTATCCCTTGTATCCTTTTCCAAGTCAAAACTAATAGTTTAGGTAATCTACCAAGAGGAACCAACCTTATCTAGAGGTTCAACCCCATCATAGGATACCCATAGCTTGAGGCTGATCTCAATTTATAGCCAAGAGGGAGAGAGACTAAATAACCTTCTCATAGGGTAAAATATTATGCTACAATAGGTCCTTCTTAGGAATTATTATCTATTTTCCCTTCACATTGCATTTGGTTTGAGTGTGTTGCCTTTGAGTTATTTTAATTGACCCTTAAACTAGAACTTCCCAATCCAAGTTCTAAGGAGGAGGCTTATTAGAAACATAAGCTTCGGTCTTGCTCCCATATTGAAGCTTACCTTTTGAATATTTTTTGTCACTTATTTAATGATGACCTTATTGAAAATAGAATTTGATTTATTTTCCTTAGTGTTGAGAAGGTGAGGCTTAGGTGGAATGAACTTAGAGGTCTCAGGCTTCTTCATATTTAATAAAACAAACTCCTTATTTAGCATAATAAATTCTAGCTTAAAATCCTTGGAAGCTACCAACATCATGTTAGTGTTATGTTCAACCTTAGAAAGCTTATTCTAAAGCTCTATGATTTGGAACTCAGACTCATCCCCTTCAACATTCTCTTCAAAAATAAGATTTTTGGATAATGGATCATCCTTGGGGGATTTAAATTTCTTGATAAAATCTTCCTCGACCACACTAAATTAACCATCCTATAAATTAGTCTCTTCACACTCCTTACTATCTTCCATCTTATCAAAACTATCACTCAAATTAATATCAATAATCTCAAGAACCCATAGGGATATTCTCCGAGTAAACAAAATATATATTAAATCCTCATGAAGAATATCATTTTTAGGGTTGTCTTAAAACATGAGGATTGAGTGTTCAATGTAAATAAGTAGAAAAATAGGATGTTGATACTATTCCCTTAAAAATGGTTCATGAGAAGGAAGTGATGAGAGTAGATCAAATTAAAATTACATTCCAAGGCAATGTATTTCATTATTTATTGGTAGATTCTCAGCTAAGGCATTAGAAGGTCAAAATTGTAACCTTTCTTTCTTTCCACCCCTGAGAAAAATCTTTAGAGATAATGGAATCCCACCCTGTACTTCTCTACATGAATATAGTGAGGCCAACCTTCCTAAAAAATATCAAAATAGTGTAATCCTTCATAACTTCATCATAATAAAGAGTCTCCCTGTATTCCCTATTACCACCCATACTCGATTGAAGATTGAAAACCTATTTCTTAGTGTACGAGGAAAGGTGAGAGAAAAATAAACAACAGAGATTCATTTATTTCTCTATGACCTCAAAATATGAGTAATTATTCCACCTTGCTTGACATGAGTGGAGAGGGAGTTCATATATTTTTTATAAATATTATGATAATTACAATTACAATACAACCACATTGAACTACCATGCTCCCTAATGATGTGAGAAATCATATTTAAAGGTATACTACCAACTTGGATGATGATTTAAAAAAAGGTCATAAATAAATGACATCCTAGATTAAATAATTATGATAGCATCATCATTATTAATGATTGGAATTAAACAGGGTGGGATCAATGGAGAACTTTGTCATTGATAAAATTTATGAATATTAACTCCCAAGTTGGAAAAACCATATGTTGATTCATTTTATTCCCTATAGGTATGAGAGAAGGTGACCTATTTAAAATAAAAGAGAATTCCTCTATCATCCTTAATTAGCTGAAGAATGGTCCATGATGAATTAGTTTTATTAGTGAGGTAATTGATGACATTAAGAAAATCACCCTCTATAACAAACCTTTCAATGTTTAACTAGGTCACTAAATGAATCCCCAAAAATTTTGCCTTAGATTGAACCACATGAAAATTTTGGAACCCTATGGGGATAACATAAGCTATAAATATGTTCTCATGAGAATCCATGTTGATTCCCCTTCCCCCAACCAAATTGGCGTTACCTTTGGAGGCACCATCAAAGTCTAGTTTCTTCTAGTTTGGTAAAGGATTCCTCCACTTAATCTAACTCCTATAGATTTTTTTTTGATTCCTTACATGGGGGATTAAAATTATAGTTTCCAAGAATAGATAAATTATCTTGGGAAATAATAAATTATTATTTAGGTGTGAAAGACTACCAATTCTTAGCAATGGTATACATCAGACAATTAATAGAAAACTTCACATTAGGTTGGATGTTCTAAAAAATACTTGAATTTTTCATCTTCCAAATAGACTAGAATAAATGAGGTAAACTTAACTTCCATAAGAAAACCAAGGATAACATATTCCAATGAGGTTTCCATTGTTGAATCAACTCAAGCAAGGAGTTGGACTTTACCCACCTAACATTGAAATGTTAGAGAATAAGGTCCAACTAATGGAAATATTGTCATTGATGTCAAAAGTCTAATACTATAGCATTTAATGTCTAAAGGTGTTTTTAATGTTCATATCTTGGCTAAAGTGTGTTAATATTAATTAAAAATTAACAAATATATTTTTGGTTGCATAAAGACAAAAGAGGGACGATGAGGAATTCTAAGAGTCACTAAGTAAAGACAAAAGAGGAAAATGATGCATTTTCCCATGAAGGGTCACCTTGAGGAATTCGAAGGGTCATGCAAGAAAAGTTTGGCCCCATTTTCTATGTGAATTGAAAGGTCTCAAAGGGTGAATACCAAAGGCCATTTGGAAGGCTTATAAAGGAGGTTTGGGAATCCATTTTGAAGGTATGGAAGTGAATTATTTTATCTATCTAAGAAGAGCAGAGGAGAGTAGAGAAAAGAAAAGAGATATAGTAGTGTGATATCATTTATTGAGAAAGGAACATTGAGAGATAATGGTGTTTTATACATAAGAGGGGTTGCTGCTCCTGTGGGTGGGTGATCATAAATCATTGTTGTGTTGGTGCTCAAAAAATAGGTTGGTGATCCTACAAGTTGGTGCTTGTAAACATTGTAAACTTGAGTTGGTGCTCATTTATATACTTGAGATTATTTTCTATTATTTTTCCCACTTTGGGTTTCCACGTAAAATCTGATCTCTCTCTCTCTCTCTCTCTCTCTCTCTCTCTCTCTCTCTCTTATGTGGTGCATGTTATTACTTTAAATTTTATTACATATCTTGAATGTGTGATTAAGTGGTTAAAGTAAAGGAATTTTATTAAGTAAAATATATATGATATACTATGAATCAGTATATCCCTTGCTTAATAATTATTATTAGAGTAGGTTCCTTTGAAAAGAGTTTAACAGCTTGAAAGTAGATCGGGGAAAGCACAATGGCCAAGAAGATAAATAAGGAGAATCAAGAGTTGAAATCTATGGTCGAGGTTCTTAAGTAATATGTGTGTATCTTGGATTCTAAGTTGTCTATAGAAGCAAAAGAAGATAAGATGTTTATTCAGGATCTTAAGAATTAACTAGAGGTTGCATATTCAAGTTTGAAATCAAGAGAATAAGAGTATAATTAGTTGAAGGTTGAGTTAGGTTCTTTGAGGGATAAGAATGAGAGGCTCATAATCAACATTGAGAAATATCATGAAATATTAGTCTAAGGCGATAAGGATGCAAGCTTTAAAGGCAAATTGAAGAAGCCAATTAGGCAGCCCAATGCCTTCAAGTTTTCTAATTTTTTTCAGGGCCATTGTTTTGTTTGTCATCATGTTGTTCATAGGGAAAAATACTATTTGAGGAGAATAAATCATTCAAAGAGAGATTTAAACCATCTTAAATCAAAAGGTATGAGAAATGTTTTTTGCTTTTGTTGTCATAAGGTTGGCTATATTGATAAATTATGTCCAAACGGAGAAAAGAGATCCTCAAGGTATGTCAAAGGATACAAAGTCCCTAGAAGGTATGAGAAGGGCCAAAATCAAGTTTGGAGACCTAAGATAGTAAAGGTTGATCAAGTTGAGTCTAAGAGTGAGAATAGATTACTTGATACAATGGAGAAAGAATCAGATAGGAAGGACTATGTGGAACTCTTTTTATCAAGAAAGACAGTGAATACTAGTCCTAAAGAACTTTCAGATCAATGAGAATCTCTTGTTACATTTGAGCATGAGACTTATCAAGATAAGATAGTTGCAAGAGTTGAGAAGATGAAAAACATCATGGATGTTGAGGTTAGTGAGTCAAATAAATTAGACATGCCTAAACATATTCTAAGAGAAAGAAATCAATCTTATGGATGTAAGAATATCAAGGAAGTAATAGAGGATATGTGGGCATCTCCTAAGTTCATTTTTTTCTAGGAACCTTTGTGTGGGGTGTCTCTTCTGAGTTTTAAGGAGATACTTTACAAAAAAAATCGAATCATGGTGGATGCTATTGGGTCTTAGCTATGTTGCATTATAAGAAAGTCATGAAGGTGAGTTGATAGATTA
The DNA here is from genome assembly GCA_037957365.1 of Torreya grandis. Classification (NCBI taxonomy): domain Eukaryota; kingdom Viridiplantae; phylum Streptophyta; class Pinopsida; order Cupressales; family Taxaceae; genus Torreya; species Torreya grandis. The sequence continues at coordinate 1,407,539 of JARHVA010002856.1, forward strand.
ATTTGTATATCAGTTGAGTAGGATCTAAGTGTTAGATCTAGAATAGACTCTTTGCCATTGATGTCAAAGGGGAAAAATACAAGAACAGGTTAAAAAAATATGATGCTATAGTAAGGGGGAGTTACTGTATGTTTTTAGTTGGTTCAGTTTACAGTTTGTGCAGGTCTCACTTTTAGGTTAGCAAGTGCATTACATGTTTTCTAAATGTTGTAATTTTAGATTGAGGTTTCCATCAATAACAAAGGGGGAGATTGTTGGAAATATTATCATTGATGTTAAAAGTCTAGAAATATAGAATTTAATGTCTAAAGGTGTTTTTAATGTTCATATCTTGGCTAAAGTGTGTTAATATTAATTAAATATTAAAAAAAAAAAATTTGGTTTCATAAAGACAATAGGGTCCATGAGGAATTTGAAGAGTCACCAAATAAAGACAAAAGAGGGAAAGGATGCATTTTCCCATGAAGGGTCACCTTGAGGAATTCAAAGGGTCATGTAAGACAAGTTTTGCAACATTTTCTATGTGAATTGAAAGGTCTCAAATGGTGAATACCAAAGTTCATTTGAAAGGATATAAAAGGAGGCTTGGGAAGCCATTTTGAATGTATGGAAGCGAATGATTTTATCTATTTAAGAAGAGCAGAGGATAGTAGAGAAAAGAGAAGAGATATAGTAGTGTGCTATCATTTGTTGAGAAAACAACATTGAGAGATAGTGGTGTTTTATACACAAGAGGGGTTGGTGCTCCTATGGGTGGGTACTCACAAATAATTTCTATGTTGGTGCTTAGAAAAGAGGTTGGTACTCCTGTAAGTTGGTACTTACGAACATTGTAAACTTGAGTTGGTGCTTATTTATATGCTTGAGATTACTCTTTGTAGTTTTTTACACTTTGGGTTTCCACATAAAATATGGTCTCTCTCTCTCTCTCTCTCTCTCTCTCTCTCTCTCTCTCTCTCTCTCTCTCTCTCTCTCATGTGGTGCATGTTATTGCTTTTAGTTTTATTTCATATCTTAAATATGTGACTAAGTGGTTAAAGTAAAAGATACATGATATACTATGAGTCAGTATATCTCATGCTTAACAATTTGTATATATTAAATTAACATCTTCCAAGGACAAAATCTTCCAATGAGGTTTCCATTGTTGAATCAACTCAAACAAGGAGTTGGGATTTACACACCTAACACTGAAATGTTGGAGAATAATGTCCAACATTGTGAAAGTAAAGTGGAAGGAAAATAGTAGATGATTAGCAAACTCAACATATATTTTTTTTACAGAGAACACATCTATTAAGAATCATAATTCTTCTTTTGAAAATATTTTCAATAGTCAAGACCTTTTATGGGTAGCAAGCCAAAATAAGATATTAAATTTACGAATGAGGTTCTTGATCCATAAATCCTATCAATAGTCCCCAACATTAGGAAGACCTAAATTCTTGAGGCATCCTAATTTAATCAAGTAACTCCCAATTTACTCAACTAACTAGATAATAGAGTATTTCTTATGAAATATATACATATGAACATGATAGAGGGTAGAGTTAATTTTTTTAATTATCTCTTGGATGTTAACATTAACAACATCCTAGCTTATAAATTCATTGGATTTGATTCCTTTAGAAATAGCCTAGCAATATTTGAATTTCTATACAAAATGACATTAATAATAATTACATAATTTAGATACAAAATTAATGAAATACAAGGAAACAAGAAACAACCAAGGGTCATCCCAAAAGTACACTAACTCTTTGTTCCTAATACTCATTTTATGCCCTTTTTTCAGGGGAGTCTTATTGAATTTTATAGCTTTCTAAAAAGTTGATCCTGTAATAGGCCCATATTATTTGAGGATGTTGTTCTCCTCTTCTCCTTATAGGTACTTAACTCTAATGATTCTATTCTATTGATTATCCTCAGTTAAAAGATTCCAACCTTGTTTTGTAATGAGAGAAAAATTTATGTGTTTCACCCTTCTAAGAGCCAACCCCACATTAGCCTTTGGGAGATAATATTTCTCCTAGGAAACTTGGGGGAAGTGGAACCTTTATTCCAAGCCTCTCCAAAGGAACTTCTTATGATTTTTTTCAATATAATCATCAATTTTGGAAGGGATCAAAAAGAGGGACATAAGAAACACATGAATGATTTAGATAGAACTTTTGAGAAGATATATATTTTTGACTTGCGTAGGAAAATTCTTATTCCATCTAACCAAATTTTGTTGAATTCTGTCTAGGAGATGATTCCAAAAGTAAAACTATATTATTTTACTAAATGGGTGTATTCCAAGGTAAGTTGAAGGGATCTTAATGATTTGGCATTCAAGGATTCTGTCCAGCTTTTTTTTCAAGTTTTCATTGACATTAATGAAAAAAGTGGAAATTTTACTAAAGCTAATTCTTTGAATAGAAACTCATTCATAATCTTGAAGGATTTCCTTGAAAGCCTCTAGTTTAATAATAAAATCTTCCCCCATAAGGAGAGTGTCATCAAAAAATTATTGGTGAGTGACTAACAAAGTGTTAGGTTCTAATTTTATTCCCTTGAAAATACTTAGAGAATAGGAATCTTAAATGATTTTGCCAAGAACCCATGAAAAAATGATGAAAATATACGTGAAAAGAGGATATCCTTTTTTTTAGACCTCGAACATTAGAGAAATAACCTTTGGGAGAGTCATTAATAATAATGGAGGACATCAGAGAAGAAATGTAATTATGAATCATTCTTCTAAAGAAAAATATGAAGCCAAAATAATCTAACATGCTATCAAATAACCTCCAACTCATCCCATCATAGGATTTATTCATGTCAAGATTGAGAAAAATACCTTTTTTGGAGTAATTTGAAAGAGTGAATGACTTCATGAGTGATAGTTATTCCATACTTAATTTTTCAGCCAAAGATAAAATCAACTTAGGTGGGAAAAATAATCTTATCTAAAAGAGGTTAGAGTTTGAGAATAAGAATCTTGGAATAAACCTTGTAAAAAGTGGAACAAAGGCCAATGGGTTAAAATTCCTTGAGGTTATAATTTCAAACAATTTTGGGAACAAGGGAAATAAAAGTTTTATTGAAATCTTTGAGGATGGTGTCAGCCTAGAAGAACTCCTCAATAGTAGTAATAAATTCATTTTACATAATTTGCTAGCAGAAATGAAAGAAAAATGGGGGAAATCCATTTGAAACTAATGATTTGTCACCATCCATAGAGGAAACATCTTTGATTTATTATATTGAAGGTCTTTTGAGAAGATTCTTATAATATGATGAATAAATCATCTTGGGAATCCTAGATAAGGAAATATCCTCTTTTATAGACTCATGAGAAAACATTTATAAGAACAATATTTTATAGTATTAGATGATGTGGTAGTTCACCTCTTCTTCTACTAAAAATTTTAACGCATCTTCTAGAATGATCTCAGAGATTATGTTATAATTTCTATGTTTGGAGGTGGTTTGATGAAAGAGTTTTGTGTTGCAATCCCCTTATTTTAACCACTAGCAATAGTATTTATGTGTCTAATACGCTTCTTCTCTTGATTCTAGATTATTGAAATGATTGAGTAACTCCTTTTCTTGATGTAGGCATGACTCAATGTAACATTTGAAAGCACCTTTTTCTTCAAGTCGACATAGTTGTTCCTCTAAAGCTTCCTTTTGAAAGAACACATTCTTGAAAACTTCCTTATTCCAAATCTTAAGTTGTTGTTTGATGTTTTAATCTTCTTATCCAAAATGAACATATATGTACCTATAAAAGGTTCTTACCACCATATATTAAGAGATTAAAAAAATTCAGGTTGCAAAGTCCCCATCTTTTCAAATAAAAATGGTTGATGATTTAACTGTTAATATACTCCCCCCCAAACAAAAAATCAGGTTATGATCATACCTTATCTTTGGAATGGAGGTGAGGGAGATTGAAAATCGAAGATCCAAGTTGAGAGAGACTAAGAATCTATTAGGTCTCACTTAAATGTTATTGTGACCCAGTCTTCTATTGGACCAAGTATAGGGATTGCCTTTAAGATCTATATAAATTAGCCTATCTGCAATAAGGAAATAATTAATATTAGACATAGTATCAGTGAAGTAATAAATTCCCCCTTTTTTATCTAGGGAAGAGAAGAGTAATTAAGTTCCCCAATCAAAATATAGAACCATCCCTCACAACTTATTTAAAGTGAATCAAAGGCTCCTAGAGAAGTTATTTCCCTTGCCATGAGTTCAAAGCATAAATGTTTGAAATATTGTAGGAGGTATTGTTAGACTTATCCTTAAGCTTGATAGCCATATGGTTTCTACTTTGAATCAAAATAACAAATTTAAATGAGTTAGCATTTCAAAAAACCACTAGGTCCCTAGAGGTACTAATGGAGTTGTAACTTTCACATTTAGAAAAGTTATAGATTTTATTTTTACAAAAATTAAGTGTATCAATTGGCATTTTATTTTCTTGAATCCTAAGTAAATTAGGATTATGTTTAATCCTAAAGTTCCTAAGAAGACACTTCTTACTAGGTTTATTTAACCCACTTACATTCTAGGAAATGAATTTCTTTTTTTAACTACAATTTTTTTTTCTTTAATAGACTTATGAGTACCCTTTGCAACTTATTTAACTATTTTAGATAATTTATTGGAATGTCTACCATGATTATTATCAACCTTTATTATTTCCACTCTTTATTCACTCAAACTCATATGAACTTGAGTCCATTGTTCTTCATTAGAGGTAGAACATTGACCTTGCATTTTAAAGGTGGAATTGTGCATTAGATAAGAGAGGAATGGAGATGAATAAGAGGAAAGATGATTGGCCTTAACAATTTTTAAGAATAAGGTATAAGATGTAATAAAACCAAGGGACTTGTTCATTTGGATCAAATTAATATTAATTGAGATATCCTAAAGAAAGGATGAAATAAGCTCACCCCTACCTATAGTTTTAAAAATAACCTTAGGAAGAGATGGAAGGGACCTTAAATATAGGGAGAAAAACCAATTAAAACCTATCTCTGAGTATGCATTGTTGGTTATCTTAGACACCATTGGTCCCTAGGACACTTTCACACTTGTAAGGAGGTATTTTTTGCAAAAAAAATAGTTAAATACTTCTCCTTGTGAGGATTTTCATGATGGTTAGGTGGGTTTAAGATCACTTATGCATGATTCCTCATAATTTTGTTGCTTTGAAGGAGTATTACAATAATTTTTATAATAATTTTTTGTATTAGATATATTAGAGGACTCCTTAATTTGAAAAATGTGTCTTAAAGCCTTGTTCAAATCCTGATTAACCTTAATAGACCGCATTCCATGACTAAGAACATTAAATTTGATGTCAATCCAATATATTATTAAAATCCTAACATGTAATAATGAGGCAATATCAATCTTGTTGAGATTAATTCCATAAGTCTTCATAACGACCTTTTATATACCTAATCACTACTTCTCAATGTAAAGCAAGGTTGTGAACACATGAAAGGGTCTTAAAAGGTGAATTTGAGCTTATATATGGGTTTAAAAGGGCTTATTCACTCATTATGTCATTTATAGAAAGATAGGCATTCTAAAATTTTCAAAAAGTCATCTAATGTTTGAAAACTCCTCTATAACCACCTCCCATTCGTATAGTAATTCAAAAGGGCATTAAGGACATTTATTTCCTCCATTTTATTTTTTGGTGAATTTTAACTCCTTTAATGTGGAAGAGTGCCCTTGACCATCAAAAAAACATTTCATATGAGCATGGTCATGGATATCTCATTTATCCAAGAGTGTTTTTGTAAGATTGGTGAAGAAAATCTTAGAGTCAAGCTATCAAGGCCATATTTTCTCATGGTTTTAAAAGCTCCAAAACATGAGGTTTCAATCACTTTTACAGGTTTTCCTAAAGTTATAAGAATAAAACACTATGTTTTTAAAGATTATGTGGAATTAAAGGTCTTATATGCATGTTATATGATAGAAGGGAGATATATTCATGGAGAAAATGGTAGGTTTTAGGTTGAATAACATGAAGGTAGACTATGAACATGAAAGTTATAGTCTAAGAAAGTTGTAGTTTTTGATCAAAAGGCACATTATTGTAAGGGTTTATGAGGTTTCATGCATAGAACCAGGCTTATAGGCCTTCCTCAAACAAATAAGAGGTATTTCAAGTCCTCATTGATGCCTCAACAAGCAAAACCAGGAATAAAAGTCCTCAAATAGGAGAAATGTTAAGAGGTTTTAAGTTGTTATGAGACATTATTGAGAGTTTTATAAGGGTTTAAATCATAAAAAAAGGTTTATTAGGTATATGCTATCATTATAAAGGTCTCACAGGTCTTCAAGGAAGAAATCCATGCTCCCAAGCTTCAAAATAAGGTAAAACTGACTAAAATCTCCTTTGTAGACACCTACAAGCTATTTTATAGGATCTTCCATATTCACTAAGGATTTTAATGGTCTTAAAATACCATTAGAGTGGAAGGATAAGGACTTATATGGTCTATTATGGGTGTTGGGAAGCATAAAAAAAGAGAAATGTCTATGAATCATTGTTAAGAATCTAAAATAGGCTTGTAGGTAGCTTGATAAGAGCATAATTTGAAGGTTGATTTCACTTATTATGATGCATGGAGAATGTGGATATTGGAGTACATAAAGGGTTCTATGGGGTAAAAAATTTATACATCAAACAAAACTGAGGATCTTTGAGGCACATATATCCATCAAAATAAGGTAGGTAGACTTAAAGCCCTCTTAAACCCTATAAGCTCATGAACCATCTTCTTGGTGTTTTGATGTTAAATATTTGAGTGAAATGGATGATGGTTTGAGGTCTATCATTATGCAAATATTCACATATATTGTTCATATAAATTTTGAAAACTTATCATGAGTATTCTTCATGTTTTGATAGGGATTTGAGCTTGAATGTGCTCACATAGGTCTGAGATCAAAGGTGACGCTTTAGTGCATTTTAATGTGTTATATTTTCATGATTAGACATCAATAAAATATAATTACCTCCTTCATCATAAACCATCTAGACATAGGTGTAGGCTCATGGGAGCCATCTCGAGTTTTAGTAGGGTTTTAAACCCGAGAAGGATCCTACAAGCCTACACACTGAAACATGAATTTTTCAATGATTATTGAGATGTTTATCCTAAATAAAGGTCCTTAAACAAGAATATCAATCCTTATATTACTCTTCTTGCCTCCCAATTAGGGTATCACTTCTCAAGGTTCACTAAAGGTTTAAGTTGGAGATGGTTTGTATAGGCTTGAAAACACAAATAATGGAGTCTTAACATATTTTAAGTGTTTCTCACTTGAGTAAAAGGATAAAAACAAGTCCAATAATTTTCTTTACATTTCAAATCCTTTCCAAACAAGTTAAAAGCCATGAGGGCCATGATTAGGAGTGTTTAAAAGAGCTTGAGGCTTGATTAAGGAGATTTACAAGCTTGTAACCAAAAAGTAATATTTTTAGTGCATTTTGAAGTGTTCCTCTCTAAAATAAGGGTCATAATAAAAATATATAACTCTAATAAAATATAAACAAGAAGTTTAAAACCCAAGGAATCCATTGGAAATATTCCCAATGAGGTTTCAAGATGAGAAGATGACCCACATAGGCCTTCATACCAAGAATGTAAACTTTTGAATGCATTAGTGGGATGTTCCTATAAAACCAAAATTATGTCACACACGTGAATAACTCCCTGTGTCAAAACCCCCCTCGATCCCCTTTTAATAATTAGCCTTCCTAAACTATGTTTTCACCCCTCACACATTTAATTAATTTAAAAATATTTAATTAAGTTAATTAAAAAATACTTATGCCACCTTACTTGGCCACCTCATCCTAAGACTAATTCTTACCCTCTGAGTCACCTCAAGACTTAGTCCCTTAATCCTAACTACCCATGACTTGTTCTCACCCCTAACATAAATTCCTAACTAACTATGTTCTTCTTAACCTTGTATTTATACCATTATCTAACATATACCACACTTGGCAAGAGAAGGAATAGAAAATTGGCTAAAAATAAACCTTTTACCTATTCTCATGCCATTGATGTTGGTCAACCCTTGACCAAATTTAGTGGGATCACTGACATTGGTTACTTAAGCCAATTTCCAAACTAATATTTAGGTCAGTAGAAATCAAAAAAATCAATCATTCACGTATAAGCTTTGACATTCAACTTTTTACATCCAAGCTTACCATTACTCTACACAAATTACTCTAGATTAGGAATTTATATACTACATAGATCTTGGATTCTTCTAAACTAGCAGCACACACTTGTCTTTTCTATTCATGTATTGCTTCAACATGCCTCATTAGAGCCATCTATCTGACACTCATGGTTCATCCATTTTACCAGCTAAGTATATCTCTATGTTTTTTAATTCCTTTAAATAGTCATTTTATAATTACTTCACATTATACTATTTATCATTTTATGAACATCCCGACTCTCCCTATGAAGGAGCTATAAAAATCATTCACCTATTTCCCTTTGCTTCAAACATACCAACCCTCTGTCTAGACCCACCTGATTCTTACCCACTCACTTAAGACTCTTCCCAACCTCATAAAATTAACCAACATCTACCTCCCAATTCAGAAAAGTCTCCTGTAACCTCTTAAGAACCTACTACCCTTACCAAAATCAGTCACATAACTGACATCAATCATCCTTCCCAACATTAATAGCCTAACTGACGTCGGTGACTATGTATTTCTATCAACTTCTCTAAGCTTGCCTAAACAACCTCTAAAAACACTAATAACTCACATTCCCTACACTGTATCAATCTCTACTACACTCATACTAGAAGAATGATACGAATATCTATCTCTTACTCTCTCTTTCATTTTGTTATTCATTACCATTTTATTTAAAAAAGTGGACTTTCATCCCTAAGGAAGTTTGACACTTCTAGGAACAAACACGTAGCTTGGCAGTGCACTTATATATCTACTAATTAATATTTTTGGTGGTAGTGTTTTCTTATTCATAGGTAATCCTCCCTAGCCAAAGAGGAGTTCTCAACATCATCTAGATATAGTGTACAACCAATCCAGGTTTTCTATAATCTCTAATCCCTACCCTTCATCTCTATTTCTCCCTAAACATCAAATAGATTTAAAATTTAGTGAAACATTTTTGGCATGTCCAATGGGACCCTTGAGTTTTCCTTGGGTTCATTGCTTCATATAGGTGCATTATAGTGAAAATTTCATTCCTTGCACTTTATTCCTCTCTTTTTCCTAAAAATAAAATATTCAACATTTTATTTTCTATTTAAATGTAATAAACTGAAATTTCTTCTTCCTTGTCACTCTTCTCTTTCTTTTACCTCTAAAAGAAACTTATCATTTTTATTGCAAGATAAAAAGAATTTCTTATTTATCTCTTTGTTTCATGCACATTAGGATAGTAAAATTAATTCTCTTTTCCTATTTCATCATTGTTTTCATTCAAATATAAACACTTCAGATTTGGGTTTAAAACTCACTGCACTTCATTCTTTGCTTGCTACATATTAGCTCACCTATTTAATTACAAACATTATGAATGAATCATAGTACACCCATGTTACACTTACAGATCAAAATCACAAAAAAAAACATCTAAACTCACCAGAGACAAGGCCCATTAGGTTTTCATCACCTGGTGGATCAACTTACCCTACTTGGATATCCTACTTGGATTTCACCACCAAGGGGAGAACCCACTCCATTATTTGGTAGAGTATAAACTCTAGACATAAGGTATATTCTAGATAAGCAGCCTAACTTAGCTTCAGGTCCATGAAGTGTGGGGATCAAGCCCCTATAACAAGCCATGTATCTAGTCTAACATAGATTTCCTCTTGAGCACCAAAACTAACCTAAAACTAGCTCTAGATTACTTTTTAGTACCTTTAGTAACCAAACTCTCATCTCACTATCTGATTAAGGCATAAGCCAACACGAGACTAAAATTAATCTTTAGGAGTTAATAATTAGTGGTTGTATGTTTTTTTTTCCTTTTCTATTGCCTTCTATATTTTGGAGTTGGTAAGGAAGTTTTTCCATTGATTTACAAAATCAACACTATTCATAATACTCAGGTTGTATAACCTGTTATATCAAGTTTTTTGAGTGTTAATCCTCCTTATACAGACCTCTTGCATCCTCTATTTTTCCTATATTTTGCCTCTAGGTTTCTAAAACATTAGATTTTTCATCTCTAAATAATTTATAGTGACCAACATCAGTTAAATCCATTGACATCGGTAGACTTTAATCTACTGACATCAGTTAAGTGTCTGACGTCAGTGACTATGTAATTTGGTTATTTTTAGTTTGCTCAAAATAGTAAGCTAAAACAACCTACCTACCTACACCCAAACCTAGTTTTTCCTCAGTCTGTCACTAATATAAAGTTCTAAGACTATTCATACTTCTTTCATGGTATTAACGTGAAGCCAAGCCAAAATTCTTGCAAATTATGCAAGCCAGTAACCACTTCTACCTTCCCCTCTTGTCACTGATTCTATCATGGAGCATACTTCAGATATGAAACATACTCCTAGCCCTAACCAAATTCCCATTGTGCCTAAAGGATATTAATATTTTTCTAGATTTATTAATCACAATATGGTAGCCCTTTAACATTACCTTGCCATGAGCCAAACCCATAATTCTACAGGTGACCCACTATATGGTATGACAACTTATTTTATGGAAATAAATTTGGTTTCATTTGTCTCCACAATGTTCCCCATGGTTCCTTAAACCATCACTTTGATAAATAACCTAACCATAAACAATGCCCAAAGTAAAGCATTACCAACTGCCTTGTCCCACCTAACCCTTATCATGACTTCCCTACCTTGACAACCACAAATAATTTAGTCAAGTCTAACCCCATTTTAGAATTTGGTGGTACCCATCCCATCTACTCTCACACCTATAATTACATGATTTATGACTCACCCTTCAACCATTATAACCATACCAACAACCCAACCTACAATAACAACATTCAACCAAAGCATTGTCTATAACCTATCAGGATAAGCCCCTTTCATTTCCACCTCCCAACCTATGACTCACTACTCCTATGTTGCATCAACATAAACATAACAAGCCATGTCATATGTTACCTCTACTTCTTATCAGGCTCCCTATAACATTTGGGGTATCTCCCAAACCAATCTTCCTCCAGACCTCATTAGGTTACTGATGGACAAGATGTCTATTCTAGAGACATTTGTGTCAGGTTCAAAGAATGTGTTATCTTATATTTAGATATGCAATGAGCCCATCCATCATTTTGTGCCTATTATCCCTTATCCAAGCCAATGGTAACTCCCCAAATTTACTCACTTCTATAGTAAAGAGGACCCACAATAGCATTTGTGAGCATTTAGACATGCTTGTTATTTAATAAAAGCATGATGATACATTACTAATTCACATCTTCCCTATGTCTATTTCGAGTGCTACCTTGGATTATTATAGCTCTATAATTTTGCACTCCCTTTTTTCATTTACCCAACTCGCACAATTATTCCTAGACCATTTCTCTATCAATTTTTTTAAAAAGGTTTCTATTATAGACTTTTATTCTATTAAACAATTTGATGATGAGTCTATCATAGATTTTGTCACTCGTTGGAGAGGATTAATCAATCAAATCTCTTTCTATTTACCCCAACCTACCTTATTGATCTCTTCTCTAGGGCATGTGATAAGCACTAAGCACATTTCATCCACATTTTTAGTACAAACTTTCTATACATTTGATGAAGCCTTTACAACGGCACAAAAACTTGAGAACTGGGCTATAGATGAAGATAGAGTCAAGTTGTGTAGTAAGAACACCAATTCTAAATCAAATGACTCCTCTTATTCTAAACCTTTTCTTTCTAACCAAAAATATAAAGGCTTCACCAATGTGGTGGTCATTAAATCATATTTTTCCACAACCACAAACTAACCTAATTCCTCAACCTCACAAAATCTGACCAAGCAATTTCAACAATAGTATGAACAAAGACAATACACTCCCATTGGGGAGTCATATACTTCCATTTTAGAAAAACTATTACAACAGGGAGCCATAACCCTTCCTCAAATCAAGCCTCTTATAGATTTTGATCCCTCCCATCTTATTCCTACTTGGTACAAGGAGGATGAGTTTTATGGCTACCATCGAGTCAAAGGCCACAATTCTAATAACTATAAAACATTCAAGAACATTATTCAAGACATGCTTAATAGGGGTGATCTCATCTTGGATAACCCTAATATGCCCACTAATCAAAATATGGATGTGTTTAAAGAGCCTTTTCCTAACCATTCACCTAATCAAAATATTGTTCAAACCATGACTAATAACTCATGTGATCATAATATCCATACAGTCAATATAATATTTCCATTACCTCTAATCCAACCTCTCTCACAATAGGAGACAACCATTTTACCTACTCCTCCCCCATAATCGATGGAGTTTGTTTTGCCCATGCTTCCTCTTTAGGTAGAAGATCCCACTTCACCCATTCCACTCCCATGTGAGGAAGGGCCTCTTTTACCTCTCCTTTTGCCATAAGAGGAGCTTGTATTGACAATTCCTTTTGCACTCATTTTACCTATCCTCTTACCACTTGAAGACCATGCCTTACCCATTTCTCAACTACATGTTGAGGGGAACATCATTCCTATGCTATACCCTCTTGAAGAACCTTATTTGCCTACCTCTCCTCCACTGATGGAAGGTAGTAATGCATTCACTCTGCTTTCACACCTAGAGGAGCTAGTGTTATCCACCCCTACATTAGATGAGAGACCTATGATGCCTACTCTAATTCAACCAATTTTGCCACTTCTTTTACCTATGAAAGATCATACTTTACCTTTTCCTTGCCCACATGTTGAGGGAGAAATTATACCTATGCTCTACTCCCTTGAGGAGCCTTCTTCACCTACCTCTCCCCTACTTGTGGAAGACCATGACTCTTCTCTCATCTCTGTCAAAGAAGACTCTGTTGTGGCTCTTTCTCTTCTTTGGCACAAGGTAGCAGAGGCCAACAATTTCCCTCTTTCTCAATCATTTAAGCATTATAAAATATCAATTGTAAGGCATACATAAAATTCATCAAAACCCTTCTTGTGATTAGTAGGAAATATAGAATTTCTTAACTCCATGAAGCTAGATCATGCAACATTTTAGGACCAACTTAAAACTCCTTATCCTAAAAAACAAGTGTCATCCTCTACTACTAATCCTCTCACTACCCCTTACCCTAAGGTCTTTTAAAAATTCATAGCTTCTTCATTGAAATCACTAAAAGCTCATCCTTCTATATCAAAGCCCTCACCCTCATAGGCATCTACCACATTAAAGTAGATCAGGTCTTTAGGTATTCACCTAGTCTCTAATATAATTAATCCATAGGTGAAATTAGATCTAAATCTCCACCCACAAGTTAGAGTTCTATGGCCTAAACTAAGGAAGAATGTTTAGCTTCTTAGATCTTGCTGATCCTTCCCTCTTCCACCCTCAACTTTGCCTTCAATTTTGGGACTACATCCCTCTACTTTAGTTGGGGTATCACCGATCCAAGTGAAAGAAAAGACTAAGTTACCTCTACTAATGCCTCTACCACGTAATAGGAATTTCACATTTGACACTATGATACCTACCACCAAGAAAGTTTCAGTTTAACACATGGCTCTATTGCCACCTAAAAAGGTGCCATGAAAAATCACCCTTGTGACTCCTAAAAAAAAGGTGTCCACCCCCATTACAAAAATAAGTGATAGCCCACTCACAAGCTCTCAGATCTTTTTCCTATGCTAGTTGTTACAATCCTCCATAATAATCCTTCATCCCAGTAATCCTTATAACCCTCTTAGATTAAATCCATCTTGGTTTAATGTTACACAAGTGTGTCTATATCATCATTCACCTAGACATGATACTGAGAGCTATAAAGCTCTCATGATAGTCGTTTGGCAACACTTTGATATTGACACTCTCTTTTTTGATACTCCCATTAACCTTCCTACTATTCCACCCCTAGCATCCATAGTGGCTCATACTATTCTACTTTAATTCAAACCCAAAGATGTTGTTGTACTCCCTTTGCCACCTCCTTTACCTATGTTTCAAATCAACATGGTTAATATGGCCACATGATCATAAAATAAAAGGGATAAAGGTAAGGAAAAGGTCATTTCCTCTTGGGCTCATCCCTTCTCAAAAGACACTCCTCTTTTGAATCTCAAGATTTCCATCTTGGGTGTCTTGAAACCCACATCTTCATAAGTTATTCAAAACTTGATGGTGAAGCAACTTCACCAAACCCATGTGAAAATGTCCTTGTATGAGTTAATCCAAAACTCACCCCAATGCCATCAAAATTTTATTAGTGCCTTGCAAGAGATTAAGGTACAACCTAATGATCCCTATCCTTTTATAGCTTTGGTCAACTCTCTTAACACCATCTCCTTGATTTCCTTCAGTGATTCAAAAATTTCACTTCAACACCTCAAAGATCAAGATTTTACCCTTTTTAGCATCACATATATCAATCAAACTCATGTCAAAAGAGTCATGATCTATGGAGGAGATAATATTAATATTATCTCCACCCATGCCTACAAACAACTAGCCTTTCTCATAATTGCATGTCTCAAACCGATGTGGTGCTTCGCTCCTTTAACGCTACCACAACTACAATGGTGGGAACTATTATCTTAAATATCTATGCAGGTCCCCACATAATTTTTGAGGTATTATATGTTATAAAAGGAGAGTTATAATACAACATACTACTTAGATGACCTTGGATATGTACTATAGCATGTTTTCCCTTAACTTTGCATCCCTCTATCAAGTTTGAGAACAATGGGCAAGTGCATGTTATTCCTGCTGACCTACCTCCTTTCAAAACATGCAACATGACTTATATCCCCAATGATGTTATCATTTCATTAAAGACATCATCTTCTCTGCATTATAATTTTGAAGCTTCCACAAGCTCTACTACCTTGGTTATATAGATACCAACAACACAAATTCCCAAAAAAGACCCTATGGAGAAAAATTTCAAGCATCTATCACTCAGAAAATATCATTTGTTGACACTCGACATGTTCCATACTCCACAAGAGTATGTAAAGCCTCATATGCACCCTAATTATGATCCCCATATTAGGATGGTCATCTTGTATGGTCTCCCTAACCTTCAAACTAATTTCACATATGGGCGAATTGATCAAGCTCTTGCTATCAGCAATCCATCCTCTTTGCCATAACCATTTACCTATGACTTCTCTTTCCTAGGAAAACCTGGCTTCACTCACACCTTTCTTTATATGTGTGCCTAGAAAGGATTTGGTTTGGGTCATTATGAGTAGGGTGTTCATATGCCCATTGAATATCCCACTAATAAAACCATTGAAAATGCCAAAAAGTGACATGGATTGGGTTTTGACGAACCAACTAAACTCACCAAAGCTTCTCATATACCAATTATCTAAGAGCCAATCTCTCCTTCTCCATCCTCTCGTCCACCATCACCTACCAAATCAGAGGTATCTATTCCTCCTAATTTTTTTAAAAAATAAATGCCATACATTTGACACCCCTTAGCTATCACCTGGGTAAGGAAACAAGGTCCCTTCCTCTCATTCATCTTGAAATTATTGATGAAGACTTTCCCACTATCCAATGTCAAGATGATGACACTATTCTCACATACATGGGTGTAGATGATTCTTATATCCAATGATCACTCCCATCTAAATACCAAGCTATGTTAAATGAATCAACCATTGACATCAATTTTCACTTTCATGATAACCCCCACATCCTTAAGATTGGATAATATTTGGACTTCTCTAAGCAAGCTAATTATGCCACATTTCTTAATGACCATAGCAAAGTCTTCACTTGGTCTTATAATGACATACCTGGTATTGACCCCTCTATCATCACCCATAAAATTATCACCAATTGAGATGCTAAACTTGTTAAGTAGAAGCTTCACAAAATACATCCTCATATTACTCTCCTTATCAAAGAAGATATCTAATACATCCTTTCTATTAAATTTATTCAACCCATCGACTACCAGTAATGGGTTTTCAATATTGTTCCTATTATAAAAGTGATAGGGGGAATCTACATCTTTACCAACTATCATGACCTAAACCTTACTTATCTAAAGGATGACTTCCCTTTGCCAAGTATTGACCAAATTATTGATCTAACAATTGGCCATGAGATGCTATCACTTATGGATGGGTTCTCAGGGTACAACCAAATCCTGGTTACTCTTAAGGATCAACATAAGACAAATTTCATTACCATATGGGGGACTTTCTATTATCAGGTCATACCCTTCAATCTCAACAACACTGGTTCCACCTACCAACATGCCATGACTTACATCTTCCATGATCTCCTACACAAAATTATGGAAGACTACGTGGATGACTTACTTAGAAAGTCTAAAATTTTCCAAGATCACTTGATGATTCACAAAATCATATTCACTCATCTCCTCCAATATAACATTTGACTAAACCTAAAGAAATGTGTCTTTGGTGTCCTTTCTGGTAATCTCTTAGGCTTTATCATTTCTCTTTATGGTATTGAAGTTGACCCTGCTAAAGTTTGAGCAATACTAGACATGCCTCTACCTATTAATATCAAACAACTTCATAACCTACAAGGTAAGCTTTAGTTAATCTACCACTTAATCTCCTAGTTGTTAGATTGTTACCAACCCTTTCACCATCTCCTCAAGAAAGATGTATCCTTCCATTAGAATACAGATTTCTAGAAAGCCTTTGACGCACTTAAATGGTATCTCCTTTCACCACTAGTTCTTATTCCATATAATGAAAACTAGATTTTCTACCTTTACATCTCTACAATAGACCATTCTCTAGGTGCTATGATTGCACATCAGGATGATCACCATTGAGAATAAGCAATATACTACATAAGCCACAGACTTATTGATTATGAAACTCAATATACCCATATCAAAAATCTTTGTCTCCTATTGGTCTTTGTATCTTCTAAGCTCCATCATTGTCTCTTAAATCAAAAAACCTACATTGTCAGCAATACTGATCCCCTAAAATACATGCATTCCAAGCCATATAATAACCAATGTGTAGCTCAGTGGCTCATGATCCTTACTGAATTTGACTTGGAATTTATTCAATAAAAGTCTATCAAAGGGCAAATGATCACTGACCAATTAGCTGTCACTCTTTTACCTAATAACCAACCTTTAAACCTCGAATTCCTTGATAAATTTATCATAATGCTCTCCATTGATGAGATCTCCTATCAAATTATGATGTTCTTTAATGAGTCTAAATGTCAACACGGTGGTGGTGCATGGGTCATCCTCATCCCTCTTAATGGTGAGCCTATGCCTTTGTCATTTAAACTAGATTTTGAATGTAGTAACAATATGACTATTTTCTTAGGTTTCAAATCAATAACCATTTTTGATGACTCCTAACTAGTCATCAATCAAGTTAATGGTTCCTACCTATGTAAAAAAAAATTCTATAATGATATAAACATCATGTAGATATGCCATTAGAATCATTTGATTCCTACCTCTTGCAAACTATTCCGCGATCTACAAACAAGTTTACTGACATAATGGCTTCTCTTGTTTCACACATACCCTCTTCACCTTCTTCCTCAAAAATCTATGTCACTATACATCACTTAACATTGCCCTCATATGTATCAACTAACATCCTTTTTAGAGGCAATGTAACACAACCCATACAACTTATGGTACAAACAACTCATGTATTACCTCTCCTTTTCTATTACCCCTTCTAACCTCTTCAGTAATGGGAGATGTGCCTTTATGAAATGTGCCACTCATTACACTATGATAGTGGGACTTATCTATAAGCAAGGTTTTGATGGTCTCCTCAGATGCCTCACTAGTACCGAGATCCCCTTCACCATTAAATATATCCATGATGGGATTTGTAGTGGATATTTCAATGGTAACACAATTACCAAATGCATCCTTTGACTTGGCTACTATTGGCCAACACTCCATCAAGACTATAGTGATTATGTTTAGTATTACATCAAATGTCAACAACATGTTAACCTCCTTGACATTATAAGCCATGCCTTATAAGTCACCAAAGATTTTTGGCCTTTCTCTCAATGCGGTTTGGATCTAATCAATGAGATTATTCCTCATTCATCTCTCCATCGCCATTCCATCATTACTGCTACCAAATACTTCACCAAGTATGTCAAGGCCATTCCTCTCATCTCCACTAAGGCTGACAAAATTGTTGAATTTATCAACCATCACATCATATATCATTTTGGTGTCCCCCATAAAATTATAATCAACAATGGTAAATCTTTAAAAAATAAGACTATCCAAAATCTTTGTGATGCTATTGGAATCAAATTAAGCTTCTCATCATCATACTATCCACAAGTAAATGGACAAGAAGAAGCTTCAAACAAAACCTTAACCAAAATCCTCATGAGAGTAGTCAATGATATTGGCAAAGATTGGCACACACACATTACCTTTGCTTTATGGGATTACCGCACTAGCATTCAAACCCCTTTAGGTGTTATGCCTTTTTCTTTGGTCTATGGGATGGAAGCTATTTTGCCTTTTGAGGTCCAAATTCCTTCTCTTCACATCTCTCTACAAGACATACTTACTAAAGATGAATTTTTACAAGAACATTTAGCTCAACTTAGGTTTCTTGATGAATGCCGTCTCATAGCCCTCAACCACCTCTAAGTCTATCAAGAATGTATCAAATGTGCTTACAAAAAAAAACTTAAGAAGCAAGATTTAAATATCAGAGATGTCATCTTAAAGGAAAATCAATATGTGATGAACATGGAGAAAATAAAATGGGATTAGTTTTCTCCTAATTGGCTTAGACCCTATATCATAACTCACAAGTATGGCTTAGGAACTTATTGCTTGTGTTCTCTCGAAGGAAGACTAGAACTCGAGCCTTTAAATGTTTTGTAACTATGACCTTTTTTTTGTTAATTAAGTGATGCTTCACCTTGTGCTTAACTTGAGCTCATCCCTTGAGTAACCCTATTACATTTATCTTCCTTCCTCTTAACCCTTATTCCTACACACTTTGTTAACCTATGGAGTGTTATGGTTTTTCCCTCAAAGTGGAAAACCTCTAAGCCTCTATAGTCCTATCCATGACTAAAGTTAAAAAAATAAAAATAAAAATGGGATACATAGACAAGTCATAATATCTCAGGTCATGATTCTCAATATAGATTGCTCCCTTAAAGGACAACTACATAACTTCTCCTTGATACTATAAATATACTCCTCCCTTGAAGGAAAGCTATTAAAAATAAAAAACAAAATCTTAGACCACTCCCTTGAAGGATGGATAAGCTAAGCTTTATTATCAATGGAAATAATGACTTATAAGCTTCTTGTATTGATTAGATTCATATGACCTCAACAAAAACAAAATCCCATTATAGGCTTCCTGCATTGATCAGTTTACACACACACACACAAAAAAAAAAAAAACTTTAAGTCATGGACTTACCCATAGTAGCTCTCAAGTCACCCACAAGAGGGGTATACCATCTTGACTAAGAAGGTTACACTACCTAAACACTCTCATTCCTTTTACCTTTTTCCCTTCATACTCTTTTAAGGGACTTTGAACTCACTTGACACAATGTGAGTATGATGCTTCTCTAACAAACAAATGGTCAAATGATGCAAAGCATGAAATAGGCTCATATTCTTGAGCCTATTTATGTTATGATTATGGTCTTTGCCAATATGTGAGCATCATGCCTCTTTCTTTCCCATCTCAATCACATGTTGATTTCTCTTCTGAGATCACATCTCACAACAAGATTCAATCACCTACTCGCCTTTTTGCTAATTTTTCTTGTATCTTAGAGTTATGTGTTTAACAAATATTATCACTCACATATCCATCTCAAGCAAATATACTTAAATAACTACCTAAAACCATACTAAAACTAAAAAATCATTTCCCATTAATCCATTTCATATAATCCCATGTGAAATGCACCCAACATGCAACCATAGTTTCTCTAAACAATAATAAATAGGAAAAATATCAAGCCTATGCCATTTATTTAAGTATACACCATCACAAATATGGAAAAATTTTGAAATAAAAAAAGCATACCCAACCCATTCATTTTAATCATACACCATCACAAATATGGAAAAATGCTAAGATGAAGCTAACCAATCAACTATGCATATACTATCACACATATAAGAAATGCTTGTCTAACTCAACTAACATGCTAAACATTAACATAACATTAGTATAACATAAACATCCACATCATTATAATAACTTCAACATCATCACCATCACATCAACACATCTCAAAATAACAAACTCTCATATATATATACACACATTGAATATGAATGTACATCAATGGATCATATCAGTATCATCTCTCTCTAAAAAATTGCATCTCTCATCTTTAGTTCATAGGCTGGTGTGTATAAAACATATATAACAACATCAAAAATATCATCTGACACTCATAATACTCAAGGCTATAGTCACGGCCATAAAGTAGTAGTATCATCACCACTCTCTACCTATTTATGTCTGCATGAGGTAGAAGCCATGGCACATGTCACTAATTTCTCTTGCTCGCTAGATTTTAAATACCTTTGAATCTATAAGAACTCCCTGATGACTCTCTCATAGTATGAAATCTCATCTAAAATAGTCTTGTACCTCACTAGAGATGTAGTCTATGGTGGATCCATCAAACCTAATATAGGACCCTATATTATTCCCTATGGTGTAGGAGGAGGAGTAGCCTATCTTTCTATTCTCAAACTATCTCTCTCTATTGTTAGTGTAGTAACCTAGCCCTATAATGCCCTATCCTATCCCTATAATGTCATAACCTACCCCTATAAGACCAACACTTATGCCTATGCTGCATCTTGAGCTTGTACCACTACATCCCAGGCTTATACAACTACGTCTCTCTCTCTCTCTCATCACTCCCTATAAATTTGGTGGTGACCTCTTAACCTAAACCATAGGATACAAAATTTTCCACCATGAAAGTTAAGTTGCTATGCATATAGGATCTACTACACTTAGGTTTACTGGAAACTCCTCAAAATCTAGCCCATCTGTCTCCTAGGGCAAAGGTAGGGGTACCTCTATATCATCCCTCTTATATAGAGGAAAGTTAGGAGGCACATACTATAACAAGACAAACTATTTCCTGACCTATGCCATGGGTATCATCTCTAACTCTCCAACTCATCTTCTTATGACCCGTAACATGTTCTATAAAATGACATGCTACTTTGCTTGTCCATTAAATACAGGGTATGTCAAGTAGGGCCTACAAAAAATATTAATAGGAATCAATCCATCTATCATATGATTATAATAATCAATGTACCACACTATTTTGTCTACTCATGTCTGGGCCATACCCTCTCTCCACCATCTGAACTTGACCTAAAATTGGTTACAATCAAGGTGGGTAGCCATATTAGCCATGTCGCCATGATGTGCTCATATGCCCAAAAATGGAGTAAATGCTTAAAACACAAATTCTACCATCATCAAAGCCTCAAAGCCCACAAATCTCTATATAACTATGCCAAAAAAGTTGGTCCCCATGTATACACTATCTATTACTCAACCATCTATGCTAACACACCTATCAATGCAATAAGAAATCTCCCCCTATCTATGTCTAATAGTGCATATACTATAATCCCTATCATCATTGAGATACTCAACTGATGCTATTCCTCATTGATAGTGTACAATGGATTATATGTAAAGCTCATCAAATGATAGGTCACCTCATTGACATACTCCCTAAATAATATAGCCATGTGAATATCATGCTTCTCTCTTAAACAAGAGAAAATATCCTCACCCTAGAGTGACAACTGTTAAATCTTATAAATGTCCTCCTACATCACTATCAACTCTCTAGTAGGCAAATAGAAAGTGTTGGTGGTGTGATCCCACCTCTATATCAAGCTATCATCAAGATAACATGACGTGCAACCTAACAATATCATCACACTTCTCCTAACCCTATAGCTACCATATGCTCCCACTTATTCATGGCGATATCCCTCTTCATCCTCATCAACAACGTAGGTATTCGATCTCATAATGTCAACTCCTACCTATCCTACATCCACAAAGATAAAAATCATGTCATATACTTTCCAATATAAACCTCCACCCTTTTTTCCCTTCTCTTTGGGAGAACTACACTGGCTTGAGGCCCTCATTTGGGATATGTAGGCAACACTTAGTGAACATGGGGTCTTCTAAGGTTAGCTCAGTTGTATACCCACCTAAATATCTAACCTATTAACCCACCTAAACCCTACCTAAATATCTAACCTATTAACCCACCTAAACCCTATGTCCAACTACCTATCTCTTAACCCTGGGCCTAACTGCCTATCTCTAAACCCTAGGCCTAACTATCTATCTCTCAAATCTAGTCCCCATGACCTATATCATACACCCTCGATCCCATAACCTATCTTTTAAGCCCTAGGTCCCATGACCTATTTAAACCTCCCTTTTCCTAACCACTTCCCTTAACAAAATTTTAACCATAACTCATCCTTTTCCCTATACACTAGGAGAACTACAATGGCCTAAGGCCCTCACCTGAGCTATGTAAGTAGCACTTAATTGACATGGGGTCTCTAAGGCTAACTTGGCCATTAGTTTCATTGAATAACTCAACTAAGGATCCAAAATGGGCCTTTTCTTCCTATTTGGGGTTTTTTCCTATGATCAATTTTGGTCTTATATGCTAATATGAGTGCTTGGTGTCAGATGACATCATTGCTAATGTTGGAAAGCTTCACTGATACTGATGACTGATTCAACCTTATGGTTGAATAACCCACCTCCAAAATTTAAGTTTTTTCCTAAAAAATACCTCCAACCCTTCCCAAATTCACTGAAACTTACCCTTACCCCATTTACTACCCATATAATTTCACTTTCTCCCCCCAAATATTCAAAATTATCCCACATAACAAATTAACTACCTTAAATTAAACTTCAACTCAAAGAGCATCCTACCTCATCTCTCTATCTCCTCTAGGTAGGAATGACTAGCACTTGTGGTGGTGCACCTCTAGTTGGGTCCCCTCCTACCTCTACCATCTTTTCCCCCACCAACACTCTCTTGATCACACCATAGCCGAAGAAGCACTTAATCCAACCCTCACTCTCACACACTCTTCTCAACCAATTTTCTCTCACCAACTCACCACAAATAGATAGGCTAGAGCTATCTTATGCCCCATAACACTCATAACTCTTTTTCTCTAATAAACTATCATAAGTGAGTTTTGGTGGGCCACCAAACCCCTTTTTTTTAGATTTGGTTACCCACCAATGTCGATAGTCTTGACCTAAGACATCAATGTTGACAATACTTACTACCAACATCAGTGACATAACTAACATCAACAACATTAAAATTAGAGTTTTTAACCCCAACCACCACCCTTTGGACTATACCCTCAGTCTGGGGAAACTTGGGGATCATTTATATCTCCCTAACCATGACAACAAACCTTCAAGATCACATATATCTCCCAAAACATGACAACCAACCTTTGAGATCACTTAAATCTCCACCCATGATGACTCTAATCAGAGATCATGAATATCTCCTAGACCATCGACCCTTTTAAACTGACATTGTATTTTTTGTCTTGATCACTTATGCTACCTCATTATAGTTGACTATTGTACACACATGTATATCAAGTTTTTTGGATCACAACCAAGCCAATCCTATCACCTGTAACCATTTGTGTTTACCAAGAGTACTTCCTACCTTGGATACTTAGAACACATGGACCATTAGAGCTATAACTTTGATCATTTAAACCTTATCAACTATCACTTACAAGCTATGATTTGGTTATTTCTATCTATGTCTTCCTCACCTTTACTTGTTATTAATTGTGTCAACTATAACTCATAGTATTATACATGCAAGCAACTATGTTGCCATGCTCTCACTCAACATCCACCCACCCAATTAACCCCTTTATCAAAATGGTACCTAATTCTAGATTCTCCTCCATTAGTTCCCATTTTGAGGGGGATACCTCATCCCATACTTGGATCATCCAACTCCTATTTTCATCTTATAACTTGTTTGCACAAATTTTAAGATAAAAAGGGGCAAATGTAGACACTAAAATTATGTCATACACATGTATAAATCCCTATGTGTAAAACCCCCTTGATCCCCTTTTAATAATTATCCTTCCTAACCCATGTTTTCACCCCTCACACATTTAATTAATTTAAAAATATTTAATTAAGTTAATTAAAAACTACTTATGCCACCTTACCTGGCCACCTCATCCTAAGACTAATTCTAACCCTCTAAGTCAGCTCAAGAATTAGTCCCCTAATCCTAACTACCCATGACTTGTTCTCACCCCTAACATAAATTCCTAACTAACTATGTTCTTCTTACCCTCACATTTATACTATTCTCTAATAGATACCACACTTGGCAAAAGAATGAATACAAAATAGGTTAAAAATAGCCCTTTTACCTATTCTCATGCCACTAACATTAGTCAACCCTCAGCCAACATCGATGGGATCATTGAAATTGATTACTTAAGCCAAATTCCAAGCTAATATTTGGGTTAGTAAAAATAAAAAGATCAATCATTGACATACAGGCTTTGACATTAGACTTTCTACATCTATGCTTACCTTTACTCTGCATAAATTAGTCTAGATTAGGAATTGATATACTACACAGATCTTGGATTCTTATAAACTAATATCACACACTTATATTTTTTTATTCACGTATCACTTCAACATGCCTCATCACAACCATTTATCCAACACTCATGGTTCATTCATTTTAGTAGCTAAATATGTCTTTGTGTTTTGTAATTCCTTTAAATAGTCATTTTACAATTACTTTATGTTATACTATTTATCTTTTTATGAACATACCAACTCTCCCTATGAAGGAGTTATTAAACTCCTTCACCTATTTCCCTTTGCTTCAAACATACCAACCCTCTATCTACACCCACCTGAGTCTTACCAACTCCCTTACAACTCTTCCCAACCTCATAGACCTAACCAATATCTACCTGCTAGCTCAAAAAAGTCTCCTAAAACATCCTAAGAACCTACTACCCCTACTGACATTGGTCATATAATCAACATTAGTCATCCTTATCAACATCAATAGTCTAATTGATGTTGGTGATTGTATATTTCTATCAACTTCTCTAAGCCTACCTAAACACCCTAAAAAAACACTAATAAATCACATTACCTACATGGTATCACTCTCTATTACATTCAGACTACAAGAATGATATGAATATCTCTCTCTTACTCTCTCTTTCATTTTGTTATTCATTACCATTTTGTTTCAAAAAGTGGACTGTTATCCCTAAGGAAGTTTGACACTTCCAAGAATAACCGTGTAGCTTGGCAACCCACTCATATATCTACTAATAAATATTTTTGGTGGTAGTGTTTTATTTTTCATAGGCACTCCTCCCTAGCCAAAGAGGAGTGCTCAACATCATCTAGATATGGTGTGCAACCGATTTGGGTTCTCTCTAATCTCTAATCCCTACCCTTCATCTCGATTTCTCCTTAAGCATTAAATAGATTCAAAATTTAATGAAATAGTTCCTCCTAAATATTTTCTTAAAATAAGCCAATAACCCCCCATAAATTCAATATTATTTGGATATAAGTGTAGACTCATGGGGGCCATTCTCAAATTTTAACAAGGTTTCAACCTTGAGGGAAGATATGCACGCTTGTAATTAAGAGAGTGGACTCTCAACAAGTTATGGGATGATTTATCTTAAGGGTGAAGGTCATGAAACACGCTAAGGAATATAATATTTCATCAAATATCAGCCAAATGTAGATGCAAACTCATAAAAATCCAAGTTTTAAGGGTTTAAAGAGTTTTTAACCTTGAAGAGAGGTTATAGGTCTATAGGTTAAGAATAGAGATCCAACTAGTTTTAAGGTGTCTTTAGTTTGATATAATCCCCAAAAACAACCATAAAGTTTGAATCTTGATAAGCTATTTCTACCTAAAATCCCCACATAAGGTTAATCAAGCCTATAATCCATTAAACATTCTCATGAAGATGCTAAGCATGTTAACATGAGGTTTAATAATTTTAGGTAGAGTTGTGAAGAGAATGATAAGGCCTTAAGCAAAAAGTGGAAGAAGATAAAATTAGGGTTCAAGAAGATTCCAATCAACATGAGGTTGTAACCCTATACTAAGATAAGGGATGAAAACCTAGGTTCCAAAAGTTCAATGTTCATAATGTATTTCAAACATCTACAACCTTACATATTTGGTAATAATAGAAAACAAGTCTCAAAAGAGTTTCAAACACATTAGGTCTAATTACAAGAGTTATCAAGATTATAGGGGTCTATAATAAGGCTAATAGGGAATTTTAAATAGTTTTCATGGTTTTAGTGATGAGCTTGTAGGCTTCTTAAAACCTCTCAAATCCTTAGGTAGCCTATATGTAATTATATAGGATTAAGGATTGTAGTATGGTGAAGAGGTGAGCCTCTTCAATTACTCAAGCGTGATCTAATAGGTTGCATACTAATAGAAATATAAAGTATGGATTTCACACTAATGCTACAAAGATAAGGCAAACCAAATGACTTGCCATGATTTCAAGCATGGTCTTGCATGAGAAGATACAAGATTAGTAGGATTGTGAACTATAATAAGAAACAATTTCTCAATATTAACAAGATGGCCATTTGTGTCGAGGTTGTGTTCATAGAAGGTTTTGAAGCTAGATCCAAGAACAAGTAGACCTACATTACATTTTTTAGCCTTAAAATCCTTTAGGCATATGTTGGAGGATGACTATACATGGTTGGCATGACCGTGACCTACAGATAATATCAAAAAAATAATTGAAGGCAAAATTTAAATCATCAAGTCTACAAATAAAATTTCAAGAATCCTAAACATGTTTAAGACCTTATTTAGGTTGTATACTAGTTGGGAGATTCTAAACTTGTTATAAAACTTTTAGATGATGTTAAAAAGATTTACAAGGCATGTGAATTGTGGTGAAGTCCAATGATAGATATATAATAGGTTATAAGCATGTAACATAGCTTGGAAACTTCTTAATATGATTTACCCTTCAATAAAACAATGGAGTATCAATCCAAGAAAGGGCAAGTGATTTTAGAACATGAAAAGTGAAGGGTTGAGATCATGAACGAGCTTAAAAGATCATGAAGTAAGATTCCATTTAGGGTTATTATATTGTAGTACTAAGAAAAAATGTTTTGAGCCCTCAAAACCTAACCTATAGGTATAATAGAGCTTCTAGGAGGTAGTCATAAGTATTAAGAAATGTTCACAATTTCTCATGATATTAGGACCTCTAAATTTTTTATTAAATATGTCTTGGAAATATATAGGAATAAGCAAGGTTTCCAAGGGTTGAAGGTATAAGTGATGGTAAAATTTGTAGGTTTACAACATATCTTAAGGTTACCGACCAAAATTTGGATCTCTTCAAACCATAAGCTCTCAATACAAGATGATTGGCATACTAAATAATATTAAGACCAAGTTTCAATTCTTTTGATATGTTTGAGCCCTTCTAAAATCAAGAAAGGTCATTATGATGACTAATTTGTCGTGGGGAGTTATCATATTTCTTAAAAAGGCCTGAAATTACATTGAGGAAGATTATAAGCATTGTGAAACATGAGAATCAAGACTCCAACTACTTATAGACGGCCAAGATATGAGAATTTAAATGTGAACTTAAAATCATAGATATACATGTTATTATATCTTTAAGGGATATTATAAATATAAATGTCAAATAACACAAGATGAAGACCTCTATTTCATGATTTTTCAACATGTAAAGCATGACTAGAATGGAGATCAAGGATCATTAAGGCCATGATGGAGGCCTAAAACATTGGAAAATTGATCCTATGAACACGTAACTCCCCATAAAGTGATCATCAAGGTAAGTTAACACTCAAGGTTAAAAGTGTCATAGGAGGCCCAATTCTAATTCAAGGGTTAAAAGTGGCATATGAGGCCCATTTCTATGTCAACCATGAAATACACTTTGACATGTAGGTATGAAGAGAAAGGTGAGTTGGAGTAATACATTTAGGAGTTTTTCAAGTTGAGCATCCATATAGGAGAATATGCACCATCTCAGGCCATCAAAAGACAAAAATAACATCAAGAAAGTCCTTTTATTACACTCTGAAACCCAACTTTCATTTAAAACCATCAATGTGTGAGGCTAATGTATTGAAAAAGGCATAATGGCCTCATTTTCAACTAGTCTTCTCTCTTGAATAGGCTAGATTTATGTTGTAACAATTTTATTTATACAACTTAGTAGTTATTTATCTTTTAAATTATTATAAATAGAGTTTAAAATTCCTTATTTTGTATTCCTACTCTTGGGTATGATAAGAATTTTCTCCTTTGAGGACTTGTAATGCTAGCTCAAGCTTTTAGCTATCAATAAAACACTAAATTTGCCTCTCTTTCCTTTCCATCTCACTATGTAATTTAAAATTTCAATTGAATTTTGTGGTTCTTATTATATTTTTCTTAGTTTGAGTTCAATTGTATATGTTCATTAGTCTCTTTTGTCTCATTTATATAGAGATTATAGATAGTCCAACCCTCATGCAAGCTAGTTATTTCATTATACCTTTATTATAACATGTTTGTTAGAGTGTAAATATGAAATTAGTACTTTATAGGTTTTTATTGTGCTATTAGAGAAGGTGGAGGATACATAAAATCTTGGTTCATAACCCTATTTTTAGTATCAATTCAATCTCTTTTCCATTTTCATGATAAAAGGCATAGTTGTAATTAGATTAGGCCTTGTTAGTGTAGGTTAGAAAGTTATAACCAGATATAAATTATGTGTACCATGGTTTGATAATTATTTTTACTTATATATATAGTCACTCCTACTATAGGTCACCCACAACCTAGGAGTGTTTTCATTATGTCACTTGAAGCAAGTCTTAGGTCCTGACAGAGTGAACTTCAAGAAGACAAAAATTTATGGATCACCTAAAGGGACCAATTATATAAAATTTTTAGAATTAAGGTGAGGATTTGGTGTTATCCTTGAAATTTTTAAATAATATTTAATATATTTTAAAGGCACCTAGTGATTTCAATCATTCCTAGTTTTTGATTAGTTCCATAAGTTTATGCTAAAGGAGACATGGTCTTTTACTAAAGGTACTAATATTGATTTTGTTGAGATATATTTTACTTTTATAATAATAATAACCAAAAAATAAAAATCTAATAGAATAAGAGAGATAGGTTCTACACATATTTCTCCTAAGACCCAATCAACACCTCCATTTGGAAGATTTCTTATGTTAATAGGGAGATTCAATCCAAATTTTCACATGACTGCCTAAAGTAATCAAATATTTGTTGCATTTTTTATAGATATACCAATGGATATAAAAAATTATGATGAAATATTGATTTTATCATTGATTAAAATCCCATCCTTCATTGGTGAGAACTCCATAATACATATTGAGCACATTTGTTGAAAACATTTATTAAGTTCACTTTGTCACCCAAAAAATGTATCTATGAGGCTTATAGATTCATAATTAAAGGGGAGAGATATAAAATGATATATAGGTATAAAACCATTTAAAATACATAATTGGGATGTGTTGGGAGAGAATTTGTGACAATAGTTTGAGGATAAGAGTGATCACCTTTCACTCATGGAGCAACTAGCCACCATCAAAAGAGCTCCACATAGTATATGGTGGAATTTAATTTTAAAATCTAGAAAACATGGGATAGAATCCCAAAATTGGTAAAATATACCCATAAAACTAATTTATTGTATTATTTTATGTCTCTAAATAGTGAGGATTCAGTCCATGTGTGGTACAACCTTTCTCGATGCTATGATATTTCCATTATGACTAAGAGTTTCCTCATACAAACTTGGAAAATCACCCCAAGGCCTCCATTTCCACTTTTTATAGAATTTAAACCCTCTAAAAAACCTTTATAGCCTATAATTACACCAATTAAACTTACTCTATCACCTATCCTAGCAACAAACAACCCATAAGTCACTCTTAGTACCCCTCCTAATGAACTATATGAGGTGAAATCATTATTGTAGACTTTTGGTAATGAGTTAGTTTATTTGAAGAGGAAAAAATTGAAGAATGATAGGAATTATAAATAATATAGCCAACCAATCAGTCTCATAGGTAACCATACCAAGGAAATGTGCAAGCTCAAGGATAAGTTGCCCAGGCTAGGCCTTACCAAAGTAACAATACCAATGTTAGAAACACCTTAAAAACTATTGTGCCTATAAAAATAATATAGTGTAGGAATATGAGTGGTGTTATCCTTAATACAAATCAAAAAATTAGACTACTTATGCAAATGGAGTACTCAATCAAAATTTAATGGTGTAAAGTGTATTGTATTCACAAGGACAACCAAGTGAACCATCTCCACAATCTGGATTCTTCACATAAGAACAAGCAAAAAACATACAAGATGAGTCTATATTATTGAATTGGGATGAAAATGATTTTTTTGTCATGAATAAAAGTGAATTGGCATACAAATAAAGTAATCCAATTGATTATAACACAAGGTCTAAAAAGAGAGTGATGGATGGAAAAACCTCTCCTCCAGTTGGTCAAATTTTCACCTTTCAATTTCCTCATGAAACCACTAAATATAAGATATTTATTATGGAAAATAAAGTGAAATCAAGTCAATATATCCAAAAAGTAACTCAACCTTCAATTGGTCAAGTTTCAACCACTCAAACTCCTCATGAAGTAGCCAAAGAAAGGACAACTGTTAGATCACCTATAATGCAATCAAAGCTAGCTATCCAAAAAGAAATATAGTCTCAAACCATCACACATTATAAATAAGATGAAAATTTATCTAAATTGAATTAAAAATTATTTCAATTACCTTTAAACATTGTTGAGTATATGAATAAAATTAATCTCAATATTGCCATCTTGGAGGCTCTATCCATCCCAACTCAAAGAGACTTATTGAAGAAAGCTTTAAATCATCTTGGACAAGTAAGTAATGTAGATATAGTAGTTATCCCTCCAATTTTATGCCAATAAAAATGTGAGAATACAAGTAAGGTAAACAAACCACCTCTATTTTATGTTTCTCTCATCATTGTAAATCATATTGTGCATAAATATATGATAGATTTAAGGATAAGCAACATAATTATGCTCAAGAAGGTGGCTGGCATGTTAGACATTAAATACTCTCCAATCATAAAGGGAGTGATCCATATTGATGGTAAATATATCAAGACTATTGGAATCATTAAGTATTTGAAACTCACCTGAAAAGCATGTCCAAGTGTCTTAGTTATTTAAGACATTTCAGTCATCGATTTATCTCCTTAATTTTCTCTGTCTCTCTAGGGACTTTATTGATAAACTAGGTGGATATGTGTCTTTTGATTGGTACCATATGTTTCTTAGGACTAAGTATGGGACAAGGGTGACCATTATAGCTGAGCCAACCTTTGAGAATCATATTGAGCCCTATTTTCCAAATCAATGAATATTAACTACATTATGTTTGATCAATTTGAGGATGCTAGTCATTAAGCCACCAATCTTATTGAAGAGGTCCCTGATTACTTACTTGGTGAGTGGGGTTAATGATTAGTATGAAATTGATACTTGTGATCATATATAAGACATAGGGGAAAGAAACTTAGGCAAATTGTGCATCCTTGAAGAAGACTCTACTTACCAAATCTTCAAGAGCCTCATGAAGACCTTAATTAAATTTGGTAGCTATAATTTGAATTTGTTGAAGAATTTGAGGTTGTTGGTGGACCAACAATTCCAAGAGGGAATAATGAGAATAATAATGTATTTGTAGTAGTTAGAACTCACCCTAACATATTCAAGGGCATAAAGATCATGAAAAACATGGTAAATTAGTAGGAAAGGTGAATTCTCCCTCTAAGAATGATTCATGGATGTAGGAGATTGGTGATGGTCAGATGGTGGATTTGGATGCTAATAGGCTACCAAAAGAGTTGGTGGATATGGAAATCATGTTTCAATCAAGTAATTAGCTCAAATAAGAGGACGCCATCCCATCTAATCTTGTGAGACCTTAAGGAGAGATTGATAAGACTTGGCAAAAATATTGTGATATCATTAAAGAATTTGAGGCTCTTATTTAACCAATAAAACCAAAGGAGCAACATGAATTTACCAATAGGTTTGTATTAGTCATCTCTCAACCTGATATAGCTAAATACAACATATAAGATCAACAACATCTTGTCAAACTAATGGTAAGGCATGTTGACCCAAGAAAATGATTGGAATATAAGCAAGTATGGTTGGTGATCAAATAAGTAGAGAATGGGTTGATAGTCACAGCCAAGGAACCACTCATAAGAGATGGTATGCCAAGTATTTAGCTTGAAAAATTAGCCTTAACTCACCCTTGTTAACAAAATCTTGATATGCTTCCATGGGATAAAAGAATTTTTAGAAGATTTTGCTATGATCCAGGTTGAGTGAGTCCATTTAAAACCTTGTACATAGTAAGTTATAACTTTCTCATTCATCCAAGTGTTGATTGCACATAATTTTTTGAGTGTCCTTGTTGTTCTTCTTACTCCCCTAAGTGTTATTGCATGTGTTTTTGATTTTTTGTTTTATATTTTTGAGGCACTTTTAGTCTTCTTAAATTTGGTCAAGTAGAGTGTTTATTATAGATTGAGTTCTTCAAAGAATCCATGCATAATGGATTTGATAAGGCAGTTGGTTTGAGTATATAGATAGGTAAACACCCATAGGAGGTTACAAAAATGTTGGCTATCCTAGCCACCCTTGGTCCCTAGGACACTTGCACACTTTTAAGGAGGACTTTTTTATAAAAAATTATTTGAATACTTCTCATTACAAGAATTTTCATGATGGTTATGTGGGTTTAAGACCAAGTGTACATGAGTCCTTTTACTTTTGTTACTTTGAAGGAGTCTTCCAATCATTATTAGAGGAATTTTTTGTATTAGACCTATTATAGGACTCTTGAATGTGAAAAATGTGTTAAGCCTTGCTTAAGTATTGATTAATCTTGATAGACTTAATTCCATGACTAGGTGAATTCAAGTTTATGTCAATCTAATATCATGTTAAAAGCCTAACATGTCATTATGAGGCCATATAAATCTTGTTGAGATTAATTCCAATAGTCTTCATAATAGCCTTTTATATACCTAATCACTATTTATCAATGTAAATCAAGGTCATGAGCACATGAAAGGGTACCAAAACTCCTCCATAACCACCTTCCATCGATACAATATGTCAAAAAGGCATTAAGGATAGTTATTTCCCTCCATTTTGATTTTTGTTTGGTTTTAATTCCAATATGAAAGAGTGAACTTGACCATCACAAAACCATTTCATCCCAGCATGGTAATGGAGATCTCATTTCTCTAGGAGTATTTTTATAGGATTGGTGAATAAAATTTTAGAGTCAAGATATCAAGGCCAAGTTTTCTCATGGTTTAAAACCTTTCTCCAAGACTAAAGCTCCAAAACATGAGGTTTCAATCACTTTGATAGGTTTTCCTAGATCTCTAAGGAGAAAACACTAGGGTTTTAAAGAGTATGTGGACTCAGGGTCTTATATGCATGTTATACAATGGAAGGGAGATCCATTCATGGATAAAATGGTAGGTTTTAGGTGGAATAACATGAAGATAGACTATGAACATGAAGGTTGCATTCCAATAAGGTTACAGGTTTTGATCAAAAATCACATGATTACATAGGTTTATGAGGTTTCATGCATAAAAATAGGCCTACAAGCCTCCATCAAGCATCTAAGAGGTATCTTAGGTCCTCCTTGACACCTCAACATGCAAAACTAGGCATAAAAGCCCTCAAATAAGATAATTATTAAGAGGTTCTAGGTTGTTATGAGGCGTTATTGAGAGTTGTATAAGGGTTTAAATAATAAAATATGTTACAAATGTCCTTGATATCATTCCTAAGGTCCCACAGGTCTTCAAAGAAGAAATCTATGCTCCCAATCTTCAACATAGGATAAAACTGACCTAAATATCTTTTGTAGACACTTACAAACTATTTTTTAAGACATTCCATCTTCAATGAGGAGTTACATGGGCATGTAAAACCATTGGATATTAATGATGAGGTCATAGAGGGTCTATTCCAGGTGTTAAGAATTAGAAAAAAGGAGAAAGGGCTATGAATCATTATTAATAAGCCAAAATAGGATTATAGGTAGCTCAATAAGAGTACAATTTGAAGCTTGATTTCACTTATTATGATGCATGAAAAATGATGGATATTGGAGGAAGTCAAGGGATATATGGGGAACCATATTTATTCATAAAAATTTATTGAGGAAGTTTGAGGCATGTAGATCCACCAAAAGAAGGCAAATAGCCTTAAAACCCTTTTAAAACCTACACACCCTTAAACCATCTTATTATCATTTTATGATTTTTAAAGTGAAATGGATGATGCTTAGATGTCTAATGTGATGAAAATATTCCCATATAACATTCATATAAAGTCTACAAACTTATCAATACTATTCTTCAAGTTTTGATAGGGCTTTGAGCTTGAATGTGCTCCCATAGGTTTGAATATCAAAGGTGAAGTTTAAATGAATTTTAAGATGTCATATTATCATTATTATATCTCAAAAAAATTAAATGACATCATATATTATATTATAAACCATTTGGACATATGTGTAGGCTCATGGGAGCCATTTTCAAGAATAGGGTTTTAAGCCTAAGAAGGAGCCTATAGGCCTATACACTAGAACATGAAGTTTTCAAAGATTATTGAGATGTTTCTCCTAAATAAATGTCCTTAAAAAACCTAAAAAATAATTATATTATTCATATTTCATCCCAATCAGTGTATAGTCTCATGGAAGCCCTTCTCAAGGTCCATAAAAGGTTTAAACTGGAGATGACATGTACAAGCCTGCAAACACAAAGAATAGAGTCTTAACATGTTTAAAGTGTTTCTCACTTGAGTGAAAGGATAAAAAAAAGTCCAATACCTTTACTTACATGTCATTCCATGTCCAATAAAGTTACAAGCCATGAGGGCCATAATCAAGAGTGTTTTAATGTGCGTCAAGCTTGATTAAAGAGCTTTGTAGGCTTGTAAACAAAAAGTAAGATTTTTAGTGCATTTTCAATTATTACTCTCTAAAATAAGGGTAATAATAAAACTAAATAACTATAATATCATATAAAAAATAATTTTAAAACCAAGGAAATTTATTGATAACTATGTCCAAGGAGGTTTCAAGCTAATAAGATGACCCACATAGACCTACATACCAATAATGTAAAGTTTTAAATGCATTAGAGGGATGTTCCTCTTGAATATGGCCTTAAAATAAGAAAAAAAACCCACATTTATTCAATATTAATTGGACATATTTTTAGGCTCATGGGGGCCATCCTCAATTTTTAACAAGGTTTTAACCTTGAGGGAAGACATAAGGGTTGCAAACAAGAAAATGGACTCTAAACAAGTTATAGGGTTATTTTCCTTGAGGGTAAAGGTCATAAATCATGATAAGGACTTTCATCTTGAATCCAATATCACCCAAATGATATGAAGACTCATAAAAATCCAAGTTTTAGGGGTTTAAAGAGTTTTCAACCTTCAAGAGAGGTTGTAGGTCTATAAGTAAAGAATGGAGATTCAACTAGTTTTGAGGTGTCTTTATCTTGGTGGAAAGCAAAAAAATAAGAAAAAAGTTTTAATATTGAGAATATCTCATCTACCTTCAAACACCTCATAATTTTGAGTAAGAATGCAATCCCTCAAACATGTTCATGAAGATTTTAAGGATGTTTATATGAGGTTTAAGAATTCAAGATAGAGTTATGAAGAGAATGACAAGGCCTTAATAAACAAGTGGAAGAAATTATAATTAGGGTTCATAAATATTCCAAGAAACATGAGGTTGAAACACTATACTATGATAAAGAATGGCAACCTAGGCTTAAAAATTTCACTATTCATAATGTCCTTGAAACACCTATAGCCTGACAAGTTTGGTAACAAGAGATAGTAAGTCTCAAAAGAGTTTCAAACTAATATTATTTAATTACAAGAGTTGTAAAGGTTATAAGGGTCTAAAGTAAGGCTAATAGGGGATTTTAAGTAGGTTTCATGGTTTTGATGATGATATTTTAGGTATGTAGGCTTCTTCAAACCTCTTAAATCCTTAGGTAGTCTAAATGTGGTTATATAGGATTTAAGATTGCAATATGGTGAAGAGGTGAGATTATTAAAGGTATAAAGCATGTTCTAATAGGTTTTAAACATGTATAAATATAAATTATTTATTTCACACTGATGTTATAAGGATAAGGTAGACCAAGTGACTTACCATGATTTCAATCATGGTCTTGTGTGAGAAGATACAAGATTTTTAGGATTGTGAGATACATTAAGAAATAAATTATCAATATTAAAAGATGGAAATTTATGCCCATGTTAAGTTCATAGAAGGTTTTTAAGGTTGATCCAAGAACAATTAGATGTACATCAAATTGTATATCCTCAAAATCTTTCAATCAAAGGTTGTAGGCAAACTTTATATGGTTTGCATGACCATGATGTATAACTAGTCTAAAAATAAGCTTTGAAAGAGAATTTAAAATTTTCAAGTCTAAGAATAAAATTTAAAGATTCTTAAATGTTTTTAAGACCTTATTACAAGTATTGATAAATATTTCAATGAATTTTTGAGCTTGAAAAAGACTCATATAGGTCTGCAGACTAGTTGGGAGATTCAAAATTTATTAGATAATAAGTCTCAAAAGAGTTTCAAACTCATAATGTTTAATCACAAGAGTTTTCAAGGTTATAGGGGTCTATAATAAGGATAATAGGGGATTTCAATTAGGTTTCATGGTTTCAATGATAAGCTTGCAGGTATGTAGGATTATTCAAACCTATCAAATCCTTAGGTAGCCTAAATGTCATTATATAGGATTTAGGATTGTAGTGTGGTGAAGAGGTGAGCCTATTAAAGGTGTCAAGAATGATATAATAGGTTGTAGACATGTATAAAGATAAATTATGAATTTCACATTTATGTTACAAAGATAATGTAGACCATGTGACTTACCATGAGTAAGATTTTGAGATGCACTAAGAAACAAGTTATCAATATTAATAAGATGGCCATTTATGCCCATGTTATGTTCATATAAGGTTTTGAATCTTGATCCAAGAAAAAATAGACACACATTAAATTTTTTAGCCTCAAAATCCTTCAAGCATAGGTTGCAGGCAAACTTTGTATGGTTGGCATGACCATGATCTCTATCTAGTCTACAAACAATATTTGAAGAATAATCTCAAATTATCAAGTCTGAAAATAATATTTCAAGATTCCTAAACGTGTTTAAGACCTTGTTACAAGTCTTTGGCAAGATTTCAATTAATTTTTGAGATTGGAAAAGACTCACATATGTCTACAAACTAGTTGGGAGATTTAAAAATTATTAGAAACCTTTTAGATGATATTAAAAAGATGTACAAGGCTCGTGCATTATGGTGAAGTCAAAATATATAGATATAATGGGTTATAAGCCTATAACATAGCTTGGAAACTTCTTGATATGCTTTCCCCTTCAATAAAATAATGGAGTATCAATCCAGGAAAGGCTAAGAGGTTTTGGAACATGAAAAGTGTAGGCTTGAGATCATGAATAGGGTTAGAAAGCCATGAAGAAAGATTCCATACAAGGTTATAATGTTTTAGTGATAAGAACAAATGTTTTGAGCTCTCAAAACCTAACCTATATGTCTAATAGAGCTTTTAGGGGGTGGTCACAAGTATTAAGCAAGGTTCACAGTTTCCCATGATCTCAAGGACTTTTAACAAAGTTTTTAAAGATGTACTAGAAATATAAAATATAAAGGAAGGTTTACAAAGGATGAAGGTATAAGTGATAGTGAAACTTGTAGGTTTACAACATATCTCAAGGTTCCCAGCTACAAGTTGGATGTCTTCAAGCCATAAGCTCTCAACTCAAGACCATTGACACATATAATAGTCTTAACACAAAGTTATAAGTATTTTTATAGGTTTGAAACCTTCCAAAATCAAGAAAGGTCATGATGATGACTATGTTTTAGTGGTTATCATGTTTATTGATAGGGCATGAAGTTACATTGAAGAAGATTATAAGCATTGTGAAACAAGAGAATCAAGAATCAAACAAACTGGTTGTAAGTGTCGAAGAGATGAGAAGGTAAATGTGAAATTAAAATATACATGTTATTAGCTATTCAAGGGCTCTTATAAATAGAAATTTCAATAACACAAGATCAAGACCTTAGTTTCATGCTTTTTCAACATGTCAAACATGACTAAAATGGGGATTAAGGATCATTAAGGCCATGATGGAGACCTAAAGCGTTGGAAAATTGATCTGATGAACATGTAACCCCTCCATGAAGTTCTCATAAAGGCAAGTCAACCCTCAAGGTTAAAATTGACATAGGAGACCCATTTATAAGTCAACCATGTAGTACTTTCACATATAGGTATGAAGATAAGGGTGAGTTAGAGCAATATATGAAGGAGTTTTTCAAGCAACCCTATAAGAGCATACCCACCATTTGATGCCATCAAAAGATAAAATAAAAAACATGTAAGGCCTTTCATTCCACTCCTACACCCAAATTTCATTGAAAACCATCTATGTGGTAGGCTAATGCATTGAAGAAGGCATAATGGCCTCATTTTCCATAGGTCTTCTCTCTTTAATAGGCTATATTTATGTTGTAATAATTGTATTTGTGTATCTTAATAGTTATTGATCTACTTATTTCTTATAAATTGGTTGAAAATGCATCATTTTGTATCCCTCCTCTTGGGTATGCAAGAATCTACTTATTTTATGACTTGTAATGCTGGATCAAGCCTTTGACTATCAATAAAGCACTAAATTTCCCTTTTTCCCTTTCTATCTGATTATGTAATTCAAAATTTAAATTTCATTTTTTGGTTATTAGTCTCTTTTTCTTAGTTTGAGGTCAACTGTAGCTGTTCATTAGTCTCTTTTGTCTCATTTATAAGGAAATTGTAGATAGTCTAGCCCTTAAACAAGTTGGTTCTTTCATTGTACCTATATTATAACATGTTTGTTGGAGTCTATAGGTAAAATCAGACCTTTAGAGGTTGTTCTTATGCTATTAGAGTAAGTGGAGGAGACCTCAAATCTTGGTTCATCACCCCTTTTTTAGTTTCAATTCAATATCTTCTCCCTTTTCATGACAAAAGGCATAGTTGTAGCTTAGATTAGGCATTATTAGTGTAGGTTAGAGAGATGTAACCTGATCTAAGTCAAGTGTACCATGGTTTGAGAAGGATATGGGATTATTTAAAGAATCACTCCTATTATAGGTCACCAACAACCTAGGAGTGTTTCCATTATGTCACTTGAAGTAGGTCTCAGGACCTGGCAGGGTGCACTTCAATAAGAAAACATGCATATTGAGAGATTAAAATTTAGTTAGAGTATCAAAATTAAGAGCTAGTCTAGACTTAGATGGAGTGGAGTTAATATACTTAGAAGAAGAGTTGGGACAGACAAATTTATCATGAGGAGGTTATAATAAGGAGTCCTCTCAAGACAAACTAATAGGTACCTTCTTGGTCCCACTGGTATGTAAAACCTAGTTATTATTATCATTTTTAAGACCTACCTTTAGCTCAGATCCTAGATGAATAAAAGTGGGATCATAGGGTTCTTAAGGAGCCATATGCTTAGTCTATTATTTTAAAGGGCACTCTCTTTCCTAATGGCTGAGAACATTACAAGGCTTGTATATATTGGCTACTCTTTCATATTCAATAAGATGAATCTAATGGCCATATTTGGAATTCATCCTGACTAGGTGTTTGAGAGGCCTATCTATAGGAATAAACACATTAAAGTGGGAAACATTCAATATTATCCTACCCTTGGTGACTTGACCAATAGAAATAGGTTAACCTAAAGTCTTTTGATTTAACTTTTAAAGGATTTATGGAATGTA
Source organism: Torreya grandis (assembly GCA_037957365.1). Classification (NCBI taxonomy): domain Eukaryota; kingdom Viridiplantae; phylum Streptophyta; class Pinopsida; order Cupressales; family Taxaceae; genus Torreya; species Torreya grandis. Next base: position 1,447,875 of record JARHVA010002856.1, read on the forward strand.
AAACCTAGGGTTTTAAAGGTCTATGTATAGTAAATCAGGGTAAAGGACTATTTCAAATAATTTGGACCTATACCCACTAAAGTGAAGTGGATAAAATTTTATGTAAAAATATTTTTTCTATATTCCAAATAAATTTGACTATTTCAAATAATTTGGACTTATACCCACTAAAGTGGAGTGGAGAAAGTTTTCTCCAAAAATAAATTTTATATTTTCCAAATAAATTAGACTATTTCAAACCATTTGGGCATAAATCATTTTGAATAAATTAGACTATTTCAAATAATTTGGACTTATACCCACTAAAATGGAGTGGAGAAAATTTTCTCCAAAAATAATTTTTCTATATTCCAAATAAATTAGACTATATAAAACCATTTTGGCATAGATAATATTAAATAAATTAGACTATTTAGAATAATTTATACTTACACACACTTAAGTGGACTGGAGAAAATTTTCTCCAAGATTTATTTTTCTAAATTCCAAATAAATTGGACTATTTAAAACCATTTGGGCACAATCATTTCGACTAATTTGGACTATTTCAATTATTTTGGACTTATCATATATTCCAAATAAATTAGACTATTAAAAACCATTTGAGTAGATATTATTTCAAATAATTTGAACTATTTTGAATAATTTAGACTATTTTTAATAAATTGGACTTATACCCACTAAATTGGAGAGGAGAAAATTTTCTCCAAAGATATATTTTCTATATTCCAAATAAATTAGACTATTTCAAACCATTCAGGTGAATATCATTTTGAATAAATTGAAATATAAATATATTATGATAATATGATGTTAATTATCATCATTATAACACTAACATCTAAAACATAAGTCCCAAAAGGGAAAGAAAACAACCAAGGGATTACCTCAGATATAAAACAAAAATAAGCAACATACATCACAAAGAGTAATATAACAAAACATTGCATATTAGGAATGAATTTGGATGATGTTACTTTGCATGTAGGTGCATAACTTCCAATCACTGAGCTATTGCATTTACCAAGTCCATATACACCATAGCCCTACAATGACCACCACCTTATGCCTTAACATTTTTTGCATCTAAAGTATCCACCACACCCTAGATTGAACACAATTCAACCAAATAATGGGTTGATGATATGGGAGCATTTGAGTCAATTTCATTAATGAAGGGGAGTAGAAATGGTAATGGTTCCATATAAGAGTGAGAAGAAGGGGTATCATATTTCACGGCTTCTACTATAGCCATGTAATAATCATGAAATTAAACATAATGAGTTTCAAGCTCCCAAAAGATGCTTAGAGGAACTGAGCAAAGAAAGTGATAACTAAAACAAGTGCCCCAAAGCTAGTCATCCAACCAATGATGGCACCCCAAAATTCCTTCCATATAAATGCCTCTACCACTTGATGAGATTACTCCCTATTTTAGACCACATAAATTAGGTTTCTAGAAAATCATGACACCACATCTGTATTGGTTTTGTTATGCCAAACATCATGAATGTAAATCTCACCAATAATAGTCATAATTACCTTTAAAACCTCCACATTTGGAAGCCAAATATCAAATGAAGTCTATAATCTGAGACACTATGCCAAAAATCCATTTCATGATGATATGCATGGAACAAAAAAATAGGGGTGGTAATTACCAAGCTTGACATAGTAGAATACATATTCAAAATAGAGGTAATACAATCAGTGGAGAAAAGCAAGAATGAATGCAATAATGAGAGACAAATGCTAGTAGTTAATCACTTTGAGTGAGTTACCACCTATCATGATAAAACACTTCACCCCCAAGGGATTAGTGTGCAACCATGAAGTGAAACTCCATTTACACATGTCGAATCTCTAGTATGCCCAAAATTAAATGCATCAAGTCTAATAAAATTTTATAAAGTCCTATCAATCATAGGTGACATCATCAGTCCACCAAATTAAGTCTCAACCACCAATCATATACATTATCCATCACTTTATTGGTCACTTGGTCCACCCCCAATTTGAAAGGAAATCTACTTGTTTATTAGCTTCCTTGAAGGAACATGATGCTAACCAAGTTTCCATTTCATCTAGGAGAGGCCAAATCAGGTGGAGGATGTTGTTGAGTTGCCAAGCCTTAGCATGTTGATTACAAATCACCTCCATTATGAGATTAGAATTTCCTTAAATGATCAAGTATTCAATTATACATTGTCTTACAAGTTATATTCCTAAGAAAATTTCCTAAGATTTAGATTCATTGTTGGTTATATCTAGGAAGTTCACTCAAGTGGCATGTGTGAGAGAATCAAAGCAATCCTGAATACTTCATCCTACTCTTGAGGTTACTGGATTTCCTCGTATTGATCCATCAAAATTTAATTTAAAGAAACCATTAGGGGGAGGGAGTCCAAGGAGACCTAGAATACAAATGAGATAAACCAATATATACCCTTGACCCATTAATGGGTCATCAAAAAATAAATTTAATGAGAGAGAGACTTGAGAATTTTTTGATGTTCATTAAGAAGATCTTCATGAGTAGGTGTCAATATAATAATGGATCAAGTTGGGTAATTTCAAGTTAAACTTATGGATTATCTAATTTCAAGGGGATTGGATTTTGAACTTGGACTTGATTTAATACTTTAAAGGTATCTCTAACTATAAATCAAATTATTAGCAAAGGTTCCTGAAGCATCAAATAATGCTAAGGATGAGGATATTTAAGTTTTACTTTAGTACACATGATAGTGCACTGAAGTCATATTCAATTAGAGGGAAAATAGAAGCATAATGAAGATGAATTATTATGCATTAGATAGGAATTGGGAACAACCAATGTTTCATTAACATTTATAGAGCATTCAGATTAAATTAGATAAAAATAAACTAAACACTAAACATGAGAACACATGCAAGGAACAAAATGAGAAATACAATAGGTAGCCATAACCAAAATAGTCTCTATTGATCCATTTCAAGGTAGAACTCTCTTCTTTATAAAAAATAGGAGTTTGTTCATACTTTAACCTATTACAAGTCATCAAGATAGGACAAAATATACGTACATATGAAAAACTAAATACATAATGTATGAATATTTGAAGAATCCTATAAAGCTTTACTATCTGATTTCTTCTCCCAATACTTTCCTAGACTTAAAATGTTATCTTGTTCTGAGACAACATCACAAGATCAACTAAATTTGTGCACAAAGTGTAGATGTTGAATAAGTGGTTAGACCAATAAGATTCATAGTAATCACTCAAGGTGCCATTTCTGGTTTTTACCTCTTGTACACTACTTATCTACCCTTTTAGGTTTTTAACTAAATAACATACCAACCTACCACAGTTTTAGGTTTTCAATAGGTTGGCATAACTAGGTGGCCACCCTTTACAGGTTTTTAACCATCCTGATCCCACTTATCTTACTAGTCATCCCTAATAAAAAATAATTTACAAATTTTCAAAAGTGGCATCTTGCATAGTACTTATCTTGATGAAGGAGGCATGGTTGTAGATGATGTCTAAGTAGAAGAGTTTGTGGCCTTGATATTTGTAGTCTTGCATTGAGAGATGACCTGATGGAACTTAGACAGTGGCTTATAGGCTAGAGTGTTGAGGATCTAAATAACCTCACTATAAAATGGATATAAGTTAGTCTTGTATGCATACTGATTAAGCATAACTTCTTAGATTATATCTAGTAGAGTACATAATGGTATGTGATATTCGATGAGCTAGTTCAAGTTTGAGTCATTAGTGATGCTCATGGATGCATTAGTGTTGTTTACCCTCATTTAGATCTCTCCACTCAATTGATCTAGCTTGTCTATATGGCATTGGGCTTGGAGACTTATGAATGAACTACATAGAAGCTAACTTTGTTAGTTGAGAAGTTTATTATGCACATTATCCTGGGTATTGAACAAGTCCTAGAGAGATCTATCATTTTCATCCATTGAAGTGGTGTGACTACCCATGGTTATCTTGGTAGCTATGGCTATGGTGAAGTCTACATTAGAATTAGCTAATGAATTATCTAGTTGTTGCTTCAAGTCTAATAAAGTGCACATGACTAATTATGATTGGAGTGCTATAATGTTTAGTATGATCTGGTACTCTTATAATAAGGTGATTATTTTGGATACCTTAGTCTTCACATTCTATCTGAATGTACTAACTATGAGGATTTTTTGAGCTGTGCACCAGTCCTTAGTCAGCTCAGAGACTAGAATCTTATGCATACATTGATCGGACATGACTTGGTCTTATTAACAATTTTTGGCCCACATACCAATCTTGTGCCCAGATGGACAAGCTAAATAGAATTCTATAACTTTTAAGGTCAAACAAAATTTTCATGAACAATTTTGGAAGAGATTGTAAGACAAAAAGGATAACTACAAAGCCTTTTATTTTGCTAAATTCAAATCTTTTAGGACCTTTTTTTGGGCTAATTGTTGGAAATTCATTTGGACAAAATGTCCAAGACAATGTTTTCAAAGGCATGAATTCTTTTAGACAAAATGTCTAAAGAAAAAGATGAAGACAAATTTCTCTTGGGGAAATTATTTCAGAATAATTTCCTCAAAGACCTATTTATTTTAGAGAAATTATCTACATCAAAAAAGGCTAATTGTAAATTATTTCAAACATTTTGTCCCCAGTAAAATCCTAAGGATAATTTATTTTAGAAAAATTATCTATACAATTTTTTGTAGTGTCATTCTATAGGAAAGTCATCCAAAATAGAAATCATGAAGGGTAAGTTTCAAGAAAAGTGTCCCAAACACTTTTTTTGAAGGGTACTTTTTCTTCACCAAATAGACCAAACAAAAATCCCAAAGGGTATTTCTTTGAGAAGGTGGTCTAAAGGAAAAAAATTTGAAGGATCATTTTTTAGCAAGGTGGCCAAAATACTTTTCCCAAAGGGTCATTTCTTTAGGAAAGTGTTCTAGACAAAGTCTCAAAGGGTCATTTTTCAAGAAAAGTATCCTATCACAAGAATCCTAAAGGGTCACTCTCATAGCAAAAGATCCAAAGACAAAAGGTCCATGGGAAAGGGCTAAAGCGAATAGCCTGAGGAAATGGTTTGTTATGGGGAAAATGCATGGGAAGAAAGATATGATGTTTGCACAAGTGTCAAATTTAGGACATATAAAATAGACATTAGGATTCAAATATCCCATGATGGGCACACAAACATCAATTTTGGGCCCCTACAAGTAGCCATTTAGATTTTAAAATCCAAGGAAATTCATGCTAACATCAATTTTAGGCCCTAAAAAATAGTCATTTAATTTTAAAAAGGCTATTGGATCTTAAAATTAATGTCTGCATGCCCATAATTTAAAGGGCTCATGAATGTATTTAATGGTCATATGGACATCAAATTTAATCCATAATAAAAAAACCCTTTGCTCTTAAATTTGATGTTCACATGAATATCAATGACAATCACATGAATGTCATTTGATGAGAGTGTAGACGTCAAGTTTAAGATCATGAAGTAGCCATTGGCGTTAAATAGTGGGTCCCAAAAAATCAATGGTTGGTATTTGATCAAGCATCAAAGATCAAGGGTATGTAAGGAGGAAAAAAGGTTAAGGTGCTTAGAGGCCACCATGTGGTGTAAGCACTGGAGTAGATGGACTAACAAGTAGATCTAAGGACCAAACACATGGGTGCCAAGTATCAACAATGTGTTAGGCAAGGCAAAAGATTTAATGACATGCATTCAACCTATTAGAGGAGATCTGATGGTGTGAGTGAGGGTCAAGGTCAATGGATCCTAAGTTAGTTTACTAAGAACTAATGAACAAAAGAATGAGCTGGGACATTTTTGACTAAGGTTGATGGAGCATTTCGACTCGAGCAAAGTAAATGAATGGACCTAAGTTGGCAGAAAATACATGGAACCAAGCTCAAGCTTGACCTAAGTTGAACCAAGATAAATGATAAGGATCAAACATTGAAAACAAAGATTCATAGAGGTAAAATAGGTCTTTTAGACCTAATATAGGCTAAAAGGGTGGAAATTGGTTGTAAAAGGGACCAAGCAATGTGTAGAGTGCCATCTATATAGACTATAGTAAAACTAATAATCTTAGATTGGTTTTTATCTATAGTTGATTTAGGTCTAGGTTTCAAATCAAGGGGAAAATATGTGTAATCAATGAAGGAATGTCTCAATCCATGATCCTAACACATAGCTTCCCAAAGTAGACATAACCAAAGCTCGATCAATTTCATAGATATGAGTGTTTTGTCCTTATACATAAGTAATCAAGTAGAAGATGGCATAAAGATCAAAGATAGAGATCTAGTGGTTAGAGAAGTAGCCTACACATTTATTATATTTTTAGAGTGCCTAAGAATCCCTTTCATAAATAGGATCATGACTTGCCATCTTTGGCAAAACTCTTATCTTCTAGTATATTACTCAGAGGATATTAGAAAAAATAAAGACTATCTTATTCATGATAAATTACATCCTAATTGGACTAAAGCATGGTGGAGCATTCCCTTGAAAGCTGATAGCTCAATAATTATTCTCAAAACATGCTCCCTCTTCTCTCTTATCCCCTTATCCTATATTATCCCATTCTCTTCTCCTTTGTAAAGGTTCCTAGTTTTTAGACTTTTTCATCTTTTTGCGAGATAGATGCTCATTGAGAAGTTTGTATAAGTGTGCTCATTTGACTAGGCTATAGCCTATTAAAATATTTTAATAACTACCTCTTGATGTAGTGAGATGATTTCTTTGCCTATCTCTTATCTTTGATTAGTTCTTTACTATGCTTGTGCTGGGTGGATTTGTGAAGGAAATTCTTCCTAGTCCATTAGCCTTCTACTTGCCTCTTTAAAGTATTTTCAAGATCTTACATGTTTGGATTAGTGTTATAAATGAACCTCTTTTAGTGTGTTAACTTGATCTTGAAATCATGCAAGCCATAGTTATCTTATGGCTGATCTAGTGTGGTTTCAAGCATAGATGAGTGTTCATTTAAATTTAGTGCATCACTTGTTTAAATTTCTTAGGAGCCCTTTTCCCTTTCTAACCCTTTTCCTTATGAAGCATTAGTTTATCTTTAGTTTTAGGTGATCATCAAAGAGGAAGCCAACCTACTCTAGAGGTTCAACCTTAATAGGTTGCCCACAGCTCGGGGTTGCCCCAATATTGTGACTTAATGGGATAGGGCCTGAATAACCCTCTCCAAGGGTGAAAATTAATGTCATAAGAGTTTATGGAACACTCTATGGGACTAAGGTCCAAATAAGAGGAAGAATTTTTGATGTTTTTATTATACATATTAGCCTTTGGAGAAATTCTAAAAACATCAATGGTGACTTTAAGCATCTATCATATGCTTAAGCAACCTAACTAAGTACCTAATCATCATAATCTAGTATGTATAATTAGTCATATTTTGATCAATATGCTTATCCTCTACCTCATCCTCACACTTATCAAGAAAATAATGTTTATGTTTTCCCCCAAAGTGGTCCTCAAGTATCCTATTATCCCTATCATGGCATTTGTCCTCCTTCTACCCTTGCATATGACCAAGTTCAACCTCTTTTGAATTTAAATTAGTCCTCTACTTCCCCTTGTCAAGACTAGGCTTACCCTATTACATCCTTATCAGGAGTCAAGTAAGTATTATCAATTTATATTGAGTTGATAAGGGAGATCGGTAAGGGTTTGGAGTTATCTCCAATTATCCATATCCATGTTCTACAAAAAGAAAAGAATGTTATTCAATTAGTCAAGAATAGATGATCAATTTTTGAGGGAGAAAAATGGTCACCTTGTAAGAATATAGATATAAAAATGATAAGAAACATGGTCTAAAATGTAGATAATATGATAATATATTATGAATGGAATCAAGCTTATATGGATCAACCTTATGTTCCCTCCCCCCTCTAAGAGCCTCAAACTCAACCTTCAAGAGTCCGTAATCAACCCCCTAGTCAACCTTGTCAAAGTCCATCCTTATCAAACTCAGAGAGGAAATTTTGGACAAAGGAAGAAAAATCATGAAAATCAAGGAGGGGGTCAATCTTGGAAAAAAATTCCCTATTCATGCCATGGAAGGGATAAATATATTCTTGCAAGAGTTCCAGAATGTATGGGCATCCATTGAAGAAGCTGACTACCCACATATTGAGAAGCAAGAGATGAAAGGGTGGGTATTTTCCATTTAAGAAATGTTTGAGAAATGGGAGAAAGAGTATGTCAAGTGTGAGCCAATCAATTTTCCCTCTCTTACCCCTATGCCCATTCCCAGTCAAGAACAAGAAGTCATCCCATCATAGACCTTCTACAAAAAGTTTGACCTTGGTTATGTCATGCCCTCACTTGTAAGGCCACCTTCTTATATAATAATTCAAAAAGAAGAAAAAGTGTCTATTACATACTCATTTCCATCATGTAAATCAATTTATAAGGGAATAAAGAAGGAGGTGTCAGTTGAAGCAATCCAAGGACTAGTTCTGGTAGAGGAAAGGTTAGTTGTGAAAGAAATTAATCAAATAACCATAACTCAACTCAATGAGCTTGGTATACAAGAATTTTAAGACTCTCTCTCCTTCCCTCAAGAGCTACCTAAAATAGATTTCAAGGTCCCTAATAGGAAGGATACTCTCCTACACTATAAGCAAGGTGAACTTCTTCACCCTTCTACCATCTCACTCATGAAAGAAGAACCTATTTTACAAAGGATAGAAGAGGAGATTGAAGTCATAGATGAGCTTAAATAAGATAAAAAAAGTGTACATGATGAATAGATCATAATAGGTAGTCCACTTCATCCAAAAGGGGAAAATTTAGGTTTGGACCAACCTTCTTAGCATTGATTTGACACTAAAAAACTAGACCCTAAAGAGGAGAACCCTCAAGATGAAAATAGATCATATTTTGAATGGACTACTGAAGGTCCATTATACATAGATCAAGAAGAGGATCAAGATCAGGTGTTTGAGGTGGGTAAAATTCAAAATGAGGTGTCAAATAAAGATAACCCTGATAGTTTGAAACAAGAGGAAAGTAGATTAGAGCATAATGTTTCTCAAGACAAGTGTAATGTTTTGGACCCTAGATGGTCAACCAAACCTCATTTGTAGTTAAAGAGAAAGATGAGACCTTGAAGGAAGTTGATGAATAAGACATCCCAAGTGATGTAATTTAATGAGCATACTAGTAAAGAACATCAAAATCATGATGAATTAGACCTTGCTTGCAAATATTAACCTCCCCTATCTTTAGAGGAAGAAGAACAATCTAGATGTTATAGACTGAGTCTTGATGAGGTCGAGATTGACATCCCTACATATGACCAAGATGAGGCTGCCTTCTGTGATAAGCTTGAATATTTTTATTTAAGCTTAGATGACATACATGTGCCTTCAAGTAAGTAGGTCCAAGAAGTAGCTAGTCAAAATGTGCATTTTGAACATGATCTAATGAGTCATCTGAGGTTGAAATTACAACTCTAGTCATATTGGAAGACTTGTTTAAGGTCTTAGAAGTAGGCTATGTTCCTTTCCAAGGAAACTATGATCTGATTTTTCCTAAGGAGCATAATGATGGGGTATCAAAATATAAGAGTCAGGTAAAATCTGACTTTTCAACATTCATATTGACAAAAGAATGCCCTATTAGGTATTTGGCTCGTTTGGAGGATGACAAAGAGGAGCCATCACATGTTGTGCTTCATTTAGAGCACAAAATTGAGACATCAAATGAAAAGGTTGAAGATTATTCTATAGTCTAATATGAGGTAGAACTTGAAGAAATGGACTAGTATGTCTATATTGGAGACATGTTTATCCCATTTCATTTACTTGGGAGCATGCCAAAAGGATTAACAGTTCAAAATATCAGCTCACTTATCATGAGCTCTCAAAATCAAGGCATTTTTCATCTTGTTTTATCACAAGTGAATGACACTCAAAGTTTTATATTTGACCCAGGTGTAAGGTACTTATTAATTGTAAACTTGTATATATTAGAGTAGTTTTCATGCTTTTGTCTAAGTGTCTTTGTGCACATTTTGTTAAGTGGGTTAGTTATTTTTACTTCCTATAAGTGCCTATGTGCACTCAATTTTGTTATTTTTTTTTGTCCTTATTGATTCAAGAAGAAGTTTTGGAAAGGGTCAACCTTGTATCTAGTTTTAGACTAGCTCAGTTATAGAGGCTAATGAATCCATGCCCAACAAATTAGACTAGGCAAATGGTCTAGGTTCTCAAAGCATAATAGTCATAATTCCTTAGGAGTTGCCAAAGATGCTGGCCATTTTTGGCCCACATACCAAGCTCGTGCCTAGATGGACAAGTTGATTAGAAGTCTAGAGCTTTGAAAGTCAAACAATAGTTTTGTGAATAAGTTTGGAAGACCCTGCAGGCTAAAAAAGCTAAGTGCAAAGGCTTTTATTTTTCTAAGTTCAAATCTTTCGAGAACCTTTTTTTAAGTTCAAATATTTTGGGAACCTTTTTTTTGGATAAGTATTAAAAATCAATTTGGATAAAATGTCTAAGGTAAAGTCTAAGAAGACATGAATTTATTTAGATAAAATATCCGAAGAAAAAGATGAAGTCAGATTTCTCTCTAGGAAATTGTTCCAAAATAATTGCCCTGAAGACTTATTTATTTTGGAGAAATTGTCCACATCAAAAAAGGCTAAGTGTAAATTCTCTTGAACATTTTCTCCATAGTAAAAGCCTAAAGATCATTTTTTTCAGGAAAATTATCTAAATAATTTTTTTGAAGGGTCATTTTATAGGAAAGTGGTTTAAAACAAAAATATTGAAGGGTACTTTTCAAGTAAAGTGTCCCAAAAACTTTTTATGAAGGGTAATTTTTATTTGCCAAATAGACCAAATAAAAATCTTGAAGGGTATTTATTTGAGAAGGTGGTCTAAAGGAAAAAAACCCAAAGGATCATTTTTTAATAAGGTGGCCAAAACACTTTTTCTGAAGGGTCATTTCTTTGGGAATGTGTCTTAGACAAAGTCCTGACGAGTCATTTTTAAAGTAAAGATTCCTAAGGCAAAAAAATTGAAGGGTCACACTTGCAACAAAGGATCCAAAGAAAAAATATCCTTGAGAAAAGTTTGAAGCAAATAGCTCAAGAAAATTGTTTATTATGAGGAAAATGCATGGGAAGCAAGATACGACATTCATGTTAGTGTAAAATTTAGGATATAAAAAATAGCCATTGGGATTCAAATATACCATGATGGATGTGTGGACATCAAGTTTGGGCCCCTGAATGTAGATATTTAGATTTGAAAATGTAAGGACATTCATGATAACATCAATTTCAATCCCTAAAAAATAGATGCTTAATTTAAAAAAGACCACTACAGCTTAAAATTGATGTCTACATGCCCATAATTTTATGGGCTCACAAATTGTATTCCATGGTCATGCAGACATAAAATTTAAGTCATAATAAAAATAAATCCTTTGAGCTTAAATTTTATGGTCATGTAAATGTCAATGATAGTCATGTAAACGCCATTTGATAGAGTGTAGATGTCAAATTTAAGATTGTAAAGTGGCCATTGGAGTTCAATAGTGGTTCTTAGTAGATCAATGGTTAGCATTTAATCAAGCATCTAAGATCAATTATATGTGATCAAGTTAAAAGGTCAAGGGACTTAGAGACCACCATGTGGCATAAGCATGGGAAAAGATAGATTGACAAGTAGATCCAAAGACCAAGCATGTAGGTGCCAAGTGTTAATAACACATTAGCCTAGGTAAAATATCTAATGACATGTATTCAACCTATTAGAAGAGATCCACCAGTATGAGCGAGTTTCAAGGTCAATGGAGCTTGAGTTAGTTTGCTGACAACTAATGAACAAAGGATCAAGCTAGAAATTTTTTGACTAAGGTCAATGGAGAAGTTTAACTTGGGAAAATAAATGAATGGACCTAAGCTATAAGAAAATACATGGAACTGAGATCAAGCTCAACCTGAGTTGAACTAGGTTAAATAACAAGGAATAAGCATTTCCAACAGAGCTCCATAGAGGTAAAATAGGTCTTTTATACCTAGTATAGGCCAAAAAGTTGGAAACTAGTTGTAAAAAGGACCAAGCATCATACAGAGTGCCATCTATATAGACTATAGGAAAACCAATAATCTTAGATTAGTTTTCATTTATATTTGATTCAGGTCTAGGTTTCAAAGCAAGGCGTAACTATGTGTAATCAATGAAGAAACACCCCAAGCCATGCTATCAATAGATAGCCACCTAAAGTAGACATAACCAAAGCTTAATTAGGTTCATAGATATGAGGATTTTATCCCTATATATAAATAGTCAAGTAGAATATGGTGTAAAGATCAAAGATAGATATCTAGTGGTTGGAGAAGCAAACTAAGCATTTAATAAATTTTTATAGTACCCAAGGGTCCCTTTCATAAACAAGATCGTGACTCACCATCTCTGGAAAAAATCTCATCTTCTAATATATTACTTAAAGGATATTAAGAAAAATAAAGGCTATCTGGTTCATGATAGATTACATCCTTATTGGACCAAAGCATGGTGTAGCATTCCCTTAAAAGTTGGTAGCTCATTAATTATTCTCAAAACATGCTCCCTCTTCTCTCTTCTCCCCTTATATATTATCCCATTATCTTCTCCTTTGTAAAGGTTCCTAGTTTTTAGAATTTATCATCTTTTTGAGAGATGGATTCTCATTGAGATATTCTCAAAAGCATGCTCATTTGATTAGGCTATACCTTGTCAAAATATTGTAAGAACTACCTCTTGGTGTAATGAGTTGATTTTTTTGCTTATCTCTTGTCTTTGATTAGTGCTTTAGTATGCTTGTGCTTGGTGGATTCATGAAGGAGATTATTCTTAGTCCATTATCCTTTTGCTTTCCTCTTTAAAGTATTTTCAATCTCTTATAGGTCTAGATTAGTGTTCTACTTGAACCTCTTCTAGTGTGTTAACTTGATCTTGAGATCATGCAAGCCATAGTTGTCTTATGACTGATCTAGTGTGGGTTCAAGCATAGATGAGTATTCATTTAAATTTGGTGCATCACATATTTAATAGGATCCCTTTTCCATTTCTAAACCTTTTCCTTGTGAAGAATTAGTTTAGCTTTAGTTTTAGTTGAGCATTAAAGAGGAAGTTAGCCTACTCCAAAGGTTCAACCTCAACATAGGTCACCCAGAGCCTGAGGTTGTCCCAATATTATGACTTAATGGGAGTGAGCCTAAAGAAACCTCTCCAAGGGTGAAAATTAATGTCATAATAGATCCTTAATTACTTGAGTGACCAACTCTAGGTAGGTGTCCTTGATCATCTTCATAGCTTCATGAAGGTGAGCCTTTAAATATACATTTTATACCTTAGATTAATCCATATCTAGCTCTAATAAGGTGACCTTTTGTGCAATTTACTCCTAAAATGTTGTTTCACATTCTAATTGTTTCTTCAATGAAATCCTGGGGACATATAAGGAAGCCTCTTGATTGAGAGAGAGTGTGGCCAACATGCTCAGAGGTGCTAAAATGTGGGAGTGAAAAAGTGGTGTAGAAAGCACTAACTATTAAGACATCCCAAATCTAAATGACTCCCAATGGTAACTCTAGAAGGTGAGGACCTGTTGGAGCTATAGCTGGTGGTTCTTGTTGGGTTAGCTACTCTACTTCTACTTGAGGTTGATTTGGTGTCTATTACTATTACATTATGGCCTCTACTACCAGCTTGAGTTATCATGCAATGTATTCAACCTTATTTATTTTTGCTTCTTCCTCTTCCTTTTTCTTCTTCATCTCTTCCTCCATAGTTTAGAGGTTGGCTTGGTCCTCCTTGGCCTTTAACGTCTTCACACATTTTGCATCTTATTTCTTCTTCTGTTTGTCTAGGGCCATAACTTTTACATTTTCTTGTGTAGCTTGGGCCTATGCTTGTGCTTATGCTTGAGTTTTTTATTGTACCTGTGCTTGTGCCTCTTATTTATGTAGGGATTCATCTTCTTTCTCCTTTTTTCTTCACAAATTCCTCTACTTTTTTCTATGTATGCTTTGTATCTTCCATGGCCTATTACATTTGGTTCACTACATCCTATTTTTGTTTCTTTTCTAATTTTACCTTTACTTTGGTAGTGATCTTAACTTCCTTTTACATCCTTGCTTTCGCCTCTTATGCTTTTTGGGCTATGTACAATACATCTTAAGCCTTCTTGGGCACATCCATAGCCTTTTATGTGGCCTCAAATTCTTTAGCTTGTTGAGTTGCTTATTGTTGCTATGCTTGTTCCTTCTATCACTTCTCTTCCTTCCTCACTCACCATTCTGTTGCATGATATATTCATTCTCTTAATACCTATACTCCTTTGGTAGTGGGTTACTTATATGTGAGATCTTTAATGTCTTAGGCCTATGGTGATTGTATCAAATCACTTGGTTAGACTTTTAAATGGGAAACCTATGGCTTCTTGCATCTGATGGTGACTCGCCTGCATTTGGGTGGTAGAAAAGTAGAAGAACATGTAGGTTATGCTTCCTGCATAAAGGATGGTTATCCAAAGGTGCACTCTTCAAGTGTAGGGGAGACCTTGGCCTCTTACCTTATTCAGGGTCTATGTGTAAGTTATTTTGGTAGGATTTATGGAAAGCATGCAAAAATATCCTCAACTATGAATGTGGGAATAGGTTATGGCTAAAAAAATTCAATCCTCTGCTAAAGATACTCTACTTCTTCCTAGATGGTATTAAAAAAATGGATGGTGGTCAAGATGGAAGGTCTACCCATATTTCTAAGGGAATCTACTTCCTCACTTGAACAATGCATACAACCTTTTATAAGAAGAATTCCTTCTCCTCCTCCCTATCATATAAATCCCTAGCCATGTCTACAATCATGACCTTGTAGACTTCCTACTCATTTGTGCCCATCTGTAGAAGGTTACATGAGCTCAAAATTTGAGGCACCTTTGGATCATCCATCCAAGTTACTATGTTATATGTCTTATGCTTTAAAGGAAGGGATGCTAAATGATGTTTTATAGAAATCTTACACTTTCCATTCTATTATTTTGAGTTGGTGGCTTCCTCTGGTTGTTACACTGTAGAGATGACTATACCAAGTGGTATGATCTATAGTGGAGTCACAAACCTAGCTAAGAAATATTTTTATCTAGTAAATTTGTCTTGTGCCATGTCCATTATGAAAAATAATGGGAGTGATGTGAAGGGAGATCATGGAAACTCATGAATGTTAATGAACACACCCTTTGGTAGTAAGGTGATAGTTACATGCTAGCCCAAATATTGTATGACATCTGGTGGCACTTAGGGATGTGTTGTAATCAACTCCAGATACTCTTCCCACCATGATTTAAATTAAACTCATACTCTAGGGCTCCACACTCTTTTATCTAGATGAGATTATGAAATTGATGCATCGGCCAATAATCTATATCAAGGTGCACTAATCCCTTTAGGGAATTCCATTACATGAAGTAGAGTAGGAAGATGAGGAACTGGTATTGAAATGTCTACATTGGAGAGGTACGACACTTATTGATATTATTGAATATATCCTAGATGAAGTACTCCAGACAAATGAATTACTCATTTTTTTGGATCATTTGATGGGCAATGTCCATGACCCCTTTCAGTATTTATTTCATAGACTTGGTCATCTATTAGAATCTTCTTGTAATACAATCTACAAGGACATGTACTAGATCATCTAGGATTTTATTAATTGAAATCACTCTATTTATTCAAACATACAAATATAAAACTTCTTTTTGGATGGGGGGCATTCTCATCTTGTAAGGAGATAAGGAGTCTCCTCATGCATGCATGCCCAAAGCTCAGGCCATGGCTTTTATGTTAATTACAATGGTGAAATTTGGTCCAAGTTAGATGTTGTCATCATTATATTGGTTGAACAAAACTTGTATGATTTCTCCTAGGTCACGACAAGTAGGCATTCATAGTAAGTGATCAACATATGTGTTATAGAATCGGTAGGGGGATATGAGAGTGAGTGGTTGTGAAACATTAATAGGGTCTATATGAAATAATTTTTTATTTACTTTTTGAAGGAAGTTGAAGGGCTTTAGATCATTAAAATTAGTTTGCTTGAGATACATGTTGATTCCCATTACTTTATTTTGTGCCTTTGTCAAAATCTTGATGATTTGTTAAGTATCTATGTCTATGAAGTGATGGAATTATAATGATATTTGCTCTCTAATCAATAAAATAAGCTTCAATTTTTGCAATTACATATCATGAAAAATATGCACCAGGATGAAATGCTAACTTGGTTCTTCAAATTTGGATTTTATAGATTTCATGCATATTGGATCCCATGCAAATATTGTTCTTAGTTGTCCACTCATCATGAATGCAATGGTGGATATGGAAAATCTTTATCTGATATGGTAATTAAGATAGTTAGTCATTGGCACATGTGTGGAGTCACACCATGGTGATCTTTGGTGTATGTATAGGGGTATGAGTGGATGATGTTGATGGGCCACCAATTTGTTAAATATCAATTCAATCAACTGTTAGATTTGGCATTTACTTTTGGTGGATGACCATTATACAATGGAAATCTTTTTGATGTGATGTTTATGTACCTTTCCTGGATTTAATTTCTTTCTTTCACTACTCTTTAAAATCCATGATGGTGCACATGGATCCTCTTGTGCACGGATGGTGCATGATATGTTTGGTATATTTGTTCTTGAATAGTAGTGAAGACATCTCTACAAACACACATAGACATAAAATAAACACAAAAAAAAACATTTAAAATGGGTAAATCCTAATCTACTTGGTGTTATTCATCACCCACTCACTTAGCATGATGAGATAAATTTGACTATTAATGGTAAGGATTAAACCTACAACCATTTACCCATCTTAATAAAATTGTTCCCTAAATATCTCGTTAAACCATGGTTCCTTTTTGTGTTGGTTCATGTTTAATATATGGCCTTTTCCATCAAATCTATAACTTGCTTGAGAATGCTCTAAAATGACCATCATATAATAAGACTAGTTGATCCTTATGAAATTATTTATGGTAAAAATTACTATCATGCCATGATCTTTGGCTATGCTTGTGAACTTCCTACATCCATGAGGCTCTATGTCTATATGTTTCTCTCAATTTTTTTCTTTTCTTACTTTTTAATTTCTTAAAAAGAAAGAAACTAGGAATGAAGGGTGTGGAAGAATACCTATTGAAGTCCACACATTGAATCTAGGTGATTATGGAGAACTCTTATTTGGCTAAGAAAGAATACCTACAAATAATAAAACACTACCACAAATTTTTTTTGTTAGACAAATAGTTGGGTGGATTTCCTAGCGTGAGTTAGATCCTAGAAGTGAAAGAAATTTGGGAGGTTGTCAATCCACATTCTTCAAAACACTTAATTTGGAATGAAAAAAGAAGTATATTTTGAATAAAAATAGAAAATAAATGATACTAAAATAGAAAATAACTAAATTCAATACAATAAAGTTAAATTCTATGCAAAAGATAACTAAATGAATGTAATAGTTTAATTAATACTAATTCTGAAAATTGGTAAAGGTTATGGTTTTCGTTTGGTAAAGTGGTGAGGGTCAAAAATATTGTTTTGTTGGTTTGGGTAGATTGTCAAGGATACAAGTATACAAAGGGATGAATATATAAATTAGGTAAATAAGTAAATATGTCAAAGGAAAAATAAAGGTAAAGATGGTAAAGAAGGAAAAGAGGTAAATGAGGAAAAGAGGTGAAGGGGATAAATGGGATAAATGAAATAGAAATAGCCAAAGAGATTAAATGGGATGATTGGGATAAAGAGTAAGAGTTTAAGGGCTCAAAATTATGGAGGTTAAAAAAATATAAGGCCAAAAGGAAATAAATAAATAACTAAAACTACAGAATAAAGTAAATTATCTCAATGTTGTTGAAGTGGCTTGAAGATGTTGATGATGGTTAAATGTTGATGAAGCTTGATTAAATTTTGGTAGAGCTTTATTGATTTGATATTTTATCCTCTAAGATGATGATGACCTCTAAGATGATGACCTCCTCTAAAAATAACTATAACAATATGTTAATAACAAAGGAATAACTTGCCACTTAACCTTGGGTGAAGGAGAGGGGGGTATGTATAACATTTTTGTGTGAAGAAACATGCCAAAATAGAGAAATAGTGAAGCAATTCGAATTTATCCAAGTGGCCTCATGATTTGGTCAAGGTGAGGTGGGTGAGGATTCCCATGTGGGTTGGTGAGTCTCCAAGTTTGAATGGAAATCATGCACATGGATTTGAATGAGGCTCAAAGATTTCTCCCCATCCTTTATTGCTTTCACACAAGTACTTAAAGGGGTGGCAAACCAAATGTGGTGCCATTTCACATGTGAGGGATGAAAAGTCCAAGGTGAGGTTGGTGGGGATTCCCATGGGGTGGAAAGTCTCCCATTTGAGTTGGTGAGCCTCCATTTGGGATAAAAGGTCAAAAATGGGTGCCCTTTGTCTTTCCCAATGTCTTAAAGAGGTAGGTATCTCTTTTTGAAGTCTAATTTCATGTGGCAAGACAAAATATGTGTTGAATAATGACCCATTAAGGGGAAATTCACCATATTTCAAGGGGGGCCCTTGTGATGCTTAAATGAGGTCATCAAACACTTTAGGAAGGGTCCTAGGTGGGGTATCAACCAACAATCTTGATTACTATGTGAAAGCAACTAAATGCGGAATTGAACTACAATGATAAGTAACTAGAATCAAAAAATAGAAAATGATAAGAGATACAAGAAACCACCCTAAAAACTTGTATTAAACTCTTTACAGAAGGAATACAATTAAAGAAACTTCTTTTCTTCCACACCTCTCTCAGATGTACAGATCTCTTTCCAGATCTCTTTCCCTCAAGAGTTCTCTCTCTCAATTACAATCAACTCCAACAACCTGGATTGATTCACATATACATGTATGTTCAATACTGTTACAATAAGCTATGAAGATCTAATCCTATATATAATATTAGGAAACATGAGCTATGCATTCACAACCATTAGATGCACCTCCTAATCAAGGGCTCAAAATAGTCTTACTAAAGATAGAGATGCGGACTTACGACTAACACTTAATCCTATCATGCAAACATTCTATTCTATCCACGAAAATAACATTCTGGACGCACAAGTGACCGACATCGGTCCCTACCTGTCTGCCTGTGACCGATGTCAGCCAATCCATGACCGATGCTGGCATCTCGTAGTCAACTCTTGACTGAATTCGATCGCTCGTGACCGATGCCGGTGACTGTGT
The DNA here is from genome assembly GCA_037957365.1 of Torreya grandis. NCBI lineage: Eukaryota > Viridiplantae > Streptophyta > Pinopsida > Cupressales > Taxaceae > Torreya > Torreya grandis. The sequence goes on from JARHVA010002856.1 coordinate 1,467,216, forward strand.
AATTCCTGCAACCTGCAACTTGCTCATTTGGTGAAGCTTTTAGCTCCACACCTCAACACAAGGTGAGGTTGGTGGGGATTCCCATGGGGTGGAAAGTTTTCTTCAAATGGGATAAATGGGATAAATGAAATAGAAATAGCCAAAGAGATTAAATGGGATGATTGGGATAAAGAGTAAGAGTTTAAGGGCTCAAAATTATGGAGGTTAAAAAAAAGATAAGGCCAAAAGGAAATAAATAAATAACTAAAACTACAGAATAAAGTAAATTATCTCAATGTTGTTGAAGTGGCTTGAAGATGTTGATGATGGTTAAATTTTGATGAAGCTTGATTAAATTTTGGTAGAGCTTCATTGATTTGATATTTTATCCTCTAAGATGATGATGACCTCCTCTAAAAAAAACTATAGCAATATGTTAATAACAAAGGAATAACTTTCCACTTAACCTTGGGTGAAGGAGAGGGGGGTATGTATAACATTTTTGTGTGAAGAAACATGCCAAAATAGAGGAATAGTGAAGCAATTCGAATTTATCCAAGTGGCCTCATGATTTGGTCAAGGTGAGGTGGGTGAGGATTCCCATGTGGGTTGGTGAGTCTCCAAGTTTGAATGGAAATCATGCACATGGATTTGAATGAGGCTCAAAGATTTCTCCCCATCCTTTATTGCTATCACACAAGTACTTAAAGGGGTGGCAAACCAAATGTGGTGCCATTTCACATGTGAGGGATGAAAAGTCCAAGGTGAGGTTGGTGGGGATTCCCATGGGCTGGAAAGTCTCCCATTTGAGTTGGTGAGCCTCCATTTGGGATAAAAGGTCAAAAATGGGTGCCCTTTGTCTTTCCCAATGTCTTAAAGAGGTAGGTATCTCTTTTTGAAGTCTAATTTCATGTGGCAAGACAAAATATGTGTTGAATAATGACCCCTTAAGGGGAAATTCACCATATTTCAAGGGGGGCCCTTGTGATGCTTAAATGAGGTCATCAACCACTTTAGGAAGGGTCATAGGTGGGGTATGATGTCCCACATCAAGCCACATCACTTCTAAGCCATGCCACTTTCCATATCACCTCCAAATCACATGCCATATCACTTTCCATGTCATCATGAATAGTGATAGTGGGTTTTAGAGTGAATAGTGATGGTGAATAGTACTTTTATATTGTGAATTTGAATGATATTTGTGATTAAGAGAATAGTGATTTAAATGGGTTAAAGGGGTTTTAGAAAGGTTTAAGAAATTTTAGGGTATCTTGAGGCATTTAGTCATCCAAAACTATAAATGTGTAGTTTTTTGGTGTTTACATTTTACCCCTTTTATTATGCAGCTTTGAATTAACAAGATGTAAAACAAAAAAATCTCTTGGTTGAAGGTCAAGATGCACCAAGTATGGGAGGACGTGTTCCCACTCAAACTAAGAGTCGATGAGGAAAGGTTGAATCAGGTGTGGGTTTAATAAATAGTTGATGAGGAGGCACTAGGTGGTGCCACAAGGTAGTTGGGTATGTGAAATGCCAATGGGTTCAAAAAATATGACTAAACACAATAGTTAAGATTACGTATAGATTAAAGGTGCCAATGTTGATAATAAAAAGGTTAGGTTCTAAGATAAATGACAAGGTAACCAGTCCCTAACATTGGTCACGTGTCAGTTTTACTTTAGGATGAGATCTTTGATATTGAATTCTCATTATTTGAGGTTCTTGTTATAAGCATGTGTGATACACTCTTGATAGATATGAAGGTGGGTAAGAGCTGTTAAACGATGCTCATTAAGTAGCTCAAGTTGAGATAAATGATGTTGATGAAAATATTCCTTAGAAATGAGTTCCTTTAAAGATATGTGAAAAGAGGGGATTTGGACTTCAAGAGGCAAGACTACCTCTACTCTGAAGACTAGAGAGAAAGGGGTAAAACTAGTAGAGGTTTGAATGTTAGTGTGATAAGCAGATAAGGTGAATGGGATGTGCAAGTGCCAATCCTAACCTGAAGCACTAATAAATTTGGGTAATATTTTGGTGAGGGTTTTATTAAAGGCTTTTGCTCATCCATTTTCTTGTGGTCGATAAGGCAAGGAAAAGCTTAAATCAATGCCAAATGCATCACATAAACCTTGGAATTGATTATTCTTGAAGGATTTTCCATTATTAGTGATGATCTTATAAGGAACACCAAAGCGACAGATGATATGGTGGTTGATAAAGTTGATAATAGTTTTTGCTTTGGTAGAGATTAGAGGAATAACTTCCACCCACTTGGTGAAGTATTCAATGGCTGTGATGATGGATTTGTGTCACTACAAATAATGGGGGTTAATTTTCCCAATGAGATCGAGCCCCCATTAATAGAAAGGTAAAAAGTCCTTATATACTTAGAGGCTATTGGATTTTGCATGATGTAAGTTAGCATGTTTTTGACATTTAACACACTTTTTTACATAATCACAATAGTCTTGGTTGAGGGTGGGCCAATAGTAACTACAATGAAGGATACATTTAGTGACTGCTAAGTCGCTAAAGTGTCACCCACAAATCCCATCATATGTTTCCTTGATGGCATGGGAAGCTTCATGGCTACATAGGCAACAAAGAAGGAGACCATCAAAACCATGTTTGTAAAGGATTTCTCCTAGTATGGTGTAATGCGAGGTACCTTGAATAAAATCTCTTTGAGCATTCCTAGAGTGGTTGGGAGGAACAATGCCTAGGTTAAGGTAATTGAAAGTTTGGTCATACCAAATTATAGATGGGGATTTTTATACATTACAAATAGTAGGGAGGTTCGATTGGCCATAAGAGGGTGTGGTAAAATGATGAATAGTGACAAATATTCTAGAATGAGAAGGTTGAGTAGGTATCTGAGAAGTAAGGTAGGCCATTGTATCCATAAATTTATTGGTAGATCAGGGAATGAATTGGACTAGGTAATATTCATGATTTTAAGATTTTGTCAACTAAAAGTTTATATTTTAGCAAGACATCATTCTTACATTGATAGGATCCATTGACCTAGTTGACCACAAGCTGGGAATCACCAAAGACATGGATTTTCTTAATTCCCAAGCTTTGAGTAGTTTGGAGACCTATCACTAGGGCTTCATACTCGACCATATTATTGGTGCATTCAAAGTCAAGTTTGAAGGAGAGAGGAAGGGGTTCAATATAGAGAGGAATGAGAATAACTCTAGCACCCCCTCCTTGTTGGAATTTTGAGCCATCAAAGAATATGGTCATTTGGTAGGTTATGTCATCTTCTTGAAAAAGAGTCATAATAGACTCATCTAGAAAGGCAAGAGGGGGTGGTTGGTTATTTACTAGAGGAGATTAAGCCAATTGATCAGTAATTACCTAACCTTTAATTGACTTCTATTAGAGGAATTCAAGGTCAAATTTAGCTAAAAGCATGAGTCATTTAGCCATACACTGATATTGGTATGGTTTAGAGTGAATGTATTTGAGTGGGTCAGTATTAGTGATGACATAAGTTTTATGGTTAAGAAGGTAGTGGCAGAGTTTGGTGGTGACAAAAGTTAATGCTAAGTAGAGTTTTTTGGTGTGTGTATACTAAGTCTCATATTATATAAGCATATGATTGATGTAGTATACAACTTTATCTTTATGTTGTTCATCTTGATGAGCCAACATTGCCCCTAGGGAATGGTTGGTGATAGAGATATATAGGTAAAAGGGGTGGTCATCCTTCAGAGGGGTAAGGATAGGTGGTGACAAAAGGTATTGTTTGAGTGAATCAAAGGACTTTTGACAATCACTACTCCATTTGAAAGAGATGTCCTTCTCTAAAAGGTGATGAAAAGGTTGGCACTAGTATAGAAGTTGGGAAATGAAATGGTGAATGGATTTAAGTTTTCCTTGAAGGCTATAGAGTTGTTTAAGGTTGGTTAGGGGAGGCCAAAACTTACAATATTGATAAAAAAAGTTATGAGGGATGATATTAGGGTCTTTATGTGGAGAAAGTGATTGGGTTAGCAAGGATGGGATACCTTCCTCTATGGTGGCAATGGGTTTCGGTGAATTAGTGGATTCTTGAGGTGGTTCATACCCAAGAGTATATGACTCATGAGGTTTTAGAGTTTTGAAATGGGGTAACTAATGAGGCCCTTATTCATAGAGACCAAGGCCAAATCCTTTCCAAACACATCTATGAAGAGACAACTTAGTGGACTCTAGTTTTCTAAGATAGGAAAAGTTAGAGGTAAATGGTTGGATGGATAATGTATTGGTAGGGAATAGAGGTGACTAATCAAGTCCCCCATAAAAGAAATTTATTTGATGGTTAAGGAGACCAATGGGGATGATGGTTCCAATGTTCAGGTCGTAAGAAGGTTCATGTTTGAGATTCCCATATTCTTGGGGGGTAAAGAAGGCATATAAGGCTAAGATTCTATATTCCCCAAAAGAAATACATTGGAATGTGGTTGTCATATGGTCTTCTAAGGAATCTAAGAAGGTGGCATAGATGAGATATTGGAAGCTTCATCAGTAGGTGTGGAAATGTTATGGGTTTTGGTTGGTGAGGTTGTGTTGTTGGTAGGTGGTTATGTAGTGGATAAGGGAGGAATAAGGACATAATTAGGCTAATATGTCATATTACAAGATATAAAAGGACTAGGGTTAGCTTGGATAGTTACAACTTTCCCTTTATGTTCAAACTTGACACATCGATGTAGGGTGGAAGGGACACAAATCATGGCAGGAATCTAAGGGTGTCGAAGTAAAATATTGTATTAAAACTCTCATTATACAAAAAAAAAAGATTTCAAGAATAGTATGAGGTCCTACACAAATGTGGAGGACAACTGTGCACAAGGTGGTAGCCATAGTATCATTTAAAGAACAAAGAGCCATTCAGCTTTTAGACACGATGTTTTAGGTAACTATAGCTGGTCATAAGTATGAGAGGAGATAATATTGATGCTATCTCCCCCATAGATGATCACCTTTTTGATGTGGGTTTGATTGATGTATGCCATAATGAAGAGAGAGGGATCACAAACCTCTAAATGAATAGAAGGTATTTCGATATTTCTAAAGGTGACAAGGTTAGAAGTTTGAAGGTTACCAACAAAAGTGGCTAGAGGTTGAGGATCATTGGGTTGGACATTGATGGATTATACAACCTCTATGAGTACTTGAAGATGATTGGGGGGTAGAGATTACCTCATACAAGCTCACCTTTGTTGGAGTTTGGTGAAGTTTCCTAAGGATAGCTTTTTGGATGGATATTGCATATGGGTTATGGTATGGAGGGTTAGATGGAGAGGCACCTAAGATAGACACGTTGGGTTTATTTAGAGATGGGTTGGGTATTATTAGCTTGGGATTTTGGGGAGGGGTAAGTCTAAGGAATGAATGCCTTAGTCTTCCCTTAATCCTTTTTTTGGGCTCGAGATCAGGTAACCATGTGAATAGTGTGGATAAGGGGGTTCTTTAGGTTGGATGGTTTCTTTGGTTCCTCCTCTTCACTTTTGGGTGAGACAGGTCAGATGGGTTGAGTAGGTGGTTATATTAGCAATGGGGATGAAGGAGGCTTGTTTGATAAGAGTTCATCATCTTCATATAAGTTGTGAACTAGCATTTAGAGAGCTTTACAATTCTCAGTGTCATGTCCTAGTTCCTTATGATATGCACATATCAAATTATCAATAAACCAAGAGGGTTCGGTATGTGAAGGGTCAAAGGGTTTGATGAGTATTAAGCTCAAGGAAGAAGTTTTTAATAACTACTGGAGGGTGGTCAAGTAAGATTTGGATAAAGGTGGTAAAGGTTTAGTGGTTTTTATTTTGGGTTTTGAAGTAGAAAGTTTTGGGGACATGGGTTTGATAATATGTGTCTTGGCTAAAGTGGTATACTTGGTTGACAATTTTGGTTTGGGTAAGGTGGTCAATGAGCTAGAGGCAAATGATGATAAGGTAGGTAACTTAGGGATTATTAGTGTAGTGGGGACAGGTGCTTTAGAGAGCAAGTATGAAGGTGTGACCAATAAAAGTGGTAGGGTTTTAGTAAAAATTGTGGATTTTGTGTTTAAGGTAGATGGATGGGGACTTAGAATGGAGGGAAAGGTTAAGGGAGGTAAAATCTAGGGTTTTGGGCCCTTTGGTGATTTTACCTCTTTGGTTGTTTTAGTGATTGGTTTTGGAGGGGATTTGGTCACTTTAGTTATCTTGGTGGTTTAGGTGTTTGAGGGTGAATAAATTTGAAAGGGGTTTTGTTTGGTTGGGTGGAGGTTTTAGTTATTTTAGAGGGGCTAGGTGGGTCTGTCAAAGAAGGGGTTAGTAGTTCCAATTTGGTTCCCTTACCTTTATCTTGACCTTTGATAGAAGGTTTTACAATTAGAGGTTGGGTAGATAGAGTCATCTTCTCTTGTGAGATAGCTTCCAAAGAGGGGGTGGATGGTTCTGAGATAGGGGAGGTAGGTATGGCATCCTCCAATAGAGGTGTGGATATGATTGATTCCTTTGTTTGGGTATCCAAAGGAATAGAAGGCAATCTTTTTTCTTTCAATAGGGGAATGGGGACATAAGTGGTTGAGGTAACATTTTCTTTGTCAATGGGTTCACTAGTAACCACTTTAATAGTGTATACCTCATGAGATGATTCAAGTTTATTTTCATGATGAGGGGTAGAAGGAACATGATTAGGGAAAGGTTTGAAAAATATGTTGAGGGCTTGGTTTGGTGGTGCATTAGGATTATCCAATGTGAGCTCCCTCTTATAATTGAGGTATTGGAAAAGGTATTTAAAGGTATTGCACCTGTTGATGTCATGTCCTATGACTCAATAAAAAGTGCAGTGGTCATTCTCATTATACGAATTGGGCACATGGTGAGAAGTATCAAACTATTGAGGTGGTTTCATTGGTAGAAGTTGGATGATTTTGAATTTTAGTAACTTTTCCAAAATATGAGGATAAGGATCCCCAAGTGGAGTTAAGGGATTATGGTTCTTCCAAGTTTAGTTCATTTTTGTTTTGGTTTGGATAGTTGAAGGGGTCATAGGTTTTGTTCCTTAGGTTATATTGATTGGTAGATGGCAAAGGTGAATCTTTGAGGATAATAAGATTGGTGGTGGCTTTGCTCTTAGAATTGGTATTGGTTGTGTTGTTTAGTTTGAAAAGAGAGGGTTCATTGGTTTTGTAAGTTGGGTTTTTATTCTTCAACTTTAATCTTCCCTCATCAATGGATCTATTCTCTAGTTTTCAAGCCATGGTAAAATCTTCATCGAATGTTTAGAAACTTTATACACGTAATGTGGATGAGATGTGATTTGCACATGCTCGAGAAAAGAGCTCTATAAGCTTAGGTTGAGGTAATGAAAAGGAAAGTTGGTTGATTAGGCTCCTCCAATGAGCCATGAATCAGCAATAGATTTATTGGTAAATTTCTAGCTTTTTTCCCCCATTGTAAACAAAAGGAAAGGTAGAAATATGTAGTACCAAGATTTGGAAAATCTAGAACTACTCAAATTGCCACGGTGATTTGATGGGTTCTTTCCTCACCATCTAAATAATCTGACATTATGCACATTCCACAACAATGTCATTAACAGGCTATGGAAGGCTATTATTCAATGATTTGGGGAAGCAAAGTAGCAAAGTGGGTAAATGAAAAGTGGTAAAGATTTCAAACCATTGACCTTTGAGTCAGTGGGGCTCTAAAATAAGTAAGCATTGAGTTTTTGAGGGAATTCAAAGAAATAAACTGAGGGGTTTTAGAATATAGAGTGAGGTGAATAATAATAAAATTACTTAATTGAGGGAGCATGTTGTGGATTATGGTTAAAATGTAGGGTGTTTGTAAGGTGTAATAAGATGCAGTCTGAAAGGGAGAATCAAGGGAAATTATTGGTTAAAAGGTTAGGGCATGTGAGAGGGTGTAGCGATCATCCCCAAGTGGTTATCCCAAATCTTCCATTTGAAGGTGGTTTTATATTATAACATCTTTGAAGGTTAGATTAAAAGGGGTTTAAAATAGGCAAGACCAAAAGAGGTGGGGAAGGAATTTTCATCTCAATGGCTGAACGATACTCAGGTTTGCTGGTTGGTCATATGAGCTTGTGGTCCTAGCCAATTGTGTTATAGATTCATAATATTGGTATATATCTTGTAGTAAACCAAAATTGAGTAGAAGACCTTCGAGGCCATAACATGCTCAAAATGGGCAAAGGGTTGAAAAGGAAAAGGTGATAGGGAGTAGTTGGAGAGGGATAAAAAAAGAGAGTCTGAGTGCAACATATAGAGGCATTAAAGGAAGAAAGGGATGCTCCTAAAGTAAGGAATTTGACCAAATTTCATGCATTAAGGTAAGGGTGTGGAGGATACAAAGAAGCAAACAAGGAGATGTATGTAGAAGTAGTATAACTAGTGACCGCACTCTAAAGAGGTAGAGGTGAAATTAGAGAACATAAGGGAGATCCAACAAGGGATGAGGTAAAGGTGGACTAGGAGATGGATGAAGAGAAAAGTAATGAGGTCACAGATAAATATGAAGGTGAAGAAGGATGTAAGAAGCTAGGCATGGGCATATAGGTCAAGAAGGAAAAGGAAGGGTATCATGGGAGACAAAAAATGAAATGAAATGGAGAAAAGAGAATAAAAATAAAAGGTAGAATATTAGGGGTGAGAGATGCACTAAAGAATGATAGATTGGAGAATTGAAAAGGATGGGGAGAGAAGTATAAAAATAATGAAGAGTAAGGGGAGAATGAGGGATATGGGTGGCCATGAAAGGTTTGAAAACAAGTCTAAAAAATACAAAAGAGAAAATAGTTTGGTGATGAAAATAAAACATGAGCCCATCAACCTAACTGAAAAAGGATGTAGACACCATATAATAGTTCGGTGGATAATATCATGGACCACATAGATCCATAATACTAGGGCTTCTTCTAGATGTAACCCCACATCTATGATTTTAATCAATTGGGGCACAAGATATTGGTTATATAATTGGATCAGACATCCATTCCCCTATTATAGATGGAATCTCAGGTGGTACAAAAAAAAATACTGTCATGTTTGAACAAACACTGCCAGTGGTTGGGGTCTGATGTTTAGAGCTTGTGGTAATGGGCTAGTAGGACTAGGAGGGTAATGTGTTGGATATTTTTTGGTAGAATTTTATTATTCTTGAGGTTGTATAGATTATTATGAATATTATGGTTATGATTGGCATGGTTATGGTTGTTGTTATCTTTCTTAAAGTAAAAGAAATGACTATTGTTGTTGCAATGTTGGATGGTACAAGTCATGGTGAAAACATCAACCATGAACATTAGGATAAGAATAGGATCTAATGCTTTATTCTTGAAAAGGAATAAAACTAAACCCAAATTGAGATCAACCTAATGAATATAAGCTCTTCAAATGCTGCATATGAGTGGTCATTAGTTGATAAAAAAAGGTTTCAGGATCACAGGGTGTTAAGTAAGCTCTAAATCCCTTGATTTATAGATAGTCAAAAGGGAAGATTGGTGATAGGTTATGTGAAGGGTAATAGGTGATATGTATGATAACCTCATGTGAATTAGTTTTCCCTTTCTATAGGTGGCCTAAGACTGGTAATAGATAAGTCCATGTCATATGCTATATGTAGACTAATCAATATGGGAATTCTATATGTGAAAGATGATTGTGGCTTTAGATTTTTTATGATAGTGGGTCATTTGATTTATTAATGTATATAGGAAGCTTATCAATGTAGGAAAATTCTATGAAATTTCTCTACTTTTGACAAATTTAACTCAACCATCCTTTGAGGGATTGGTCTAAGCTTATTGGATTTATTTTAATTTTCTTGATAGCTATCCTTCAAGGGAGTAGTCTACCTTACATGTGGAATTTTTGAGCAGCTATCCTTCAAGAGAGTAGTCTGTAATGCTTAAGATATTGACCCAATTAATTGTTACAAGATGAAATGTGTTTAGACATGGACTAGTTTAATTAGGTTCAGAGGTTTACCTTTATGATGGAAAAAATTTACACAAGAAGGTTCATGATATATGAAAGGGTGTGGTTTTGAGAGACAATGACCATGGGATTCCATCTTGTTAGTGATGAAAATTATCCATGAGAATCATGTTATAGGTAGAGTTGTGGTACCCATATTTAGGATTAGGGCATGGCTATGATGGTTAATCAAATGGTTCTACATTGTAATCAATTGTCCTCAAAAAGGGAAGAAGAAGGTGGGTGAAGGTGAAAATCTCATAATCAAGGGATGAGCTTAAGTTAGGCAAATAGGTGAGCTTGATCCTTCTTTAATATAAAAATAGACATAGATGGAAAGCATTGAGAGGCTTAGGTTCTGGTTTGCCTTTGAGAGAGGACAAACAATAAGCTCTTGATCCATACTCATGGGTGATGATGTAGGGTCCAAGCCAATTGAAAGGAAACTTTCCTCATTTACTCTTCTCCATTTTGGTCACATGTTGGTGTTCTTTTAGTATGAGGTCTCCAATATTAAAGTCCCAAGGTTTGAGGTAAGGTTGGTTAGGTTTGATGGAGATGGGTAATTTATAATGGTTCAATGGGATAATTTGTATCCCAAATAGGTTAGGTGGTGTCTACATGGGTTTGCCCAATTTGATATACCACTTGGTTCAAGTTGGATTGATGGATAGGTTTGGTTGATAGGTTGAGATAAAAAATCCAAAGGTTAGTTCAACTAATGGTTAATGTATGGTTGAAGTTAATAAATGGTTAAATCTTTATGGAAGGAACATTCCCCCAATTTACTCTTTGCATGGGTGGGAAAAATATCCCAAAGTGAAGGTGTTTATGGTTGGGTTCAGTTATAGTGTTGAGGGTTTGAAGGGTATGTTCATGGAATGGACATTTTAGCCTTTCCCTTATCCTTTTGTTTTTTCCTGAGAGTGGGTAACCCTACAGATGGTGTGGATAAAAGGAAGTGTTGGTTTAGCTTGATGCTTCAATTTCTCCTTACTCTTAGGTGAGAATGGGGGAATAGGAAAGTTTTGGGTAGGTTTGGTTGATGGTTGGGTTGGTAATGGGCTTAAAGAAGGTTCATTTGATAACATATTGTCCTTGCTATAAAGTTGGTAGATAATGGTTTTAAGATCCTCGCAATGTTCAGTATCATGTCCAAGTATCCTATGGTAAGAGCACACATGGTGGTCATTGTACCATGATGGTTTTGGGTATGAAGGGTCAAAATTTTTGATAGGATAAAAAGGTTTTATAGGAGGTAAGGTTAAGGAATAGGTTTACAATAACCTTTATAAAATGGTTGAATAAGATTCAATTAAAGGTTTTGGGGGTGATGGATTTTTTGGCTTTGGAGTGGGAGCCTTCTTAGTAGTAGGATTTACTCTAGAAGTTGTTAGTTTTGGAATGATTTTAGCAGATTGGTTAGGTTGGGGTTGGTTGGTTGGTTTAGAAGTGGAAGATTTAAGAGAAGGGGGGACCATGGGTCTATTTCAAGATGGTTTAGGAGATTCTACACTTTTAATTGGTTTAGTCAAATTTTTCTTTGATGGACTTGATGGAGTTAGGTCCAATGTCAAATATTGGTGATCTAGGCTAGGAATAGGAAGTATTCTTAGATTATTTATGGGTTTGGTAAAAAATATGCAAGGGTATTTAAGAATTTTAGATGGAAGTGGATTGGGTGGTTCCCTTATGGTTTTGGAGGATAGAGTTTCTGAGGATAGGGTTGAGGTAGTTATGGGTTTGAGGGTGGATTCAAGTGAAGTTAAGGGTTCTTGTTTGTTTTGATAGGGGAGGCCAAGATGATGCCAGAAAGTGGATCTATTGAGATTGGGTTGAGAAGTGAACTATAGGCTTTGTACTATCCTAGAAAAGGGCTTGTAGATAGGTTTGGTTCCTTGATCATTAATTTCAAAGCTTAAACCCTTGGGTGGAGAAGAGGGAATGGTTTTCCCATATATGTTTTTTGTGAAAGGTTCAAAATTTAGAGAAGATGTTTCTTCCATAGATGGAGTGGATAAGGTGACCTCTTTTAAAGAAATGATTTCTAAAGGAAGAGTAAGTGAGTCTATAGTGGGGGAGGAAGGTGTAATGGTTTAAAATGAAAGGAAGGGACTGGTTTCTCCCTTTGTTTGGTCATATAAAGGAATGAGAAGTGATTCCCCCACTTTAATTAGTGGGGTGTAAGAAGTAGTAGTAATAGGTTTATCCATAACAACATAAATCGTGTGCACCTCACAAGTGTTAGATGATTCTGGTTGGCTTTGATTCACTAAAAGGGGAAGTGGAAAAGATTGTTTGGTTTCCTTAATTGAGGTTTGTAAGGAAATTTTTAAAGGTTCTACTTGGTCAACAAGTGGATTGGTTAATTTTGGTGTCATTATAGTTTCTTCAGTTGTAGGTTTACTAAGGCCAACAGAGGGTGTACCAATGTCTCAGTTATCACATTAGGGTGTGAAACTATTTGTAAGTTATTTAGTTGGATTGAAGAGGCTAGTTGGTTTGATAGGTTAACATGTTTTTTGGGTTGATAGGTTGGTTGATCAGTTAAGGGTGATTAAATTGATTGGGTTACAAGGTGGGTTGAGGTTGATATGATGGTTAGGGGAAATGGCCTAAGCTTTGACAAGGTTAGGGTGATTGAGATGATAGATGTTGATAGGTTATTGGTTGGGCATGGTAATAATTAAATTGTTGATGATAGGCCATTGGATGGTTATAAGTGAGGTTTGATCAATCATGGATATAAGAAATAGATGGCCTAAGTTTTGACTCTAATCTAGCTATCTGGTCTATTATCACTGCAACAAACTCAGTGGTAGTTCGGGTGAAGGTTGATAGTTTGTGGGTTGGTTAAATTTGGAATTTAATGAATTATAGGTAAGGTTAGGTTGATTTTAGACAAGATTCAGTTGGTTATAGACAAGGATGGGTTGGTTTTAGATAGGATTGGGTTGGTTGTAGACAAGGTTGGGTTGATTTTTGGTAAGGAAGGGATCATAAGTGGCTTGCGATGTAAGCTACCACTTTAAGGAAAAAGGATTGTTATCCAAGATCCTATAAAATTTAGGATCTCCAAGAGATAAAATAGGAAATCTCTCAATTGAACAAGATAGTGGAGGTGAGGTATTGGAAAATAGGTTCTTGGTTGGTTTGATTCTTCAATTTGTAGTCTAGTAAAGACTATACGAAGAATGGAGAGAAATGAAGCTCACACCTCAAACAAGAAGTAAGAAAAAAAATATTCAAGGCAGTCAAAGCATACACTAAGATATGTTAAATCTTAGATTTTTAATTCTCTCTTTTGGCTTATGCCTTAGAAAGTATGAAGGGAAATCTGGTTTGATATAGGTACTAAAAAGGCAAGCTATGGTTGGTTTTAGGTTGTTTAGGCACTCCAAAAAAAGATCTATGTTAAAATTTGATACATGGCTTGGTATTGGGGCATATCCCTTCACTTAAAAATCTCACAGTGATAAGGGTGATGGGCGCTTATCCAAGATATATCAAGTGTAGAGTTTATAATCAACTAGATAGCTGAGTTGGTTCTCCCCTTGGTGGTGAAATCCAAGTTGGATAACCGGGAGGGGGTAAGGTTGTTGCTAGGTGATGAAATCCAAATTGGTCTTTATCTCAAGTATTATTTTTATGTGTTGATTATTAAGTGGTTTTTCTTAGTGTGTGAAGACAAGTGAAAGCTATGATAAAATTACTATTCTTTTTAGTTACTTGATGAACTAAGATCAACAACCAATTCAATGGATGCAAAGTGTTTGTTTTAAACCCAAAATAAATTTTTTGATTTATTTAAATGCATAAAAAATATCTAAATGTAATATAAATGAAAAATTAAACTGTAAGTCCTAATCCTAGGATTATTATTCTTTTTATTTCTTTTAAAGATGCAAATAAAATAAACTTTAACTTTTCTAAAAATGCAACTAAAACTTATGTTTTTGTTTTTTGTTTTTTGTTTTTTATTAAGTAAGAAAGAAAGCTTAATTTTCCTAGGATGAAAATAAATGAATTTCACTGATGAAATTATATATTTACTACAAAATTTATGAACCCAATCAAACTAAATGGTCCCACTGGGTGTGCAAAAAAATTTCTCTCAATTTTTTTGCTTTTCTTACTTTTTTGTTTTTTGAAAAGAAAGAAACTAGGAATGAAGGGTGTGGAAGAATACCTATTGAAGTGCACAGTTTGAATATAGATGATTATGGAGAACTCTTCTTTTGATAGGGAAGAATACCTAAAAATAATAAAAAACTACCATAAAAACTTGTTTGTTAGTTAAGTAGTTGGGTGGATTGCCTAGCATGAGCTAGATCCTCGAAGTGAAAGCTTTCTAGGAGGCTGTCAATCCACCTTCTTCAAAACACTTAAGTTGGAATGTTAAAAAAGTAGATTTTGAACAAAAATAGAAAATAGATGATAATAAAATAGAAAATAGCTAAATTTAATACAATAAAGTTAAACTCTTTGCAAAAGATAACTAAATGAACACAATAGTTTAATTAATACTAATGTTAAAAATTGGTAAAGGTTATGGTTTTGGTTTTGTAAAGTGGTGAGGGTCAAAAGGATTATTTTGTTGGTTTGGGTAGATGGTCAATGCTGAAATTATAGAAAGGGATAAATATATAAATGATTTAAATAAGTAAATATGGCAATGGAAAAAGAAAGGTAAAGATGGCAAAGAGGGAAAAGAGCTAAATGAGGCAAAGAGGTGAATGGGATAAAGGGGATAAATGAAATGAAAATAGCCAAAGGGATTAAATGGGAAGAATGGGATAAATAAGAAGAGTTTAAGGGCTCAAAATTATGGAGGTTAAGAAAACAAAAGGCCAAAGGGAAATAAAGAAAGAACTAAAATTATAAAACAAAATAAATTACCTTAATGTTGTTGAAGTGGATTGAAGATGTTGATAATGGTTGAATGTTGATGAAGCTTGAAGCAATTTTGGTAGAGCTTCATTGCTTTGATATTTTCTCCTTGAAGATGATGATGACATCCAAGATGATGACCTCCTCCAAAAAAACTTGTAGCAATATGCCAAGAACAAAGGACTAACTTGCCACTTAACCTTGGGTGAATGAGAGGGGTGTATTTATAGCATTTTTGTGTAAAGAAACATGCCAAAAAAGAGGAATAGTGAATCAATTCAAATTTATCCAATTGGGCTCATGATTTAGTCAAGGTGAGGTGGGTGAGGATTCCCATGTGGGTTGGTGAGTCTCTAAGTTTGAATGGAAATCATGCACATGGGTTTGAATGAGGCTTAAAGACTTCTACCCATCCTTTCTTTCTTTCATACAAGCACTTAAAGGGGTGGCACACCAAATGTGGTGTCATTTTCCACATGGAGGATGAAAATTCCAAAGTGAGGTTGGTGGGGATTCTCATGTGGGTTAGAAAGTCTCCCATTTGGGTTGGTGAGCCTCCATTTGGGTTAAAAGGTCAGAATTGGGTGCCCTTTGTGTTTCCCAAAGTATTAAAGAGGTAGGTATCTATTTTTTTAGTATAATTTCATGTGGAAAGACAAAATACATGTTGGATAATTACCCCTTAAGGGGAAATTCACCACATTTCAAGGGGGCCCTTGTGATGCTTGAATGAGGTCATCAAGCACTTTGGGAAGGGTCCCAGGTGGGGTATGATGTCCCAGATCAAGCCACATCACTTCTAAACCATGTAACTTGAGATATCACCTCCATATCACATGCCATGTCACTTTCCATGTCATCAAGCTATGTCATCATGAATAGTGATAGTGGGTCTTATAGTGAATAGTACTTTCAAATAGTGATTTTGAATTATATTTGTGATTAGGAGAATAATGATTTAATTAGGTTAAAGGGGGTTTATGAAGGTTTAAGAAGTTTTAAAGGATCTCGAGGCATTTAGTCATCAATAATTATAAATGTGTAGTTTTCTAGTGTCTACACTATACTCATCCATCCTATTTAGTTTTAGAAGTCTATTGGTGAGGGACTCTCGATCCCCTAGTCGTATGACCATGGCAATGTGTAGACTAGGTACTAAGTATTCCATTGGCATAATAGATTCATATCCATACACTGATAGGAATGGAGTAAAAATTGTGGCTATTTTTTAGTACATGTAATATGCCCATAGAATCATAGGAATACAATCTTCCTAGTCATCCCTCTTGATGTCATAGATCTTTGTCAGCATTTTACCCAACACTTTATTGAAAGATTCAGCTTGGCCATTTGATTTTGGATGGTATGTAGTGATTTTATGGTGAGAAATCATAAATTCCTTAGTAAAAGACTTAATGGTGTTATTTAGGAAGTGCATTCCTGGATCATTGATTAGTTTGATGAGGCATTCAAGCCTTATAATGATGTTTTCATAGAGAAATTTTGTTGTGTCCTTTGCACCACAACTAGGTGTCATAGAAGCTTCAACCCACTTGGTAAAATAGTTAATCACAATAATAATATACCTTACTTTACTACACTTTCTCGATGGATTGATAGGTCTAATAAAGTCAATGCCCCATTATTAGAAGGGTAACTATGATAATATAGGTTGCAAAGGCATTTCATAATTTTGTAATGGTTTATCCATGAATTGGTAGACATCATAATGCTATGCTACTCTGTGTGTATCCTAAAAGAGATTTCGCCACGATAACCTACTCTCTAATAACTTCTTGGCAGTAGCTTCTCAAGAAAAATGTCCTCCCAGGACTCCTTGGTGTGTCTCCTACAAGATTTGAGGTCATTCATGTTCCAAAACAACCTTGTACAACACTTCTTACTTCCCTAAGTGATATAGAAGCCCATTAATTATGGTGTATGGTAAGGTTCTAGTAACAAATTGGCTCTTGTCATATTCTTGATAGTGTATAGGGAAGACTCCTTATTTGAGTAATTTGGTGATTGATTAGAATTTTTTAGGAATCACAGACATACGAAAGAGATGAACATCAAGAGAGTCTTTATTTAATTATTCTAGTTATTTACCATTAGGAATATGGATAAGATGATCTGACCGCACATTCTCTCTTCTTGGATTTACATTAATATGAAACTAGAACTCCTAAAATAAAATCAACCATTGAGAGATGTGTCCTCCTAACATTGGCTTATTGACAAGGTATTTCAGGGATTGATGATTAGTGAATACTTCAAATGGTGTCACAAGTAGATGATGTCAAAATTTCTATAGTATGAACATGATAGCCAATGTTTCTCATTCAATGGTTGTGTAGTTCTTCTCTATGTTAGATAGTTTTAATCTAGAAAAATGAGTATGATGGTTTGAATCCACCATCTCCTATCTACATAAGGATAAAACTAACTATGATACCCTAAGCATCCACATGCACATGAAAGGCCTTATTTTATTCTAGAGAGAGGAGGATGGGCATGGTAACCAATCTCTATTTTAGCTTGATGAAGGCTACTTGGCTCTCTGAAGCCTAAACAAACTTCACATTTTTACATAGTAAGGATTCCAAAAGAGATGAAATAGTTACATATCCTTTGATAAACTTATGATAAAATCCTATATGGCCCATAAAATATCACACTTTGATGGAATTTACTAGTGGAGGCATACTCAAAATAACTACAATTTTGGCCTAGTCAATCAAATAACCTTTGTTGCATATGACATGACCTATAAAAACACAAAAGGGTGTAATTAATATAAATTTATTTAAATTCAAAGTGATGCATAGAGATTGACATTATTCTAACATTAGGATCAAGTTAGACACATATTCTTTAAATAAGGAAAAGACTACCAATAATCAAGATAACCTTCTAGGAAGTCATGAATGGAGTCCTTGAATGTAGTCACCACTGCACGAGAGAAAAATATAGGTACATTATTAAGGCCAAAAGGCATGAACTTGTATGAAAAATATCCCCATTCCATGGCAAAAGTCATTTTGGCTCTATATCTTTCTACGATGGGCATTTGTTGATAGCCACTAAAGCCATATGTAATAGAGTAGACTTCATGTCTTATAACAGATTCCAAAACTTCATCTATGAATAGATCATTTACAAAGGCATAATTTAGAATGTAATAATCCCCATATACTCAGATTTACCCTATCTTATTTGGCTATAATACCATGGGGATTACATAATATGCCTTTTCTAACATATAAATTACTCTTGCATCTTGCATCCTATCAAGTTTAGCATTCACTTTTAGCTTCATGTTTGGATTTAGCTTGTATGGTCATTTATTTGTAAGATGTGTGAACTCCTTAAGTTTGATATGAATCTCACCTAAAGATGGATAAAATCTTAGGACCTCTAAAAATTTAGTGGGAAAGATATCTTAGTAATCTCATAGGAGTTGCATAATTTTAGAAATTTTAACTTATGTCTAGTAATCACCTATATATGCCAATTTTGGAACCTCCTCAGTTCCAATGTTTGATACATGATTTTTGATGGGATGCTGATAAATAATATGCTTTTATTTATCAAAAAATTCTTGTATCCTTTATTTCCCTTCCTATTCTAGAATTTATATGTTTCACATCTTGTCTTCTTCAGTAGGTTCAATGCTAAGGTCCTTTAGTGGTTCTACTATCCATTCAACTTAAAATAAATTAGTCAAATCCAAATCACCATTAGAATTAGAATATTCAATTTATTCTTCTTCATCTTATTTTCAATGGCATGGATACATCAGAGATTGTTCTTCTTTCTTGGTAGTGTCGTATCTTTATAATGCCGAATTGAGATAAAAAACTACATTCTATTGTGCTATGGATTTTGTCATTGTGCTTAAGTCTTCTATGCACCCATGGCATAAGAATTATTTGATTTTATGAAGTGAATTTTGAACTAGAGGTTTTTCATCTAAAAAAACAAACATCTTTATGAAACTATTTTGCACTTGGGCCCAATACTTTGTCTCCCTCCTATACTCTTGATGCATATACCATGATGAGGGTAAAGGAGAAAATATATAATAGAAGATGTAAAACTATTAATTTGGTTCTACATGTTCCTCAATATAAACTTCAACAAATTTATGAATATGAATTTTAGTACACTTGACTTCTTGGAACAAAGTTTAATTGCTTTAGATAAACTACAGTGGTTAGAACCTGCTAATCATGAGCTCGCATGTATCATCCCACTTAAGCCAGTTGTTTTAATGAATTAACCACCATATCACAATAAATAATTTTAAAGAATAATTAATATCACTAAACTTTAAGAGAAATTTTAGAATGAACTCATTTATATCTTCAATTGCATCATACATAAGAAGTTGTTGCTCATGTGAAAAGACTATTCTCATTGATCGGAGTTCATGGTCATCTCAGGCCCAATTGAGTAGGTGTGTGTCTAAATATCCACTAAGAGATAAATCTAATTCCAAAGTCAAATTTCCTTCTCTAGTCAAATTTATATAGTCTTGTATATGATCATTGGCTTGATAGAGGAAGTCAACTTCTGATTGAGTAAGGGCTTTTATAGACATAAATGCACAATCTTCTATGATAAATTAGATTGCTAATGGCTGAGTAAATACTAGTTTGGAACTCAATTATTCATGTTTCTTCATCTATTAAGTGATTAATGATTTTACCTAAGGTTTTATATGCTCATATGAAAATTTACACTCAGTTGTGCATAGAGATTTTGGATTTTCTTCAAAATTCACCTTCAACCAAATAGTTTCTTGCATGACATATGGAGACTCTGGTTCAACAAGAATAATGTATAGTTTATGCACTCTATTTATAGGAATGATGATAAATTTATATCCTTTTTTCACTTCTAATTGATTCTACACCATGTTGATAGTCATCTAACCATCATATACCCATTTCTTGTCAATCAACATAGGGCAATGTGTTATTCCTGTCTTCATGTCAATGACTTCAAAGTCACCTCACAGAGCTAGTTCTGGGAGTTTGATTTCAACATATTCTAATATAATAATAGTTTTAACTCTTTTAGAGTTAGCTAATCTCAAAGTTACTGGGCTATAAGTCAAAATTTATCATCCAATAGCCTCCTATATATACCTAAGAATCATGTTGATTATACTGCCAAAATTAAAGATACCATTTGGAATCTCATGACTTACAACTTCAATATCAATTTGTGTGTCTACATCCTAGGGTTTCTTTATTTTGATGTACTAGACCAGATTTTATATCTTCTATTGTCTATGTTGTGTACACTCTAGTAAATTATGTAGTAAGTTTGTGATATTCTATGAAATGTTTTTATTACGTAGTGTGCTTAAAAGTTTTAGAAGATATATAAGTGCAGTGATGAATCCATCCTAGTTCATAATGTGCATGATCTAGACATACATTTAAGCATCTATTGCTATGGCATCTCCCTTCATAGTGTCTTGATATTGTATGTTTTTTAACATCTAAACAACTTCATACATGATCCCCTTCTTTATAGCTAGGTTTGGGTATTTATCCTATTTTTCTTTTTGAAATATTTGATTTTGAGGCATTTTAAGTGGAGGAAAATCTTTTTTTTTTGTATTTTCATATCATAGCATTCAGGAATGCATCCTCCTTAGGTTGTGCACTTACCATATTCACATTTCATATGGCCTTATCCTTTTTTCACTTTTCCATTCTCTTCATAAAATCTTATAGTGTATTTTCAATCTTGGAATTGGTAATAGGGGCTTCTCCATAGTATTCAATTTTATCTACTTATAGGGGAGGGGGTCTAGCATCTTATTTTATAGCATATTGAGTCTACACAGTGGCAAACCTAATTCTAGAGTGCAGTCCTTTGATGAACCACACAATTTTGTCTTTGTATATTAAGGAAAAATCTACCTTATTTATCACATCAAAGAATATATATTCATAGTCATAGATTTATTCTCCAAATTTTTTCCTTATCTCCTTAAGTCTTGTATAGTCTGAATAGTGCATTTATTTATCTTATATTCTATGACAAACTAGTCCTTAACATCTTGTAAACTTGATCATTTAACTTCTCTTTGGTATTTGAAATCAATTTCTATTTTGAATAGTGCCCCTATTAACTCACACTTTTTGAAAACTTCATTAGTGATGCCCTTAGCTTTCCATCTCATCTCACAGGTCAGTAGGTATTTTTCAGGGACTATAGACCCATCACAAATTGCTAAGCTTATGAATCCTCCTAGATGACCCATTGTGTAAATTGGCATTTATGGAAATTGATACATATCTATTATAAGAGGAGGCTACATTATAAACAATTCTACCTACATACTATTCTATACACTAGGAGAGTTAATGTGTGCACTTTATTTTTTGTGCTTCTTTCATTTATTTGCTTGGTTTCAACAAGCCTGATGGATTTCAAAGTATTTTAAATTGATGTTGTTTCTATTTTGGTACCCCAATGATTAAATTTATATAAAAATTGTCCTTCCCAACTATTATCTTCTTATCTTCTTGGATGAAATCTTTTCTTAGAATATAAAAGACTTGGTTACGGGGACGTGTGATCTTTTGATGAATGCTTCTTTCCTACAACTTCATATTCTTCTACACTTGAACCTATGATTAATGTGACTATGTTATACTTATTTAATTAATTATCCTTATTATATTAATACCCATTCTTATATTTTTTCACTACATCTATCATCTAACTACTCTACTTCTAAACTATTTTTGTCTTCTTCTTCAAACATCTCATCTTCATCTAGTTCTTCATCACTTCACTCTGTTTGCTAGCAATCATCATCTTATTTATTAATACTTCATCCTTATCTATCATCTCACTCATCATGTATTATTATTCATTAATCATATAATTTACTAATACTCCTATCTCTACTCGTAGCTACCTAGGTATTCTTCTGCATATTTCATATGTTCTGTTGTCATAGTTCACAATTTGAATCTAGAATTTTCTTCTGACTCTTATTCCATCATGTCTCCATTATGGATTTAGGTTCAATACTTATCTTATCATCTAGTCATAATTCATAATCATGTTTCACACACCCCCATAGGCCTAAAGAAACTACTCCATATTGGTTAGAGTAGGCACCATAGCCTTGTCCACAACCAACATCTTCACAAGGAGAGGTAGTTGCTACAAAAAAATCCTCTAATTCCTTGGACAAACAAGTCCTATGTAGTCTCAAATATATTCATCATTTTACTAAAAAATTGGTAATGTATCCAGCTATGGTAGTATAAACCCAATATTCTATTGCTCTCATCTAGTTAGTTTCTTGTTTATGTAATTGGTCTATTTTTTTAGTCCAAGTAATTGTTTCTTTCATTTTAGGATTAAAGAAATAATACTCCAATCATGCTAAATAGTTAGCTAGTATTTCAGGTAATTCACACCAAAAATTTTCATATATATCTCCATATATGTGTTCTTGAATGAATTATCATGTGGCTAGACTAGTCTATTTAGATTCTTCTTCTATGAAATTACATACTTTTTGGTCTAACCATGTCTCAATGTATTTCTGACTCGATAACCATCTTAATATAGTTTCCTCTAGAAGGAGTGTTTCCACACTTACCAAAAAATTATTAGAAAAGGTTCCTAAAGCATCAAAACATGCTAAGGATGAGGATAACTAAGTTTTACTTTAGTGCAGAAGATAGTGTAGAGAAGTTATATTCAATTAGAGGGAAAATGGAAGCATATAAAAGATGAATTATTATGCATTAGATAGTAACTGAGAACAACCAGTGTTTCATTAACATTTACATAGAATTTAGATTAAGTTAGATAGAAATAAGCTAAACATTAAACATGAAAACACATGCAAGAAACAAAATAAGAAATATAATAGGTAACCATAACCAAAATAGTCTCTATTGATCTCTTTGAAGGTGGAATTCTCTTCTTCATATAAGCATACATATATATATAGTCATTTGTAGTCTATGATTGTTCACATTCTTCTCGTACTTGGCATAAAAAGAGGAGTCTATTCATATTATAACCTATTATAAGTCATGGAGATAGGATAAAATTAACATACATATGATAAACTAAATACATAATGCACATATATCTAAAGAATATCTTGTGTAACTTTATTATCTGGTTTCTTCTCCCAACACAAATTACATATATGAGACCAAAGTATTAATAAATTGAAATTCATAAATTTTTTAAAAATTAGATTGCATTTGAAATAATTTAGATTGTGTTTGTATGAAATTTATGATAATGTTACTAAAATTATAGTTTATAATTAATAAATACACTTGAAAGAATCATATGGTGCAGTTACATCCTTCTAAATAATGTTTCATAGCTAATGGCATGGATTTTTTAGTTTTCCTAAGAATGTGATGATAGACATCATTTTAATTCTCTAATCCTTTTCATCTTTCCAAATTCCATTTCCACTATATTTACTTTATGTAACATAACTCATTTATAATTTTTATTTTGTAACAAATTTTTGAGAATTGTAATTAATGAAAACCATGTTGGCAATTGAAAAATTGTCTCCAAAGGTCCTTTTAAAAATAATTTAATCCAATTTCTCTATATTTATATTTAAGGGCTTAGAATATTCACCCCCCCCAAAACAAACATGAAATTTGAACTTGTGTAATCCATGGCTTGAAGGAGTAGCCTCAAATGATTGTCCTCTATCATTGACAAAAGGCCAATATGAGAAAAATAATACAATTCCACCTTCAAAATTTATTTATAATGATCTGCATGTAGAATGACATATTTTATATTATATAATATTCTTTTCTTACTGTAATATTCATTTTCATATCTTTTATTTTGTGTACAACAAATAATAAGTCCTCCAAACCAAAAATCACTAGTTTTTTAGAAGTTAATTTTAGCTCCTCCATTAAAATATATGTAATTTTTAAAAAAAGAAAGAAATAATTTATTAAAAATATTATATTATAATAAATATAATATGGAAATTTGCTAAGAAAATGTTTTACATGTTAGATTGATCATTGATGCAATTTTGATTTGCATTTTATATTGTAACATATAAACATATTTCATTTCATTTGATGCATTTTTATTTGCATTTCCTTAAATATTATTTAGATTAATATAAACATTTAAAAAAATATATACATGCTCAGGCACATGTAATTATACTTATTGTATACAAATGTACAATTTCTATTGCTAGTTTTGTAACATAGATGTGTATATACATGTTTATAATGAATCCTCATAACTTGACCATAAAAGACACTTCTTATGCATTTGTTAAAATAGATATAAATCATCATATACTAAAGCCAAATTAATTTTACAATGTATTTATGCCATTTAAAATACACACACAGACACACACACACACACACACACACACACACACACACACACACACACACACACACACACACACACACACACACACACACATACCCCTTTTCATCAAAATATTCTTAATAAATATCACATATAATTTGAAGATAATTTATTATCTTCAAGCCACAATACTTGAAGTTTTTTAAATAGGGTGAATTCAACATTAAAACAATATTTAAATGGGTAGGTACAACCACATTCAAGTCGACACAATAATAAAATGAACCCACACTTCTAAATCCCAAGCCAATACACTATATTTTATTGTCTTCTACTCTCTCTCTTTGATAAATAAAAATTCAATTGTAATGTGTTTAAAAAAATAAAGATAATTTATATATTTTAATATATGAAATTGAATAATTACACATTCATTGAAAGGGTTTTTTCACCTTTTTTGTCTTTTTGAAGTTTGTCTAGCTTCACTCTTTCATTGAATCTTTTGTTATTTATACCCTATAAGGTATTATGTAATGTAGAAACTAAAAAATTTCATCATCATTTGATTTGATATTTCTATTAAAAAAAGTGGCTCGTTGTAGAGTTTTACCATGTGTTGTTTTTGTGAAGGCTTCAAACTGTAGAGCTGTGTCTTGGGTTATTTTATTGGAGATGCTAAGTTGTAGAGCTATGTTATGAGTTGTTTTAATTGAGACATAAATAGATGAAAAAATACTTTGTTATTATTATAAATAATTGATAAATAAAAAATTCTATAATTGAAAAAAATGTATGTGTAGATATTGGAAAACTGCACACTATGGTTCCAAGTGTTGAAATACCCCTAAACCACCTCGGGACCCCCTAAGGACCAAACATGACCTATAGAAAACAAACCAAACCTGATTTAGGTTAGTTGATTAGCTAACTAGCCCACCAACCCGCCTTTTTACCAAACTTTTCCTTTGACCCTTGACTGCCAATGGTCACCCTCATTGTCGATAGTTATGCCTAACAACTGACAGTTAGGTTTCCATTCCTTGAATAGTCAAACTCCAACTTCAACTATAACTTGATTTTTATATTTAGCTTATATAATTTGTGTGTAAGCAAATGTATGCAAACCTTAAATTTGAACTTCTTGTTGAACCTCTTGTCAACATATTATTGAACATCTCCTTCCTTCCTATAAAGAGAGAGGAGGAGAGGATAAATTTGGATCCAATGAATTAATCAATCAATCAATCATCTACATCTAGAGTCAAATCTTCTTCTATCGATATTTTATTTTTTAGGTATTCTTCTATAAATATAGTGAAATAGTAAGTGTAATAGAGATCTGAAGTGATACCATCCATTGGCCAACAATGAAGTACCATTACTCTACCAAAATTGCCCTAGACAACATCAATGAGTTTATCAGCCAACTGTCTCAACTATTCATTAAATTAAAAAAAAAACAAGCTAAGTATTTGTTTTTAATAGTTCAATTAATTTATTTTTATTTCAAAATCAACCCAACCCAAACCCATCTCTTAGAATTCCATTCTATGACCTCGCAAAATAGTATTTTCTTAACATAGACCCAACCCACAATAACTACTATCGGTCACCCTAACCACCAACGATTAGTTTAACCATCGATGGTCAATGTCTAAAAAAATAACATCAATATATTTTCACCCAATAAACCTAAACCAAACCTCAAATTCTTTCCCACTACCTGACCACAGAACCCTACCCTATTATCTGAACCACACCTGACCTATTTAGCATTAGTATTAACCTTCTTATTATTATAATTAGTCAAATTCACCTGTCCATTTATCAAAAAATTCTTGTATTTGGTTTTAGTATCTTCTATTATTTATGCAAGTAATTTATCTTTTAGAACTTGATTGTTTAAAATCATAGATTGACATCCTCCAAGGAAGTTCTTGCTTCTTAGATCTAGCTTGCCAGGCAATCCACCCAACTATCTAACCAATCAAACCATTTCTTTGAGTGATTTATTATCTATAAGTCATTACTCCCAAGCCAAATATGAGTGCATAACATATTAGTTTTTTTACCATACCCTTCTTTATTTCCTTTTCTCTTTCTTCTAAAGAACATAATCAAATTTTCTATGAAATATTCTAGCACACTTGATGGGACCCTTGAGTCTTTTCTTAGGTTCATATTTGCATCTAGGTGCTTCTTTATTCTTATATTTTTGCTCAAACAATGAAATTGAAATTTAACTTTGGGATTAAAATTGATTACATCCATTGCTTTCTTGCTTATTTTATCTCATATAACGTAATTAAAGCAAAGTAATTCAATCATAGATTCACTCTTGTCAAACACAAAATACCAAACCACTTACACTTAATCAAGCATCAAACATTGACATAAGGCCTGACTAAGATTTCATTACCTAGATATCACCTTTCCCATCTATCCTACTTGGATTTAATCACCAAGGGGATAACCAAATCAACTCTCTAGTTGAGTATAAACTTTGGTAATTGGTATATCTTGGCTAAGCACCTGACACCCTTATTGTTATGGTGTGTGAAGTGAGGGGGTAGGCCCCAATATCAATCCATGCAATGATTTCTAATATAGATCCCTTTGAGAGCCTAAAAACACATTAAAAACAACCATATAATTCTTTTCTATTACCCATTCTAAAAGCCAATCTTAGTCACATAGTTATTAAAGCTTAAGGCATAAGATGAAAGAAAGACTAAAATAAATGTTAGGATTAATGTACTTTAGTGTGTGTTTCTTTTCCTTGACTTTTTATTGTATTCTCTCTATCTGAGTTGTGAGATTGTTTATATCTTATTCTTTCCCCTCTTTCCATAGTTTTTACTAGGAAATAACTAAGGAACCAAGCAAACTAGAATCCACCTCCTAATCATCCATCTTGTTCTTCCTCTTCATCCATGGATTATGTCTTAGGTGTAGATTATTCCCCCACCCTTTTGGTAGTCTTAGCGTCCCTCAGATATTTTTTGAAGGTCATGTGGATTTCTATGCCTTCTTGAATAACAATGCTATATCTCTTCAACATAACCTCAACAACATCTCTCATCATACCTCTACTTTAGTTCTGCCTATCAAACTATGCTATGGGATGCCATCCCACCTTATGAGCACCACCTATAGTGCCCCCACTTCCACCCATCATCCCACTGATACCAATATCTAAAACCAATCTACCTAACCAATCAATAACCAAACACCATATACCCCAACTAAAAACTTCTCTAACATGAGAGAAACCCACCCTTTGGTCACCCATACCCCTCTTGCAGTGGGAGTACCTTATACCATTATTTATACATTTCTTCTTATTTCCAACCCACCTACCTTCACTCCACTTTAGAGCTTGGTGGTTCCTATACCTTCCACCATTTTTCCCATCATCACCAAGATAACCATCTATCCCCAACCCACCAACTTAACCATACCTCCCATTCAACCCATACTGGATTCTCAACAAGTGTCTTTTGCACCTAGCTTGAGCCATATCTTGAACCCATAAGGATATATTATCCTATCCTTTACCCAACCTTATACATCTACTTAACTATACCCAACACCTTCTCAACCACTCCCATTCACATACCAATAGGTGCCAACTTACCAACCTTCTACTAGTTATCTTTATGCTATGTTTGCATAGACCCAACAAAACCTACCCTATAGCTACAGAGGCACATAACCACAAATAGATCTTGTCAAATTTCTAATTGATAAAATGACCACCTTAGAGTTATCTATCTCTGTTACCTAAAATCTCTTATCATATGACCAAATATATAATTAACATATTAACCTATTCACCCATTCATCCTTGTCTGACCTTACCCACCTTAGTGGGAACTTTCCAAATTTTATAAATTTTAAATCAAGGAAGATCACTAACAACATTTGAGAGTATTTAGGAACTCATGCTACTTAATTTCCTATGATGATGCTCTCCTTCTTCAGACCTTCCCCATGTCTCTATCATGACTAGTACTAGATTGGTAAAGTTTTATTCTCAAGAACTCTCTCTTTCTTTTGCCTAGTTAGCCCAAACCTTCCTAGACCAATTTTACATAAACATCTCTAAGATGGTTTCCATCACTGATCTAGATTCCATCTGGTAGTTTGATGATGAGTCTATTGCTAAATTTGTGGCCCATTGGAGAAGTTTCATCAACCAACTCTCTTTCTCTCTATGCTAACTTGAGTTGATTGAGATTTTTGCCCAAGCATGTGCCAAACACATTTCCTCTACTTTATAAGTTCAAAGATTTAGGACCTTTGACGAAGCTTTCACCATGGCCTGTAAACAAGAAAATAGAGTTGATGAGGGGAAACTAAAGATAAAATTAAATAAATCCACCTTAAAATCAAGTGAAAAGTCATCCTATAAACCCAAAAACTAAAAAAACACCCAACTCAAAATCAAAATAACCACATACATGATTGTCCGTAAGACTACCCCTCCACCCACTATTAATAAATCTAATTCCTCCAATCAAAATATGAAGAATCCAAACTATAACACCTAGAAATAATTTACTCTACTTGGGGAGTCATACGATTTGGTCTTATAGAAATTGTTAAAATCCAATATCATACAAATTTCCCCAATTAAACCTCCACAAAAATTCATTTTTTCTAATCCTACACCTACTTGGTATAAAGAGAATGAATTGTGTGCCTTTCACCATGTCATTCGACATGATGTTAGTAGGCATAAAACCTGTAAGAGTTTTGTCCAAAATCTCATTGACAAGGGGGATCTTGTATTGGATAACCCCAATACACCCCAAACCAATCACTTGACATATTTAGAGAACCATTCCCAACCACGCTCCATCTACCAATAAAAAAAACAAATTAGAATCATCCCACGAGGTACATACTATTACCATGGTGCTTAGTGAACTTTCTACTAAGGAGACTACTATCCAACCTACCCTACCATCCCCTCCACTTATTCAAGTAAAGGATTCACTACCTTTCCTTTCAAAACCAAATTAAAAGATATAACATTTTTCCTTCCTTCACTTGTCAAGATAGTGGAACAACTAACCCGTCTAGTAAACATACTAGAAGAGACAAGCATTACCAACACACCTTTTTCCTCCATCATACAAAAATCCACTCTCCGTTTTGAAAGAATCCCTAAAGAAGATATCATTCTACCTAATCCTCCCATTGAGGAACTACCTTCCCAAGCCTCAAAATCTTTGATTGAGGTGAAGGATGAGCTACCCACTCCCCTTTGTCCACCTATGGTCTTATCTTTTAAGACCAATGCTGAGAGGATCAAACGTATCTACAAACCTTTTTATCAATTGGTCCAAAAATTAGGATACCTATCCCAACCTGACATAGATTGTGCCACATTTTGGCACCATCTCAAACTTCCTTACCTGACCAAGCAAGAAGCCTCAAATACACCATTATGAACCCAACCTATCACCTCTGCTAACAAACCTACCACCATCACACTTGAAACATTAGACACCTTTACCAATGAAACCATCACCAAATCATCTCTACCTACCCTACCTGAAGTAATCAAGTCACCTATCATCATTTCAACCAAGCCTAACAAAAATCTTATCATGTTTCTTACTCAAAACCTTACTCATCCATCAATAAAGGTGGGATTAAACCCACCAAGCCCATAAAAAAATCTAACTAAATCATGTAAAAGAGCAAAACCACCAAATATCCCACAAACCAAAACTTTAGCTCCTCTACTTTTCCTTGTCTTCTAGGACTTTACCCCTCTACCTTAATAAGGAAACCAACCACCTAACTAAAACTCAAACCTAACCACCACTCTTGGTTACACCATTACTCCTACTTTCATCCTTGCCCAATTTCACCACACCTCATATAACCAAACTACCTATCTCTCAAATCTCTACCCTAACACCTCCTACCTCTAAGTCATCCATCTCCAAGCCATTCACACCTAAAACATCCACCAAGAAAGCTCCTTCACCCAATACTTCCATAATTAAACCTACTCATAAAAAGGCCCCTACCTCAATCACCTAACCTAAGCCCTCCACACCTCTACCACCATTATTTGAGTCTTATTCCACCATCCTATAGAGGATATTACAAACATCTTGTTTAACCTTGCCAACTATCAAACCATTTGACCAACAGAGTCTTAAACCATCTTGGTACAATGACAAGCTAATATTTTTATACCATAGGACACTCAAGCATGACATAGTGAACTTAAGGATATCCAAGAATTAGCCCATCAATTATATCACTAGGATGACTTATTATCAAAGGAGACCCTACCAATCCCAAAAACAATCCAAGAACCAATAGCCATCAACCAACACCTATCTACCTCTCCAATCTCACCTTATAGTGAGGAGGAATAAATGTAATCACCTACACCAACTCTTCCCCTAATCCATACCATCCATGTGGTCACACGATCATAGGCTCAACCAAAGGATAAAGGGAAGACAAAGGTATCCATTCCATAGACATATCCCTTTTCCTCCACCCAACCAACTAGCCAACACTAACCACCTTATACCAAACCTAATGTGTCTATCTTGGGCCCCTCTCAATCCAAACGATTAGAATAAGTCTAATGTGTAGTTCTAAAACAACTTCACTAAACGTTGGTGAAGATGAGTTTGTATGAACTGATCAACATGTCACCACACCATCACCAAACAATGATAGAAATGTTTTAATCTATAGAAGTTTGAGTAGAAGACCCTCAACCTTTAGTAGCCTTTATTGGATCCCTTCACATTTATAACCTTGTTATCTTCAAGGATTTAGAAATACCTTCCATCCATCTAGATGACCCAATTCCTCCTCTCTTCATTACCACTTATATCAACTAAAACCACATCAAGAGGGTTATGATTGATGGGGGAGCTAATATCAACATCATATCCTCCCATGCCTACAACCAACTAAAATTAACCAAGAACATCATATCCAAAACCTCAGTAGTGATATGATAATCCAATAATACCATAGCCACTACTTTAAGAACTGTAATCCTTCATATTCACCTAGGACCCCACACACTTCCTGAGATCTTCTATGTAGTGAAAGGAGAGTTCTAGTAAAATGTCTTATTGGGATTACCTTGGATTCATTATATGGGTTGTGTACCAACCAATCTATATTTGTGCATAAAATTTAAGCACGAAGGTCAAGTTGTTACCATACAAGTTGACTTGAGCCTTTTCACACCATGCAACATGACGTACCGACCCAGTGATGTTCTCCTTCCTCCATCTAAAAAACCTTCACCAATGATAGATGAAATCCCATTTGCTTCTCCTAATGAATCATCCACTAATTCTTCCACCCCTTCCAAAAAAATCCCCATAATGGATCCTTTGGAATCATCCTTCTAACATTTTTCATTAGGGGTGTATTGCCTTTTGACACTAGACACCTTTCCTACTCCTTAAGGGTATGGGAATATTGACCAACAACCTAATTATGACCCCAATATTAGAAATATAGTTCCTTTTAGACCCTAAACTTATCAAACTTTTTTCTTCTATGGGGGACTTGATAAACCCCTTAACACTTACACCACCTCCTTTTCACCTCAACCATTCACTGCTAGCTTCTTCTATCTAGATAAACCAAAATTTTCCACAACATACCTATACAGGTATGCTTGGAAAATATTTGGCCTAGGTCGATATGAACACAATTCACATGAGTTTCTTCCAATAAAAACCTAAAAACCTCATGAAAAACATGGCCTAGATTTCACACCACCTAAACAACAAACTAGCTTACCTCCCATTACCATCATTGACGAGGAAATCTCATCCTCACTGTCCATTCCACCATCAATAGCTAAGGATTTTGACATCATCCCCTTAAAATTTATTTTCCATTAACATGATTAGACTTGGACCCATGACTTATCAAAAGGATGTGGTGATCGTAACCATTCCTATAACCCATACTTATGATGATAGGAGATGACTGTCCTCTCATTAATACTATTTAGTGTCAAGATGATGATTCCATTCTCACCTATCTCAGTGTACTAAATTATTATATCCACAAACCTCTTCCTCCTAAGATTTCAACCATGTTGAAAAAATCTACTGTGGATGTCAACATGGGTACCCAAGTAACCCACACATTATAAAAATTGACCAATCACTAAATTTTAAGGAGCTCTAAGACTTCCCCTCCTTACTACAATACCATTACATAGAATTTGCTTAGTCTTATACTGACATGCTAGGAATCAACCCCTCCATTACCATCCACAACATTATCACCAACCATGATACTAAGCCTATTACGTAGAAAATTTGATGAATGCACCCTCACATAGCCCTTATCATCAAAGAAGAGCTTCAATGTCTCCTATCCATCAATTTCATTCAACCCATTCACTATCCCCAATGTGTATCCAACATCATACCTATCACCAAAGCCACAAGGGGACTATGAATTTGTGTAAAATTTAATGACCTCAACCTCACTTTACCAAAGGATGACTTTACTCTACCAAGCATTAACCAAATAGTTGATATTACAATTACCCATGAGATGTTATCTCTCATGGATAGATTCTCAAGCTATAATCAAATCCTAATTTCCCCCAAATATCAACACAAAATTACCTTTATCGCCCCATAGGGGAATTTATACTATAGAGTCATGCCTTTTAGACTATAAAATATGAGTGCAACCTACCAACATGCTATGACATACATCTTCCATGACCTTATCCAAGAAATCATAGAAGATTATTTTGATGACCTTCTTGGGAAATTAAAATATCTTAAGGATCATTTAGCCATTCTTAAGCTTATCTTTGAATGCTTCATCCATTACCATATCTACTTTAACCCAAAGATGTGATTTTTTAGGGTCTTATTAGGAAAACTCCTAGGTTTTGTCATCTCCCTTCAGGGAATTGAAGTTGATCTAACCAAAATCAAAGCAATCCTTAATATGTCACCTTCAACCCACGTTAATCAACTCCACAATCTATAGGGTAAGCTCTAATATATTCATCACTTTATCTCTTAGCTCTCAGACTGATGCAAACTCTTTCATCACCTCTTAAAGGACGTATCTTTTAAGTGGAATAATGATAATCAAAAGGCCTTTTATTCACTCAAAATGTACCTTTTGTCTCTACCTATCCTCATCCCTTCAAAATATGATCAATTTTTTTACCTTTATATCTCCACTACTGACCACTCCTTAGGGGTAATGCTCACTCATCGAGATGAACAACACAAAGAACAATCCATCTACTACATTAGTCACATGTTTATAGAATATGAGACTCAATATACCTATATTGAGAAGCTTTTCATAGCCTTGGTCTTTATGGCCACCAAGCTTTGCCACTACCTTCTCAACCATAAGACCTATGTCATAACCAATACTGACTCAATTAAGTATATACACTCCAAGCCATACCAAAACCAATGTATGGCCAAGTGGCTCATGCTCTTAACTAAGTTTGACCTTGATTTTCTTTATTAAAAGTAAATTAAAAGGAAAGTTATTACCGACCAGTTTGTTGAGGAACCATTAGTATATAATCGACCTCCTCTTGAGTTTCTTGATGAGTCCATCATGAGCCTCTCAAGCAGACTTCACCTATCAAGTGACCATGTTATTCGATGGATCAAAGTATCAACATGGTGGGGGAACTAGCATTATCCTTATCCCCCTTCATGGTGAACCTATTCATTTATCCTTCATGTTATATTTCAAATGTACCAACAATATGGTTGAGTATAAAGCTTTAGTAATAGACCTTCAAATTACATTAGCCT
Source organism: Torreya grandis (assembly GCA_037957365.1). Classification (NCBI taxonomy): domain Eukaryota; kingdom Viridiplantae; phylum Streptophyta; class Pinopsida; order Cupressales; family Taxaceae; genus Torreya; species Torreya grandis. The sequence continues at coordinate 1,501,269 of JARHVA010002856.1, forward strand.
TGGGATTTAAAATGATAAACATAGTTAGTGACTCTCAACTAGTGGTCAATCAAATTAATGGCTCTTACCAATATAAGAATGATGTTTTACAATAATATAAATAATTATCTAACATACTCTTAGCCTCATTTGAACTCTACCATATCTAAACTACCTCATGATCTATGAACAAGTTTACTAACACCATGGCTTCCCTCACCTTTTAGATCCCATCTACACCCTTTGACATCTAAGCTATCTATCATTGTCCACTGACTTACCCAACCCTCTTATTTCAAACTAGACTCTCTGACCATATTTAATATGGAGGAGACCCAACATGACCTTTAGTATTGGTAGACCTTCGACTATCTCAACCTTGCCATCCTTCCTTCTAGTCTTTCCAAGAATGCTCAAAGAGCATTTATCCAGAGCACCTCACTTTATAACCTACTAGGGGTAATTCTTTATAAACATGGCTTTGATGGTCTCCTCTTCCATTACCTATGTAGTCATGAAGCCTCTCATGCTATCATGGAAACATATGATGATATATGTGGGGGACACTTTAGTATCCTAGTTATCTCTAAATGCATCCTTCACCTTGGTTATTACTAGCCTACCCTTAACCAATACTATTGTGATTATGTGAAAAAGTGTGTAAGTTCCAACAACACTCTAATTTTTATTACATACCTAGCTATAGTCTTCTCGTATCCAAAAATTTCTAGCCCTTTTCATAATGGGGTCTTGACCTTATTGGTGAAATTAACCCCTATTCTTCATAGTGACATCATTCTATCATCACTATGATTAAGTAATTTATTAAGTGGTTAGAGGTTATTCCTCTTGTCTCAACCAAAGTGGAAAATTTTGTCAAATTTATTAATCATCACATTATCTATCACTTTGATGTTCCTCACAAAATTATTATCGACAATGGAAAATCTTTCAAAAATAAACAAGCCTAAGGTCTTTATGATGCATTCAATATCAAGTTAATTTTCTCATTTCCCTATCATCCTCAAGTAAATAGATAGGTGGAATCCTCCAAAAAAACTCTCAAAAACATGCTAACTAAAATGGTTAATGCATCTAGTTAGGATTAACACTTACATATCCCCTTCACCTTATGGGTGTATCATACTAGTATTCAAACCCCCACAAGTGATACCCCTTTCTCTCTAGTTTTTGGAGCGTAGGTTATCTTGCCTCTCAAAGTCTAAATTCCCTCTCTTTACAAATACTTACAAGATCTCATCTCTGAGAGTGATAATCATCAAGAATGTTTATCCCAACTTGAGATACTTGAGAAGCATCATTTAGCATCACTCACCCATCTTTGTGTCTATCATGAACACATCAAACATACTTATAAAAAACACCTTAAAGTGCAAGAATTAAATATCAAATATCTTTTCCTAAAGGAAAACCAACATGTCAGCAACATGGAGAAAAGCATGTGAGGCAAATTTTCTTTTAATAGGCTTGGACCTTATATCATAATGCATAAGTATAGATCAAGAGCTTACTGATTATACTCTCTTAAGGGAAGCCTAAAGCTTGAGCCCTTAATGATTCACATATATGTCCTTTATTTTATTAAAAAGGATCAAACTCACCTTTTATCTAACTTAAGCTCATCCCTTGCTTTCAAGCCACATTCATCTCCCTATTTTAGGGGAAACCAATTAAAAATGAATCATGTGATTATCCATCACAATCATAGCCTAATATTGAATGATGGGTACCATGGATCTAACCATGGCATGGTTATCAAAGTAATTTTTACCCCTTTTATAGGATGGATTCCCATGGTCATTGTCACCTAAGCCTCTTTTACACATACTCAATCTTCTTGTGCTTTTAGTTTTGCCTTCATAAAAGAAGAACTTTTAATCTGATATAATAAAGTATATGTCAAGAAAAATCAAAATCAAAATCAAAAGCAAATTCATAATAAAAAACAATCATGGGCCATTCTTAGCATTCATAGACTACTCCCTTGAAAGATAGCTACCAAAAAGATATCAAAATTACTCAATATAAGGTAGACTGCTCCCTTGAAGGATAGCTACCAAAAATATTAAACAAAACATAAAAACTTAGACCAATACCTTGAAGGATGGTTGATTAAATCATTTTTCAACATATAATAATTTCTTGGAAGCTTCCCTCATTGATTAGCTTCCCAAACCCTCCCTAATAACAACAAAATAGTAAAAGACCTATTATCAAACATTAAAAAAAGCAAAATAATTTTGAAAGCTATAATTAGATCTCATCAATATACTTCTTAAATCAATCCCTCTACACCTTGTATGAAATGGACTTGTTTATATTGGCTCTTTGGTGACCTACAAATGAGGCAAGCTAGTCTCCCAAGAAGGTTCCATTTCCATCTCCCCTTTTTGCACTATAAGAAAGGGATTTTGGGCTTACTTGACATTATGTGATCAAGATGCCTTTTAACCATCTAATGAATGCTAATGCAAAGAGTTCAAAGGGATTATGTTCTTTAAGCCAATCCAAATTCAGCTTATTTTAGTTCTTGCAAAATAAGAAGCATCGTGCCCTCTTCTTATCCTCTCATACTGGCTGATATATTCACTTAGATGTTTGTCTCTAGATTATCTTCTCCTTATCACTTTTAGTTTTGTTATTCAACTTAATTTATGTGATTTATTTTAAATAATATGACCATAATCATAACCATATCACATAAAATCATCACAATCATCATTAAAATCCATAACATCAACATCATAATATCCATAAATAAATAACAATAAACCATTTTTCACCACACATCTAAATCTAAATGAGGAAACAAATACTCATCAATTTTCATCATAAACATCATCATTATATCACTGTCATAAACATGATCTTCTCAAAACATGAAATCAAATCATCACATTCATACATAACATCATTAATAACCATAATCATAAATGTCATGAACTTCATCCTAGTCATCAAAAAGTGTCACATTTTCCTCATAATCACATGAGATAACATGAAATCCATAAACAAACATTATCATAAACATGAATTAAAAGGACATATCATCACATGCCTATCTAGGTGAGGTCACATTCACATCATCATGAGCATAACCATAATAAAAAATATTCAACATCAACATCATAAACATCAACCACAATCTATATGCAAAGATCATATTTATAAATTGTGAGTTTATAATTGCATAAACATCATCAAGTGTAGCAATATACATATCTATCTCAAAGTATACATCTCACTACATCAGCTTGCAGAGTAGTATCAAAAATCATATACATAATAAATATAGTGTCTCCTAAATGAAATAAGAACCTAAGGTACCACTACCCCTTAGAGCCTATCCCCTTGTACCTACTTGGCCACTTGTAGATGTATCCCACTGACTTGGTATCACTGTACCTACTTTACCTACAATCCTAACCTTATACTCACCCATAAAATATCATCTAGATAATGCTTGAAGACTATGGCCTCAAAATATTACAGCTCTTCCATAGTCACTACATATCTCTATGTAGGGATAGTACTTATTGGTTCCACCACTATTGGTACTCCACCCCTATCTACTAGATAGAATATCTCTCCTATGTCACAAGAGATAAAGTAGCTCTAAACTGATCTCTCTAACCTATTATATTATCTAATTGACCCCATGATGTTGCTAATGATGCTTATAATATTGTCATGAAATCCTGTGCCATGGCTAGTATTTCTCATTCTTTTTTCCCTCTGACTAATCACTACCTACATATCTAGGGTAACCCCCTGGCCCTACACTTGCTAACCACCTCTACCATTAGGTCAACATACATATCATATCGACCATTGTCAACACCACCAATATCAACTATAACATATAGTGCTTGGTACCATGTCAAGTAACCATCCATAATGCATGCATCATCTATCTCCAACCTTGCTAGGAGCTTATAATGATCAATATAAATGTAAACTAGCTATAGAGTGGGTAATAACAGCTCTACATATTTCCTCTTGTACCTTTCAAAAACCCTGGGGATACCTTTTATGAAGCCAAACTATCAACACACCCCATCAAAAGGTATTATCTCTATCTCACCATCCCTCTTGCAATAAATCTATTAATAACTTTGTAGGGATAATGTGTTCTAGGCATAGTGTGATCATCCTAAAAAATTGATGTATGGTCTCTAAATCACTTCTCTAATAACCAAGGCATCTAATAAACCTCTAAACTAGTCAATGTCATGAACCCCTCCACCTAATCTTGAGAGGGAAAAATCATCTCTCCACCTCATAAATCCTACTCAAAATCCCATCTAGGCATACCCCTCCCATAACAGCCCCATCTGTCATAACACCTAGATGTGCTCATACTCGTAGCAATGTAGAAAAAACCCCATGTTGATACCATACCTCCCATGGGCTCAAAATATCCATAGTTCCATGTGAATCTATACTAATATCATAGGTGCCAATGTAAACATTGTGCGACTCATAACATCTCTACCAATGCCCCTAACAATAAATAAGGTAACCTTCCACTACTCAAATTAGGCAACACATAACACATCACCACTATCATCATGGTTAGTAATTGCCTATTATCTCTGGCCTTATGGTATAATGGAGTATAGCTGAAACCTCCTATATGCCACCTCATAAAATCAAGGTTGTCCCCATACAATAGCTTCTTAAAATCATCATGCTCCTCCCTCTTAATATGATAAATTGACTCACCCCATATGGGTAGCCATGTAATCCTATGTATATCCTTAGGTAAGATGGTCATTATTGTGTAGACTTATTACCTAGTTAATACCAAATTCTTAAGTATTATTAACATTAATTATCAACCTAGGGTACATAGGCTTTTCAAGGATGTTAGCACTATATATGCATTATTGATCTATAGAATAACTTGCTTACTAGTTGTAGTATAATGAACTTATACTAAATTCACCAGATATTTATACTATGAATTTATTATAAAAACATAAAAAAATATATAAACAATTCAAAATTATGAATCACACATGCATCACACTTTATATAATCCAAATAATAATGAAATAAAATTACATAACACACTTAAACTAAAGAGTGTCCGGATCTTCACTACAACTCCTTCTGAGGGAGGCCTTCATTATTTAGAACTAAGTTCCAATCCTTCTCTGAGAGACTTAAAAAATCTTCTTACATAATCAACCTTCTCATTACTCAGATATGTAGCAATTAAAGATTGGTACAAACTACAATATTCAGAATATAATGACTTCTAAAATCCTAGTACTCTGTTATATCTATTCAACCCTTAATCTAATATAGGTTCTACCATTAAATACATAAGGTAGTTTTATTAGAATTAACCAAAAACACTAAAATAAAAAAGGTACAAATACTTTGGGAACTACCCCAATCAACCTTTAGGTGGTTAGTAACTAAAGTTACTTGTTTTAGGCTTGACTAGGTTAAGGATGATATATAATGTTTTGTTGTTTTACTTATTTTTGTCTCCTTTACATTATGCTTGTCTTACTCATATTTGGTAGCACATCCAATATTCCTTATATGTGAGGATTTCATACAATATTTATGGAGGATCCTCTTCAATCATCCACTCGGTTCTTAAGATAGCTAGATATGTCCTTAAGAGATAATTACATTTGATCACAACAATAGTTCTACTCTATGTAATGGTTGTGGGATCCTATAGGTGAAAGCTTGTAGTTAATATAGGAAACCTACGGATAGAAATTAGTAGTTTTTACAAGCACCCTACAAGTTAAAACTAATTATTATTATGGGCAACCTATAGGTGGAAGCCAATAGTTATTATGGGCAACCTATAGGTGGAAGCTAGCAATTTCTATGGGAAACCTATAGGTGGAAGCCAATAGTTGTTATGGGCAACCTATAAGTAGAAGCCAATAGTTGCTATGGGTAACCTACAGGTGGATGCCCCTTTTGTTGTGGGCTTCTTTATAAGTGTTTTACCCAAACAAGATTCTTGTAGTTTTATGTTACCTTTCAAATATTTGTTAAATAAAGTTACACAAGTATAATCTAATAAAAAAGTGCATCATTAATTCATAATATAAAATTTATATATCAATGCACACATAAAATCATAAATTTATTTGCATGAGTCATGGATGGTTATGGGGAATATAGAAAAATATATATACTAGGTATGGATGAGGTTATAAAATAAATTAATTGGTGGCATCATCAAACCCCCTACTTAACCTCATTTTGACCTTGAACAAGTCTTGACTAAATTTTTAAACCATATTTTTTTTTTGAAATTTAGGGGCTCAATGTAACCCATCCTTTCAAATATATAGAAACCTTAAGCATTATCAATGTTCCTCCATCTTTTCTTCTCTACCTCTTTGTCAGCTGGGACCTCTCCCTCCCAGTCAAGAATTGAGAACCAAAAAATAGGTGGTTTAAACATCAGCCCCAACTATTTTATCCTTCTCCCAATAACAAGCTCAATATACATGTATACCCTATGTATGGCATCCCTGAGGTTTTGAGGAGAATAAGGTTCCTTTCTTTTTAAAACATTAGAGAGTTTTGCCCATCTATGAGAAAAATAAACAAAATTTTTCTTTCCATATCCCTCCATAAGACTCAATTAGTGATTCTTAACCTCTACTTATTTCCTTATGACCTATGATTATGGAGTATCTAAGTTCATGAAGGAGATATATTCATCTATTACAGCTTCTAGATTAGCTAATTCACCCCTAATCATTAGGGTAGCTTCTTTTTATTTTTCTTGATACTCCTCCACCTATTTCTTCCTTCTTGTTTCATTAAGGACATATGAAGTAAATGCATTTAGTTGGACATCCCACACATATATATTTGGATTCCAATTTATATTATAGGGTATAACATACTGGTGTATGTAAAACTCACTCAACTGTGCTTGGAGGTCAAGGTCAACATGTCTATAGACTTCAAAGAAAGATTTAAGGTCATAAACAATGTAGGACTGATCATTATAGATCCTATCATATTTGAATTTAATCCATATTTCTTATAAGTAGACAACATATGCCCTAGAAGGTGATCTACACTCCATTAACAATTCAATGGTTTCATGCATTTTAACAATATTTTCTTTCAAATAATTGATCCTAGTTTCATCCATTTCTAGTCTTTCTTTTAAGTCATCTTGCTACTCTCTTGTTTCAACATATACCTTAAATCTTTGTACCAACTCCTTGTGGTAAGTTTCATCATCATAATATTTTTATTTAAGAAAATTGAGAAGGTCATCAATTTCTACTAGTGTAGCAGCTAAAAGATCCACATCAATTACTTCCTCTACTATAGGTATTTTTGAAGTGGTCAATGGAGGAGAAAATCTATTGTAGAAAGGTACCAAATTTAGAGAATTATATTTTTTAGGTGAATTTAAGGGTAAACTAATGCTATCTATGGGTAAGGTTGGTGAAGTTGCTATAGATTTTTCCAAGGAAGTTGTTGTAGGTTCCTCCAATAACCTTTCTTCTTCCATATATAATTCTATAAATTCTGCTACCTCTAGAAGTGTTTCTAGGCCCCTCTTATATTTCAACTTTATTATCTCATTCCTTAGCCTATATATTTATTTCATTACTTGTTTCAAGGTTTAGAACTCTTGGTCATGAGGAAATACTTCTTATTCTACTTATTCTTTTATAGTAATTTCTTCAATCAATTCTTTTTCTTCTATAGGCTGATCTATCATTCTCAGCTCTTCTTCTATGTACTTAATGTGTCTGAGAAGATCCATGTCTTTTTCAGTGAATATTAGTGGATTAGGTGACTATACTTCTTCTTCATCAGTAGATTCTTCTTTGTTGGACCATTCTATAATCTTGAACCCATGAGAGGTCTTTCAAATTTGAGGCTCTTTCTTTTCCTTTTCATCCTCACTGATGTCTATGGTTGAGGAGGCTAGAGTTGTCTTTTGTTTCCTAATTATTTGATCTCCTAGGAGGATGTCTCTTTCTTGATACAAGAGGTTTGCTATGGGTTGTTTAGTAGGACTAGTGCCCATAGTACCTTATTGTGTAGTCTATTAGGCCTAATATTTAGGAGATTCCTCCTCATTATTTCCCTCTTCTTACTAAGGTTTGCTAGTCTCTAGGGTTAGAAATTATTATTAGCTGAGGTTAGGTCTAACAGTGTTTATTCCATGTTTATCTATGAACCATATTAGATAATGATAAGACATAGCTTTCTCAACCCCCTTCTAGTATTATTTGGACATCTTTTTTAGAATGTTCCATAGGTGGTTTATAACATTAATGGTCCTATCATGCCTTAAGTGATTCAAAAATTTAAACTAGAGAGTACCTTCCTTCATAGGTCATATATTTAATGATATACAAGGCTACTTTCCTCTAGGCTATAGATAGGCTAAGCCTCTCCATGCCACCTTTATTCAACACTAGATTTTCATCTCCCTAACATAATTTTTGTCTAACTTCTTGAACATTGGGTTTATCCTCCCAATTTTCTCCTATACTTGGCAGCCCAGTTACCTGACTTACCAATTCTTCAGTGACTAGAAATGTAACGCCATGTATAATAGATTTCTTTCCTATAAAGGACACTAAAAATTCCCTTGTATGGGGTTATGAGAAATTCTATAATTTATCAAAATAAGTGGTCTATCTAACTCTGTTGAAGACAACACTACTGGTTGGCTCTCCTTAAAGTTACCTGTGATCTATGGGTTCTTGTCTCACAATTGATCCTCCCATTCTAGCTAGGTTTAACTTTCTGACAACCCTTTCAATTGATAATTATCAACACAATCAATTTAGTTTTTAGAAATTTTCCTATAGCAAAGCAAGTTTTTTCAATAATGGTGGTTTGTGGTTTTAGGTTACAAGTTGTAAGTAATGCCAATATTCAACTTTGTTTGAATGGGTTATACTCACAAGTGAAAATAATAAAAGTGATTGTTTTCCCTATTAATTATATGGTGTCATCATGGGTGATCAATCCATACATATGGAATAACTTGGAGTGCATGGAATTGATTTCCCATAACATTTGCCCCCTCCCATATGAGGTGTCACTTGTCCCCAAGTGATGTGGAATGAGTAGGATGGAAAGACAGAGGATGAGGTCATGATGAGGGTATTAGTGTGAGTGGAGACAAAACTTAGCAAATGACTTGTTAATGATTAAATATATTTTTCAATATATTACATGTTATATTAAGAATAAAAAATGCTTTTCTATGACCAAAATATACATTGTACCTTTTTAACATTTTGCCTAGGGTTATGCAAAGAAAAGTGGTATATGAGTGTTTACCAAAATGCAATGATTACAATAGTAGTTATAACTTGACTGAAGTGATATCCTTGAGTAATAATGAGATCACAAGATGTTATCCTTCCATAATGCCCTTAATAACCTACATGCAATCATGATAGCCTACATAGAACTAGAGTAGGGGTCTTATACTGGGATGATAGATTATTACCCTCCTACCACAAGGTGGTCACTATGGATCTTTGTGTTATCCAAGTTAGGTGTTGTATGAACATGGAAGAGGGTAGATGAGGTATTTTTTTGCTTTGTGATATTCTTCTACATGATCTTATTGATGATTTGTCTCTATGTTGTCTTATTTCCTATAGATTCTATGCCTAGTGAAATTTCCTTTAGCAACTAATAGGGTTTTCAAACTTAAGATCTGTACTCAAAAAAAATCTTAGATCTCACTATTTGACATAGTGAAATTATCTCCATGAAATGATAGAAATATAAAAATGGTTTATCTATGTCCTTGTAGCCATAAATTTTGGTCTACCACACTCCAAATGGAGAGTAGAAGTATATGCCTTTATTGCTACTTTTACCTTGCTATTTAGGGGTATTCCATAGCAATGTTTTGACTTTTCTAATCTAATCCTCCTTCAATTCTCTTCTATCTTTTTTGGTGTCTTCCATGTATTGCTTAAAAGCTCATAGCCAAAGCTATATCTTAGAGTTTTTGAAGAACTAACCTACATTCACTAGAGAGGTATATATAGGTGTTAGGATGTACCTACAAAAATTATAAGTGGATCCCATAGAAACTATAAAGTTATGCCCAACTATGGGGACTATGCCCATAGTAGCTAGGGAATATCCCATATCAACTGAAGAAATACCTTCATTAACAAAGTTACCTATAGCAATGGTGAGGGATGTGCCTATATTAGCTACAAAATAGCCCATGGCAATTGGAGGAAGATGAATAGTTTTGCTCAAAATGATTGTTTATTTTCCATTTTGGTTTTTACCCTTAAATATCTAGCAAGATGGCTTTTCATTTAGGCACATTTTATAGTTCTAGGTAGCCAATAAGCTAGTTTTCTACCTAAAATGTACCAACAATTCCCAAAAAGGGTTTTCATTATTAGTTTTTTTACTCTAACTAATGCCTATAGTAGAATATTTATTTTAGAACCTTTCCAAGTTAGCTATGAGGGTGATTATTCAAGGATCATTTGAAGGTCTCATCTTTCATGCTAGAGGAGGGCCATGATGTCCTCCTCTCCTTCTTCATCTATGTGTTGACTGGCTCTCCCCTTATCTGGTGAGACATCATGTTGATCCAGTACACTATTGTATTCATTTTATAATTATTTACATATGTGCTTGGTAAAATCCTCCTGAGTGAGTGGCTTTTTGTAAAACTTTAGTCTATGGCCATTGATCGATAGATGGAATATTATTGGATCAATGGTTTGGAGTTACATTGCTCCATTATCATAAACATTCTCAATCTTAAATGGACCAAGCCATCTAGTCTAGAGTTGACCCTTGTGATCCTTATATTTTGAATCAAAAATAAGGGCCCAATATCCTACATTGAATTACCTAATATTAATTTACTTATCATGCCATCTAATCTACTACTGGTATACAAGTTCTATGTTTTTCAATGCCTATTGTTTGTATTCATCTAAGGCATTCGATTATATAAGCATTTTTTCTATGATTCAGATATATCCATCCCAAGTTGTAGTGTTATTTTTAAGGTCTTTTACTCAAATTCAATTGGCAAGACATGTTTCTTCCCATAGACCAACTCATATGGGGTGAAGCCTATAGTAGTCTTTCATGTGATTATGTATGTCCAAATAGATTTAGGAAGTCTAGCCTCCCAATCCTTATGAGACATACTAATAGTCCTGGTCAAAATATTTTCTAACTCCCTATTGGTAATTTCTACCTAACCACTAGATTGTGGATGATATGGAGTTGATTTATTATGCCTAATCTCATATTGTTAGACCAAGATAGTAATTAAACTAGCTGTGAATTAGGGTCCTTGATTAGTGACTATTTCTCATGGCACACCATATCTTGAGAATATTTATTCATAGAAGAAGGCTATCACCTTCTCATCCTTGATGTGTCTAAGAGTCTTTACTTCCATCCATTTAGTTACATACTCAGTACATACAAGGATTTAATCTTTGTTATTAGATTTTGGATCAAAATGTCCTACAAAGTCTAGGCGCCATTTTTCAAATGGTTCAAGAACCATTTAAGGATATAAATGCATCTCATCTGAATGTGTGGGTCTCCCCATATGCTAAAATATATCACAATGAGTAATATACCTTATTGTATATTTATGGAGTGAGGGCCAATAATATCCTATATTTAAGATTTTTACCACTATACGCTTGGCTACAAAGTACCCTCTATAAATTTCATCATGGCAGGCTTTGAGGATATCTAGAAATTCATCTTCTTAGAGACATCTTCTGATGATGGAGTCAGGCCCAATATAGAAAAGGAATCTAGATAGCCACTTTTTTGAATCAAAGGTCATTTTAGTTTAGGGAAGAAGTGTTGTGGAAGTAACCTTGTTACAAGGTAGTTAGAAATATTAGTATACCAAAGTGTGGTAAGGGTGAGGGAGAACATGTGTTCATCTAGAGATGAGTCATCCATAATGATATATTCTTAAGGGGATTGTAGTCATGATAAGAAGTCAACCATGACATTTTCCTTACCAAGCTTATCTACAATAGTTAGATCAAATTCTTGTAATAAGAGTATCCATCTTATCACTCTACTTGGGATAGATGGTTTGTTCATAAGGTACCTAAGGGCTACATGATCTGTATGAACAAACACTTGATACCCTATTATGTAGTGAAAAAACTTGTTGATATCATAGACTACTGCCAATAATTCTTTTTTAGTGACCATGTAATTTAATTCTTCTGCATGTAGGTTCTTGCTTAAAAAATATGTAGCATAATTGAGTGCTTCTTATTTTTGGCCTAGCATAGCTCCTAGGGTAGTATCTGTGTGAATATCTAAGGGAACCTTCCAATCATGACCATGTAGAATAGGGGTGGTGGGCAATAAGTCCTTCAATTATTTAAAGGTTGTATCATAGGCAAGAGTCCATATGAATTCAACATATTTAGTCAAGGGAGTGAACAATGGTGCTACTACTTTGCTAAAATTATTGATAAATATCATGTAATAACCAACATATCCTAAAAAAATCTTGACATCTTTCTATTTTTGAGGAATAGGCATGTTTTTTATGATACTATTTTTTTAGGGTTAACATTAATGCCTTCAACAGATACATGGTGGCCTAAGACAATGTCTTCAATCATAAAGATGTAGCATTTATTATGACTTAAATATAAATGGTACTCCTAAAATTATTTCAGCACTTTCTCTAGTTTATTTAGGCACTCATCAAATGTTTCTCCATAAACAATGAAGTCATCCATATAGATTTCTACACATTCATTGGCCATATCTACAAAGATACTTAAGACAACCCTCTGGAATGTTGTAAGAACATTACATAACCCAAAAGGTAATACAACATAAGCATAATTACCCTAGGGACAAGTGAAGGTGGTCTTCTCTTGGTCTTCAAGAGAAATTATAATCTGGTTGTAACCATTGAAGCTATCCATAAAGGCAAAATATTTCTTTCTTATTAGTGTATCCAACATTTGATCAATAAAGGGTAGAGGAAAGTGATCCTTTCTAGTTTATATATTAAGTTCTTTATAATCTATGCATAAAAGCCATTCTTTATATTTATTTGGTATAATTACCAAACATGAAACCCATTCACTATCTGAGATGTGATATATAATTCTAGCAGTTAGGAGTTTTTACAATTACATTTTGACTATTTCTCTAAGAATCAAATTCATCCTACATTGTGGTTGTCTGATTTGTTGACACTCTTCTTTGATATAGATATGATGTGTGCATGTTTTTGAGCTAATTATTTACATATCCTCATAATCCCATATAAAACTATAGTGATTTGCATGCAACATGCTGACTAGGCACTTTTCCTCATTTGACTCCAACTTGTTATTAATAAGCAATGTTTTTTCTAGAGAGATTTCAATTTATCGTGAGAGTGATTTCATCATTTCTATATTGCTAATGGATTTGGTTTGTCTATAGCTATGAGTCAATAATTAGTGAAATATTTTTTGTATAGATGTATCAAAATTATCTTCTTCCTTGAGGGTAGAATATGGGCACTCAACACATTGTTGGTGGTTGAGATCTACAGAATGTGTTTGTAATTATTCTAGAGAAAATTGGAGAGAATTATATATTCCTCATAATCAACCAATGTACATGTATGTTATATGGTGAATACAAAAATCCAAGGAGGTTGGTCCACCTCATCTTCTTCAACCCATAATGTATGCTCTAGTGCCAAGGCTGACTGTGCTGGAGGATAGAGGACCAACTTCTTAGTATGGTTGCCATTGGATATAAAAATATTACCTAGTTTGTAGCTAATGAAGGAATCAAATATGGTAACTAAGTTTATCTTAAGATAAGAGGGCATCTTCCCAAATTAGACTTTGGTTGTAGCATAATGAAATTTGAAGGATAATCCCAAGAATATATAATAATGACAAGATCTTAAATGACTCCTTCTAGCCAAACTATAGACCTATCAGACATTTGTAGCATTGTAGATATGGGAAGAATGTTATTCAACTATATTTTGTTCATAGTTTTAGTTGTCATTACATTTATTGTAACCCCTAGGTCTATCAATGTATTAGACATCTGCCGGTCATAGATTTGGATTGTTACTACTAGGCATATTGGATCTAAATATTTATTTGGTAGGGTGTTTCCCAACATAATTTCTACCAAATGGTTAATCACATGCACTATATTTAGATCCTTCTTCTTCTTTCTAGGTTTACATAAATGTAAGTATCTAAAAACTTTAGAATATATGGGCACATCTTTGATGGCCTAGAAGAGAGAGATTTTAACACAAAGATTCTTGAACTATCCTATGAAATAAAATTCAAGATTAATTGCATGATGCTGAAGGCTAAGATATTTTAAAAATAGTGGGGCTATTTCATCAATAGCTTCATTTTCTAGTTTAGAGAGTTTTTGTGGTGGTGAAGGTGGGTTAACATGATCATCTAGAGTTTCTTGATCTAACTCCATTATTATGAGTGGGGTTGGGGGTGGTAGAAATTTTCTTGAACATAGGTGAACTTTATGGATGTTCATCGTGTATGATGGGTACTGAATAGGTTCAATATTTGATGTCAGTTGCACTAACTTATTTTTAGGATTTTTCATGGATTGGGTAGGGAGCTCATTAGGCTTGGGTGTAGCTTGTGTATTAGGCATAATATTAGGATATTTTTGTTGCTTTTATGGAGGAAATCCTCCTTGATGGTTTCCCCAGGGTTGATTAGGTCTCTAGGGCTGCTATCACTAGTTTGTGAAGGGTGGGCCTTAGGATGGTTACCAAGCTTATATCCAAGGTAGGGATAGATTTTGTAGAGGTTGTTAGGAGGTAGTGGGGTAGCTTATCTTAGGTGGATACTAGCTAGAATTAAGAGGTGGGATGTTCATCCATGGACTAATCTAATCGAGAGTAATATTTGTAAATTGTGAATTAAAAGAGGTAGAATTTGCAAAAGGTGAATTTTATCCCATATCTGAATAAGATGGTCATTGAACCCATGCCTTTCTATATGTAACATAAAAAACTTGTTTTCCATCTCCTCCTACAACATGTATCTCTATTTTTTCTAGCTATTTAGCTATGATGTTAACTACTTTAGCATGAACCTCATGACACCTACCATCTAGATAATAGATGGTCAAAGCTAGATCCAAGGCTACTTGCTTTTGCCTTGAGTGTAGGCTATCAAGTTGGGTGGTCAAGTGACTAATGATATCTTGTTTCATGTCTTGCAATAGGTTACTAAGTTTAGATTTTGATATGCCACTTATAATTGCTAGTGGAAGCTTGTTTCCCCTAACTTTATTAATGGTAGACCTAGAATAATTCTTACTCAACTCCTTGATATCTATGAATGGTAGGTGAGAGATATCTTCCTGACTCATTAGGTCCAAGACTTCTAAACAATATTCTCTGAATCCTTTCAAGAAGATGAGTTTTATAGGCTCTTCTCCTAGTGCACTTTGATTGAATTTTTATACACTAAACATGAACCATTCAACATAGTCTTCTAAAGATTTGTCCCTTTTTTGAGTCATCCTTAAGATGTCATTTATTCTATAATTTCTTTGTCATCCATATTATTGATACTTGGCTAGAAATTTCTTTATCATGTCCTCCAAAGTGTGGACTAAATTACTACCTAGTCCCATGAACTAGTGAAGTGTTGAGTCTTTAAGGGTGGCCAGAAAAAGTTTCAATTTATATACATCTTACCTATAGTTGTAGCTTCCATAGAGGATATCAAATTCAAACAAAAATGTGTCTGGGTCTTCTTATAATGTACCTCTAAAATTGGGCAAGGCTGAAGGTAGGATATTTTTTATTTCTATTATGCTTGTTGTATTTAGAATAATAAATTCAAAAGTAACTATGTTTGGAGTCTTGTTGTCATCCAAAAAGTCTCCTTCTCCATTCATGATGGATTTTCTTGTTATATAGATACTAAAGGTTCTTAGGATCATGTCTTCAAATTTTGTATCAATCCCTTCGTCAACATGATAGTAAACATTTATCTTCTAATCTGCAGTCTTTTTATTAGATGAAAGGTTTGAAGATTCTCTTGAGTTTTCTTTGATTTGATCAAGAAAGTCTTGTTAGAATATTGTTCTGATGTTAATTTATAGATTTTTTAGTTTGTGTAGTTCTCTTTCATTTCTTCTTACCAACTTAGCTAATGCTTCCTCTACTTCTGTTTCCTTTTTCAAATCCAATAGTAGTTCTTCTACAAGTTGCCTCCTTCGGTTTGTTGTGTTCCCTTTTTTGAGATCCTTCTGACTTATGGTATTTTAAAAAAAGATTCTTAGTTATTGTAGGTACTTATGGTTCTTTATCGATAGTAATTTATGACTTTTTTGGTAGGAATCTCTCTCAAGAATCTCTTTCTCTTTCCATAAACATTATGCCACTCCTTCAACTGTCTTGTCCCTTCTTGCATAGGGTGAGTGTGTTTTTCATGTGTTCTAGAAGGTTGTTCAGAATAATCAAAAATAAAATGTAGAGAAATAAAGAAGTGAAAAAAACAAAATGACTAGAATTGATATTTTACTTCTAGAAATTAGTAAAGTTATCTATTGAAAATGAGAAAATTACTTATAAAAAGTAGGAAATGAAAGAAACAAATGAAAATCATACTTTGCAGAATGTAAATGACTCTCATAAGAAATTAAATTCTAAAAAAACCTATTAACTAAGTAAATCACAATATTGCAAAGAGGTGTTCAAAGTTATGCACCATCAACATCTAAGAACTTAGACATATGGCATAACACACCGTAGTTCCCTCACTTGACATACCCAACTGGAAAGGATAGTGCATTAAAAATGTTGTGCACCATTAACTTCTAGGAACTTAGACATTTGGCATAAGACACCATAATATCTTCACTTAACTTGCCCAATTGGGTAAGATAGTGCATTAATCAATCTTGGAAAGCAATAATTGACACCCTCCTTGGTGATGATGTCAAAATGTTATGTATACTTATTACCTAGTTAATACCATATTATTGAGTCTAATTAACATTAATTTTCAATCCAAGGTACGTAATATTTTCAAGGATGTCATCACTAAATATGCATTATTGATCCATAGATTAACATGCTTATTAGTTATAGTACAATGAACTTATACTGAATTCACTAGATAGTTATACTATGAATTTATTGTGATATAAATATAGAAATATAGGAATACTTCACACTTATTAATCACACATGAATCACACTTTATATAATCAAACTAATAATAAAATCAACTTACACAACACACCTAGACTAAGGAGGGTTAGGATTTTTAATGTAACTCCTTTCGAGGGGGCCCTTCCTCATTTAAAACTGAGTTATAATCTTTCTCTGAGAGACTTTAAAAATATTATTACAAAATCAACCTTCTCATTACTCAGATATGTAGTAATTAAATATTGGTACAATGGAAAAAAATATTTAAAATGTAATGACTTCTATAATTCTACTAGTCTATTATATCTATTCAACCCCTAATCTAATCTAGGTTTTGCCATTAAATACATAAGGTAGTTTTGTTAGATTTAATAAGAAACACTAAACTAAGAAAGGCACAAATACTTTGGGAACTATCCTGGTCAACCTTCAAGTGGTTAGTAACTGAATTTACTTATTTTAGCCCTGACTGAGTCAAGGACAATATTTATGATTTTGTTATTTTACTTCTTTTTGTCTCCTTTCCATTGTCCTTATCTTACCCATATTTCACAACACACAAGATTATTTGTATGTGAGGATGTCATACAATATCTATGGAAGATAATATTCAATCATCCACTCAATTCTTAAGACATCTAGATACATCCTTAAGAGCTAATCACATCTAATCAAAAAAATAGTTCTACTATGTGTAGTGGCTATGGGATCCTGTAGGTGAAAGCTTGTAGTTACTACATGAAACCTATAGGTGGAAACTAACAGTTTCTATGGGCACCCTATAGGTGGAAAATAGTAGTTGTTATGGGCACCCTATAGGTATAAACTAGTAGTTGCTATGATCAACCTGTAGGTGGAAGCCAACAATTGCTATGGTCAACTTGCAGGTGGAAGTTAATAGTTTCTATGGGCAACCTGTAGATGGAAGCCAATAGTTACTATGGAAAACCTGTAGATGAAATCCAATAGTTTTTATAGACAACCTACAAGTAGATGACCCTTTTACTATGAGCTTCTCTATAAGTGTTGTGCCCAAACAAGATTCCTTTAGTCTTATGCTACCTTTCAAATGTTTATTAAATAAGGTTATAAAAGTATAATATAATGAAATAAAAAACATCATTAATTCATAACATAAAATTTATATATCAATGCACACATAAAATCATAAATTCATTCATTCATTTGCATGAGTCATAGATGGTTATGGGAATTTACATAGAAAACATTATATACTAGGTATGGATGAGGCTATAAAATAAAGAAATTGGTGGGCTCATTAGTCATCTCACCTATAGATTATAGGAAGGTGTTAGTGTCTAAATCCCATCTCTCGATGAGTACCACTATCATCATTGCATCTCGTAACACATGCTGGTAATGCATCATAGCACCAAGGACCACCTCCTCCATATAAAATAGTTAGATGTAGTCATACCTTGATGAATCTTAGCAAAGATATAAATCACTTGATCTCACATCTAGATCCACTCCCATGCCTGTAATGTTTGATAGCAAATAAACTTAGTTATCTATACTATTTTTGCCTATGAACTCTACTAGTACACCTACCTCATCCACCATTCAACTCACAAAAATTTAACCTATCTTATCTAAAACCTAAAAAATCACTTTTTTGCCTCAAATACCTAGCCCCAATATTAACTACTACCTATCACCCTATGCCATTTAACTATCTCCCACACCTTCATACCTCAACCTTAACTATCCATACCCTTACCTATTAACAAATTTACCTTCACCTTAACTATTAACATTAACCTTCACCTAAATTTTTGAAACATTACCTAGAAAATATAATCTTTAAACTTTTTTTATCGACCATCAATGGTCAGAGTGACCATCGATGATCATCCTAAGAACCCTGACCATTGATGGTCAACATAGTAGGGTTTTCCCTCTCCTTATGCCACCAAATTTTCACCTAATTTTTTTTAACATACACACCCACACTAAGTTCCCACCCATGGAGATTACCTTCTCCACTCACCTTGATAACCACCACATTACCCTGCCATGGACCATTTTGGCCCAAACTACCACACAATTTTGTAATGATCTTGCCTTAGTCCTTTTGACTACACCAACTATTTACCACATTGAATTATTTTTTGATATTTTTATACCTTTCACACACTTGACCAATTTGTGTCTTCATGAGAGTAATTATTACTTTGGATACCCATGAATACACTAAACTTGTCTAGAAGACTTGAGTTTACAAGTGTTGACTAACCATCACATACAGTCATGTGGTCTACTTATCACTTATATTTCTAGTACCAACATGAATTTTTACCAACCATGACAACTTAGTCAATGCATGATTTTGGATATTACACATAGTCATACTTTGTGCATGTGTTTGCACTTTAGTACCCAACCTATGAACCACTAACTCAACACTAACCTAGTCATTCGTCAAACCTGCACGCGATTCTATTTCACCTCATCAATTCTTGGTTTGAAGGGGAATAACTCCCATACTTGGGGTAACCAAACCTTTGACCCACACTCCATTTTTATTTTTCTTCCTCCTGATACAAACTACATAACAAAAAGGGGTAAAATATAGAGACTGAAAAACTACACACTATAGTTCCAAGTGCCAAAATACCCCTAAACCATCTTAGGACCCCCTAAGAACTAACCTCAACCTTTCAACCTCAAACCAAACCTGAGTTGGGTTAGCTGATAAGTTAACTAGTCCACTAACCCACATTTTTACCAATTTTTTCCTTTGACCCTCAATCACTGATGGTCAACCTAACCATCAATGGTTAGGCCTAATTACTGATGGTCAAGTTCTCACTAACTAAATAGTCAAACTCTAACTTCAAATATAACTTATTTTTTTCTATTTATTTCATCTAATTCATGTGCAAGCTAATTCATGTCAAATATAAATTTGAACTTCTTGTTTAACCTCTTGTTAACATATTGTTGCACCTCTCCTTCCTTCTTATAAAGATAAGGGAGGAAAGGGTGAATTTGGATCTAATAAATCAATCATATGCATACAAAGCTAGAGTTTCTAGCATCAAAATTTTGTTTTTTAGGTGTTTTTCCAATAATCCAATGAACTAGCAAGTGTGATAGAGATCCAAAGTGTTGTCATCTATTGGCCAATAGCCAAGTACCATTATTCTACCAAAATTTCCCTAGACTCCATTAACAAGCTTATCAACTGACCACCTCAGCTATTCATTATATGAACAACTAGAAAGATAAATATCGATTTTTAATCATTTAGTTACCCTATTTCTATTTTAAAATCAACCTGACCCAAACCCATCTCTCATAATTCCATTTTGTGACCTCATCAAAATTGTCTTTTTTTAACACAAACCTAACCCACATTAACTATCGATGGTCACCTTGACTGTCGATGGTCTGTTTCAACCACCAATAATTACCTCAATTAACAATGGTCACCTTAACTGCTGATGGTCACCTCAACCATTGATGGTCACTATGTGACAAAGTAATAACAAGCTATTTTAACCCACTAGACCTTAACCAAAACCCAACTTCTTTCCCACCACCTGACCATAGTACCTTTCCTTATTCTCTAAACCATACTTGACCTATATAGCATTAGTATTGACCCATTTATTTTTATAATTAGTCAAATTCACATATTCATTTATCAAGCACTTCTTATATTTGATTTTAGTATCTTCTATTATTTATGTAAGTACTTTATCTTTCAAAACTTAACTGTTTAAAAGCATGGATTGATAGCCTCTAAGGAATCTCATGCCTTTTGGATCTATCTTGATTGGAAATCTACCTAACTATCTAACTAATCAAACCATTTATTTGAGTGATTTCTTATCTACAAGTCATTACTCCCAAGCCAAAGAGGAGTATCTACACTCATCTAGATCAGCATGCACACAACATATTAGGTTTTTCTTCCATACCCTTCTCAAGTTTATTTTCTCTTTTTTCCAAAGAACATAAGTAAAATTTCTCTAAAACAATATGATATTATCTTACCTTATTCAACTTGAAATTTATCATGTTCATTGATTTGATTTTCCATTATTATTATTTCTTCACTTTCATTCAATGTCATAGTTGTTACACACCAAAATATTGCTAAGCTGTTAGGTTTGAAAAATAAATCATACACACTGAAATATTGTTAAGTTGTTTTATTTGAAAAAAACATGATTATAAAATAAATTAAAAATGTTATGCACTTAATAGTGATCAAAGTGATTGTTCTGGTATTGATTGCAATGACTCTATCAAACATTTTTGAAATTGAACATTAAAATTTATTTTTTCTTTAGTTTTTATAATTCAAGATAAATTACTTTACATTTGAGTACAAACACGCACCGATCCATCTCTTGTACATACCCCTAGCACATCACATGTATTTTTATTGTTGAAATTAGAGATAAGTATCTCCTAAAAGAAGTTATCTAATCCATATTTGAATGGTCTTCTTATTTTGTGTGAACCAATCATTTAAAATGTTGGTACATCTTTATTGATGCCTACACTTTTCTCTATTTTACGCTATTTTGAATGGAGGATGAAATATTCAAGCTAAAAATTAATGGAATATTGAGAAAAATTGATACCTATAATATGGTTCCAATTGAATCCATCACTATTTGGACTGTAAATTATAACACCCATATTTTTCATATAATGGAAATGACCAACACACATCTTTCTAAGAGAGTTTTGAATGCCAAAGAAATGGTCAAGTTTATTAATGATGAATACATTGAAATACCTAACAATAAATTTATCAATTAATGCTTGAAGAAATAGACGAATATTTTCTTCCTTAAAATCTTCAATGACATTCAAAAGATCAATAAATTTCAAATCAACATTCACACCAATAATGAACATTGCACTGAAATCTTCTAATATGGATGGCCAGAGACATGGATGTTATAATGGTGGCTAAAAATTTATGTATCTATCTTGGGAAGATAACATCCATCACTATATATATATATATATATATATATATATATATATATATATATATAATATTATTGAATCTAGAGATAATGCTTCCCATCTTTTTTTTTTTTTTTGAAATACTTTCACTCAAGACACACAAATCTTCAAACCTTTTCACTCCATTACTTTTTTAGGTGTGATTATTTCTATACTAGAAGTGTTAGATAATTATTGGTAAAATAATATACAATTTTTGATAATATGTTACTTTTTAGCACCAAGTGTCCATGTTGTTGCACCTAGGGGTTTTTAAGAAGGTAATAAATCTTTTTTCCAATAAATTTTCTATCTTTATTTTTTGTGTCTAAAATCTCTTGAATATTTCTTAGTATTATTATACTAATCATATCTAAATATTATTTATCTAAATCTGATAAAGCGCCACTTTTGAACAAATCAAATTCCTTATCAAAACAATCCCAAATAGGTTGTTCCATAAAAAGAAGACATTTTCTCTCATGTAATTGTTGTGATGAGTAGTTCATTTGTATTAACATGTGCCTAACTTGTTCATGTATTTCTTCTATCTTTTTTTCATTATTTTAATATTCTTCCAACCTCTTAGTTAGATAAGGTCACATGTAGATCAAAATATTTATACAAATGAAGTCTTATAAATTAATTCATTGCTTTATTATATTAGTTACATATTTTGTGAACAATATAGAATGGTGTAACTATTTTCAGAAATCTTGCCTTTCTAATAGAACATTTTTTTCTCAATAATAGTGAATTATATTTATCATCTAAAATAATTATGTGTTATGATATAATTATGTGTTAGCCATATACAATTTTGAAACTTACAATTTTTTCTTCATCATATCTTCAAGGTCTTCTTTTGATTTGATAATACATTGAGGGTTATTTTTATCAAAAGGAATTAACAAAGCATCCTCCATTGTAACCTCATTATATTTTATGAATAAATGAATTATATCATTTACTCCTTTCATTCATTTTTTTAATTTTTCTATTAGCATCCCCCAATTCATAGAGATCTATAGAAATGTTCAAGGTGTAATTGCTAGAGGAAATATAACATTTAAAGAATTCAATGTGTGTCTGATTAGAATTTTGTGTCAACAAAAGTGTATCAACCTTTTGTTTGATCTTATATTTCTTCACTAGTGTGAATAATTATATAACCTTTTTTAAATATACATAAAAATATGTTTCCCTTGTTTTTATTATTTTCTTCATTGTTTTTTCTATCATAATTATAGGGTATCTTAAATACATATTTACATGATGACAAATAGAAGAAGTTGGTGCCCCTTATTCATTTTTTTATTTCAACATATTTTGTATTTTGAGGACCAAATTATATCTATATATCAACCTAATCATTTCAAAGTTGTCATAGCTATTCAAATGAAACCCAAAAGTTTCACAATAAGGAGAAACATTCATTTTTGTCAATTCTATTTTACTAGGTGTAAATTTATTGAAATTAGCTATAGCATGATGGAGAATTCAATATTCTCCATTCCATACTTAAAATTGGAATTTAATGGCATCTTCAAATTCATCTTTATCATGGGAAAGGATTATTCTAATCTGATAAGATTATTTTCCAGATATTATGCTAAACAAATATATATATCTACATGTATATTTGTTAGACTAAACAACTCAACATAGTAATCATCAAGAACAATTTTGTATCCAACATAAACTAGAAGATGGTGATGTGTTTTTAATTTTAATTTTGGTAGTTTAAATGGTAATATATGCAAATTTTATTAGATTAAGGCCTTCTTCTTCCTTGCATAAATTTCCTTCTCACCTGAAGACACTTTGTAAATCTATTGAAATGATTTAATTATTGATATTTTTTAAAATATAAGTTGCATATTGTATCACTTACAAAATTATTTGTGATTAAAGAGTGATTATTTATATATCAAAAAATATGAATTCTAATTTATAATATAAAATACATATTAAATATTCATAATATATACACTAACTCAGACATAATCTTAAAATGTATGACCAAACCAAAAAAATAAATTATATACAGATAAATTTAAAACCATTCAAAGGGAATTTCCTAAATGTTGACTATGCATTTATAACATATTATGCACTTATTAAGCATATCCTAAAAGTATACACCATATTTATAGTTCTAACTCAGTAAGCTAGATGTACATTTTAGAAATAGTCACCACTAAGCTATCCTTTTCATTGATAATCATGTTGAAGGTATCTCCTAGAAGATACCTTTAATGTCCCATTAAATTTATGACAAGGCCTATGAAGGAATAACCAGAGGAAAGTGGAAGACATTTTAAATACATGTATTAAATATGTTAAGGATTATAAGTAAATAAAAACACCAACCAATATAAATGGATAGGTAAAGGAATCTACAAATTTTTATTTCTAAGAAGAAAGTAGAGGGGGAAGTATGTTTCAAATATTTAGCTTAGGGAGTCTCAGATGAGGTGTTAAAATATTGGATAAATGTGGATGATTTGATGTCTGAGGCTTCATCATTATTTAAAAAAGATAATCCATCTTCCATGTGTGGGATAAGGCATCAACACTCATCATGACTGATGATATGATGTACAGATCTTGAAGTATGATGCATATCAGTCAACAACAAATATTACACATGTTGTGAACCATGGGAAGCTCTATGCCATTTTATTCCATAAATTCTTAGAATTCAATAACAAGATCCAAAAGGCTAACTATATTACAATGTTTACTAACTTGGCTAAGTTTATAAAAACTATCATAACCACTACTAAGACCTAGGAACACAAACACTAAAAAAAAAAAAAACTTATAACTATTCATGTATCACAATTTTAGAGAATTTAGTACCATCCTTATGTTAAGCATGGGATATAATGAGAGGGGGAGTGAATCAGTATATCATTAATATTATAAACTTTCCCTTAATCAAATTCCACTTAACCAAACATTCAAGATATGTAATAAAACTAAAATAATAAACACCACACAAGATAGAGAGAGATACCAGATGTAACATGGAAACCCAATGTGGGAAAAACCATGGAGAAAAATCTCAAGTATATGAATGAGCACCAACCCAAATAATAATATTCACAAGTACTAACTTGCAAGAGCACCAACCTCTTTGTTGAGCACCAACACATCAAAAATTCATGAGCACCAACCCCTTTGCTGAGCACCAACCCATAGGAACACCAACCCATTTGCTAAGCACCAACACAACAACAATTAGTGAGCACCAACCCACAAGAGCACGAACCCCTTTACTAAGCACCAACACAATAACAAATTGTGAGCGCCAACCCCTTTTGTGTATACCACACAACTATCTCTCAATGTTGTTATCTCAACAAATGATAGTTCATTACAATATCTCTTTCCTCTCTCTCCTTTTCTCTTCTAAGCTAGATATAAAAAATACAAATCATTCTCTCTCTCTCTTTGATATTCTAAGCTAGATATAACAAATACAAATCACACTCACATTACAAATGGCTTCTCAAGCCTTTATTTATAGCTTTCCAAATGACCTTTGGCCTTCCCCCTTTGTGGCCCTTCAATCCTAATAGAAAATGGTGCCAAACTTACATGACCCTTTATATCCTTGCATTTGAACAGTCATTTGGTGACCCTTCATAAGAAAAAGCATTCTTTCCTCTTTTGTCCTTATCTTGGTGACTTTTCCTATTCCTCAAAGTGTCCCTTCATGAGAAATTGTAACCTTCCTCTTTTGTCTTCACTTGGTGACTCTTGGAATCCCCCAAGATGACTATTCATGAGAAAATGCATCCCATTCTTCTTTTTCTTTACCCCATGACTCTTTGAATTCTCCATGGGCCTTCTTTTGACTTATATGCAACCAAAAATATATTCGTTAATATTAAATAAATATTAACACGCATTAGCTAGGATATAACTATTACAAACATCATTAAATGCAATAGGGCCTTTATCACCAATAATTCTAGACCTTTTACATCAATGGCAATATTTCTAACACCTTAAGCCTAGATAAATTGTATTCCACTAAAGGATGTTTACTCAAATGTGTGCCCATTTTCATTACATAAGACTACTGAGGTACCTTTAATTCAAACCAGCAAAGGCCCCTTATATGAAATTGTCTCAATGAGCCATTGAGTGAGGTTTAATGTACTTAGAGTAGGTGAAATAAACCTTGGAGAAGTGTGCTCACCCATTCCTTGTAAGAGTGGGTGGGAAATATTTATTTTAAGAGAGGTTTTTAATGGAATAAAACTCTCAGACCTAGCCTATAATTGATTTTTATGTTAAAATGAGCATCAATAGGTACATTCAAGGTATGTCCCAGGAGATACCTTTCAAACATACACAAGCGTAAATTTTTCCTTCAATGTATATCTTAAGAGATACCTTAAAGTTACCTATGAAGGTATTATAGGAGATACTTTTCAAACATGCATAAGAGTGTATTTTTCCTTAAATCTATCTCTTAGGAGATACCTTAAAGTTACCCATGAAGGTACTACAAGGGTATTTCAAGGCCCTTGAAGGAATTTTTAAGAGATATCTTGAAGGGAATTGTTAATGGTAATATATTTAAGGGGATGTTGAATGTATTACCCAGTAGTTACCCTCAACATGCACATGAGTGGAATTTTCCATCACCTTGAAGGCATTACTTGAAGGGCCTTGTAATACCTTCAATGTATCTCTTAGGATATACCTTCAAGTCACCCATAAAGGTATTATAGAAGTTTCAAACATTCTTTGATAAATTTAAAATGCTTTTCACCTTGTATTTGGATTCTCTTGAATCCTTAAAATTAAGACACTTGGCATCCCTTTGTTAAAATGGGCTTGTGGAAGATACCTCAAAGGGTGTTGTCATACATTATAGGGGATGTTGAAGTTATCTCCTAGGAGATACCTTTAAAATGTGAATAAGTGGAATTTTCCTTCACTTTACATGCTCTAATGGGTGTTACCTTGAAGGGCCTTATGTAACAACCCCATTAGATTTTACCAGAATATAATATTTAAAAAAATAATAATTACACATATTAATCTTTTAGATTTCACCATGAGAAATATAATTAGTGATCTTTAACTAATTGAATTCATTTAGTTAACTAAAAGGTTTATAGATAATCCACTTAGCTAATGATTACCATGATTAGATTTAACAAATCATGAACAATGCTAAATAAAAAATAAATAATATCCAAATCATAAATGAAATAGTATAATTTTAGTCCCAATTGATATAACATTATAGCCACTGATGTAGAAGTAGAATGATTAAATATTACAATTTTTAGAAATAAAATAATATCTCAAAAATAATACATGATACAAAGCTCTATGGAGCATGAATATTCATGACTCAAGAGTCTCCATGACTCAAGTATCAATTTGTAATCTCAAGTTTAGTATCTAGTGTAGTACTTTAGCTAGGAGGGACAGCATCATCCTAGTGTTTTTTCACACCAACCATGGACCATAGATCCTCCAAACTAACTCCTAACAAGAAAATGGACCTCTCTTCATAGATGGGCAGATAATGATGGTGCAATAATCTAGAGTGACAAACAAAAAATCATGTGTTGTAGATATTTAGTACATAATGTATACCATAAAGAAGTCCATTCTAACATAATATCTCACAAATATGAAAACTATACGAATATATGCAATGATAATGTTTAACTATAAACATTATTTTGGCCAAAGCTTTCAATAATTAATTATCCCTAACATTAGTCAATTTCATACACACCACTCAATTGGATTACACCTCATCTTGCATTGATGACACTAATTAAGAAAGTAGAATTTGTCCACTACTTATTTAAAGTCATAAATGTAAGATTTGGTTAAAATATGTAATAATATAAAAACCAATAGATTCATTTAATTTAATTTTTTTAGATGATAAAAATATGCTAAGTAAAAAAATATATCAAATACACACAATAATTTCATCAAATGCAATGCATTGAATCTAATATAATCTAATTTATTACTAAATAATAAATAGAATAAAAAATAGTCCTTAATATAACATACCATTTGGGTAATGATCATATCTAAACTATCAGTTACGCCATTCATAAAGAAATTTATAATGCTATTTCATCCTCAAAACTAACATTAAAACACAATATTATTTATTTGTTCATATTCCTCATATATAACAAAATCTAGTCAAAATCATCTTAATAAGCTATATATTAAAATGCTTAAATAACTTATTTCAATGTTTTTATACAAACATTAAAATATATAACAGGCACCCATTTTACCCTATTATGGTAATAATATATTCAAGCATATCAAAGTTATATATATATATATATATATATATATATATATATATATATATATATATATATATATATATGTCTATGTGTATATATATATACACACATACACATACATGCATACACACACACACCCACACACACACACACACACACACACACACACACACACACACACATATATATATATATATACATACATATATATATATATACATACATACATATATATATATATATATATATATATATATATATATATATATATATATATATGTATGTATATGTATGTATATTCTAATTTATTACTAAATAATAAATAGAATAAAAAATAGTCCTTAATATAACATACCATTTGGGTAATGATCATATCTAAACTATCAGTTACCCCATTCATAAATAAATTTATAATGCTATTTCATCCTCAAAACTAACATTAGAACACAATATTATTTATTTGTTCATATTCCTCAAATATAACAAAATCTAGTCAAAAACATCTTAATAAGCCATATATTAAAATGCTTAAATAACTTATTTCAATGTTTTTATACAAACATTAAAATATATAACAAGCACCCATTTTACCCTATTATGGTAATAATATTTTCAAGCATATCAAAGTTGTGAATATATATATATATATGTCTATGTGTATACACACACACACACACACACACACACACACACACACACACACACACACACACACACACACACACACACACACACACACACACACATACATACATACATATACATACATACATACATATATATATGTATGTATATATATATATATATATGTATATGTATATATATATATATATATATATGTATATGTATATACATACATACATATGTATATATATATATATATATATATATATATATATATATATATATATATATATGTATATATATACATATATATATATGTATATATATACATATATATATATGTATATATATACATATACATATATATATATATATATATATATATATATACATATATACATATATATATGTATATACATATGTATATATATATACATATACATATGTATATATATATATGTGTGTGTGTGTGTGTGTGGGGCATAATCTTTTTTAGATTTATAACATAATCAATAACTATATAATTTATACCATGTGTGTGTGTGGGTGTACAATTCTCAACTAAAATTTATATACAGTATAATTATTTTATTGTATATAGTATACTCTAAGAAGACATCCACTAATAATTATACTAGAATATTATGTATATGCTAAGTATACATCCATATAATGAAATAGTCCTAATACCTCTTTTATATACTAGATAAATTTAAAATTTACTTGTTTAACTAAAAGGACATAGACTTTATGATGATTTATCATTCATAAATAATCAACCAATTTTATCCCAATTCCATTTATTTAAATTACTTAAATCAATTAATTCATATTAATGTTTGAATTTCTTGCATATAAATATGATCAAAGACATACACTCAATCATTTTATGTCAAATATTGAGAATTCTATGACTATGTATCTCAATCCTAAAGTTTAAATAGTCCATAAAAACATATATTTGATAACCAATAACCAATCCATATTTATTTTACCATCTGAATCAATTTGTATAGAGACTAAGAAATTCATCTATATTATGAATTAATTACTCCATTTCATATTTATAAATTTATCATACTTATAAATATATAGTTGTTTGCTTAAAAAAAACTCAACCTTAATGCATATACAACCCTAAATATTAAAGTCAATTGATAAGCATAATTAATTCAAGACATTATATTGTTTACTCAACTTGAAATCTATTGTTGGCATCCTTACCAGATTCAATACTTTCTATGTTTAAGACTTGACTAAAAATAAACCCTGATTATGTATATATTAAATAATATATAGCTACAAACTTTTATAAATGACATTGAGTAAATATCCCATACCTGAATTCTTTAAACCATGTTAAATATTTGTTAATAGGATTTAATTGAAACCCCAACTTCTAATTATATATTTGTATCTATATATACAGATACATATATATTTGTATATATAATTTATCAATCATTAATCTTGAATATATATATATATATATGTCTATGTATATATAAATATAATAAATATGTTTTAAAACATATAACATATTTCACCCTAACATTCCAAATAGGTATAAACACAATCGAACCCCATGTAACCCATATAGAATTTTACCTAAATTGAGCATTAAATTTTATGTCCTTAGACTATTTTGACAACTAAAACTAAATCATAAGACCCTATCCAAAATGCCTTTAAATGTAATAATCAATCAATGAATTCACTAGGATTTATGAATTGAAAAAGGATTTAAGATGGAGCTTCCATAGATGTATATACAAACATGATGAATACCTTCCACCTTACCCATTCCATTTGGGTTATTTGGGTTGGATGTAGGGTTCTATGGATAGCCGAGCCATCCACAAGGCCCTATATATAACCCCCTTTTATTTTTTTCTTTATAAATTTTGAAAACAAATGAAACCCATTAACCCTTTTCAAGTGTTTTCCACAAATCCATCAAACACATCATACATAAATTTAAAATACATTATTGTAATAATTTATTATTATGCTAAGAAAGTTGTATTTACTCTTTTTTCTTAGCTAGAACTCTCCTTATTCTCTTTCTTCTTGATACTCCCCATAAGCTATCCTTATAGTCCTCCTTATTCCCTCTTTTATTATTTTTCATCACCTTACTTGAAATAAATTTCTCCTCCATTTTTGGTAGATAAAACCAACTAAAAATATGCATGCTAGAATAGCTCAACAGAACCCCCACTAGGATACAATTTGCCACCATTTCTTGTGCAACCAATAATCAAACTCACATCATGATGTTTTGATAAGAATGATGGTTAACTAGAGTCAATGAGAGATTATAAACCCTAATAATCTTTAAAATTCCCAATGACTAATTAAAATAATCATTATATATCCTTTATAATATATGCATGCCTTTTAACTTAAATCAAATCTAGTATTGACTTCACTTAGTCTATACAAGCCATCTAAATGACAAGTCATAATCCCTATTTTTCCATGCAATCTCAATGATCTATAATTAAATTAACATAATGACTATATGGAAAGGTTAAAAAAATATGAATTTAAAAATATTATAATTGTTACCAAGTCATCCAAAATCAAACACTATGCATTCAACCTTAACTATAAGTTAACTCTCTAGATTTAAACAATAACCATAAACTTTTAAAAATAATTCCATAAACACAATAATGTTTGTATAATTATTTCATAATGATATTATCTATGATACCTTACATTAAATTATATTTATTTCCTAAGCACTATACTTAAGTCAAAATACAAATCTCATTTTATCATGCCAAAATCATTCATTAATACTTAACAAAGAGATTATAATTCATCATGTCTTTTATAATTTTATATTACTATTAAAATTGGTAATAATAGCCTTATAAACATAAATAGTCACTTAAAAACTATGAAGATAAGTAATAACATACATCTATTATTTCTACAAAGAATCCAACAAGTATTATTAAACAATATATAGCTATGTACAATACAATGGTAATTTACGTTAAACTTGATATGTATAGATTTAACAAATAAACTAACCAATAAAATCAACAACAACTAGATTAATTAAATAATGTAATTACATAAAATAATTTTAGGATAAAAAAGATCAAAATAGAGATTCATAATATAAAACAAGGCATACCAAAACTCTCTAACTCAAACAATTTATCATAAAACAGGATATATGACTATGGTGTGTGCATAGGTTTCTATTTTTTCATTCTTTCATCCCCCACCACCTCCATCTATACCATCCTCTTTGATGATGATATCCCTCCATCATACTCTGAGGGATATATCTATCCTACACCCTCCTCACAATAATGAAGGTAGTTAGATCGAAATATAATTATATCCATAAAATAATGTTATATAATTATCATAATGTATAGAGTATAAGGTAAATTAAGAAAAATATAACTATCTCATAATCATAATATGACAAAAAGCTTAATCAAATAATAATTAATCAAATAACAACCATAATAATCCAGCGATCAAACAGGTGATTTAGCTTAAATAGAAATCAGGATGTGACACCTTGTAATATCTTCAAGTGTACCTTCAAGGTATCTCCTAAGAGATACCTTTAAAAAATGTGAAATAGTGGATTCAAAGTATATATCCTAAGATATACCTTCATTTAACCCATGAAGGTATTACAAGGTAGCAATTTTTTTTAGTTTTCACATGCTCTTGCACTTTGAGACCTATTAGGTGGTACTCCCTTAGTGATTTTGACAAATAATTTTACTCGATGAGTCCCTATGACACATTTTGGTCTTCCTCACTCCCCACTCTATAAATATCATAGTAATTTATTTATTCATCATTTTCATTTAGAGAATTTGTTTGAAACATAGTATTCAAGAATTGAGGATACAAGACCCAAAGTTACATTTGCTAGTTATTATAATTATTCAAAACTTACTATTTAGCCACTATTCTTCAAGAGCTAGGTCTCAAATTTTACACTTCAATATATATAGGTCTTCAAAAATATTTATTTGGTAGTTTTGGTTGGTAATTACCTCCAACACATTTAGGTCTTCACTAATTTTGCTTGACAAAAAGTTTCACACATTTTGGTGTTCGACAAAAATGTTTTGAACTTTTATTCAAGATGCTTGCAAATAGTGTTATACCTTGACTCTTGAATTTAAAATAATAAAATATTCATTACTCAGTAAACTAAATGACACTTGGCAAAGGGAAATGATGTTGTAATCATACTAAATGTTAATAGTGCTTATGTGGCATACCCAACAAATGAGGTGGCAAAGTTCATATTAAATAAACAAAATGAAGATATAGGCATTGGACATTAATGTTTCATGAATTATAAATCAATTTCAAAGCTATATCATAGTATTTCAAAACAATTACATGCCCTTTTGGTCTTGATATTTCTAATGATTCACTTTATCTCCTGTGATAGAGCCCTAGCCACTAATATCTTCAACTTAACGACGTACTTCAGAGAGCCAAATGATTAAATTACAAACTAGTACCAACTTAATTGTAGAAAAATGAAATCCTCATCTAAGGAATTATAGGGAACTCTCTCTCTCCTTTAAGGTTATCCATCAAGTATTTTACTAAGTACACATACACACTCTTTGAGCCTAGTATATTAAAAAATGACTATAACAAATACTTGGCGCTATGGGATGCGATACACCAAGTCAATGTGCACACATAGAAGAGAACCTAACTCCATCCCAATTATAATTGGCCACATACCTCATCCCACTCAAGAGACAAGAAATACACTTCATATCTATGAAGCCAAAATTCATGCCCTGTATTGACCTCCTCCAAGACTTATTATTCATAGGGAAGATATCATAAGGATTGTACCTACATCACCTCAAGCACCAGATAGTCATAATAATCATATCTAGTAACACATTTCAAAGGTAACTCTCTCTTCCCATATCAGATGCCACCTATGATCTACATATAGTAGTGGCATGAAAGAAAGATAAGTCTATCAATAATTCGCTTAGCATTTGGATGCTCTTTGAAGAGAAAATCAACTTAAAAAACAAGCAACCCACCCCAATAAATAATTCAAAATGGGAATTTGGATTGGGATGACCTTGTTGAACAAGATATTTGGATACCTTACTATATAATTCTATAATTGAAATGGGTTTTGTTGTTAGATTTACTGAGGATGTTAGAATTAACCTTTTCTCTAAGATAAGTTATTGGTGCAAGGTTATGAGAATAAATTATGCATAAATTAAGAGGCCTCCAAGAATACACTTTTACATGATGTCTTACTTATTTGACATAGTTCTGGGGATAGTCTACATCATAGATGGATCACTCTGGAGCCCCCTTCTAGTATATATAAAGAATAGGATATGCTAATCCGATTATTTGATGCATATATATTCTTACACTTGTAATATTGTTTGCATTATTGAGGATGTTTACCTATAGGTATGTATGGCCATCCATGAGTCCCCATTGCTGAAGATATCAAAGAGTATCATGGATATACTACTAATAAGGGGAGACTACTAGTTATACCCTGAATACATAGTTATCATGGTGATTGGACATAAGGTTACACCCATGTGACTCCCTATGTATGTTGCAGATAAGCTAGTAGAGCATGCAATATACTACTAGATATGGTGGAAAATATATGAGCATATGCACAAGAATAAAAAAATCCTTCCTTCATGGATTACACTTAATTATTTTAATAATGTGCTACACCAATAGGAATCACTTTTATGAGGCTAGAAGATACATAAAATAACACTCCTTGGGTTTACTACTACATAAGGACTATGATCCCCATCAACAAGTGCAAAACCATATTAAGGGGATATTCAAGGAATTTGAACATAATCCCTATTATCATGACTTCTTGTTCCTCAATGATCATAATGATGATCAATTATTAGAATGGGAATGATTAGTTCAAATGAAGGAAAACCTTCTAAATCTCATTCAAGGGGAACCTTACCTTTCCATAAAGGAGGCACAAACTAGACTCCCATCAAATAAAGGATGGGATACATCTAGTTTTGTAAGTATAATACCTACTCAACCAATATGGGAACAAGGGAAATATTATCACACACCCCCTGAAACATTTAAGGAAGTGAAGAAGGAACTAGGGCTACCAGATACCTCTTTGGGCAGAAATCAAGATGAGCCCATCTATTTTGATTGCTTAGACTCGAAGGGTCCTGACCAAAGTGAAGTTTCATCACCACCTAAGATTCCTTTTGTGGTTACCTCAACCACACAATTATCTCATTTTATAGATCTAAAGACCACCCTTTATTATACAATGAATCCAATACCTCAGATGTTTCCATATATTCTATCCATAGAGGGGCCTTCAATGGAGCTAACTACACAGGAGGTAATTAGAGAGGATATTTTTGATGAGGAGGTATAATTAAAAAGATAAAAAATCTTGAGCCTTCAAGACTAAAATGGAAAAACACCATTGCATTAGATAGACATCAGGTGAGCCAACACCCTCTCTAATTTCTATCACTCCTGTTATTTCCCATGTTTATATTCTTATATTTAGTTTATTGTTCCCATTTCATTCACCCTTCCTAGTCTACATCCTCTCTTGGTTTTGTAGATGGAGGTTGATCCCTCCTCTACCCTTATAGCTCCTAATTCCATAATTTCTATTCCTCCAATCACTTTTCCCACATCCACTCCTAATATTCATATTACAGTCCCTTCCACTACTGCTCCACCCCACCAAACACTAAGAGTAAATTCATAAAAAAGGTGAATAGAGTAGTAGTCACTCCCTAATTACATGTTGATTTTACACTGTTAAGTTTGTTAGTTCCCCCTTTTAGTCCTCCTTAAGAGACAATTGTGATAAACACTTAGAAGGCTAAGAAGAAAAGAAGGCTAGTATACACAGTCCATCCACTACCATAGTATGGTGGAATGGACTAGTCCAAGATCATATGACATTCACTCTTTGATCCCCTCCTAGAGGAAACTTTGAGGCAAACATCAGGTGAGATAATGGTTGAGACTATAGTATTGTACACTCAACCCATGGACCCAACCCATTTAGTCCTCCTATAGTGGACAAAAAACATGTAGTCAGGTGATTGTAAAAGACCTAATCCTATGATTACCAAATTACCCATACTGAGTATAGTTTTTGAGAAATCCAAGGGAAATTGTGTAGAGGGTGAGGATGAGGAAAATGGAAGATGACATTGGTAGAGTGGTCATTCTAGAATAAAGAGAATAAATGTTCACTTTGACGAAAAGGAAAAATATAAAAATGAGGTAATCCCCCTATATAGAAGATTCCAAATCCTACATGGAAACACACAAAGATGTTATAGTATAAATATATGAAGGGATAGAAATGGAATGAAGAGAGATAAAACAAGAATTAGAGAAACTGAGAGAACAAAAACACACTATTCATGTTCCAACATAAATAGAAATGGACATCCAAAATGCCACATATGTATTATACCATATTATTGAGGCCATTAGTGTAATGAAGGAATAATTTTCATCCCACATAATATATACCATAAAATTATTTAATTACTTAAAGATAGATCAAAATAAACTCAAACTCATTATTCTTACAATTGGCAAGTCATATGCTCATTTTAACCTGATGTCACCATTGGAGGCTACCAATATACTCAACTTGGTGGTCATCAAAATACAAGAGGCCATAGAATGGGTTGAGGTGATTGGGGTAGTAATGTTTAAATATTTAGAACATGTGACCTACTCCTAGGAAATTTTAGATGATATAAATATTCTCATGCCAAGGATTCAATCGGAAGATTCATTGGTAGGTCCAATTTTGATAAAATCTTACAACAAGTTTCAAAGAATTTTAAATAGGACATACAAGGGAAGTCTATATAAGACATAGAGTCAGAGGTCAATTTTTATATAAAGAAGGTTATTAAAGTTGAGATATTTAGATCTAACTTCAAGATTACCAAAGATGAACATGTAAGGATCTTGGAGTGAGTGAACAGGGTGTATAAGCCTCCACTCCTTAACATGGATATAATTAGATATCAATATGACATTGGGCACAAGTAGTACTAGGATTTGGAAGAGAAGAAGAATGACAACACAAAAAATCCTAGTTTAACACAAGGATTCATGTCAATGAATCCAAAAACCTCATTATCAATGCAAGCACATGGTCAACCTTGAGAATAAATCTAATTTTTTTACGTATATATGCGTAGTTTACTCATAGTTTACATACAATTAGAATATACATGTAAATTTGCATAAACCATTTTAATCATGCACATATTTCACTACACAAACTAACTAATTTTTACATAAATGTAATTACAGATAAACATGAGAAAACATGTAATTTTGAGACTAAAATTAGAACCAAGGTTCTAATAGCAAAATGTAACTACGAGTTTACATACACTTGGAGGATGAAACATCCCATCCCCAAGTATATATATCAATGTAATTTCTCATTCCAAATGGTTGGAAGATTTGATCAATACAAGAAGTCAATTTTGACTATCATGTAATTGCACTGGTGTTTTCTCCTTCCACTTATGTGATTTTAAGTTTTGTTTTTTGGGTTGTTATAATACAGTTATTTGAAGTTTGAAAAAGCTACAAATAGATCCTACTTATTATAATAAATCTATGTAGTTTTATATATACAAATTCTATTAAAAATTAGTAGGTTTTGTATATCAATAAGTTTATACTATTTTTTTAATTAGTGTGTATGAATTCTTTATATTGGTATATTTTTATAATTGTGTGCCATAGCTACATTAGACACCTTCTTGGTCTAAGATGTAACCTTCTAATAAAGGGTGTGCATGAGATACTATAAATGAAATAAACTTCAGTCGATACCATCAATTTTCCTATATCATCCCTTCATATACTTCATAATTCTATTTACCTGTAAGTGTGAAACAACTACAAGAAATAAGAATTAGTTTTGAGAGCATTTGTCCACTAATAAACCAACATGGGAAGTGACATTTTGAGATCATAGAACCTTATTTTTTTTTATCTACCCTTCACTCATTTTAAAGTATATTTGACTGAGATCTACCCACTCTAGATTATTTATCATCCATCTATCTCACCCACTTAGGTTTGATTTCTCCAATAGGATTTATTTCACTATAAGTGAACCCAGTTAACAACCTTCATACTATGCTTATTATTCCATCAAATTTTTTTTTAAACCATAACTATAACTCATTACCTAGAGTGGATTTCACCTCCACTGAGATGCTAAAATTTTAGAGGATATCTCTTTTAAACTTCAATTGGTGTATAAGACCCATATCAATATAAAGTAGATTTTTCCTTCACCTTAAAGGCACTACTTGAAGGGACTTGTAATAACTTCAAGGGTACCTTCAAGGTATCTCCTAGGAGTTACCTTCAAGTTAACAATGAAAGTATTACATAGGTTTCAAACATTATTTGATAAAGTTAAAAGGCTTTACACCCTATATTTTGATATTCCCATATCCTTGAAATTATGAAACTTGACATCCCTTCATTAAAATGGACTCATGGAAAATATCTTGAATGGCATTCTCATACATTGAATAAAATGTTGAAGGTATCTCCTAGGAGATACCTTCAACATGCACAAGGGTGGAATTTTCCTTCACCTTGAAGGCACTACTAGGTGATACCTTAAAGGGATTTATAATACCTTTAAGGGTACCTGTTATAGCTCAAATTTTCACCCTTCAAAAACTGGTTCTTTAGGCCTTTTCCAATTTGAGTAGAACTATGGGAACAACCCTAAGCTATGGGTCACCTATGGTAGGGATAAACCACTAAAGAAGGCCAACTTCCTCTTGATGCTCACCTAAACTAATGATAGAATAATGATTTTTAGGGAAAAGGGTTAAAAAGAGAATTAGGGATCCTAAAAAGGATAAAAGGGTGATGTACCAAAGTTAAATGGACACTCATATAAGCTTGAACAAACACTATATTAGTAAAATACAACTATGTCTTACTCAATCTCACAATATCACTAATTGCATAAATATTTCATGGAAGAGGTTCAAAATAAAACACTAATTTAGACCTGTAAGTTAGCTTGAAAATAGATTTAAAGAGGAAAATAAAAGGACAACTAATAATATTATCCTTCACAAATTTACCATACACAATCATATTAAACATTGATTAAAGATAGGAGACAAGCAACAAGTTGATCTTATTACTTCAAAAGATAGTTCTT
Organism: Torreya grandis; assembly: GCA_037957365.1. NCBI lineage: Eukaryota > Viridiplantae > Streptophyta > Pinopsida > Cupressales > Taxaceae > Torreya > Torreya grandis. Next base: position 1,540,657 of record JARHVA010002856.1, read on the forward strand.
AAAATATTTTAATAGGGTTTAACCTTATCAAATGAGAACACTTTTTCAATAGTATTGATGAGTATATTCATCTCAAAAAATAAAATGCTAAATTCTAAAAACTGAGAACCCCCTAAATGGGAATGAAACTAGGATATATAGGAGAAGAGAGACAAGAAGAAAGGATGTGCGAGCACACTATTAGAAAAAAACACTTGTCATGGGTCATTAATTCAACCTAAGCCACCACCTTTACATTTTAATCAGTGAAAACATTGTCACTTCTTTGATACTTCATGCCATCTCTCACTTGAGGTTAAAACCTAATTATCATGGATCTGATTGAATCATGGATTCATGCTTTTTAGGTAGCTACTTATCGAGACTATGGCCATGCCAAAGGAAAAAACCTTTTGCATTAGTCACCAATATACTCCACTTTCATATCTAGATCAAATCTCCCACCTATAGATGGAAAACCAATCTAAGGACATTAGTTTTACAATAGTTATTTATATTGAAATAGACCTATATGCCATATAGCACCTTTTGGATCCCACTTTATTTTTGTAGAAGTCAGGAGTTCATTATACATGGATCCTTCTTTAACTCGATGAATTAGTCTCAAGAATGAACCTTAAGCTCTAACTTATCAAACCAAAGATTAATATTAGATCAAATGGTAGTCCCTTTGTATTTTTTATATCTTAGGACATTAGTTAGAACACTCCATGGCATTTGAACTAACTCCAATGGCATTAGGAAGACCCTACAAAACCCTATGTTCATGGTTGAAAATAGTTTCTCAACCTCCATCGAGAATCTTGGGCTCATATTTAATCTAATTGGTTATTTAATTATGACTTGTCTCATTGACATGTTGACTCAACTTGATCCATTGATTTTAGCCAATATGAAAGCTCGTGGATAGTCAATCTTCTACCTGTGTATGCATCCTTGACACTTGTCATGCACACATTCATTCTTGAGATTCATTGACCATTTAATCTCCACTCTCCATTAGATATATATCCTTGATCAAATGCCAATGATTAATCTAATAGGACCCACTATTTGAAAGCTAATGACTAGTTCATGACCTTAAAATTAACATCCTCACTCCCATCAAATGACGTTCATGTGACTGTCAAATTTAATCTTGATAGGATTTATCTTACTTTATCTTTAAAGTTCATTCCCTATCAATCATCATTAGACATCCCATATAATATGATTGATGTCTTATAAATCATCAAATTTTTGCATAAATAAATTTTTGCCTGAGATTTAATTTAATGTTAGTGCAAATTTCTTAATTTATAGGTCCATTTTAACTAAATTTTAAGGCTTATATCTTGAAGTGTGAGTATAATAGAGGAACTAAACTTTTATGAGATGTTATTGAGACCAAAAATAATAAACCCATTTGATCTACTAGTCCTAAGAAATTTCCATGTGAAGATATTAAATGCACAAGTTGACTGATCCATTTGATCTTTCATGACTTACTGGCTAAAAAAAGGCTAAGCATGGAAACTTGGTGAAATATGAATGAGGATCCAAATTTGATCATGCATAACTCAATTTGTGCTTTAGTGGAGGACCTGGGACCTAGCACATATTATTTAGGGACTAAGATGAACAAACCCATGTGACCACTTTCCCCTACAACTACTCCACATGTGAGATATAACATCAACAAACTACCCACTCGACATTTTCACCACTAGACCCAAGATGCCTAGATGAACATAAGAAGAACTAGATAGATTCATTGTATTTTCATACTTAACCCAATCACTTTTAACATTCCATAATGTCTTTTTAAATCTATAGACCCACCCCTTAGAAATTGGCAAAATACACTTTTAAGTAATCTCAAATTATTTTCAAAAGCTTTGAACTTTGTAAGATCAATTTGGTCCATTAATTCATCCAAAATTCTGATCCATGACTTGGTCCATACTTGATACTCAAGAAACTACACTACATTTAGTCAAGTTTGGTATGTGGGCTAAAAATGGCCAACACCTTTGGTAACTCACAGAGAAACATGCCTGGTATGCTTTGAGAACCTACACCATTTATCTTATCCAATGCATTAGGTAAGGAGTCATTAACTTTTGTGATTGAGCTGAACCTCTCTTGAAGCAATAAGGATCAAAATAAATAAAACACAATAAAATGCTTGAGGTACTTTGGAGAAACAAACAACATAATAGAAAAGAAATGTGCAGTAGGCACTTAAAGGAAATCATAGAGATATTATTTTATGTATAATATAATATAATGAATGAAATGCTATTATATAATAGGGATTTAAATGAATGTTGTTAACTAGGATGGGTAATACTTCTACATCTAGTTGGGCAAGCTAAAAAACATTGTGTTCCTTACATCTATGGATTAAATAAGGACCACTCCACAAGTTGTGAAACTTGGTATGGTTGCCTAGTTTGGCCTTATTTGACTCCCATTTAATGGATATGTCCCCTTCCTTGAAACTCATCTCTATAGATATTTTTTCAAAGGCCCTTTTGACCTAAGCTTGGTGTGATTCCAAAGTTTTCATAGCAAGGTCCCCGGTTTCTTCTAGCTCCATGAGTTCTAACATCCTCATACTCATGGGATCATCCTTTAGCAGCTCAAGCTACTAAACTAACTTTAGTGCATGAATTTCAAGAGATATGGGAAATTTATCCTCCCTTCCATATACTAGGGCATATGGATAATTTATAGTGGCTTCTTTGGGAGTCACCTTGTTAGCTCATAAGGCCATTCTTAGCTTTAAATGCCATTCTCTCTGATTTTTTTGAATGGTCCTCTTGATGATCATGATCAAGTTGTTATTCCTGGACTCTGCTAACCCATTTATTTGAGAATAATAGTTGGAAGAGGTTATAAGGTAGATTCCTAATTTGAGATCCCACTCACTTGTCTTCATACCAAGGAATGCCAATCCATTATCTAAAATTATGGTGGCTAGGACACCAAATCTGGTCACAAGGTTGTCATAGAAGTCTAGAACTGCACCTTCACTATATTCCTTCAAAGCAATGGCTTCCACTCACTTGGTGAAGTATTCATTTGTAGTGATCGGCCATTTATGACTTAAACATGATGGAGTGTTAATCATTCTAATAAAGTCCAGACCACACTACATGAAAGATTGCTCCACTTGAATTAGGTTGAGGGGGAAGGATATCAATCTCTATTTACCTTTATAGAGATCACATTTTTGAAACTTTATTCCCCATGAATAGGTATCCTTGAATAGGTTGGGACAATAATAACCAAATTTCATTACCTTGGCTACTGTAGTCTTTGGTGCAAAATAGCCTCTTGTAGGTCCATGATGGAACTACTCCAAGAGTTTGGTCACCTGGTCATCATCTATACATCTAAAGAGTACCCCATTGAGGTCCTTTCTAAAAATAACACCATAAAATAATTCATAAGGTATAGATTAAAACTTGAAATACCTTATTTTTTCTCTATCCAAACCTTAGGGGAATTCTCATGTTGTCAAGAAGAAAGCCATATCTTGAATCTAACTCTTTTAAAGTGGAAGTGTACTTTCTTGTGAGTTATCTTGGGTCACAAAAATAGCTTCTTTTTCTCCTTGGATGTCACTCACCATGTGTTCACACAAGTCCTTTCCCCTGACTAGCTTGGTGACCTTAATATCTATGCCATATTCCATGACCTTTATGATCTAGCTTGCACTCTTCTCATTCAAATCTTTGTTAAGGAGGAAATCCCTAACTCTAAGATGAGACAACATAATATGGATCCTATTTTTGGAGAGTATGGGCCTAAAATTATTGAGGATTTTCAAGGCTATGAGAAATTTCTTCTTGATGAAAGTGTACCTCACCTCATATTCTTCTATCCCTTGACTAAAAAAGGCATTTAGCTACTCTATTACTTCATTGTTCTTTTATATCATCATAGATGATATGTTTTCAATGTTAAAAAAGTTGTACAAGATGAATTCCTTAGAGAAATTAGGATTCAAGAGTGAGGGTGCTTGGGGAATAGCCTTCTTTATGGCTTCAAAATCTACCTTTCCTTCATTTGACCAAGCAAACACTTGGATCTTCTTCAACATGGTGGTGATAGGCTTGATTAGGTTTGCAAAACTAGGTATGATCCTTCTCATAAATTTTATCTTCCCAAGGAAAATTTGGATCCCCTATTTGTGTTTTGGTAAGGATAAGGCTAAGATAAAACTTACACTATTAAGGTCAATTCATAATCCCTCTTTTAACACAATATGACCCAATAGTTTGACTTCATGCATAAAGAAACTTTTTTTGGGGGGTTTAAAGAGATCCCATATTATTGCCATCTCTAGAATATCAACCTTAGATGATCCATGTGCTCACTAGCATTCTTGGAGAAGACTGTAATGTCATCCAAGTAGACTAACACCATTTGATTTAGCAGTCCTTGGAAGGCCATATCCATCACCTTTTTAAAGGTTACCCCAACATTGGACAATCCAAAAGGCATCTTTTGATAAGAAAATATACCCCACTTAGTGGTGAAGGTAGTCTTGTATTGGTCCTCTTCTCTTACTAGCACTTGGTTATAACTTGAATATCCATCTAAGAGAGAGAAGCATTCTAAACTAGCAACTACTTGTAGGAGTTGTTCCATAGATGGTAGAGGGTAATGATCCTTCAAAGAGACCCTATTAAGATCCCTAAAGTCTATACATAGTCTGATCTCCCCACTCTTCTTTCTGATAGGTGCTAGATTAGCTACCCATGAAGAGTGCTTGATTAGGAAGATGATCCTAGATTCAATAAGCTTGGTCAATTCCTTTCTCATGAAATCTTCAATCTTGGGATTTATGGGCCTCTGTTTCTACCTGATAGGCTTGGCATTAGCCTCTATATCTATTATGTGTTGGGATAGATTAGGACCAAATCCATTTAGGTCACTATATTTCCAAGAAAAAATGTCTACATATTCCTTATAGAGCTCTATGAAAGCATGCCTTACAATTTTAGTGATTACCTTTCCAAGCTTGAGGATCTTGTCTTCATAAATAAGAACTCTTTCATAGTTATATTTATTAGTTTACATTATTGATTTATCCTTCCTTATATGGTCCCCTTCATGAAAGAGGCCTTTTAGGGTGACTATCCCTTTAAGAAGACTATTTTACCTTTTTTGAATAATCTAATCTCCATACTAATGCTGTAATTTTTCTTGGTTGAGGGAGGAGAACTTTGCTTCTTACTGTAAGAAACATGCAATCTATTTTTCATTTTTAAAGACCTTCTAGTGAGCTTCATTATTTGGCATTGATGGTCTTATTACCACTTTGAAATGTGGTTTAAATTTGGTCCTTTTCAATTCATTAGGGATGTAAAAATGAACCCCCATAACTGCTAGCCTATCAACATGTTGATTTTAGCCTCTTGGCACTGATTGGATGTTGAAAGCTTCAGAGTATTCTATGAGGTTCCACACTCTATGATTTTGGAACTTCATTAAAGGGTTTTTATTGGCATTTGGGCTTTTTACCTAGTGTAAAACCAATTTTTTATCCCCATAGACTTGAAACTACTTGATCTTTCTCTTATTGGCCCATTAAAGGCCTTAGATGAGACATTCATATTGTACTGCATTACATGAGCAATTGAATTAGAACCTATATGAAGAGAAGTACTTATAATTTTAAGGGGATATTATCATGACACCTACAACCACCCCATTCTTGTTCCTTGAGCCATCAAATAAAAACTTCCATAGACCACTAGGATCTTCTTGAGGCCTCATGAAGGATGGCATAGGTTGGTTTTCTTCATGCAAAAAAAATACACCCAAGTCCCTTTCTTCAACACCTTCTAAGGGGTCTACTAACTGGCTGTCATTCCATAGCTCATCTAGGATCATGTTTGGTACCTCTTCTAGATGAGTGTTCAAATCATGCCCTATTACAAATTCATCCTCATCAATGATGGTGTAATTGATATTGACATTATCTTGTCTATAGGGATCTATATGGAATTGTGTAATGGGATCAATTTTGATTGACACTTTTTCCCCATACTTTGTCCTAAATGATATATAAGACCAATGTACTATAAGATAGCCCCCAATATTTGTTGTGAACTCTCTGGACAAGCATAGTGCAAAGTGAGGAGGCACATCCAACATTAATACATCTTAGGCCACTGAAACACTAGGACAAGCTTATAGAGTCATATTGAGGTCACTGATTATCATAGATGTCTTAGGAAAAGAAGAATCAAGTTTATCACTCCTTTGGACTATGGCTCATATTTTAAACCAAGCTAATCAACTATGGTTTTTGGCATCACTGAGGTACTAGCCCCATTTTCCACTAAACAAATGTGCACCAGAGAGTTTCCAATGATTATGAAAATATATAAGGGATGAGGCTTGAATACTTTACCTAATTTCCCTTTATTCAGCCCTTTGGTTTCATTGGTGAGAACCTCATTCACCTTATTTGGTGGTTTGTCTAGAATATTAATCTTTGACAATCCTTCTTGAAGGATGTTTACTTAGCCAAGCATGGAGAGCATATCCCACATGGGCATACTCATATTTGAAATTTTCATTTGTTCAAAAATGTTTATGGGTGAACCACCAAACTTTGATTATGCTTTAGGAGCTTCCACTATCATTTATTAAACTTGTGAGCCTTGGGGCATAAATATATTCCTTTGGCTCTAATTTTGGGAGGTACTGGAACCTTTAGATTGATGATAGGCTCACTTGGATTTGTTAATGAAGGAGAAATGGTGGGAATCTCTTTGATTACTTCTTAGTTACCATCCATATTCTTTCTTTTAAATCTTGTGTTTTTTACCACTAGAATATAGGTTTGATTAGAACTAGTTTTTTGGCTAGATGCATAGCACTATTCTTGTTTGCAATTTATCATTGTAGCATCTAGTTGATTCAATTCTTGATTAGACATTTGAATTTGTGGAGGTTCCTCCGGTCTGGTCATCATAGGTACCTCTACATTTTGGGCCATGAGAGCTTGGTTGTATCCAAAATAATATCTTGCTACCATTGATCATTGAAGGCTTGGTTAAGGTAAATATTTGGGATAATATGCTGACCAAAGGACTAGTTCCAAGGCATGGTACCCTCTCATTTTTGAGCCACATTATTTTAAATTGAGACCAAGGATTTGAAATTACTAGAAACATTATGATTTTAGTTATTCTCACTATTGTATCCATGCTTCCCTTATCCTTGGTTTTGACCTTGGCCCTAACCTTGGTATTTCCCCTTAAATAGAGGCCTATTTGTTTGAAAGGATTGCTATTGAGGCTGATTGAAATTTGATAAGGCCTATTGAAATTCTATTGCCTTTTAATATTTACTAGCTTATTCCCCAAGGATTTAAACATGCTTTTGAGCTCTTGAAAGTTTTTTTCTCTAGTGAATCACTAGATCCACTAGTAGAAGCTTTCTCTTGATTTGGTGTAGGGATTAAAATAATTGTTAGTGTAGAAAGAATGACATCTAATGGAGGGTTAACAATAGGAGGTGGCCTAATTTTAGGAAATAAGGGCATTAGTGGTTTGTGTATAAGTTTGATAACTTTAAATAGATAAATTTATGCCTTAATGGCCACCTCATATGCATCTAAAAGTATATTTCCTCCCATTTATTAGACCATCACCACTAAGTCACTATTTAAAGCCTTTATATAATATAGGAAGGCAAAGTTATGGGTTGGTTTAATTATGATTGGGATTCTATCCCAGGTTTTTAAGAACCTTGTGTTGAATTCTTTCATGACTTCATGAGGATCTCTCCTAATGGTAGTTAGTTACTCTACAAGTGAAAAATGGTCACTTTTATCCTCAAATATTTTACACAAGGTTTCCCCTAATTCATCCCATGTTTGAATGGAGTTAGCAACAAGGCCTCTATACCAATCTAGGGCCTTTCCTTTGAAATAAGTAACTAATAGCCTAATACCTATATTCTCTTTAGTGATATTATGTATATTAAAAAAAATTGTTGTGTCCATCAGGTGCTTAGAGGGTGTTATAGCTTGGTCTCCAGTATAATAGTGAACACTTTTAAGGGCTATAACTAGGATAAGATCACAGTGAGAAAGGGATAGAGGTGTTTTTCCATTAAAATCCATAAAATATCTAGGGATTTCCATGAATATGTAAGGGATTAATAAAGTTATTCTTGTAGGAGTAGGCCTTGGAAATGACCTAGGAGCAAAAGTTTCTTGATATAGATGAGTATTGGCAAACTTTAATCTTTTTTCTAAATTTAAAGTTAGTTCAAAAAAATCAAAAGCAATACCTATTCAATCTATCCTTATTGTCACCTTTGGCATGAGATGAAGTTACTAATCTACACCAAAGTGTTGACTCTTCCTTTTGGAGTCACTAGATGCTATTGTTTGGGAGCTTAAATGCTATAAATTTGATCAAAATAGCATCAAATTTGATCAATATTGATATTAAAATAAGTGGGTCCCACCAAGAATGCTAGAATTATTATGATTAAAATTTTCACCCTTTGGAAGAGGGTTTTTTAGGCCCTTTCCACTTTGAGCAGAACTATGAGAATAACCCTAGGCTGTGGGTCACCTATGGCAAGGCTGAACCTACAGAGAAGGTTGAATTCCTCTTGATGCTACCTAAACTAATGATTTGTAGGGAAAAGGGTTAGAAAGAGAATAAAAGATCCTAAAAAGGATAAAAGGGTGATGCATCAATGTTAAATGGACACTCATATAAACTTGAACACACACTAGATTAGCAAAAGACAACTATGGCTTACTCAATCTCATAATCTCATTAATTGCATAAATATTTCATGGAGGAGGTTCCAAATAGAATGCTAATCTAGACCTACAAGTTAGCTTGAAAACACCTTCAAAGAGTCAAACAAAAGGACAACAAACTAGGAAAAATCTCCTTCACAAATTTACCATACACAATCATGCTAAACACTAATTAAAGATAGGAGACAGAAAAAGTGTTGATCTTATTAATTAAAAAGGTAGTTATTATAATATTTTTATAGGGTTTAACCTTATCAAATGAGCAAACTTTTTCAAGAGTCTTGATGAGTATCCTCATATTAAAAAAGAAAGTGTTAAATTTAAAAACCAAGAACCCCCTTAATGGGAATGAGACTAGGATATATAGGAAAAGAGAGACAAAAAGAAAGGTTGTGCGAGCACACTATCAAGAAAAGAACACTTATCTTGGGTCATTAATTGAACCTAAGCCACCACCTTTGAATTTTAACCAATGAAAACCTTATCACTTCTTTGATCAATCAAGACATTGCCCATGGCTTGTTGAGTGAGAAAGTTCCCAAAAGTTCCAAGGATACATTGAATAATCCTAGCTATAGTTCCCATCATTAGAATTTTTATTTGATCCTTCAAAACATATCTCACTTGAGGTCAAAACCTCATGATCATGGATCTGATCGAATCATGGATTCATGAATTTTAGGTAGCTACTTATCAAGACTATGGCCATGTTGAAGGATGAAAACCCTTTAAATTAGTCACCTATCTGCTTTACCTTCATATCTAGATCATAGGTCCCACCTATAGATGGAAAACCAATTTAAGGACATTGGTTTTCCTATAGTTATCTCTATTGAAAAAAACCTATAGACCATGTAGCACCTTCTAGACCCCACTTTATTTTTGTAGGGGCTAGGAATTCATTATACACATATCCTTCTTTAACTTGGCAAACTTGTCTCAAGAACAAACCCTATAAGCTCCAACTTATAGAACTAGAGAACAATATTAGCTCCAATAGTAGTCCATTTTTATTCTTTATATCCTACTGAATTAGTTAGACCACTTCATGGAATTTGAACCAACTCCAATGACATTGGGAAGACCCCCTATAAAACCCTATGTTCATGGTCAAAAATATCTTCTCAACCTCTGTTGAGAATCCTAGGCTCATCCTTAATCTGATTGGTTGTCAAAATCTAACTCAACTCATTGAGATATTGACTCAACTCACTCCATTGATTTTAATCTGTGTAAAGGCCTATGGATTTTGATCTTATACCTGTTGAATTTTTTTTGACACTTATCATGCACAAATTCACTCTTGATAATTTTTGACCCTTTGACCTCCACTCATAATTACATTTGGATGCTTGATCAAATGATAAATATTGATATATTGGGACCCACCATTTGAAATCCAAAGGTTAGTTCATGACCCTAAAATTTACATCCTCACTCCTTTCAAATGATGTTTGAGTGACCATCATTGATAGTTGTGTGACTATCAAATTTAATCTCAATAGGAGTTTTTTTTATCTATCTTTAAATTTGACATCCCATTGAACATCATTTGATGTCTTATAGAATGTGATTGATGTCCCATAAACCATCAAATTTAAGCATAGATAGATTTTTTCTTGAGCTTTAATTTGACATTAGTGTGAATGTCTTAATTTATAGGTCCATTTTGACTAACTTTGAATGCTTATATCTTGAAGTGTGAGGATCATGAAGGCACCAAACTATGTTTTTTAGACCAAAAAAAAAACCCATTTGATCCACTAGTCTTGGGATCTTTCCAAGTGAAGATATTAAATACACAAGTTAACTGGTCCATTTGATCTTTCATGACATCCTGGCTCATAAAGGGCAAGTATGGAAACTTGGTAAAATATGACCAAGGAGCCAACTTTCATCATGCATAAATCTATTTGTAATTTTGTGTAGGACCTAAGACTTAGTGCATATAATCTAGGGACCAAGATGAACTAATGCATGTGACCACTTTCCCCTACAACTATTGCATATGTGAGATATAGCATCAATAAACTACCCACATGTCATTTCTACCACTAGACCCAAGATGCCTAGTTGAACATAATGAAGAACTATATGGATTCCTTGTATTTACATACTTAAACCAATCACTTTTGACATCCCATAGGGTCTCTTTACAACTATAGACCTATCCCTTATAAATTGGTAAGATACACTTTGAAGCAAGATCAAAGTGTTTTTAAATGCTCTGAACTCTATAAGATCCCTTTAGTCCATTTATTCATCTAGAAATCCTATCCAATATTTTCTCCATACTTGATCCTCAGGAAACTACATTGTATTCAGGCAAGTTTGGTATGTGGGCCAAAAATGGCCAATATTACCTTCAAGGTATCTCCTAGGAGATACCTTTCAAACATGTGTAATAGTGGATTTAAGTTATCTCCTAAGAGATACCTTAAGGTTACCCATCAAATTATTACAAGGTAGCCAAAGATTTAAGTGTTATGTAAGGTATTAAGGAGACACATAAACTTTATTAGTTCATTTGTAAGGTTTAAAGTTGACATGATTATCACCTCATATTTTGGTACTCCCAAATCCCCAAATGTATGACACTTGAAATCCCTTCATTAAAATGGGCTTGTAGAATATTAAACATTTCTTTGGTATGTGGTCTAATGCCTTTGACTTCTATTATCTCTGGACCTTTGAGATATCAATACATGGCATGATATCTTTAAATCAGGACCATGGAAAGTTTAAGCTTAGGAAAAGGAATAAATCCCTAGATTAATGAGGAGTTAACACCTATCATCATTTAATGGAACCATCCCCAAATATGTGGTAATCATCATTGACAGTTGTCTCTAAGTCAATGACTAACATTTAGAGTTAATTAACATTTGCCATATGGTAGGTAATTGAACCCACTAAAGCTAATTAGTATTTTCATAATGAAATAGGCATTTAAACCAAAATTTCACCCTCTCCAATAATGGATCAATAATACATTCAATATTCAAAGCTTGTAGATGATATATGAAAAATATATGCTAAAGAGGAATTCACTTAGTCATTTCTCTCAAGCTAACACTACATATTTAAGATCTCGTATGTTAAAATGTTGTAATTCATTAGAGGTGTTTACAATTTTAAACATTATTTTTGATAGAAATAGATTCATACATCAGGTTCAATAATGGAGTCAACTTATAAATAATACAATATCCCTTATATGTATGCTTTCACTAGTGTGACTAAGTACACCAATACAATGTTTGACAAAAGTGATTTAGATTTAAAATTCCACCAATATTTTGCACTATGGGATGAGCTAAAATCAATAATGTTATATTCAGCTCAAGATAGAATTGTACTAGCCCATAATCATTACATTTATGATTTAATACCCATCAAGGCATAGGGTCTTCATTAGGTATCTTCAAAACTAGAGGTAATGCCATGCATAGACCTTCTCATAGATTTGTTTTTCAATGTCAATTGTGTTGGTGATTGATTATATATTAGAAAAAAATAAAAAAGTGGCTATGTATATTTTAGGTAGGGATTTTAAGAGGTATATTAAGTTATCTTTCCACAAAATAGTCTATAATCAAAACCTATATAATGTCTGGCTTGAATAAAACATTGTAGAGGGGAAACTAAAAAAGTGGCTTATGGAAGGCTAAAAATTGAATCACAAAGGGTGTGGTACATCTAATTACATCATTAAATTTAGGCCTAGGGTTAAGATAAAAATGGGTATATTGAATAAACTATATGGCTTTCTGAGTATTACATATGTTTAGGTTAAGTGGGTTTTACTATTGGACATTTTGTTAACCTCTGATCAATTGGTTGCACTGGGAAAAATTATTTATGCCATGCTGAAGTCCCAAATTTTCTATCTAGACCAAAGTCCATCAGATGGTAGTTTTTATATGATGCCTTATTTTTTGGATGGTATTATGAGAGCTATTTATAAAAGATATGGTGAGTTATGGCAAACCTTAGAAGAATATGTGGCTAAAAAAATTGGTAAAGATCATTCATTTATATTTGTTCATAGATATAGGTATGAAATTGAAAAAAATATGCAATGAAATTTACCCTCAGATATATCATGAAATCCATAAAAAAGCTATGCCTAGGTTGTCTGAGAACATTCTGAGGACACTCCACAAATGGTGAGACCACTGGTTCTATCCATATGGTACTATCATTTAGATCAAAGGTACAAGGACTTCTCTCTTAGTGCTACCATACCATGTTTTGGATAAGATTACTGAACAATAAATAAATTTTTAGGTTTATAATAGTATTGATGAGGAACTAGGTCAAATGCATCTAACTTATTATTTTAATACTCCCATGAGCATTGGCCACATGTAGTATGTGGTCAGATCACATTTCAACCATGCCATCAAAATTGGGGTTTATTACAATATGAAATTTACATCATTCAGAGAATAGGATCTAAGGAAAAGGGTTAAAGGATAACTTCAACACCTTTAAGAGAAGAATAAGGTGCATGTTTCTTATGGGAATGAGGATTATGACCATGATACCATCTTTTGGAATGCACTTGATGATTTTACCATATGTTGGTTTATAAAAGATAAGTTGATGTCCATAGTCTAGGCTTAGGCATTATAGTATAATCCTCAAGACACTAAGGAAGAATCTGAGAGGGCATTAAATCAAGAGTGGCCATCATGACAAATGCATGTCTCTTATTATCAAGATCAACCTTCTTATCCTATCTATAAGATCCTATATATGATTAACTAACTCTAGTGTCTAAAGAGAATCTAATCTTCTTCTCAGAAGGGATATTCTAAGGAGTCTTTAAAGTCCATAGGTCGCTTCATCCATAAAAACTCATGACACCTAAGTTTTGGGTACACAAACTACTAGAGATAGGTTGGCAACTTCTTTAGGTAAAGAAAGTAAGAGTAATTTTGTGATGACTCTTTAACCCCCTTAACAAATGTGACCTAGGTGAGTCTTCCATATATATTGAAAACTTATTTATCTTCCATTCTAACTATTCTTGTTTCTCCCACATCTACTATGGCTAGCCCTTCATCACTTAAATCCATTAGTGAGGATACATTTACTAAAGGTACCTCTAGCATTTCACCTCTACAACAATTGTTACCATTCTTTCACCACTACCTACTGTGATGCCTCCCACCACTATCATTCCTTCATCTATGTCACCTTCCATTCCACCTTCCACTCCTCCCATCATCACTTACATAAGAATACCATGTATTTTCCTATTCTAATTGAGAGTAAGTATTTGGAATAAAGACCATATATTGGTCTATCTACTATTGATGAGTCTCTTGAGAGGAAAAAAAAGAGGAAGCTGAGAAAGAGAATAAAAAAACTTAGGCAAGGTTACTTGTGGAAGAAGATATAGAAAAAATATCATTGGTTAATTATCAAAATGATTAAGATGAAAAAGATGCTTCTAAGGGAAAAAAAATTAGAACAAAGAATTATTGAAGAGACTCACCCAGATTATGAAGAGGTAGAGTTTGAAAAACCAAAGCCTTGAGTCTGGGAAAGTAACAAGTCCTCACTGAAAAATAAAATCAAAGGATTGTCGAGATAGTCTCTTCTAATATTTTTTCATATAACAATGTTGAAATACCATTTGTAAGTTTTCCTTTTATTATATCTTAAGGTTTTATATTTATTCCTCCTAAGGATTCATCAATCCTTTCCCCTCCGTTAATAAAGATCCTAGAGAAGAGGGTCCATTTTGAAGACCAAGTAACTATGTCTATTTTTGATCCTGAGAGCCCACCCATTTCAAAAATAAATTTGTCTCAAATAGGATTTACCATTCCATAGGCCTCACCAATATCCTTAGCCATAATGATAGTGGAGAGAACCCTTGGTTTGGTCAAATATATAGCTGAGGTCTCACCAAGAAGAGAGTTATCTCTAAGGGAGAGAATCATACTCTAGCCTCTCCTATTTCCCACTTAGATTAATACTTCTATAGTGCCTCCATTAATTACAACTCCTCCTACAAATCCTCCAACTTATTCATATCAAGGCCCAACTCTAATTAAAGAGACATGGGTTCTCATGGTTACCCAATGGGTGAAAGAGATGAAGGAAGTTAGGGATGAAAGACAAAATATAGTTGTAACTTAATTTCCTACAATCTCTACCAGGTTTGATAAGAAGAGTGCTATAATTTAGAGGTTAAGGAATAGGAAATAAGTACACCATGGTACAGGTGAGATGGAATTTGTGTAGAGAAAATATTTTTCCTCTTATAAAGAAACTACAGAATAACCTAGGGGACCTTACAAAATATATTTAAAACTTCAATAATTTCATTGATTCCATATGGGAAACCTTAAAGGAAATGCACCATATTAATGAGGAGGCATTGAGAAGGTGGAAACAATTCAAATCACCTAGGCCCCTTAATAATTTATTGTTGATGTGCATAATGTAGCCAATAAGTTTTACAATATTTTATATAGTATTCAAGCCTTTAAAGTAGCTACCTAACCTAACCAGGTAAACATCACCAAGCTATGATACCAAATGAAATAATTGGAAAATAGGTTTAATTTATTGATTTTATGTTCAAGGAATAGTTATTTTATCCATTTTAATTTAATGTTGAGTATGGATGTAGTGTGGTGTTTAAATTATGTCATTACTAAAAGAGATGCCTCTCTCAGTTGGCTTAATAAGATGAAGGCATTATTGGGACTCTTTACCAAATATGAGATTGAGGCCTTGGAAATTTTAGAATATATGATGTTTACTTAGGTGATTACTCCTATTGGAGAGTTAGTCAACATGTTTAATTTGGGAGCATCCTTTATGCAACAATAGATAATTTTAAGGAGATGGAGGAAACCATCTACAAAACCAATGAGGAGGTTATACCCCTAGTCAATTTTGTTAAGAACATAGTAACTAAGGTTGAAGCCTCAGTTGCTACCTTTAAGAACTTGGAAGAAGAATAAGATAGGTTAATGGCTAAAAGACATAGAATTATTAAGCCTCTCTGCTCAATTTTGATATTGTAAACAAAGAATTTGAGGTAGGGGCATATTATTGGAGAAACTTAAAGAAAAAGAGAAAGCTTGATCTTAAATTTATATTACTCAACTAGCTAGAAGTGTTACTACAATAGCTCAGGACTCTCAATCTTCTTAGTTTACAATAATGCAAACTCCCATAGGTCTGGTGTTCATTTCACCCATAGTTAATCTTAAGGCAACTTTAGTTTCTTCTTCAACTCCTTCAGCTAGCGATGCCACATCAACACCATGATTTGAAATGATTATATATGTGCATTTATATTTAAGGTATAACTATAATTCCTAATCTATTTATTGTACATACATATTCTATTTTTTATGGAGAGTCTAAGTTTATACACTTTCATTTTACATGCATCTTTTGCATGATCTTGAGCTTGTGGATATATTTTTGGAATTGTAATTTTAGGTGAAGTTTGAAGAGACAAGGCCTTACCATCCCAAGATTATAAATACATGTAACCTCCTAGTCCCAAATAGAGGAGAATTTTAGTTGTTCAGACTAAGAGGAAATTTGAAAGAGTTCTACTTGACTTTGTCTTTATGTGACAATATTGATTCTTCTCTAATTATGTGGATTACTTGAGACATTATATTATTATAGTATCTTAGTGCTTAGATTTGTGTATGAGTTATCCATTTTAAATACAATCATTCATTTTAAGTTATATATGATTTGAATATCTTTTACATGATAATCATAATACTTATTGAAGATGTGCAATAGAAGTCTAACAATTGGGAAACCTTTGACTTGCATGTCTGAGTATATTGTATTTGATTGTTGGTGTGCTATATCAGCATTGACACTTCATCATTTTTACATTTGCATTCTACACTTTGGAAATAAGAATTGGGCATTTTCCATTTATGAATCAATAAATTTTGTTCTTCAACATTTGTACATCAACAAATGGTATTCTATCTTGAAAATTTTCAAATTACAATTGTATTAAGTCTCACAATCCTACCTAAGTTCAAGTGTTGGGTTTGAAGGGTTTTATCATGGGATATTCATAGGCCTTTTTTCTTCCCTAATCTACCCTCCTTTTTTTAGTTTTTTTTTGATATCCTACCCACCTTATTTAGAATCATCATTTTCCCACCCAATCCAAGTAAATCTAGGTTCATTCATAACCAATCCATTCATGGTAAATAATATATATCTCTCACCAATATTCCAATGATAGGTTGTTATAAAATTTAATAACCTATAACTCATGCATTTGAGTGATTTAATTTAGTGATCCTAAAACATTAGAGGCCACCTCCTAAAATGTTATGGGGGTGTGTGTAAAACAAACATAAAAAATACATCTTTATAACCTTCAATCTACATGGAATTATTAAACCTTATGCACTGAGTTTCTAATGGAAGTCAACCCATATCTATAAGTTTAGATCAGAGAAACTTAGGTCCCACACTTTGGATCTATTCCCATTGTGTCTTCAAATAAAATTTGTTATTATAGGTGCATATTTTGAAAGACAGTAGTATTTCTTAGGAGATACCTCGAAGGGCATTTTCATACATTTGAGGGGACAAATAAGGTATCTCCTATGTGATACCTTTAACATGCACACATGTGGAGTTTTCCTTTACTTTGAAGGCACTTCTAGGTGATAATTTGAAGGTGATTTTAATACCTTTAATTTATCTCTTAGGAGATACCTTTCAAACATGCACAAGAGTGGATTTCTCCTTCAAGGTATCTCTTAGGAGATACATTCAAGTTACCCACAAAAATATTAAAAGGCCCTTGAAGGCATATCCTAGGTGATACCTCAAAGGGTGATATCATATATAAATAAAGGGGATGTTGGGGATGTTTAAGGTATCTCCCAATAGGCACATAAGTGGAATTTTCCTTTACCTTGAAAGCACTGCTAGGTGATAACTTTAAAGGCCTTGTAATACCTTCAAGGAATATCTTATGAGATACTTTTTAAACATGCACCAAAGTGGATTTATCCTTCAATTTATCCCTTAAGAGATACATTAAAGTTAGCTAATAAGGTATTAAAATTCCCTTGAAGGCATATTATGGGATATACCTTAAAGGTCATTATCATACATTCTAGGAGATGTTGAAGGTATCTCCTAGGAGATACCTTCAACATACACATGAGAAGAATTTTCCTTCACCTTGGAGGAACTAATGGGTGATACCTTGAAAGGCCTTGTAATACCTTCAAGGTTTATCCTAGAGATACCTTCAACATACACATGAGAAGAATTTTCCTTCACCTTGGAGGAACTAATGGGTGATACCTTGAAAGGCCTTGTAATACCTTCAAGGTTTATCCTAGGAGATACCTTGAGTGGCATTGTACATTTGGACCCTATGCTTCATTGATTAGACTAATTGTATTGATGATGAATTTGAGTGTTTGTGACTTGAGTGTGTAGGTGAATTGTATAACTAAGTTTTAGTCAAATGTTGAGTGAACTCAAGGAAGCAACTTTGGTATTATGGTTATGATAATTCTACAACCTTTCATTACCACCTTATTACTATATTGTTATAAATTAGGTAGGATTACATGTTTTATTATAAATTAAGGATCAACCCTAAGATTTTTATAAACTTAACATAAACACTATTTTATTGTGTGATAATTTAGAGTGGTATCTCTTGCTATTATGAATTTTATAGAATCATGCTACACAATCTCACCTCATTTCTTTCTTTTGTTAGAGTATCCCCATATTAATTATTGACATAGAGCTAAAATGAAATGATAAATTGATATTTTTTGGAAGCTAAATATATTAATATATTGGACTTAGATAAAATTGGGAACATTATCAATAAGATGTAAGGTTTGGCATCAAAAGGCATTTCCTATTTGAAATGAATGAATGATACTGGTTAAGCCATATCAACTGATCTAATTACTATTTCAATAAATAGGTCTAATCAAGGGACTTTGTGATCTCGACCTCATTATGATCTAAAGGGAAATTTTAATTCAATCAAAATAATATGATGATAAATTTATACAACCTAGTAAACATGGTGAGCATGCCTTCAAAATAGCTAGTTGGTTGGACTATGGACATGCCAAATTTTTTTTAGACAAATCTGACCTAACAACATTAAATATAAAAACATTATGGATCTATTTTACTATATAATACTTTACCAACGTAAAACATCTATTTATAAATAAATAATTTCATTTCATTGAAATCATATATTAAACAAAAAGATAAATTCTTAAATTATAGTTATTAAGGTAAGCCTTGGTTATCAGATGGCTGAGGTAATAGATTATGCATTATGATAGGTGATATTATTTTTTTGGGATAATATATGTCTTCAAATATTAAGGTATTTAACTTGGTTATCAATTCATAATTATATTGTCACTCAGGATCTATTGGCTAAAATTGATTTTCTAGACCCTTCCCATTATAAAATTTGTAAATATGAGGAAGAAACTTCTAATCACCTACTTTATTCTTACCCCTTTAATTATTGGTGATGGAGTGTTTGTGTTGTAATATTGAATGGTCTTTGGATTGGCCCTCCTCATTATTCAATTCATTTTTCTCTTGGCCTATTGGGGATTGTAAAAAATTGTTTTTTGGACTTTAGAGAGTCAATCTAGCTATTTTGGTGTGGACAATTTAGAAGGAGAGAAATCAAATTATTTTTGGAGGTAAGGAGAGATCTCTTGCTTCAAATTTAAAATAGAAAGAGGTTTATATCTTGGAGGTCATTTATTCTTAGATTAAATGTAAAAATGTGTCTTTTAGTGTGGGATATGAGAATGTGTGCCAAATAGAGGATCATTATTTAGCCACCTATAAATAAATCAATACTAAATTTAGGTAAAAGTAAAAGATAGGATAAAGCTTCTTGGCTCCCCCTCCTCTAGGATGGTTTAAAATTAATTTTTATGGAGCCTCAAGAGGTAATCTGGGTACTTCTCGAGAAGGTTGTATAATAAGAGATTGTAGTGGCTCTCTCATCAGAGTTATCTTTAAGAAGATCTTAGATGGCATGGATAATGAATCTATAGAACATGATATTGTAATAGGGATTGATTTTGTGATGTAATTAAATATTGAGAAGCTTCTAATTGAAGGATATTACTAAATTTTGATTTCCACTCTAAAAAAGAACTCAGTAACCTCGTGGAAATTGGAGAACATTATGGTTAAAGGATGTGAAAGCCTGGATATCATTCTTTTTGGGTTTGAAAACATTGCTTTGGGGAAGCTAATTTAGTTGAAACATTCTTATTAAATCATGGTATAAATCAAATGGAGGAAATTTGAATGGATAATCAACATTTATTATGGGAATATTTTGACGTGATCTCATCCATAAACTTTGGTCATTAATATTCATCACTATTATTAATATAATTATCAACTATGGCATTAATTGATTTTAAATCTATATCATTGGCTTGTGGGAAGGGGAATTATAAAATCATGGCCTTGCTCATGTTTATTGAGTTAGTGGATGGTATTATTTAATAATTTAGTTCATGGTGTTAGCTTGACACAAATCCAAACACGTGTTCTACTCTTGGCTAGTCTGGTGTGAGTATTTTCTAGGTCCTAGCTTGTGATTAATCAAGATGGATTAAAATGTTGCTTTAGTGATAGGGGTCCTAATGGTTTCAAGAAGTATTTAGGTTAGGGATATGGCCTTCAAAGGGTGTATTTATAGGATAAGGATAAAGTGTATCATTTGGGCCCTGATAGAGGAGAAATTATAGGATATTCTTGGTATATTGGGGGAGGATTATCTTCTTAAGAGCCCCTTCAGTAGGGTTAATATAATGGTATAATTAATGTTTGATAATAATATTTTGGTTATTTTTCCTGATAAGGAAGTGGTAGTTAAAATGGTTTAGTTCTTCTTAGCTCTAGACCATTATCAAGGCTTGCTAGAGGATATCAACATAGTAAACTCTGGTCCCTTTCCTAATTTGCCATTTTTTGGCTCAAACAAATTTGGGTTGGTGTAGTTATCAACATTTAGAGATCTTGAATCAAGGTTTATTTCTCTCACAAGGTTTGTGAAAGAAATTTAGAACAAGGTTTATGATTCTACATATTCAAAATGGAATTTTATGTCTTATCCTCTCATGTCTTTGATCAAGAGCCAAATTCAAGAGCTAAAGTTGTGGAAGGGTTTCATGCACAAAGGGAGTGGGCAGAGGGTATTAAATTCTTAGCTAAGCTAGTGGTTTAAGGCAAGGGTGCAACACCTCCTTGGTTGGTTAGGTCTCCCTGATATGTGGTGAACTCGACAATGTGTGGTGAGGACTCTTAAAAGGGTGACATCTCCCTTTTTATAGTGGTGGTAAAGGATGATAAAGAAGGAAATATTTGAATCCTATGGGTTTTTGGGTTCTGGTATCTAGTGATTAAATTTTTGGTTTATCTATTTTCTTAGATAGTATAACTCATGGCTTTATTGGGCCTTTTGGTATCTAAGTCTTTTTTAGTAATTAATTGTATGACTCAACATCTTATTTGTTCTACCTTAGTTATGTTCAGAATGTTAGATAAGTATTTTTTAAATATATGAGTTGATCATTTCTTTTTATATACTTTTTAAATATATTCTTTGGTCAAGGGACTTGTTGAATCATGGTAATTATCTAAGAAAAAAGTAAGACTTCACTCATAAGTATTGGTTGGTGAGGCCTCTTTTGGTTGGTCCTTTTGGTTAGTCTAGGTGATTATATATAATTTTTTAGATCTAAAACTATTCAATATATTGGTTACTAAGATTATTTGATTACAATTATTAAAAAATGTTAGCTTCAGACTAACAAGCACCATTTGGGTCTCTATTGGTTTTCCACACACAATAAAATAAATAATAATTAATAGCAGTAAGTGCTAAATAATCCTAATCTCTACCATTTCATAAAAATAATCTAGGTCTTTATGAATCTGAACAATTTTATAACATAAACTAGTAAACAATGAATAAAATGGCCATGCCAAGACAAAGAAATCACACATTTGAGATATAGTGAAAAATACATTAAATAAATTAAATACATGACAAAAAGGATCTGAAGAAATGATAGGATAAAATGGTATCAACTCTTCCACCATGACCTCCATGGTACATTTGATAGTTTGTAAATTTTTTTTTTGACTTTGTAATAAGAGAAAAAATAATTACAAAAGAAAATATTTAAGCTTAACCCTACATGCAAGAATTTCTAAATATAATATATTTATATTTATATTATATGATATATAATATTATATTACATTATTTAATATATATTCCCTACACCTATAGAGGTTTATATGAGTAAGCCTCTTCTATGGGAATATGATACATTCACTGTACATAACCGTTCCTACCAATACATACATGATACACACATACACACACATCTCTCTTTTTGTGTATATATGTATCATGTATGTGTATATGTAATATTAGTTATATAAATATTGTATAATATATATCATAATATTTTCATATATTAAACATTAATTAAATAATATATATGTTAACATAGTTATAAATATATATTATATATTTATATATTTCAATATAATATATTTAAATTTATAATATATAATATTATAATATTATATTACATTATTTAATATATATTCCCCACATCTATTATAGAGGTTTATATGAGTAAACCTCTTCCACATGGATATGATGAGAATGCTTATTGTGATTTAAAATATGTCCATAGGCATTTCATTGACAAATGCAAAATTACATAAGTTCAAATATAGAAATAGAAGTGGGAAATTCGGAACCAATGGTAATGATTTATAAATTATAGGCTCTTTCATAATAAGTGGGGTTTCATCCACATATTTTGGAGATGTAACATTAATAGTATATTTAGGAGAAACAAGTGGTAGTAGTATACTTGAGAATGCATCATCACTAAGCATAATAGGCATGCATGGAATAGATGGTGTCTTTGCAACATATATGTCCACTTCAAATTTATATCCAAATTCTAAACCCAAAATTCCTCTTGGTTGTTTCTAATATTTTTATCACCATTATAAAAAAATTAATTTGTCCATTTTAATCACCAGGATAAATCCTAATTAGCCACAATTGATTTCTTTATCCAACGAATATAAAAGCCCCCTAATAGAAACCAAATAAGTTATAGTTTTGATGTAGAGATTGTGCTAAGAGGCTATATCTTTACATGAAAAATGTAAGCCATTATAGACTAAAGCATTGAATGGTGATTCAGATCCTAATATATTTTTCCCCACAGTTACTTTATATGAACTATATATGTTAATATATTTTATAAATAAATATTATATATTTCAGTATAATATATTTAAATTTAAAATATATAACATTATATTACACTATTTAATATATATTTGGCACACCTATTATAGAGGTTGATATGAGAAAACCTCTTCCACAGGGATATGATGAGAATGCATATTTTGATGTGCAACATGGATATAGGTATTCCACGAATAGATACAAAATTATAGAAGTTCAAATATAGAAATAGAAGTTGTGATTTAGAACCAATGGTAATGATTTAGAAATAGTATTCTATTGTATAATAATTGGAATTTCATCCACATATCTTAGATAAGTAACATTAATAATATCTTTAGAAGAAACAAGTGGTGGTGATATACTTGAAAATGCATCATCACTAGGCGTAATAGGCATAGATGGAATAGATGGTGTTTTTGCAACATATATGTCCACTTCAAATTTATATCCAATTTATAAACCCAAAATTCCTCTTGGTCACTTCTAGTTTTTTTAGTGCCATTGTAACAAAATCAATTTCTCCATTGTAATCACTAATGCAAAACCTGATCATCCATAGTTGAGCTCCTTATCCAATGAATACAAAATCCTCTTGATCAAAACCAAGGGAGTTATAATTTTGACGTAGATATTGTGTTAAGAGGCTATTTATTTACACAAATAATTCAAGCCATCATAGGCTAAAGTATTGCATGGTGATTTAGATACCAATAGGTTTGTGACCATAATTACTTTATGTGAACTATATATGTTAATATAGTTTGTAAATCAATATATATATTATATATTTTAGTATAATATATTTAAATTTGTAATATTTAATATTCAATATTATATTACATTATTTAATATATATTCCCAACACCTATTATAGAGGTTAATATGAGTAAACCTCTTCCAAAGGGATATGATGAGAATGCATATTGTGATTAGCAACATGGCCATAGGTATTCCACTAATGGATACAAAATTATAGAAGTTCAAATATAGAAATATAAGTTGTGATTTGGAACCAATGGTAATGATTTATAGATAATAGGCTCTTGCATAATAGGTGGAGTTTCATCCACATAATTTGGAAATGTAATATTAATAATATATTCAGGAGAAAAAAGTGGTGGTGGTATATTTGAGAATACATCATCACTAAGCATAGTAGGCATACATGGAATAGATGGTGTCTTTGTAACATATATGTCCACTTATAATTTATATCCAATCTATAAACATGAAATTCCTCTTGGTCCCTTCTAATTTTTTAGTCCATTGTAACAAAATAAATTTATTCATTGCAATCACCAAGACAAACCCCAATCGACCACATTTGAGCTCCTTAGTGAGTGAATATAGAAGGTCCTTGATTGAAACAAAGGGAGTTGTAGTTTTAATGTAAATATTATGCTAAGAGGCTATTTATTTACATGAAGAATACAAGCCATCATAGACTAAAGCATTGTATAGTGATTCATATCCAAATAGGTTTGCACTCATAATTACTTTATATGAACAATATATGTTAATATAGTTTATAAATCAATATTATATATTATATAATTCAGTATAATATATTAAAATTTATAATACATAATATATAATATTATAATATTATATTACATTATTTATTATATATTCCCCAAACCTATTATAGAGGTTGATATGAGTAAACCTCTTCCACCGGGATATGATGAGAATGAATATTGTGATTTGCAACATGGCCATATTTATTCCATTAACATATATAAAATTATAGAAGTTAAAATCTATAAATAAAATTTGTGATTTGAAATCGATGGTAATGATTTATAAATAATAGGCTCTTACATAATAAGTGAAATTTCATCCACACATTTTGGAGATGTAACATTAATAGTATCTTTAAGAGAAACAAGAGGTGCTGGTATACTTGAGAATGCATCATCACTAGGCATAGTATGTATATATAGAATAGATGGTGTCTTTGCAACATATATGTCCACTTCATATTATTATCCAATTTCTAAACCCTAAATTCCTCTTGGTCGCTTCTAAAATTTGAGTGTCATTATATAAAAATTAATTTATCTATTACAATCACCAAGATAAACCTTGATCAACTATAGTTGAGCTCTTTATATGGAAAATAAAGAATCCCCTTGATCAAAACCAAGGGCGTTATAGCTTTGAAATAGAGATTCTCCTAAGAGGCTATGTCTTTACATGAAGAATGCAAGCCATCATAGACTAAAGCATTTCATGGTGATTCAAATCTTGATAGGTTTGTGCACACAATTACTTTATATGACTATTTATATTAATATAGTTTATAAATCAATATTATATATTATATATTTTAGTATAATATATTTAAATTTATAATATATTTAAATTTATAATATATAATATATAATATTATATTACATTATTTAATATATATTATCCATGCCTATTATAGAGGTTGACATGAGTAAACCTATTACACAAGGATATGATGAGAGTGCATATTATTATTTGTAACATGGTCATATGCATTTCACTAACAAATGCAAAATTACAAAAGTTGAAATATAGAAATAGAAGTTGAAACTTTGGAACTAAGGGTAATGATTTATAAATAATAGGCTCATGCATAATAAGTGGAGTTTTATCCACATATTTTGGAGATGTAACATTAATAGTATCTTTAGGAGAAATAAGTGGTGCTGGTATGCTTGAGAATGCATCATCACTAGACATAGTAGGCATACATGGAATATATGGTGTCTTTGCAACATATATGTTCACTTCAAATTTATATCCAATTTCTAGACCCAAAATTACTCTTAGTCACTTATAGTTTTTTTAATGCTATTGTAACAAAATCAATTTCTCCATTACAATCACCAAGACAAACCCTGATCAACCCCAATTGAGCTCTTTATCTAGTGAATACAGAATCCTCCTAATCAAAACTAAGGGAATTGAAATTTTTATATAGAGATTATGCTAAGAGGCTATATATTTACATGAATAATTCAAGCCATTATAGACTAAAGCATTTAATGGTGATTCAAATCCTGATAGATTTGCTTACCCAATTAATTTATATGTTCTATATATGTTAGTATAGTTTATAAATATATATTATATATTTTAGTATAATATATTTAAATTTATAATATATTATATATAATATTATAATATTATATTACATTATTTAATATATATTACCTAGACCTATTATAGAGGTTTATATGAGTAAACCTCTTCCATGGGGATATGATGAGAATGCATATTATGATTTGTAACATGGTAATAGGAATTCCACTAATAGATTTAAAATTATAGAAGTTCAAATATAGAAATATAATTTGAAACTTTGAAACTGATGGTAATGATTTAGAAATAATAGGATCTTACATAATAAGTGGAGTTTCATCCACATATTTTGGAGATGTAACATTAATAATATCTTTAGGAGTAATAAGTGGTGGTGGTATACTTGAGAATGCATCACCACTAGGCATAGTATGCATACATGGAATATATGGTGTCTTTACAACATATATGTCCACTTCAAATTTATATCTAATTTCTAAAACCAAAATTCCTCATTGTCACTTCTTATTTTTTTAGTGTTATTGTAACAAAATCAATTTATCTATTGTAATCACCAAGACAAACCCTAATAATCCATAGTTGATCTCCTTATCTAGTGAATATAGAGTCCCCCTGATTGAAACCAAGGGAGTTACAATTTTGACGTAGATATTGTGCTAAGAGGCTATACTTTACACAAAAAATGCAAGTCATCATAGACTAAAGTATTGTATGGTGTTTTAGATACTAATAGGTTTGTTGAGAAGTGTTTTCATTGATGTCAAGGTTGATATAATTTGATGTCAAGGTTAATTTAATTTGATGTCAAGATGCATGATGTTTGGGGTATGACATTGTATACCTAATATGAAAAGGAAGCCAGGTGACAAGATAGAATTTGAAGGCAACCTAATGTATCTATATTGAGAGAGAATTTTAAGGCAAATTGATGATTCTTCTAAGGTTGATGTCAAGTTACAGGTCAAGTTTTGCATATAGAGATACATCTCTATAGCAGGATTATTTTGAGAAGTCATCAATAGTTTTGAAGACTCAACATAGAACATAGTCATATAGGAAGATCCTTAGTTGAGCTCCCTTAACATAGAACATAGTGAGATATGAATATCCTTAGTTGAGATAATAAGATATATTAGGTATCTATAATTAGTTTTTGTCAAAGCTCTGAAGATTCACCTAAGTAACTCTGAAGATGTTCTGACAAAGCTCTGAAGATGTTTTGATGAAGGTCCAAAGGCCTGTCTAGTTGTGCTCTAAGGACACCTAGCCATGCTCTAAAAATATTGTCTAAGTATCATTAAAGTCATGTGAACAAGGTTTATAATCATTAATTAGTGTTTCAAGGTCACTTTTTAAGCTTAAATTACTTGAGAAGTCTAATCATGACACTGGTCATTGCATGAAGAGACCTTGTGAGAAGGTCTAAGCTTGGTGGCCTAGTGATATGAATGAACAAAGGCATAAGAAGATGTATAAGGTTTTTAAATCATTATTATGAGGCTTTAAATCACTCAAGAGATTCTTAGGATAAGCATACATGGGTAAGACCTACATACCTAGTATGCGACTAGACCACTTCTAGACCCTACTTAGCCTAATGAAGCAACATGAGTTATGTATAAGACATATGAAGAATATTTTATAGTGTTTAAGAATTATAGATTTTTTTTGAGTTTGTAAATGAGGTTTTTATATCTTTAAAATTGGTTATAAGGTCAACTTCAAGACCTATTGTGACTTATAGGTCAAAGGCCTAGAGAGTAAAGAGAGAGATGGTGGATAGATGGGGTATCAAGATCAATTTATAAGAAAAGTGTTAGTATGTGTGCATTAATAGAGATATTTTATGTTTTTCCAAGTATTTTTACCAAGTTTTAGGTCAAAATTTTAAGGTTAAGGAAAAAAATGTGTTTTAAGGTATCTCATGTACACAAAATGAAGGGTTCTCAACCCAAGAACTTTCAAGTCTTCATTAGTATGTGTAACATATACATGAGAAAATAATATATTAATGTTAGATGTGTAATATTCCTATATAAAATTTATAATAATTTGTTTTTGGAATAAGGGGATAAGCTTTATGAATGATTTTTAAGACTATAAGATGGTTTAAACCCTCAAAGAACCCTAATAGTGACCTGATGTGAAATATATTATTTTAATGTGATTATAATGGTTTGATATGAATATTTAAGTTATTTTAGGTTGTATTAAACTATCTAAAGAACCTCCAAGTTTTATTTGTTTGTCAGGTGAGTAATTGAACCCTATAGGAAAGGCCTTATTTCTTGTAGATTTGCTATAGTAGTCAGAGTTGACCAAGTTAAAGTTTATAAATAGATGAAGGTTGAATATTGAGACTTTTATCTTATTTACATGGTGGTTTTTTATCAGGTTATATCCCTCAATAGTGATAAAATGGTCATACAATTTAACCTATCACTAAAATTCCTAATGGTGCAAACAATGAAAAAAATAGGGAGAAGTGAGAAGATGATTAGAGATGTGTTATCAAGCATTAGGGATGAATAAAAGTGAATGAATATGTTTATAAATAAATTTAATAAGTTTTAATGTTGAATATAAGTTTTGGATGTCAGTGGATATGATGAAAATGTTGCTCATAAGTTGACTTGTCTAATTTCAGATAAGACAGTGAAGGTGTGAGGTTGTGAGATTGGTCTGCAAGACCAATATTGCCATATGACCATGTTATCTATCTATTTGAGATTTTTATAATGATATTATAATATAATAAAAATTAATTTTAATTATTTAAAAGTGTCTACACAAGTTTTGAATGTCATTATCGCCATGCTTGGTCTTTAAGGCAATCTAACAGTTTTAGGTAAGCAAGTTTTAGTGATGGGTTTGAGACTATATACCATGAGTTGATATATATAATGCACATAATTATGTTTTATTGGAATTTAATTATCTATAAATTCTTTTAAAAATATTTTAATTTAGTGTAATAGGTTGGAACACTAAATCCAAAATGGCTTGTCTGACTAAATAAAGACTTTGAGAGAGAAGGTCAACAAATTGGTCTATAAGACCGAAAATTGCCATTAATGATTATGATATTTTTATTTAATTTTTATTTGAGGATATTATAATATTATTTTTATACATTATAATTCCTTTATTATTTTATATTAGATGCCATAAGTTCATGTTTCCATGACTATGTTTTGAGACTACTTGGCAGTTCTGAGTGAGCTTTTTGTAGAGAAGAGTTTGAGCCTTATATACCCTAAGTTGAAGAATATTATGAAGTTTATTATGACATGAAGGTCATTAATTTTATGAATAAATTATTTTTTTCCATGCTTTTTTATCAAATTTATCTTTATGCTTCATTTATGCAAGATAAATTTTTTGGGTATGCACATGCCTTATATGAACAGTACTATTTGTGTGCTCCAAGTAGTGGTTTGAGATAAAAATGAGTTATAAATAAAATATGAACTTATTATAGGTAAATATAGGCAGAATATGACATTTTAATACCTTTTTATTAATGTGTTCCAATAATATCAAAGATTAATGTCTGTTAAGTAGGTGTAATGGGATTAGGTCTCCATGAGACCTAAAGGAGAGATAAGGCCTAATTGAAGTAGGTCAAACCTAAAGGAATTAAAATAAAATTTGATACATGTATATGATATTTATTAATATATATTACATGTCCAACTTAGGAATATAAGAATGTTTGGCCAACTAAGAAGGATATGATCAAGTGACTTGTATAAATACTAGGCAATTTTAGGCCTATTTTTAGAGGTTGTGAGTGTGAAGAGTGTAAGCAAAGAATATAACACTTGGTAAGTATAATAAGGTCTTATAGACCATTATAGGAGTGTATAGTATTAGATATGAATCTTTGATAGAGGTTATACTTATGAGTAATAAGGTCATATGACATAATCAATTCAAGAAGTGGGCTAGTTGAGTGAAGAAGGGTAGACTCTAGTTTGAGAGGGATAGAAGTGTGAGAAGAGATAAAGAAGAAGATCATCATATTTTTGTATGATTAATAAGGTATTATGAAGGTGATGAAGTTTTTTAGGTGGCTGAGTTGGTTTTGAGTCATCTAGGGTGTCAATGCCTCCTTATAAGTTGGTCCTTGATAAAGCCTAGTTGAGTTGGTGGTTAACTAGTTGGGGTTGGTGTTCCATGTGAAGTGGGTGCTTCACTAAAATTAGTGTTTGTATTATAGGACTATAGTCCATTTTCATCATTAGTAGTTTTTATTCCCCTTGAGGGTTTATCACATATATATTATGTTCATGTGTTTCATGCTCTTGTGGATTAGTGTTTATGCTTGCTAAGATCTACATGCTTGTTTGAATGATCTATGATTACTTAAGTAAGATTTTTAAAGAAAGTTTTTGAAGACTAATTCACCCCCTCCCCTATTAATTTTTCTTCCAATAAGTTTTGCATCCCCAATTACTTTATATGAACTATATATGTTAATATATTTTATAAATCAATATTATATATTATATATTTCAATATATATTTATATTTATGAACTATAATATATTTATATTTATAAAATATAATATATAATATTATATTACATTATTTAATATATACTCCCTGAACCTATTATAGAGGTTGATATGAATAAACATCTTCCATGGGGATATGATGAGAATGAATATTTTGATTTGAAACACGACCATATACATTCCACTAATAGATGCAACATTAAAGAACTTCAAATATAGAAATAGAAGTTGGAACTCTGGAACTAATGGTGATGATTTTAAAATAATAGGCTCATGCATAATAAGTATATTTTCATCCACATATTTTAAATATGTAACATTAATAGTATCTTTATGAGAAACAAGGGCTAGTGGTATACTTGAGAATACATCATCATTAGGCATTGTAGGCATACATAGAATAGATGGTGTCTTTGCAATATATATGTCCACTTAAAATTTATATGCAATTTCCAAACTTGAAATTCCGTTGGATCACTTCTAATTTTTTTAGCACCATAGTAACAAAATCAATTTATCTATTGAAATCACCAAGACACACCCTAATCAGCTATAATTGAGTTTCTTATCCAATGAATACAAATGCCCCTTGATTGAAACCAATGGAGTTCCAATTTTGATGTAGATACTGTGCTAAGAGGTAATCTCTTTACACGAAGAATGCAAGCCATCGTAGACTAAAACATTACATAATAATTCAGATCCAGATAGGTTTACATCCATAATTACTTTAGATAAACTTATTTTAACATTATCATGGGTTTGAAGAAGCAAGGTTTAACTATTGATTTACACTCTTTCACTTTACATAGCTCCTCTTACAAATATATACATACATACATACATAAATATATATGTGTGTGTATAATATTAGTTATTATATAATATATATCACAATATTTTTAGATATTAAAAATTAATTATATAATATAAATATTAAATTATATAGTTTATAAATCAATATTATATATTATATATTTAAATATAATATATTTAAATTTAATAATATTATATAATATTATAATATTATATATTACATTATTTAATATATATTTTTAGTATATATTTTAAATAAATATTATATATTTTAATATAATATATAAATATCATTTAATATTAAATATATAACTTGCCTTTTAATTCAACTTAACTACTTTTGAGGTGCATTTGCATTCAATTTAAATAGGCGGGAATCCCCAATGAATTTGAAATTCAAATTTACTTTGTAAAATGGTGTTCATATAATTTTAACACATTTTTAAGAGGAACAAAAACTATCTAACATGTTTGAGAAGATACATATTCTGAGTTTTTTCTTAACATGCATTATAGAGTATAGATAAATCAACATAGTACATGTTGTAGAGTGGTTGATGCATTGATCATATTTGTTACTATCATTTCTGAATATCCTTATTTTTATATATTTAATCTTAATAGTATTTAATATATTTTTTTACTCTTATCTAAAATGTGTGATTTTTAATCTTTACTTAGCCGTTTTATTCATTGTTTAGCACTTTATGTTATGAAATCACTAAGATTTGAATAGTCTACCTAGATTATTGTTATGAAATGGCTGAGATAATGAAATGATGAAGATTAGGTTTGTTTAGTGCTTATTGCTATTGATTATTATTTATTTCCTTGTATGTGGAAAACCAATAGAGACCCAAATGGTAGATGTTAGGGTGAAGCTCAAATTTTTTAATAATTGTAATCAAATAATATTAGTAACCAATATATTTAATAGTTTTAGATCTAAAACACAATAGATAATCACCTAAACCAACTAAAAGGACCAACTTATAATCTAACAAGGACCCATTGATGTCTAAATACTCTTTTCACTTAAAATATAGTGAGATTAAGGACTAGAGAATTCAAACAGAATAATTGTAGAGTTGATTCATATTAAATATATATGTTTAATGTGTGAGATTAAATTGGATATGGTGAGATACATTTGACATCATTTACATGTTCATAGAAATAAACACTTTAGGATAATTAATATAGTTTATGTTCTCATCAGATGTTAAAATCCTATTCAAGTAACCTCGTTGATGGAAAAAATCTCCAGTAGTCACATCATAAGAAATAAATACTTGTTCAAGTACTCTTTGAGCATGTTAAATTAATGTGAGATTAATATGGTGATATTTGAGTGATTAATCTTGTGTTAAGGTGTCAATATCAAATATCAAGATTATGTTAAATTAATGTGACAAAGATTAAAATGGTGACATTCAAGTGATTCATCTTATGCCAAGATGTTAATGATAGTATGCTTTAGCATTTAATAAAGGGTTCGATCATGATTGAACATGTCATCATTGAAGAGTGATAATGTTACATATTTTTTTACATATAAATAGATTGCAGATTATTTATGTTTCGACATTAGTTTTATTATCCAATTGTAAAAGACAAAACATATATTAAAATGACAATCAATTTTGGGATAAATCTGATGTATTTAGGGATCAATTTAAAAATATGGTGTGCAGATAACCCTACCACAATGGTAGGGTTTTTTTCGCTACAATGAATCTCCACTCCACAAAATTAATGGTGAGTTTATTTTTTTGAGTGATAATATTTTATATTCAGTAATTACTCTTTCAAGAAGTATACTTTTTTATATATGAAAGAGTCTTATTTTTAAGGAAATTATGATAAAAGTCATGACATCATTATGGAGCTGGAGATTCTGCTATTGTAAAATTTGATGCTATAAATTTTGATGATAAAAATTGGATTTTAAGTATCCGCATGGGAAATTTAAATCTTGAGATGATATGGTCAAAAGACGTGTTAAATAATAGTTGATATTGTGTAAATTTTGGCTCTGGATTATTTTATATTATATTTGTAGTATGTAAGCTCTATTGATTTTAAATATACTATATTTTAGTCTATCAAGTGACCTTGGCTCCACATTGTATTGAATTCAACTATTTTTTTAACCATTTACTTACTACACATTTAACTTGTAGTTGGAAAGTTAGATTTTAATTTATTAGAAGCCCCAAAATTCTATTAAAATTTTCATTTAGTCATTAAGCATAATTTTCAACTAGTCATTAAGCATAATTTTCAGCTAGTCATTACTCTAAAATTATTTTTTAAGAGGACTAAGTCATTATTAATTAAGGATCCATGGCTTCCATGCTTGTATTCTCTTGGTTATGAAATAATGTTCTTGACAAGGTGTTATGTAAATCATCTCTAAAATTCATAATCTAATCATATGTAAAATAATAACATAACTTTCTTAATTAAGTCTCACTAATCAAGTGAAAGTGCTTATCTTATTGTTATGCTCAGATTTAAAACATTTATATGACTTTGAATTGATAGTTATAGTTATGACACTATTCTTTTGGACCTGTTTAAGTAGAAAATACATTATTTCAAGCTATGTTATTTATTTGATTACTTTAGGGATAGAAGTTATAATGAGCATAACCAACGGTCCTTAGTGAAGTTGGGTATTCAATGCATGGGAAAGATTTAGAATCACCGATTCAACATTCAAGGAACTATAATAAATAATATGGTTTAAAGTTATTGACTAATGGGATATTCAAACTACCACTAGCATCAAAATGATTTAAAATTTATTTTTAAAAAAGAGATGAAATAAATATTTTCAAGTTTTTAATTTAATCTATGGTGTGGCAAGATAACAACCCCTATTTTTTATGCAAGAAGCACATAATTAATTATGTGTATGGGCTCAATGCATAGAAATATGTAAAATTTTGTTATAAATTATATTAATAGGAGGTAACCCAAGGTTGGCCTGGGAAACAATGAACCCTAATGTGATGCCTAGAATGGGTTGGCGTAAGGCACCCTCAATCATGCTCAAGTGCATTTTTCTAGTGCATGTGCATAACACTTTTGAGTCATGGTGTATGCAAAGGACAAATGGTGATATTCCACATGTTTTCTTTACATAGGGTCTAAATTTTGATAGGCATTTAAATTTCATAAGAACCATGATCTGGTACACTTTGAATTTGGGACCCAATGAGATGTTTATGAGATAAATGTCACTAAATTGTACATTCATGATTTATGGAGACTCATTATGTGAAATTGGTCTATAAACATGGGATCTAATCCTAAACAAAATAGAGAATCAGTGTTTAAACAATTCTTAAAAGAATCAATTCACCCTTAATGATTAAAAATTACATTTCTTAAAAATAGGCTTCTACTCCCCTGAAGGTGTTTTACTTATTGTTTGTGAATATCTCTACTTGTTAACTTTGTATAGCCATAAGTTTCCTATCCCCCATATGCCATGGTTATATCAAAAATCTTGCAATGACCATTGAAAAAAACATTGAAGGTATTATAAGGCCCTTCAAGGTATCTCCTAGGAGATACCTTGAAAGAAAAGTTCAATCATGTGCATGTTCAAGGTATCTAATAAGAGAAACCTTTAAGGTATTACACGGCCCTTCAAGGCATCTCTTAGGAGATACATTGAAATAAAATTCCAATCGTATGCATGTTCAATGTATATACTAGGAGAACCCTTGAAGGTATTGTTGACCAAATTTTGACCTTAAATCAAAATTGGGAACCCCCTATAGGTTTAAAATCCATAGGGTTTTAAAAATATTTTCATGTATTGTCATGGTCTTAAATGGTTTTGAATAGTTCCTTATGGTTATATTTGTCTTTGTCTAGCATTATCTAAAGTTTGGTCTTATGTTCACTTGTCTAGTCTTATGAGTCAATTACAAGGTCTTAAAATTTTCAAGCTTATTCAAAGGTTTAATATGGTCTAAGGTCATTATAAAAATTTATTGAGGTGTCATTAATATCAAAATATCATGAATTAACCTTTTATTTGACTCTTATATGCAAAAATATTAATTTGGCCACCTTTTGGCACATGTGGAAGAGTTAGACTTAACATTACAAGAATAAAATGTTTTAAGAAGATTTATAAAATATTTAATGTCAAAAAAAAGTTAGATAATGTTCAAGGATAGTCAGATTCTAACAACATCTATAGTTTAATGCCTAAAAGACACTTTACAAGAACTTTTGGGAACTTGTATGGCCTTGCAAGATCATATTTTAGTTGTAAATGGTTTATAAGTGTCCATTGGGATCCCTCATATCATTTTAAAACTTTGGAACAATTTTAAGGCTAAACTAACACATCATACATATTTTTTACTCCTCCATTACCTTTACAAGCTTAGGAAGGTAGATTTGAACTGAATGGTATGACTAGGAGAGAGAAATTTAGGAGCTAAAACTTTGGATAATTTAAAGGGTATTAGTAATATTCAAATTAGTTTCATTGGTTTCTAAATTACTGGCTTTTTATTTATGAACAATCACTAAGAGTGATAGAAGTTCACTATGGCCTATCAATCTAAGAGGGGTCTATTCTTGCACCTGTTTCTCCACTTCAAAAATAAATGGAGAGGAATGGTTGGGAGGAAAGTTTTTATAGGTAAATGATATATCTTTTGATGGTGGTTTCATCATCCAAATCATCTCCATTAAATGATTTCACTTGGAGGAAAAGTATCTTGATGAATAAGTTGTTTCAATGAATCTTGCTATAGTTTTCTTTTTTGTCTTCATGGTATTCAATCTCAAATGTTTACAATGCTTCATAAATCATGTAATATCCCTTAGTTTCATGGATTTCATGATTTTTTATGATATGTGTTTCTTATTCATAATCTTCAAGTGTGATGTTCTTTAATACATGGTTTGTATTTGAACAATCTATTGTAGGTTTGATTTCCAATTTGGATCAAACACTAGTATTATATCATGTTGTAATATTATGATACCCTATTTCACTATTTGAAGTATATAAAGATGAAAGATAGAAATATAAGCACACCTTCTAATGGGAAGTCACAAGTGTTTCTTTCATATGCATTTTTATGGATTATAAAAGTGAGTTGAGGATGCTTAGAGCCATGGAGAATATTTGATACATCTCCTCATATATTTATTTATCCTTGATGAATACTCCAATTCTATCATCAAAGTGACACAAATTGACTACAGGCTCCAATTCTCTATACACAGAGCCTACATATAAGATGATTGTGTATATAATCTGAACAAATCAATAATGAGAAGTTAAAAAGGGTGACATGATGTTTTACATAAGATTTGTATAATAGTGGAGGAATGACAATGGAATTATCATGGTTTGAAAATTTTGAAATAATCTAAGGAACTCAAGAAGTGGATTTGAGCCCTAAAACAAGAAAATGAAACCTACAGGCCCTAAGATTGTATGTCCTCATTTTGGATCAAATAAACACAAAAAAATCTAAGATAGTGAAACCTTCTCTAAGTTTGAATTCAATTTATAATGAAACAAAATAAAAACCTTTGAATATCAAATAGGTCACTTTTAAGCCAAGGATGAAAATGAGATTGAGTTGATCGTCTAACATACACCTACAATACTCTGTATCAAAGGAGCAAGTGCAAAGATGGTCTAAAAGTGTCATAAGAAGTCTAGGAAATATACTTATGAAATGGAATAAACTCTTTTATTTAAATCCTTCAAACATCATGCATAGTGAAAGGAGTAAGTTCAAGACTTTATGCATAGTCCATATCCTATAGGCCACCTACATGATACAATCTAAACAATTGGCTTCAAGGTTAAAGAAAGATAGTAGAGTAGTTTTCAAAAGGTGTTTGAACCCATTCAAGACTTAAATAAAGTTCATGGACCATTGGGAGGTTTTTAGTGTGTAAGTGAGTTGCTAGACACAAGGAATGTAGTCATGACTCTCGTATAGGTTACCTACATGCCTATTTGAGGGATCAACCCAGTTTCAGGATAAAAGAAATGAGAAGAGTATGTGTGAAAGATCCCTAAGTCTAAGTTGAGACTCTGAATAAGTAAAATTACTTTGAGGATATCAGTGATTATAATGGTGAGGACTAAACATAAAAAATATGGTCAACCATCCTAAATAGGCACCTACAAGCTACGAGAGAACACATGCTAGTTCTAAATCTAAAGGGAAGAATAGAGATGTTATGGATGATTATGAGGTCTACCTCAAATTGAACAATAGGTAATATGATCAATCTAAAACCAAAGGAAACAT
This sequence comes from Torreya grandis, assembly GCA_037957365.1. NCBI lineage: Eukaryota > Viridiplantae > Streptophyta > Pinopsida > Cupressales > Taxaceae > Torreya > Torreya grandis. The sequence goes on from JARHVA010002856.1 coordinate 1,578,514, forward strand.
ATATATGATTGAGCAAATTGAGTTATAAAACCCATATACAATCAAACATAAATAATAGCTCTACCTACTTAAGAGAGTTTTTACTTGGATTGAAGGAGATTAAAGGACTAAGAATGGGTATAAAATAATGTACGTCATTTAAAATTGGTTTTCATAATACAATAAACACATTATTTTAACTAATCAAACTTGATAACAAGATTTAAAAGGTTAAAACTCTGTCTAAAACCTAATGAAGGAAGGACACACATAGTCAAACCCTATAGTCCAATCATGAGAGAGATTGGTGTATTGAGGACTTTATAGGAATGATCACACTTTGATAATTGGTAAAAGGTATGGTAATTATTAGGAAAATGTATATATTCTCACTTCAAATAAACACCAGTAGTAGAGATACCTACTATTTTATCTTAGACCTTGCCCACTCCATTGGTAAGGGGTAGTAATGAGACCAAGGGATCTATTTGAACCTAAAACATAAAATGATCATGTAAAATGAAATTAAGGGTCATTTATGTAATAAAAAAACATGTAAAATGTATTAATACACTTTCAAGTAGGACCAAACTTTAGTTTTTAATCCAAATGCCCTTGAGGGCTAGCAAGGAAATGCAAGCCTAAACCCCAAGACCCTTGATAAGTAAACTAGATGCATGTAAAAGGGTAAAAATCACTAAAAAATAATATATAATAATTAGGATGAATTTTTTGGATGTTTATAAACCTCTCCCAATAATGGAAATGAGTTTTAGGGCCTAAAACTCAAATTTGACCTCTCTCGAGTTCAAGAGCGGTAAATATGCCACCTAAAGAGCAACTTCAAACACTCACACCATCTCTCACACTTTGCATGGGATTATAAGACATTTGGAATAGTTTAAGAGGTTATTAAATATTTTTTTCCAAGTATAAGGAGGTAAATTGGTGATATTTTCTTTATGAATAATAGTTAAGACCCCAAACATGTCATAAACCCTCTTAAAACCTTGATAGTGACCAATCAAGAAAAATGGACCTAAAAAGCACATCCAATGCCATTGTTTTCTCTTAAAACCTATTTTATGTTGTTTATTAATCCAATTATTTTCTAAAAATGTACTTTGATGCTGATGTCACTTGTATGGACTACCATAAATGCCTTATTTTACATGTTTTTAGTGTTTTGAAGGTGTTATTAAAAGAGGAGAAATTTAAAATAATTGGATGAGGTAATTTGGGATTTTAATAAATAGGCTCAAAATAAGACTAGGTAGTCAAACCAAGCCTAGTTTCTAGGGCAATCTTAAATAGGCTCAAAATAAGACTAGGTGCAATTCTCCCTCCTATACATGTGTTTGGAATTATAATAGTGCAAATATATGCTCTTTATCCTAGTAACCCTTGGTATAAATGATGCAATAGTATATTTGACCTTTTGAATGTTTCAAATTTGTAGTGAAATTTAATAGCTTAAAATAAAATAGTACTTTCTAATTTGAAAATTGCCTTATCAAATTGGTAGGTAGTTTTAATTAGACCATAGCTTATGTATATATAGGAACATTTTTAATTTGAATTAGAACATAGTGACATGTGAAAATCAAACCATATGATGGGTAGAAGGGGGATAATAAAGTGGTCACACAACAAAATATATGGAAAATGACTTAAAAGATAAGCCTGGATAATTACATCAAAGCTGGACACTAACATTGATGCTAGTGTCCAGGATGAACACAAGTGTATAAGGGTTAAAACATGCATAAAATAAGTAAAACATGTAGGTAATCCTAGAATACATTGGGTAAAAATAGACAGACATAGAACACATGCCCAAGGAGTAGGTAAAACAAGTGAAATAAGGTGAAACTGAAGAAGTCCATGAGAGATTGCATCACTAAATGTATAATTCTTAGTAAAAATGTATATATACATGAAATAAGACTATAAATATGTGTAATTATACCAAAATGAGTGTCTACATTTCCCCCCTTTAATCTAATAATTCAAGAAAAACTAGAATTACTAACTTAAAGGAAAAGAAAATGCATACCAAGGTGTGGACAACACACCTTGTCTTTGTTTGAGATTTTCTTGAATATTTAATTTTGAACATTACCTATGACAAATCATATGCCATAAAATGAAATTAACATATATAATCTATATGTAAGCAACACCAAAAAAATAACATAAATAAAGAGCATGGATAGAGTACACCTATGTATGTGTCACATAGTAAATGGATTTGGAGTGATGGAAACTAGAGAAGTAGATAGAGGATTGCAACTTCATCCATCTTCTAGATAGGAATATGAGTGATTCTAAAAGTATTAAAATTGAGTTGAACCATGATAGCATTTTACCTAGAGTAGGGAGAGTTTGGAGGTTATCATGTCCCCATCTTGGCATAAGAAGAATGATGTTTCAGCCATTGAGAGTATCATTTTATGATGAGAACAAATCAAGTGAAAAATATATGTATATGTATAGCTCAATATAGGGTGAGTGATGTAATCAAGTTCATATAGAAAAAAATTCAAAAAGACTAGATGATTTAATTCCTCTAATCACACCAAAAATAAGAACCAACCATTATAGACAGGTAAGGATAAATATAGTCTATGAATTATTCAATTAGGGTATTGGCACATTGGGGTATCCATACATGAAATTATTTTATGTTGTGGTAATAGTTCATAAAAGAGTTTTGGAATTTTAACAATGATTTGGATTTTATAATATTGGGCACATGTTGCATAGAATATGCATCACAAATATGTCTCATGCTAGAACTATGTATAATAAATGATACCAATGCATATGATTTTTGACACAATGTGAATCTAAATCATATACCATGTATTTTTTCTAATTTTTTAATTGTATAAGTGTGGAGAGCATGTTTCCACTATATATGAAAAAATATAAAAAAACTATATAAGTAGCAATGTGGAGGATATGTTTCCGAAACATGCCCCCATTGTAAACTGGAGATGATGAATACTTAATAAGCATGGATAACATTCTTTTAAATCATGCCCCCATTAAATCTAAGTATTTTGAATGTGTGGAATCCATTATCATATGACATGCCCTCACTGAATATGAAAACTAATACAAGTACCAAATGCTAAATGAATGTGGAGAACATGTTTCCAAAGCATGACCTCATTTTAATATGAGAATTGTGCCAATTGTGTTTAATTATGTCGAGTATGTTTATAAACATGACCCTACTAATATGCCCCCCCCTTTTAGAAGGAGAGGATGATCATCTACATGCAAAATAAAAACAAATGTTGTTCTTGATATAATTTACTCGATATTATTTTGAAATTTTTTTTAATGATTTTTGTAGTGATTTAATTTTTTTTTAATTTGGTATAATATGGAAGGGCTCATTTTGTATATCACAACATAAATTTCAATTCTAATTTTGGATACCTAGGGTTCTAGATATGCAGATTTGAAGTTGTGCCAAAGTGGTATATTAGATGGGTTGTAATAGAATTTTGAAATCATTTATTTTTTGAGCTCTAAGTCTATAAAATAACAATTCCATGTAGAGTAGCTCCTCACCCAATGTGATTTGATGTGATTTGGAGTGCCTTAGTTAGCCATAATTTTTTGAGTTGGTAAGTAAGTTTTATGATAATTTATTGGTATTTTTTTTTTAAGTTTTCATTTTGAGTCTATTTTTAGGGATTTTTTGTAAAATTTTAGATGCTTGTGTCGATTTCCTAGATGATTATGTTGGTACATCAATGCAAATGTTTAGATTTAGATGCTAGCATTTGACATTTTCATCTTATATGGATGATAGCATCCAACACTTCTATCCCACATGGATATTAACATCTGATGATAATGTCTCTTTATTCTATGTATGGGTAATTGATATTTCTAATTTATTTTCATAAAAATATGACCACTAACATGTTTTTATTATTTATTTATTGATTAAAAAAGGTGTTCATATTCCATAGTTTTGGCATAGGTGACATTATTCAATGTTAGCAAAGTTGGGTTTGGATGTAGCTGAATGGGATGTTATTGATCAGGTGGAATTAGGGCATGTTTCCCATTTGGGATAGATCCATACAATATCCACCTCCTTACATCCCTAGCATAGAGGTGAAATCCATAGGCATACATTTTGGATTTATACTAATGATATGACTGTCACCTTAGAAGATGTGTATTGGATTTTTTAGCTATCGATTAGGGGTGAGAGAGTTCAAGTTGATAACGATGTTAGTCATGGATATATTCAATAATCTCATTTATATTTTACTAGTTAGAAGGCTCCTAAGGTAGATTTAACTAGTAGGTTTCAATTTTATGACATTATTAGAGGTGATGTTATATGGTTGTATAAGTTTATTTGTGTGTTACTAACGTCACTTGTAGTTATGGAGGGTGGATTTTTTGGTATTTCTTATCAAATGTATCATATACTGCATCATATTAAGCTAGATAGGACTAGGTATTCATGGGTTCATATTTTACTATCCCACTTATATAGTGATCTCTACAAGTTTACATTGGAGAGTCATGGTGGTAGTTTTGGAGTGGTGACTCTATTACATGTTTTAGATTATAAGCATATCACAATAGTATAGCCAGTTATTTGTCCCCTCCCTATATGGGCTCATCCATATGTTTTTTTAGAGTGGTGGGTATTCCAACATGGTATAATTCATATCATTATGGAGTACCAAATCACCTTAGATAGGCTATTTCCATATTAGATTATGTGGCATATTTATAGTTCTTTTGTTGGGTGACCCAAGGATGGCCATGAGTTATAGAGGATGTGTGTTAGTATGTCATTGATTGATTAGCTTCATGGTGTCTATGAGATATTTCAATATGAATAAGTTTTATGGTAGTTTATGATTGAGTAGGGAATGCCTTTAACACTGTATCCATGGCATTGGATGGTATAGAGCAGTCATAGGCCACATGATATGCTAGAAACTATTAACATATATCTAGTCTTACACTCAGGTGATGAATGATATCCTGTGGTTCCTATGGTAGCAAGAGATGATGTAGGGTGTATTGATGGGTATGTGTAGTGGTGGGTTAGAGCTTGATGGTATTTATTTTTTCCTATTATAGTTGCAATTCTAGGTGTCATTCCTATAACACAAGGTACTAGTGGGGGAGAGATAGATGATGAGGTAGAATATGGATCTCCTATAGGACTAACACCAATAGATGATTTGATATTTAGAGCCACATGTGAGTACCATAGTTTTAGGTTTTGAATTTGATTTGGTTATAATTTTATATGGTTTTTATATATGTTACTAACTGGTGTATTATCTCAAATGTGTGTAGGTAACCAAGAGTGGTTAACCATGGTGGATCAAGCGATTTAGGCCCTTACTCACAATGTGCCTATGGACATAGTTGAACATGGATTTATTTAGATATTTTTGACATTATTGGTGTGTATTCACCATTTTTTGATCATGTTGAGAGATTATTGTATCATATTTTACTATATCCATGGAGCATGAGGAGTTACGTGCATATTTAGATAGATGGGACATCCCATAGTTGAGTTCCATTTAGATTACATAGAAACTCATTGAGTGTTATGATGATTTGAGATTACAGCATTAGGATACACTATAGAAACTAAGTTTTTTCAAGTAGAGAGTACACATGCACATGGACCATAGCTTGATCATGGTACATCTACCTCTAGAGGTATTGGATTTGTAGATGTTAATAGTGATGAGGAGTATACCATAAGGGATATGCCCCTGAATTATGATTGATATGATTATTTATAAAAGCACTATATCAAATTATATATATATATGTGTGTGTGTGTGTGTGTGTGTGTGTGTGTGTGTGTGTGTGTGTGTGTGTGTGTGTGTATATATATATATGTATATATATATATATATATATATATATATATATATATATATATGTATATATATGTATATATATATATATATATATATGTGTGTGTATATATATATATATATATATGTATATATATATATATATATATGTATATATATGTATATATATATATATAACATTACTCATATGGATTTTATTTTCTATTAAATATATTTGAATTGTTTTATTCTCTGTTGGTCATTCTATTATGTCTGATTGCATTTATTTCAATGATGTATGTTGTGAATGTTGTAAATATTTGTGTGTATTTTTGTTATGTGTATTATTTTTAGAAATAAATAAATCATTGTATGCAATGGAATCTAGATGAACATAAAAAATCTTGACTATAATGATCATATGTAAATGATACTTTGGAATGTGCTTCTATAATCATCTCTCAAGTATTTTTAGAAATATCTTGTGAATATGTATGTATCTATTTAAGTACCCATATTTTCTATGTAATTTTACCCCCTCTCTGTACCTTTATATAAAGAGCATGATCAACTAGTGGTTCCTTAGTAGGATTAGTGTGGGAGGGATCAATCTTGGGAGAGAGTATGGTGGGAGAATG